>CM066331.1:199314892-200522392 GCA_033807585.1 Hydrophis major
ATGCACAGGGCGCTCTTTCTCTTCTGCGTGGGGCGAGAGGTGGTTGCATGTGATTCAACCTATGGGTCCTTTAATTGCACATCTGGCATTGCAGTTCAATCTTCCTCTTTTTCCCCTGTGAAAAATGTGCCTGCTGCTCAGCCTTGACACGAAAGGTGTGCAATTGAGCTCTGTGCCTCTCCCTTTTGGTTTTTTTTTTTTTTTAAAGCAGGAGAATAGGAGGTGGGGGAATACCAAAGTCAGATTCCAAAAAGCTACCTAGCAACAAACTCAGATTGGGCAAATTGTGATTAAGATGAAGCCTTTGATATCTTGTTGAAATAAATATCTTGTCCAGATTGTCTTTCATTAGAAAGAGAGATGGTGGTGTTGAGTGAGTAGGAGTTTTGTTGACAATAGAGTTGATCTGTTCTTAATTTCTACTCTTGCTCCCCAACAGCCAAAATGTTTCTAATGAAGGACACTTTTTGATTCATACAAGAAACTGTCCATGGGTGAATTTTTTGGACAGTCATGTTTGTATGTGGGTGAGGCAGGTTTTCATTCCAGAAAGAGAGAAGAAAGAGAAAGAAAGAAAGAAAGAAAGAAAGAAAGAAAGAAAGAAAGAAAGAAAGAAAGAAAGAAAGAAAGGAGAAGGTAGTTTGTTTTAAAAAAAAATGGAGCATTTTTGCCATGCTCAGAGAATTTAAGAGAGCACAGAGCATTGAGTTTGTGGAGGCTGATCATGATGAGGATGAAAAAAGGAAAAGCAATAGAAGAACAATTTAAACAAGAGCAGAAGGGTATTGCTTTTCCTCATTCAATCACAGCACAAGGAATGTTTTCTCAGAAAGTATTTGATGGATAGCAAAATATTTTTTTCAAAACCCTCCTGCTTCTTTTTTTTGTCATAATACAGGAAAAACAAAATCTAGCAGGAATTTCTACACCAATCCTTTTGCAATTTGAGAGATAAAGTTGGACTATACCAAGTTCTTTCTCTGGAGGCTTTATTAAAATTGAACTTTTAGGTATTTTAGGTGCATAAAGCACCTTAAAAAATAGGTTGAGAGATGTGTTGGTAAAGATTAGGTTGAGAGATGTGTTGGTATACATTGGTATTATTCAGGAGTAATCATTATGGAAGAAATTCCCTATCAAGCATGCGATCTCATAGGTACGATATGGGAAGACTATCAAATCAAAGGTCAGGCAAGAAATTCTCTTTTCCATGATGTCTCATTTAATTTGATGAAAGAGAAATTATTCCAAAGAAAACAATTGTCAAGGATAGAACGTGGTGTCCTTCATGTATCTAGTTGTGAGGTGGCCATGTATCTAGTTGTGAGATCCTTTGAAGTTACAACAATTTTTTATTATCCTCAATTCTACCAGCTTTCCATTGATCCACTTCCAAGGGCATCCTGCTTTAAGGGATGGTTTTGAAAAGGGAAAGCACCATCATTATTGAGCTAGAAAAGAGATGACAGGTATGTATAGGTGGTCCTTGACTTAAAACAGTTCGTTTAGCCCGTTCAAAGTTACAATGGCATTCAAAAAAGTGACTTATGACCATATATACTGCAAGCTACTTCTGCTGAAGCCAGCTGCTTGCAGTTTGACGGTTCAAATCTCACCAGGCTCAAGGTTGACTTATCCTTCCAAGGTGGGTAAAATGAGGATCCAGATTGTTGAGGACAATAGGCTGACTCTGTAAAACCGCTTAGAGAGGGCTGTAAAGCACTGTAAAGCGGTATATAAGTCTAAATGCTATTGCGAGAGTGCTATTGCTATTTTTCACACTTATGACTGTTGCAGCATCCCCAGGGTCACATGATCAAAATTCAGAAGCGTGGCAACTGATGGTTTCAGGATCATGTGATCACTTTTGGAGACCTTCTAGCAAGCAAAGTCAATGGGGAAGCCAGGTTCACTTAACAACCTTGTAACTAATAGCTTCAGTGGTTCACTGAACAACTGTGGCAAGAAAGGTTGTAAAATGGGGAAAAATTCACCTCTCAAATGTTTCACTTAGCAACAGAAATTTTGGACTCAAATGTGGTCATAAATCGAGGACTACCTGCACACAATTGTGATCTTATAATATATGATAACACTAGCTCTCTACCCGTGCTTCGCTATGAAACTATGTGATCAGACTTAGTTTTTGGGGAGGAAAATAAGGGGGGAAAAATTGGGCCTCTGTCTACCAGCATCCATCGGTATTCATCTGGCTAGTGTCCTGTCAATGTGTGAGAGAGTTGAGGGCTGTTTGGAAACTGAAACATGGAAACTGAAACAGTATTTGCTATGTGAGCAAAAAGGAGACAGCAAGGAGCCTGGGCGTTGCTTAGCTCAACTGTTCTGTACTAAAGCTGCTTGGTGCTGTGAAAGTAAAACTGAAACTCCTTTCTTCTGCTGGTGTTTTGCATTTGGAACAGATTTCTTTTCAGGTGGGGAGGGGCAGTAGAACTCGTTAGCAACAGAGCGAAATAATAATATAGGAAATACTAATGCTCTGATGGTCGTTGTGAAAAATCCTTCCTTAGTGAGCACCTAGAAGCCAAGAGGAACATACATGCCAAATTTCAAGTTTGTAGGCTTTATGGTTCTGAAGAAGCATTGATCCTTATGACTTTAGGCAGCTGTGATGGAGATAGTCCCACTGCCTGAGAATTGGAAAGATAAAGTAATTGTAATGTGGGAGATCATGAATTGGTTAGTAGCACCTGGTCTGAAGAGGAAAAAGCTCAGAACCACGAGGTATAACCATTGTCTCCTCCTGGAATTGCAGTTTGGAATGGCTAGAAATGACCTCAGATTCTGGCCTCATCCACCCATGCTGGCAAAGGGTTCATCCTGGTTAGGAAAGGCTATAAAAAGTTTGCTGTTTAAGTTAGTGAGCAAAATGGTTTTCCCGATTTGATTGTGCTTTTTCTCAGCATCTCTTGGCTTGAACTCTCTGACTCAGTTCTTGGTTTATTGCCAACAGCTGCCTATAACTCAGCTTTGAAAATGAGTGACTTTAGACTTTTGGTTTGGAGAAAATAACTCTTTCGTACCCGCCAGTGCAACCCTGCTCTGAATTATATTCCGAACCTTGCCCTTCTGCAGTTGCTGTTTTCAGCAAAACAAGTTTGTTTGGGCCCTGTCTAGTTGCATTGTTCAGGATAAAGCCCTTATTTTTGAAAGCAGACGTGCAGTTCTTTGCATAGTCTGGAGCAGGGGTCTCCATCCTTGGCTCCTGGAAGCCTGGCGGACTTCAACTCCCAGAGTTCCACAGCCAGCTGGCTGTGGAACTCTGGGAGTTGAAGTCCGCCAGGCTTCCAGGAGCCAAGGTTGGAGACCCCTGGTCTGGAGGATGGTGTTCTGTCCCTAATTAGCATTCTTGAGATCCCCGCGCTTTGATTGGCCAAAGCGCGGGGCACTCTGATTGGTCAGGCGAGCCGCACCGATTGGCTCGCTGAGAATCTCCCGCGATTGGTCCATTCGAATCGCGGGAGATTCAAAGCGGTGCCATTGGCCGCAGCCGCCGCGGCTGAAAGAACAAAAGCCGCAAACCTTTTGCGAAGAGCCAGTTCGGTTCCTACCTTAATAAAAGAGCATGATTTGAAGTCACCGACTCCTGGCATCATTTCGCGGACACAACAGATGGCTTCTTGGATGCTTTGTGATAGGACAGAAAAAATGGTGTCATAGTAGCCTGTAACATATCAAGAAGTGATTCTATTTTCCCTTCTCTGCTTCCTGTTATGGGGTAGAGTAAAACAGAACCTGGGTTCATTGCTCTTTTAAAGAAGAACAGCCAACCTACCTTGAAACAGAGTTATATCTGTTTCTTTTGCATTGCAATGTAAGTCTGTGTGTCTATGGAGATTCTCAGACATCCAGGTCAGGGTCATGAGCTGAAGAAGTTTCTTGGATGAGAAGCGAAATGTCTTCAAAGAAAAACCAGAAAGTCCAGTTGCCTCTGACTAGACCACATTTAGCCAAAAGATATAAGAATATAAGGTAGAAGATCTATTTTATTAATGACGCAGTAGCATCTTTTGCCTGGCATTGTCGCAGTCTTACTTTCCTATCCTTTTCTGAGCCTACCACCTGTTCTCCCATTACAGTGGGAGAATTGCAATTCTTTTGTTGAGGCTGCTACAGAGATATTCAATTCTCTTTTGCTGTTTTCTACAACCACTTTTCCTCTCCAAGGCAACTTTAAGCAAATACCAAGCTTTCTTGTAATATGACTTCTGCTGCCCAACTATCTTCCTTTCCCCCCTACTTCTCTTTTACCAGATCCCACTTTCCATGTTCTGCAGAAGTCTTCCTTTAATGCTTCCCTCTTTATCTTTTCCTTATCCATGGGTAGCCCATTTCCAACTGGCAGCCGGGAGCATGCATGTCTCTTGGCTGCCAATGATGTTTATGAACATGCAAGCTTTTCTGCTTTGGGTTATAATTAGTTACTATCATGGTCTGCTGATAAGCCCAGTGATCTCACCATTCCAAGCGCTGATCTTCAATTATGTATGTAGGCTGCCTGCCTGGAAGCCCTTTGTCCATGAATGAAAGAAGTTCAGACATTTGAAAATGAATGGAGTGGATAAATGAGTTTATTAATGCCCTTTAATCACTATAGGAAAGAGGTGCACCAGCAAATAGTCATTAATGTAGAAATGAATACAGTTAGCTAGAAATGGAATGGAAAAGATGAGACCGAATTTGTAATGCTTCTTTCAGATTCCATCTGCCGGTTTGTTTGTTTTTTTTAAAAAAAACATGACTATTTATCCCAGTTGACTGTACTTTCAAAACTTCAGCTATATGCAAAAGTATGCGATTTAAAATATACTCTTAGTCCTTCTGTCTTTCTCCTTCTGTCCTGACCCCTTTCTAGAGAGGCACACTTGGGAGCTTTTTAACAAACTGCATCACTGTTTGGTTTGGTGGCTGCAGTGCCTCAGATAGAAAGTCCTTACAGAGAGTGGTAAGGACAGCCGAGAAGAGTCTAGGAAGCTCACTTCCCGTCATTCAGGATGCAGCTTATAAGTGTTATGTGCCTAGAATTCTAAGGATTACTGGAGACCCCACACATCCACTTTATGGTCTCTTTCTATTGCTCCCATCTGGGAGGATATTTCAAAGTATTTCTAGCAGGACTACCAGATTCTGCAACAGCTTTATTCCTTAGACCATCTGTCTGGTAAATTTGCAAGATTCGTTTTTCTCGCCATGTACATATATATCTCCGAATATATAATATATGTGGGTATATGCATAATTTTGTATTTATTTATATATTTGCTTGTTTATTTAGTCATGTTTATGTAGTGTATATTGGAGGTGGTGACCCTTTGAGAGCTGTTGTTGTGGTTAGCCGGCAGCAGGTGCAGACGGCTGAGGACAGCGTGGACTCAGATGAGGGGCCAGGACCATTAGGGAGTGGACTGCTGCCTTCAGAGATTGTGGGGGCTGGCAGCAGCAATGAGGAGGTTCCCGAGGAGCCTGTGCCAAGTGCGCATGCACACAGGATTGCTCATAGGAAAAAGCAGCTACAATAGCACGGGTGACTTGAGAGTAAGGCTGCAAGGTAATGGCCCCTCCTTCAAGAAGATAAAAGCCAGCTGTGAAAGGAACGTACTTTGCAGAAGGCAAAGATGTTTTGAAACTCCAGCCTCGTGGACATTCCAGTATCCTGAGTTTGTATTTGAAGATTATTGTATTACAAATTATTTCTTGTCTGTTATCTTTTAGCAAGTCTCTCACAGTTTGGCAAAGCTTGTGCTTATCACTGCTAATTATTTTGTAAAAGCATTACAAGGTTTCTGTTTCCATTGGGTTGTGTTTGATTTGTTGGAAAAGGATGTGGGTCAGAACAGCTGTATGCAACAAAATTTCATTTTAATGTATGTCAATTAGTGTACATACAAAGTGATAATAAACAGTACACTTATTCTAAATCAAAATATACTCTAAATCCAACTCATTAATATCAGGTTATTAGGCAGCTGCCAGAAAGCTCAAAACCAAAATGTAAATATAGACTCACAAGTGCTTCAATTCTAGAATTGTAGAATTCAGTTCTACAAATGAGTGTGCAGCTGAGGATATCTATTACCGTATATACTCGAGTATAAGTCGACCCGAATATAAGCCGAGGCACCTAATTTAACCACAAAAAACTGGGAAAACTTATTGACTCGAGTATAAGCCGAGGGTGGGAAATGCAGCAGCTACTGGTAAATTTCAAAAATAAAAATAGATACCAATAAAAACTTTCACTAGGACAGTTGAGAATAAGTTTGATGTTCACAATTTCCTTTTTGAAAGAGACCAGTAAATAGGGAACAAGAAGATGAAGAAAAAGGAGTGTGTTTTTTCACACTGCAGTGAAGGAACAGGCTTATTCTCAGCCCAAAGGTTTGTTTCTGATTTCTTCCCTGATTTAAGGGAAATTTGGGAAACGATCTCACTATCATGAAAGGTTTGATTGATTCACTAACCCAAAAGATGATGATGATGACAGTGATAGGCAGGAGTCACTCTCTCCCTTGCAAGAAAAAACCAAGAGCCGTTCTTATGATCTCTCTCTCTCTCTCTCTCTCCCCCCCCAATAAAGTCAAGCCCTTTCCAGCATGCGCGCGCGATCCGCCCCCGCCCCTTTGCACCTTGCAAATGCAAAACCCCAGGGTTTTTGCATTTGCAAGGTGCAAAGCGGCGGGGGCAGATCGCGCGCGCGTGCTGGAAAGGACTTGACTTTATTGGGGGGGGGGAAGAGAAAGAGAGATCATAAGAACGGCTCTTGGTTTTTTCTTGCAAGGGAGAGAGTGACTCCTGCCTCCCACTGTCATCAACATCTTCTTCTTTTGGGTTAGTGAATCAATTAATTTGGGAAATGATCTCACTATCAGAAAACAATGCGAGCTGCCACCACCACCTCCTCCTCCCCCTCCTCCCGAGTGGACTGAAAGCAGCTGGAGCTGAGGAAATGAACTGAGTGGAGCAACCTCTGCTCGCATTGCTTTCTCAGCCTAGAGCTTAGAAAACGCGAGCTGCCTCTACTTCCTCCTCCCCCTCCTCCTGAGTGGACTGAAAGCAGCTGGAGCTGAGGAAATGAAGCTGAGTGGAGCCGAAGCAACCTCGGCTCCCGTTATTTTCTCAGCCTAGAGAAAGGGGAAGGGGGCTCATCTGGACCAAGGGTGAGTCTCCCCCTCAGTTTCTCCTGAAGGATCTTCTGTTGCTTTTGCCTTCCCCCTACATCTTCCCTCTGTTAAAATCCCCCACACACACACACTTATTTTCGGTTGGATAGATTTCGTGTCTGAGCATTCTCACATGGCGGTGGGTCTTCCCCCCAAAAAAAACAGTTAAAAAAAGAAAAAACAATATATCCTCAAGCAAGAACTTTTCTGCTTCCGATTACCCCCATGCTTAAAAGTTGCAAAGGAAACACGGAAGCAGGGAAGCGGCTGCCCAGCTTCGGAGCTCCACACCATTTTTTTTTCAGAGGGGAATCTGACTCGAGTATAAGCCGAGGGGTTTTTTTTCAGCACAAAAAATGTGCTGAAAAACTCGGCTTATACTCGAGTATATACGGGGTATTAGTTTTCACCTGGAAGCTAGTTCACTTGATTCTTGGAGCCAGTGATCTGATTCTAATTCAAGTCTTATCACTGTGGAATATTCAGTACATGATTACCCCAGCTCCACTTTATTAATATTAGCTGAATCATCCTTGTGAATTTCTGTAGAAATCCAGCTACCGGTACCTCTTAGCATGCAGCCTAGCATTGAGGGATCCAGTAGACTTCCCTGATTCCTAAACTTTATGGAGATACCTACTTTCTTTAAATAAACATTTGGAGGGAAAAGCACACTTAAATATTTATTGAAATACACACCTCACATATTTATATATCATAGAGTACTTTTTAAATTTGCAGATTAATTTTGAGACAGAGTGAAAAGAGTAGACATATCTATTTACCCCTAATTTTGTTGGTGGATAAAGAAAAAGGAGATAAGAAAGTGGGCTATTATGAAACCCAAGTAAGATGTTACATGGGCAGGTTCTACAGTATATTGGAACTCTTCATGTCTGAGGCTGGTGATTTTCCAAAAATCTAACTGCTGCTCCATAGACATCTGCTGGTACAACACTGTATTTGTCACATGAATAGAAATTACAGATATTTCAGACATGGGAGAAAGAGGAGATGAAAGAAAGGTAAGTCATGCATTCTAGGAGTAAACCAACTTGCATGTTGATGGGTTGTAACACCCCTGTAGTTCCAGTCAAAAGCTCAGATAGGATGGAATGTGAAGCATTTCCTGATCGTCCTCACACTTGTATGCTTTATGATGCTTCTGTGAAAAACAGAAATTGAAGGCAACTTGATGACTTAAAGCAATGTTTCTTAATTTTGGTTACTTGAAGATGGGTGGACTTCAATTCAACAAGCTGGCTGGAGAATTCTGGGAGTTGAAGTCCATACATCTTCAAGCAGCCAAGGTCGAAAAACACTGACTTAAAGTAACCAAGAAAAATGTACCACATGTAACACACCCAAAACTTTGGCAAAAACTTTAATTTAGAAAGATGGATGAGTCTTTGGAGAAGAAATTTGCTGAATATTTGCAGTGAACCTACCGATGAGTCTAATATTTATGATCTCAGCAGTTGGAACTAGGAAAGCAGTGGGAAAGTACCCTACTTGGAAAAGATTTTGCTCAGTGGAAACTTTCAGTACATATTTCTCTGCTTGGCTCATGCAAATAATAAATAGAGAGAGAGTCCTTAGAGAGATGCGACAGAATTAAAAACAATAAGTGATTTGGCCATTCACACGTTCACTTGTTGTATGTTCTTAAATACCAAGGACAAGTCCTATTGGGCCATGTAATCCTTAACAAATGTGTTGAGAATTATTTTGCAAAAGTCAAAAAGAGAAGCAATATTTTATGAGGCCAGCCTCATAATCTACAGAAAAGTATAAAAAGCCATAAAATGCATGTCTACACAGGAGATCCTTAGAACTCTTCAAGGTAGACTGGTTTAAGAAACCAAAGTTATGAATTCTAGTACTACTGTTGTTATAAGGTTACGGTAACAGAGTTTTTCAAGTCTCAGTTTGCCTCTCCCACCTTTTATCTTTAAGATAAGTTGGGAGGATCAAACCTGAGGTTCTTTCTCAAATTACATTTATGCTTTGGACCAGAGGTGGTATGCAGCAGGTTCTGTCCAGTTCTGGAGAACCGGTAGCGGAAACTTTGAGTAGTTCGGAGAACCAAAAAATGCCACCTCTGACTGGCCCCGCCCCCATCTAGTCTCTGCTTCCTGAGACCCAGCTGATTGGCTGGGTCTTCTTTGATTGCCCTGCCCAGGAGAACAGAGCTGGAAAGCAGGTTAGTGGGGTGGGAAGGGAATGGGATTTTGCAGTAAACTTCCCCTAGAAGTGGGGAGGGTATGGAAATTTTACAGTAACCCATAGAACAGGGGTCTCCAACCTTGGCAACTTTAAGCCTGGAGGACTTCAACTCCCAGAATTCCCCAGCCAGCTTTGCTGGGAGTTGAAGTCCTCCAGGCTTAAAGTTGCCAAGGTTGGAGACCCATACTATAAAATATAGAAATATAGAAAAAGGACTGCAGTTGAGCTCTTGTCTGAATCAGCCAAGATTTGTGTTATATGAAGGCCAAGAACTAAGCCAATGAATCTAGAGGAAAAAAGAAAAAAAGTGACAAGCTGTTAGAATTAGGTCATTTGTCATCCAATGCATGTCACCACAGCAGGTGGAAACAAATATATCCTCACAATCATACAGTATTGCCCAAGACACATACTTTACTACTTGACTCAGTGAAAACAGTCAGTTACCAGTGATATATATATATATATATATTTAAAAAATGTGGCTTTATTAAGCAGTAGCTTTGGGAAGGTAAAACTGATCCTTGCCTTATCCCAGATTCAGAACTGACTGGAGAACATGCATTCTCATTTATCTGGATGGTTTTATAATCTGTTCTATAATCTGTATAAGATAAGGAGAGCTAAGAAATTGCAAAGAATGTCAACAAGGCAGCCGAGATGAAAGCAGATGTATTATCTTGGCATTCAGAGAGAAAAGTGAAAAGAATTATCCCCTCAGTCAAAGACAGAAGATAAAATACTTCTTGAACACTTCAGCGAACTGAAACTGATGAAGCCGTTTTGTGTATGGAAACTGACTTCCCAAAATAAACTGCAAATATTGATCCCGGGCTTGGGACTGACAAAATATAGGATGTCATTGGAAAGCTTCAGTACTGAGCCACAATGACAAGGCCAAGCATGTCTGCATTAGTCCAAATCCTGAGTAAACTGAATGTACCGGCCGGAGAGTGTTGGATTAGAGCAGGGATGTCAAACTCAAAGCCTGCGGGCTGCATCCATGGGGTGCTTAGATCTGGCTCACAGGGCCAGCCTGAAAACAGCAAAGGACCGGCCCACGGGGTCTCTGCCAGTGAAAACAGAACTGGGGCGTGGGGCATGTACATTTGCTTATCTCTGTAATGTATTTCATGTAAATGCTGAGTCTAATAAGCGTTGTGCTCTGCCGGCGGCCTGCAGAGCTGGCAGCAGAGTCGGACAATGGGGAGGAACATGGGACAGTCCTGGAGTCTGTGGAGGGCTCAGATGAGGGATCTGTGTCCGACACAGAGATGGGGGCCAGGGCCATCTGAGAGTTATGGGCTGACTCCGGAGCCTCCAGAATCTGACATCAGCGAGGCAGAGGAACAGAGGGAGCCTGTTCCCAGTGCACGCTTGCGCAGAGCTGCCAGAAGGCAAAAACAGTTAAGACAAAAGGAGCGACTCGGGAGTAAGGCTTGGAGTTGATTGGCTCCTCCCATAAGACATAAAGGAGGAGCAAAGGGACACGAGTCTTTGCAGGAGGCAACTTTGTTCATTCTGGTCAGTTTAAAATCTGAAGCTATTTGTTGACTTTGTGCTCCATTTGGCCTTGTACAGCTAACTGGCAATTTAGTTGTTGGCAGCATTTCAAGGGAGATCAAGGTGGGTGCTTATCAGCCTTATCCCGAAAGACTGTGGCAGTCTCCTGTTGGACTATTCATAAACTGTTTGGGACTCATTACCGGCTGTGAACCAGTCAGGAACACTTCAAACCAAATGTGCCTTTTCTCAGTTTCATGCTTCAGCTGTGGAAAACATCCCATCAAGTCTAGGAAAATCAGCTAAATTATTACTGTAATATTGAATATGAGAAAGGAGAAATGATTCATGATATGGGCTCCATTTATTCCAGGTTTTAAATTTTAACTACTGTAATTGTATTTAATATGCACATTCAATCTCATCATATTTAATGTTTGGTGTTTGCATTAAAACACTATGGCCGGTGGAGGGATTCAAATAATTTAACAACGAGTTTGCCCAGGGTCAGGTTGGCAGTTGTGGGAGGTGTGGCCCATCACCATCCTCCAGCAGGATGAGCCTCCTGCAATGACCAACCTGATACTGGGAGAACTGGTTGTTAAATTACCTCCCTTGCTATCAAAGTGGATCCTGGACACTACACTGCAATGGAGTGGCTGGTGTGTGAGAAAGAGGAGGAGCAGGGAGAAGAAAGAGTGAAAGCATGCCAGCCACTTGATCATGCCATCTTCTCCATTGCCTGTTTCTCCATTGAAGCACAGCGCCCAGGAGCCATTTTGATAGCAGGAGTGGGTAATTTAACAACCAGTTCGCATGAAGCAGTGTGAACCGGCTGAATCCCACCACTGACTATGGCTCTTCCTATTTTATAGAGAGCAGATCTTGATCCCAACTTAGGTGTCCACCTAAGTGAGACCTTTACAAGAACTTCCTTTCTAGAAGGGCAATTCAACAACTGACTTCTCCATAGGTTTCCTTGGAAAGCTTCTGAGAAATAACAGCCATGGACAATTAGGCAGAACCAAAGGCAGGTGGCTGCATTCAAGGCTGTGCAATTCTATAATAAGGGGTGCAGAAAGTATTATTTTTCAGGAGTTGTAAAACTTCTGCCTCCTGAGGATGCAATTTATGTACTAGATGTGATGTTGCTGCCGTGAAGGTGTGATCAGTGTAAAAGGAAGGGCCATTCTGGGAGCAAACAGATGGTATCTTGATGTAATCAGTGTAAATTATGGCGACTTAGATACCTGGGTGCAATATAAAACTAACACGCATCGCTTATTCCAGCCATTTCCTCATGTGCATGAAAGCGAACCAGCACTCATTAGCTTCCAGGAAAGCATATGGTCATAATGTACCAATACAGCAATAATAAAAACATATGGGAGCTTTGCTAGGGATGGGCGTTCTATCGGGAAATTCAGAATTCCATCAAAATGAAGTCACAGATTATTGCAAAGTGAACAGTAATGCGCTTTTCTCCTTTGTTCTTTTCCTTAAAAATTAAAGGGGATGGCATCCGTGTATGGCAGTTCTCGTTTTTCACTTTGGGCCTATCTCTGGCTGTCAGGCTCTTTGACAGAGTCAGCAAAACAACTGTCAGGGTGACTCTCAGTGGTGCTGAGTTGAAGTTTTTGAAGCAGCTTCAAAGTGTTGCCAAGTTGGCGTGAAAAATCCTTGGAAAGCAACAGAGCATTACGGACACCTGAAGCAACACTCTTCCTTCTTTCTTTTCCATCTCCTGAATGTGATTTTCTGTCTGAAAGTGATGGATCCCTGTACATCTCAATTTTCAGATTCCCAAGGTGTCGATTTGTACTTGTATAGCAATAACAATGGCACTTAAATTGATATACTGCCCCATAGTGCTTTATAGCACTCTCTGGGAAGTTTACAATGCCAGGATATTGCCCCCAACAATCTGAGTCTTCATTTTACCAACTTTGGAAAGATGGAAAGCTGAGTCAACCTTGAGCCCGTCAGGATCGAATTCCAGGCTGTGGGCAGAGTTTGCCTGCAATACTGCACTCTAACCAAGGCCGTGAATTTTCTCTGTGTTAAACTTCATTTCTTATGTTCCATGTACCCATTGTATTCCTGTCTTTAATTTCCTTGTTCTGCATGGTGGCATCAGCAATTTATGTCTCTCAAAAGGCTTTAAGCTACTCATATAAGTAACACTCTCAAAGATCATTAGGTCTTCCTCAGTTGCACGTTGAATGCCAGTCAACCCGCAACCCCACTGTTCTGTCCTTAATTTGAATACTCGAAATCGCCGCGCTTTGATTGGCTAAAGCGCGGGGATTTCTGATTGGCCAGGCGAGCCGCGCTGATTGGTCCGATTGAGGTCTCCCGCGATTGGCTCGCTCCAAGAGCGGGAGACTTGAATTGCTGCCATTGGCCGCGGCCGCCGCAGCGAAAAGGATAAAAGCCGCGGGCTTTTTCCTTTTCGCCGGTTCGGTTCACAACTGTTAAATAAAGAGCTTGAAACTTAGTCACCGACTCCTGGCTTCTTTTGCGGACACGACACTGGCGACGAAGGTGGGATCCCGACCTTGAACCGAACCCCGTGTCCAACAAGAGCCAGTTTCAGCACGGAGATGGCGAAAATTGCACCGCCCGCCCCCTTCAACCCTGCCACCGAGGACTGGGAATCGTTTTCAGACCGTTTCCGCATGTACCTCGAGTGCACCGGAATGAAGGACGCCCCGGGCCCGCTAAAACGCGCCGTCTTCCTCACACACTGCGGAACCGAGGTCTTCCAGATGACCAAGGCATTGGCCAAGCCGGCAGACGCAACCGCCATGGACTGGGACGTCCTCGAACCTATCCTGCGGCGCCATTACGCCCCCGAGGTCCCCATCCTAATCCGGCGCAACGAATTTTACCGCCGAGATCAGAAACCAGGCGAAAAACTGAGCGATTTCGTCGCCGAGTTGCGGCGCCTAGGAGGACTCTGTGAGTTTGAAGGTCTGAACAGCCTTCTAAGAGACCGATTCGTACTCGGCCTATGGGACTCTACCCTCCAGAGCCGGCTTATGGCCAAATGCGACATCAGCCTAGCAGACGCCCTCACCGCAGCCGCAGCCGCAGAAGCAACCCGCACTTCCGCTGACAGCATGCGAAAATCAGACGCGAAGGGCGGAAACAACAACCCGGCAAGGTCGGCCGACCCAAAAAACGAATCAACCGCACACTACGGAGAATTCCAGTCTGCATCCAGCACGTCAGAAGACGAGGAGGACATACATCGCGTGCAGACGGGCCGCGGCGACCAGCGAAACCGGAGAAGTCGCAGGTCGAGGACCAACTGTGCCGGGTGCGGCGGCGACCACCCCAGATCAGAATGCCGATTTTTTGACTCTATCTGTAGGCATTGTGAAAGACGGGGTCACGTCGCTCGAGTTTGCCGCCAAAAAAAGACCCGCAGCCCGCCCAGATGGGAACATCACGACCGAAAGAAGGAAAGTCCCCCACCCAGGACCAGAGATCGCCAACCGGACGGTCGGTGGGACCGAATCCAACGATCTTCAAGAGGCGGTGACAGTCGGCGAAAGGAAGATACCCACCAGACGGTGACCATCGGCCACGCCATCTCCGACGGCGCCAGAAAGGTACACGTAGAAGTCCATATAGAAGGCCAACCATGCAAGATGGAGGTGGACTCCGGGTCCTACCTCTCCATGATTGCATGGCACGAGATTAAAAGGCTAGTGCCCACCCTCCATAAGAGGAACATTAATGCCCAAAAAATCATTATAAAAGACTACCAGGGAAACCGCGTCCCGGTAGTGGGCACCAAGAACTTTAATGTAACTTACAAAGGCCGCACCGAACAACTCCCGCTCACAATCGTCGATCGTGACCGCCCAAGCCTACTGGGCCTACAGTGGTTCGCCCCGCTTGACATCGCGCTGACAGGAGTCAACCACGTCGTCGACGATGGCTGGGAACAGCGGCTAACCCAGGAGTTCCGGGAGGTCTTCGACGGAAGCCTGGGCAAGTACCAGGGGCCCCTTATCTCATTCGATCTAGACCCTAGGGTTCCCCCCAAGCGGCTTAAACCTAGGAGGGTACCATTTGCCCTAAAACCTAAAATTGACGAGCAGCTCGACAAGCTCGTCAAACAGGGGGTGTTGCAGCCGATAGACCATGCCCGATGGGAGACCCCTATAGTGACCCCAGTCAAGCCAGACGGGTCCGTGAGAATTTGTGGGGACTATAAGGCCACCCTAAATGGCGCGTTGCAACAAAGCGCCTACCCCGTCCCAATCGTGCAACACCTACTGCACTCACTGGGAGGGGGCAAGGTCTTTGCCAAGCTCGATCTCGCCCAGGCATATCAGCAGTTACCGGTCGACGAAAAAACAGCGGAAGCCCAGACCATCGTTACCCATTGGGGGGCATTCAAATGTAACCGGCTCCAGTCGGAGTCAGCGTGGCACCAGGCATCTTTCAAAGCCTGATGGAACGTTTGCTACAGGGCATCGAGGGGGTGGTGCCCTATTTTGATGACGTATTAGTGGTGGCGCCAAACGAAGCCGAATTAGAAAACCGACTCAGGGAGGTCTTAACAAAATTTAAAGTAACGGGACTCAAAGTAAAACGAGAAAAATGCCAACTATGCACAGAGCGAGTGGAATTCTTGGGCTACCTTCTAGACCGGCAGGGCATTCACCCCACAATTAAAAAAGTGAAAGCCATCAAAGAAGCCCCCACCCCAAAGTCTAAAACGGAACTACAGGCGTTCTTAGGCTTGCTGAATTTTTATAATGTTTTCCTACCCCAAAAGGCTACGGCGGCGGAGCCTCTGCATAGGCTCCTGGATAAGGCGGCAACTTGGACTTGGGGGAGACGGGAGCAAGCCGCCTTTCAAAAAACCAAAGACCTCCTCACCTCCGATGCCGTCCTGATTCAATTCAGCGAAACCTTGCCCTTGGTTGTCACTTGCGACGCATCACCTTTCGGCGTCGGCGCTGTCCTCAGCCATACTCTCCCCGACAAAAGAGAAGCACCCATCACTTTCTTTTCCAGGACTCTAACTAAACCAGAGCGGAACTATAGCCAGCTGGACAAAGAAGCTTTGGCTATAGTTGCCGCCATTAAGCGATTCCACGAATACCTTTATGGCCGCCAGTTTACCATCGTGACGGATCACAAGCCGTTGCTGGGCATCCTCACCGGAAACCGAGCTACCCCGAACATTTTATCACCCCGGATGACAAGGTGGTCCGAATTCCTGGCAGCCTACAGCTACGAACTATTACACAAGCCAGGTAAGAAAATTTCGCACGCAGACGCTTTAAGCCGCTCGCCCTTACCAGACTCTGATCCTGACCCAGCACCAACAACAAACACCCTTAGCATCGAAAACTTGCCCAACCTACCCATTACCGCGTCAGACATTGCCAGGGAAACTATCAAGGACAGGCGTCTGGCGCGAATTTTACATTGGGTGGAAAAAGGCTGGCCGGAAAGGGACAGTGACGAATCCGTTAAGATATTCAGAAACCGCCAGATTGAACTTTCACTGCTCAAGGGATGTATTTTGTGGGGTGACAGGGTGGTCATCCTGGACAGGTTGCAAGGGAGGGTCTTAGAGATGCTGCACGAAGGGCATCCTGGCATCGTCAGAACTAAAGCCTTGGCCAGGAGTTACGCTTGGTGGCCAGGGATGGACAAGCAGATAGAGGCATGGGTAGCCAAATGCCAACGATGCCAGAAGACCAGACCCAGCCCACCCGCAGCACCCATCCTGGACTGGGAAACACCAAGGGGACCCTGGTCCAGAATCCATTTAGATTTTGCCGGTCCCACGAATGGACATACCTTTCTAATCACAGTTGACGCTTACTCTAACTGGTTGGAGGTAAGCGACATGAAATCCACTACCACGGAGGCCGTTATTAAAGAACTTTGCAAACTCTTTTCCACGCACGGCCTCCCAGACGTCGTCGTCTCAGACAACGGGCCCCAGTTTACTTCCCTCGACTTCGAGAGGTTCCTGGCGGAGAGGGGCATCCGCCATGCATTAACAGCACCGGCGCATCCGGCGGCGAACGGTAGGGCGGAACGGATGGTCCAATTTACCAAAAAAACCATCCGGAAAATGGACCACGGGGAGATCAACGACAAAATCAATAAACTCCTCTTTATACAACACATCACCCCGAACACCACGACCAACAAAAGCCCAGCCGAGTTGTTGATGGGTAGGAAGCTGAGGTCCCCACTCGACAGGTTACACCCAACATATAACCCGGAGCGACCCCCAGACTCCAGCACAAAATACCGGACCTTTGCCCCCGGTGACTTAGTGTACGCAAAAAATCTGACGGGGGACCCCCTATGGATCCCAGTCATCATAACTCAAATCACAGGTCCACGGTCGTACCGGCTCCAAACCACCGATGGGCGAGCCTGGAAACGACACATAGACCAGCTCAGGTCACGAACTGCAACAGACCTCAACCCCCAAAACACGAACCAAGGGGGGAGGGAATACCCGAATAAACAAACGCAAGAAAAAATAAACCAGCAGTACTTACCGGAACGCAGCCATCGCGAGTCCCCACCGGAGAAGAACCTCCCAGCCAGCTCTACCGACTCGGAGAAGCCAAGCGGGAGCGGCAAAACCCGTAGCTCAACCAACCCGGAAGGCCCAGGTGGGAGCCACGGAGAAGGAACCGGCCCGATCATCCAGCCGGTTCGCACAGAAGAGGGAGCAGCCAAGAACATGACCGCTCCGGCCGAAATCCAGCTTGCAACTGAGTTGCGCAGGTCAAGTAGGACTAGACGGAGCCCCGCCTACCTACGTGACTACGCAACGTGATGGACTATACCAAGAGGGGAGGGGTGTTCTGTCCTTAATTTGAATACTCGAAATCCCCGCGCTTTGATTGGCTAAAGCGCGGGGATTTCTGATTGGCCAGGCGAGCCGCGCTGATTGGTCCGATTGAGGTCTCCCGCGATTGGCTCGCTCCAAGAGCGGGAGACTTGAATCGCTGCCATTGGCCACGGCCGCCGCAGCGAAAAGGATAAAAGCCGCGGGCTTTTTCCTTTTCGCCGGTTCGGTTCACAACTATTAAATAAAGAGCTTGAAACTTAGTCACCGACTCCTGGCTTCTTTTGCGGACACGACACCCACATCAACTGGCAGCATAAAGTCCATTGTTTTGGATTTGCTATTCACATGGTTTTCTTGGTAACAGCACAGGAGTTGTTCACCGTTTCTTTCTTCCACACAGTCTGAATTCATCCAGCCTTTGCCATTATCACTGCAGTGATCAACTGCCTCCAGCCTCTTCCTTATTACTGCTGTCCCATATAGGTATCTGCTTGCTTTAGCTGAGCAGCTAGGAAGACCTTCACGCCTTAGGTGGTATCTCTGCACTTCCAATGTTCTTTGCTCATCCAGAGGTGGCATTCTACCTGGTCGGACTGGTTCTATAGAACCAGTTGTTGTCATTCTGCCCAATTTGGAGAACTGGCAAATTGCACCACTGGCTCATCCCCCCTCCCTGCCGATCATCAGCTGTTCTGCTGTGCCGGGAGATTTAGATCAGCTAGAAAGCAGGAAATCATTGGAGTTTTTTGCTTTTTAGCTACTCTAAAAGCAGAGCTGAATTGAAGCTTCTATTTTTCAGTGCGGACCAGAGGTGGCATTCAGCAGGTTCTGACCAGTTCTGGAGAACCAGTAGCAGAAATTCTGAGTAGTTTGGAGAACCGGCAAATCCCACCTCTGACTGGCCCCTCCCCCATCTGTTCTCTGCCTCCTGAGTCCCAGCTGTTCGGCTGGGTCTTTTGTTGCCTTGCACAGGAGAATGGAGCTGGAAAGCAGGTTAGTGGAGTGAGAAGGGAATGGGGATTTTACAGTATCCTTCCCCTGCCATACCCACCAAGCCATGGCATGACATGCCCAGCAAGCCATGCCCACAGACCTGGTAGTAATTTTTTTTGAATCCCACCACTGGTGCAGACTCAGGTAGCAGATTGCAGAATGATAGATCTCTGCATGGATCTGTGATTCTGTGAGCAACTCAGTGTGCCTGCCTACTTTGCCTGATTTGGGGTACAAGCCACGCCCAGCTAGTCACATGACCACCAAGCCACACCCAAAAATTAGGCCGTGCCCACATAACCGGTTGTTAAAAAGTTTGAATCCCACCCCTGTGCTCATCCCTTCCAAGAACATCCTTCCCCCCACCATGATGAGCTAGCATATCAGGACATGCGTTTGTGTGTGTGTGTGTGTGTACTTAATCCTGTTAAGCCTCCTTAAGCCAAAGGCCTTCCTGATGTCTGTTGAATTCCTGAGTTCTTTGTGGGAATGTCCTTGGTCTTGACTTCCTTTCCAGTTGTGCTGTCAGTCTTACTTTCAAGTTTTCTTAGGCATTTATCCTTCAATCCACAGCTGCCTTTCTCCAGTGGCTCTTACTTCTTGGCTCACCTCAAACTGAGATCCCTGGCCAAGTTTGAAATCCAGACCTTCAGCCGGGAGTTTAAACCAGTGACAGTTTTGAGATGAATTTGGCTGCATGACGCTTGAGTTCACCGGAAAGGTGTCACTATGCATAGACATCAAGGCTGATGAACCAGGGGCCACAGTCAAGGGTCCTCCCAGGATTAAACAGTGCAAATAATGATGGTGGCAGCAAAGGTTTGATTTCAGTATTTGAGTTGATTCAGGCATTTGGAAATCTAGAACATATGATTCTGCTCATTGTACTTTGTATTCCTGAAGGGTTGAATTTGTCAATTTTGATTTCTTTCAGATTTCACTTCTTTTTCTTGAAAGCTATCAGATCTTAAGATTTTTTTTTTTTGTTGAAGTTCACACCACATTTGTATGTTCAGGTAGTCCTCAACTTACAATAGTTCATTTAGTGACCGTTCAAAGTTCCAATGGCACTGAGAAAAAATATGATCATTTTTCACACTTATGACCATTGCAGCATCTCTATAGACACATGATTTACATTCGGAGGCTTGACAAGTGTTTCATATTTATGACGGTTGCAGTGCCCTGGGGTCATGGGATCATGTTTTGCCACCTTCTGAAAGCAAAGTCAATGGGGAAGCCAGATTCATTTAACAACCATGTTACTAACTTAATAACTGCAGTGATTCACTTCACAAACCTAGCAAGAAAAGTCATAAAATGGAGCATAAAACTCAGCAAATTTCTCACTTAGCAACATAAATTCTGGGATCAATTGTAAGTCGATGAACCCCCTGTATTCTATTACCAGAGGTGGTATTCAGTAAGTTCTGACCTGTTTTAGAGAACTGGTAGGGGAAATATTGAGTAGTTCGGAGAGCTGGCAAATACAACCTCTGACTGGCCCTGCCCCCATCTATTCTCCGCCTCCCGAGTTCCAGCTGATTGGCTTGGTCTTCTTTGGTTGCCCTGCACAGGAGAACAGGGCTGAAAAGCAGGTTAGTGGGGTGGGGAGGGAATGGGATTTTGCAGTATCTTTCCCCTGGAATGGTGTGGGAATGGAGATTTTACAGTATCCTTCCCCTTCCACGCCCACCAAGCCACGCCCACAGAACCGGGAGTAAAAAAAATTGAATCCCACCACTGTCTATTACACATTGTTTCAAAGATACACACTTTGATTTGCAGATTTCCCTAATGTGTGCAGAAATTTTGCAAAAGAGAGAGAGAGAAAGAGAAAAATTTATTTGGTACATTGTTTTCATTAAGACAGAGGGAGAGAGGGAGAGAGACTAAGGAAGGGCAAAATTCCCTTAACCTGAAGCTGATTTTGTTCTTGGCAATGTTTCAAGGCCATAGGACTATGTGTGTTCACCTTGCATTCCTCTGTCTTCTTTCTGATTAGTCTTGCTTCTACCGTTGCTACAGAATTACTGGGCTCTGTTAATTGCAATTAACTCCTAAATGTCATAAAAAGCTAGGCCTGGTCAAGGAGTCATTGACTCTGAACAGCTTGAAACCATCTTCTAAAAGCATAGGCAACATAAATTATAAGTTTAAAATAAATATGGGAGAAAAATAGGTAAAAAAGAACACACAACATTGTTTAGATATGTATGTTTGTGTATGCATTTTTTGTGCTAAAAATATTGAAACAATGTGTAATAGACAGTGGTGGGATTCAATTTTTTGTGCTAAAAAATATTCTACATAAAAGTTCATGATAATTTACACTTTCTCATAAGAATGGATTTTCTTGGGACTCCTAAACATGTCTCTACAAATCCCTCAGTAGGCCAACTATAGTGAGAAGAACTAGTTTAATAGACTGTTTGCCTTCTAAGTGCCTCAGCAGTGGTGATTTATATTTGGAAGGACCCCAAACCTTTTTTGCATTGGAGAAAATATATGATTTTTATCTTGGGTGTTACTGCTTTGTTCCATTCTGCCTGCTTTGCAAACTACATTCCATTTCATAGAAGTGTTGAAATGTAACACCACTAAAAAGTTTTATGCAAGTGCATTTATGAACATTATATGATTTATTGGCACACATAATGCTGGAAAACTGATTAACGCACACATTGCTGAGGGTGGAGGCAATGGGGTGCCTATCTTGGATCCTGCCTGATCCAAGTGCCAACAGAGGGAAGATCACATAACTTTGATAATTATTGCAATCTTTCTTTTTTGTTATTGTAGATGTAGAATGTTAGCACCCACCCCTCCTAGAAGAAAGAAATGTTTTAGGAAATATTTTAAAAAAGGCAGAATATTACATTTCCCCTAAAAGAGAAATAGAAATCTTAAGGGAGACAGAAACTAAGAGCTTCAGCTTCCTGCCTTCAGCAGATATTTGGTGCCCATTGAGAAGGACTGGGTCAGCTTATCTACGAAACAAACGACCTTCAGCTCCAAGGTGATGGGATTAAGGCACATAATAGGTCATAATAGGATTATCTATCAGCAGGGTTCACTGCATTGTAAAATCACCTGGGGACATTGAATCACCCTCCAGGCTTCAACCCAACTTATCTCAGACAAACTCCGAGCATGGAAGTCTGACTGCAGCCAGGAGTGAGCTGCTAAGGGTTCGCCCAGGTTCGGGTGGACCCATTGCTAACGTTATGGCTGATTCAGCGAACCGCCGAATCCCACCACTGGTTGGCCCTGCCCACTCACCGCTGCCCCTCCCAGGAGTTTCCACGCAGCCCATTTTGGATGCCAGGTAAGTGCAGGGCTTGCATGGAGCCTTGGGGAGGGGAAAAATGGGCCTCCTGGAATTTCCAGAAGTCTGAAAATGAGCCTGTTTCCGGCCTCTGGGGGGGAGAGGCAGTTTTTGCCTTCCCAGAGGCTCAAGGAAAGCCTCCGGAGCCTGGGAAAGACAAAAATTCTCCCCCCCCACTTTGGTGCAGGAGGCCGACTAGGCCACGCCCACCATGGCCACGCCCACCCAGCAACCAGGCAGAGAACCCGTTGCTGAAATTTTTGAAGCCCACCCCTGACAGCAACCAATAGAATACATTTCTTGCACAGGAACAGGAAGCTCAAGGGCAAAGCCCAAGAGAGTGTATAAATAACCCTCATTTTCTACTCCATGCGGTCAGCTGCCCAGGACCTCAAACCCATATGGTTCTGTCCATCAATAAACCATCTTTCCAATCAGCCTCCATGTTTCCAGTGTCTTTCTCTCTGCTTGGAATTGAACCAGCACATTCAGTCCTTTAATGCTTTTCGTTAGCAAGGAGGAACGAACTGCATAGTGAGCTTCAGTAGCCAGCAGGACTTTTGTGCAGCAGCTTGTAATGAAAAAGATAAATCTGTATAAGCAGATGTACAGAAAATGTTAACCGCAGACCTTTTAAAGATCCACTCTGGTAGTCAGGAAGTTGACTATGGAAACAGACAAGTGGCCTTTTGAAACAGGATTACAGCAATGTCCAGTCGGAGTTAAATACAGTAAATTGTTGAAGAAAATGGAAGCTTATTTGTTTTATCCCAAGCCTTCTCTAAATCAACAAATGTACCATTTGTTTTCTTCCACTATCAACTTATCATTTCTCTTAATGCCTGAGCATGCTGTTACTTCTGCTTCACCTACCAACTAGAGCCCACTGTAACTGCATAGCCAAAAAGGCATTAAGAGTTGTTAACATAATCTTACATAGCTTTTTCTCTGCTCATATTACACTAATAACTAGAGCATACAAAACATTTGCTAGACCAATACTCGAATACAGCTCATCAGTCTGGAACCCACATTACATATCTGATATTAACACAGTTGAGAAAGTCCAGAAATATTTCACAAGAAGAGTTCTCCACTCCTCTACTCATTGCAGAATACCTTATTACACCAGACTGGAAATTCTAGACCAAGAAAACATAGAACTACGCCACCTTCAGTCTGATCTAAGTATGGTATATAAAATCATACATTGCAATGTCCTACCTGTCAATGAATACTTCAGCTTCAACCATAACAACACAAGAGCAAACAATAGATACAAACTCAAGGTTAATCGCATCAAACTTGGTTTCAGGAAATATGACTTCAGCAACAGAGTGATCAATGTCTGGAATACTCGACCTGACTCTGTGGTTTCTTTCCCAAACCTCAAAAACTTTAACCTTAGACTGTCTACTATTGACCTCACCCCTTTCCTAAGAGGTCTGTAGGGGGCGTGTATAAGCGCACCATCCCTGTCCTATTCTTTCTTTTATTTTTTTAAAATTTTTCTTATATTTATCCATGTATTCATAACTATGTTTTTACTTATACCTATTATCTTGTAAGCAATTGACAAAAATAAACAAATAAACAAACAAACAAATAAATAAATAACAAACTACTGCGGGAGCAGAGGGGTGAGTGGGGAAACAGGAGGCCCAGAGATTCTCATCTCTTTAGGAATAGATCAAGTTAACACATTTGTTTAAAAATATCTTGTTTATCTTGGAGGATCAAAAATTTGAAATAGTTGGATAGCTGCATCTAAAACCCAAAAGAAGCCCAGGTGAGAATCTTTGGCCTCCCTCTGACTTCTAAGAAATGTACTATCAGTAATGAAGTTAGAGTGAGTAGAGAATTTAGGGAACTTCTGACCTTAAAAAAATAACCCATAGTGTTTTACTTTAAATATTCCTCTGGCAAATGCTGCCAGGAGTAATTTTGCTCACCCAGATGAATTTCTTCATCTCATCTTCCATGCTATCAAATGGGTGCATACCTTTCATAGCTAGTTGGAAAATGTATGATGATGCATGTAACTGTAACTTAGTTGCTTGTAACCTTACGATTTATATTGACTGTTTCCTAGTATGATTTGATTGCTTATTGTACCCTATGACTATTATTAAGTGTTGTATCTTATGAGTCTTGATGAATGTATCTTTTCTTTTTATGTACACTTAGACAATAGTGGGATTCAAAATTGTTTACTACCAGCTCTGTGGGTGAGGGTTGGTGAGTGTGGTATGGGTTAGTGGGCGTCGTTTGATGGGTGTGGCAGAGGAAGGATACTGTAAAATCTCCATTCCCTCCCCACCCCACTGACCAGCTTTCCAGCTCTGTTCTCCTGTGCAGGGCAACCAAAGAAGACCCAGCCGATCAGCTGGGACTCAGGAGGCAGGGAATAGATGGGGGCGGGGCCAGTCAGAGGTGGTATTGGCCGGTTGTCTGAACTACTCAAAATTTCCGCTACTGGTTCTCCAGAACTGGTCAGAATCTGCTGAATACCACCTCTGGAACATTCCCAACCAGGTACAACATTTTCCACCATTATTCAAACAAACCAACAAGCAAAATAAAAGCAGTAATTTCCATCTGATGGCTTCAGAGAAACTTCAGGATGGGACTTAGGAACTCAAATGATTCAGGATGATTAGGGGACTAGAAATTAAGGCACATGAAGAATGGTTACAGGAACTGGGCCAGGGGTGGGATGCTACTGGTTCTGCCCGGCTCTGATAGCTCTGAAGAGCAACAGACACAGAACCGGTTCTGTGTCTGCTGCTGTTTGGCTCACTTGCCTGCCTGTCCTTTATTTCCTGCTTTTTCAACCTCAGCTGCTTTGTGTGGCATAGCAAAACGTAATCACTGAACTGATAGTAACACTGGTTGAATCCCACCCCTGAACTGGGCGTGCCTAGCCTAGTGAAGAGAAGGACCAGGGGAGACATGATGGCAGTCTTCCAATACTTGAGGGGCTGCCACAGAGAGGAAGTGTTTTGTAAAACACTTGTAGGCCAGACAAGGAATAATGGATGTAAACTGAACAAGGAAAGATTTAACCTGGAAAGAAGGAGAAACTTTCTGACAGTGAGAACAATCAACCAATGGAACAGAATTTGCCCTCGGAAGTTATGGGAGCTTCATCACTTGAGGCTTTCAAGAAGAGATTGGACTGCCATTTGTCAGAAATGGTATCGAGTCTCCTGCTCGTGTGTGGGGTTGGACAGTTGACCTATAAGGTCCCTTCCAACTCTGATTATTTGTTATCTGAGATTGTTGAAGATATACCAAGTCTCATATGTCTTGATAAAGAGCCCTTGTGGCTCAAATGTTGGAAAAGATAAGACAAGCAGAAAGAGCTGCACCCTCTTGGTCTGGGCCCTAATCCAGATCACTGCTAGACAAAACTGTAGAGGCCAGGAGACATACTTAATAAAATTGGCAACTGGAGACTGGAGTGGATGTGTTAGTTATGCAACATCTCTGGAAGGCACATCTTTCTGGTACCCCCTCCTATGGGGAGGGGAGTTAAAATATTTAATATTCAGCCTATTGGAAGCTTTGCATATCTATGTTACTTATTTTCTTGCAGCAAATTGGCAGGAAAAAACACCAGCAATTATCCAGCAGTTTGGCTTGCAAATTAATGTTTAATTAATAATACAGTTGTATGCCAAACACGGAAGAACAAAATAACAGTGTTGGAAGGGACCATGGAAATCTTCTAGTCCAGGGGTCTTCAAACCTGACAGCTTTGAGACTTGTGGACTTCAACTCCCAGAATTCCTCCTCCAGTCATGTTAGCTTAGGAATTCTGGGAGTTGAAGTCCACGACCTTAAACTTGCCAAGTTTGAAGACCCTTGTTCTAGTCCAACTCCCTGCTCAAGTAGGAAACCGTATACCATTTTGGATGAATTGTTGTCTAATCTCTTCTTAAAAACCTCCAGTGTTGGAACTCCTACAACTTCTGGAGGCATGTCATTCCACTGATTAATTGTTCTCACTGTCAGGAAATCTCTCCTTAATCCTAGGTTTATCCTCTCTTTGATTAGTTTCCATCCATTGCTTCTTCTTCTGCCTCCAGGTGCTTTGAAGAATAGGTTGACCTCCAAATCAAGAGGAGATGAGTTCCTCCCCTTTCTGCATATGCCAGCCTGCACCAAAACATTATGTCCAGTTGACAGCACTGCATTTCAGAAAGGACATTGACAAGCTAGAATGTGTCTAAGAAGGGGACACCCAAGATGATGGGAAGTCTGGAAGGAAAAAAATACTTAGAAGGAGAAGTTGCAAGAAGATTGTGGGAGATATAATAGCTGTCTTCAGGTTTTTGAAGCCTTGCCGGGTAGAGGATGAGAAAAAATTATTTTAGAAGACAGGGGGAAAAAGCACACAAGGTGATACATTTCAATGGATGATCAGGGGAAAAAATTCTAATGGTAAGAAATATTCAACAATGAAACAGATTGTCTTCGTTGAACACCTCCTTTGTTGGAGATGTTTAAAAGAGACTAGATAGTCTCTTTTAAAATTGGTCAAGAATGATGTAAATATGGATTTGTGAACTGAGCAGAGGTTTGGATTGGATAATCTCTAAAATCTCTTCTAATTTTTACATTTTGTGGTTCTTTGATCTTCTTCAAGTAGAATAAGTAGTTGATTGCAGTAGTTGATAGTGTATAGTTTCTCTTGACATTTTTTTGAGGTGCAATGACAATAAACTAAACTAAACTAAACCAAACTTCTATACTGCTATTAACTCGGGGGTGTGAGAACGGAAACGGAATCATCTATATTAGCTCTCGGGAGAAGATCTTTTACTAATAGAAGCTTCCACTTCTGACGAAAGAATGGCTTACATCAGAGAAGACAGATTTAAAACATGACTAAATGTAATATGTCCCTGATGTCCAAACTAGATTTTCATGGTTGCAAATTAGTAAAAGCAAAGCTTGAAAGAAATCCTGATTTCAGATCTTACCATGCTTTGAACTGGTTCTGCAAAGGGTTGAGTTTTGAGATTGCCCATCCATACAGAAGAACAGACAGGTAATACTGAAACAAGATAACCAAACTGCATTGGTTCAACCAAACTTGCATTTTTCTGTGTGATCTCAGCCATCTTCTTCATAATCTCTTTCTGGCTTTCTTTGTGTCATCTGCTAGACCAGAAAGTGGGCAACTACGGTCCCTTTATGGCCTGCAAACGTCAACTCCCAGAATTCCTGAGACAGCCAGTACCATAAGTGCTATTACTGTATAATAATCTATTTAATCCATTTTCCTTCTGTACTGTTAACACATCACTCAATTATAGTAAGCTTGGGAAATCTCTTCAGCAACTCAGGAGCTTCTGGAGCCTCAAGCTGGCCTTTTTTCTTTTTTTTAACTGTGATCATCATTTCTTGGGAATCAGCTCAAGTTGATGGTTCTACTAGAACAGGGGTGTCAAACTCAAGGCCTGGAGGCCAAATTTGGCCCATGATGTGGTTGGATCTAGCCCAGCATGGCTTCGGCCTGGTCTACCCAATGTGAAGAGGAAACATGCCAGCCGAGTTATGTTAAGCTGGCCACACCCACCTGGTTGGCCACACCCATCCAGTCAGCCATGCCCACCTGGCCTCCCAAAGTCAACCCAACTTTGATGTGGCCCTTAGTTGAAATGTAGTTTGTCACCCCTGTACTAGACTGATTTCTCACAGCTCTGTCTGGCTATTTATTCTGACAGGGATATAAGCTAGAGCTTATCGAGACATGGGGTTAAGCCATGTTCACTGAGAGGAGAAACAGATTTCTTTTTTCCTTGGGAAGTCAGAATTCTGAAGAAGCTAACTATTATCTTGTTCAATCTCCAGGTTTTGTGGGTTAAATTTTTGTCTGCAGAGAATAAGTAACATCCTTCCTTAATTGTCCGATGGAGCAGGAAAAAGCTTCTTTGACTTGTGAATATTTTGGCAGAATCAGAAAGTGGGAAGATTCTGGGAGTTAAGTGCTTCTTATAATCTCTATTCACAGTCTCACACTTAAAACCTGGAAAGAAAAGCCAGACTATAATCATATTCTTAAAAATAAACATGCTGGATAAACTTTGTTCAGTGAAGACCTTGGCATGAGTCCAACAAACCTTATTAAGTCAAAACTCTTTTCAGACAGAATGTTTACTAGATTTAAAGCGCTGAGATAGTCGACAGACCATAATCTGACTCCATCCATCCATCTATCATATCCTGGGCAGGGGATTGTATGAAATGATCTCCGAGATACTTTCCCATGCTTTGATTCTAGGAAACAACTTTTATGTTCTGTAAAACTGTCACTGTATGGAAGAAAACAAGCCAAAGAGCCTTAATATTCTCTGTTCTGATCAATAAAAGGCCAAAAATCTCAGAAAAAAAAAAAAGAAAGGAAAATAATGTTGGCTGTGCCTCTTTGTTAAAGTGTAAATTGATAAAATGCTCAGCAGAGGTTGTATCTCCACACATGTATTTTATCTTAAGAAGTTTATAAGAGAAACCTGAGGCCAGCTTGGCAGAAACATGTGTTTTTGTTACAAGGTTATTTTGAGATGGATGCTGAAGTTCTTCTTTTGCCTTAAGTTCCTATACCAACCCCCCCCCCCCCCGCAATTCTTGTGAACACTTGCAAAGTGGAGTGGTCTTATGAAATATTGGGCATTTTCTTTCTTTCTTTCTTTCTTTCTTTCTTTCTTTCTTTCTTTCTTTCTTTCTTTCTTTCTTTCTTTCTTTCTTTCTTTCTTTCTTCCTTCCTTCCTTCCTTCCTTCCTTCCTTCCTTCCTTCCTTCCTTCCTTCCTTCCTTTTTCTTTCTAAAATTATTTTAATTTTGAAATGTGGGGGTCATTTTGAGAATGATAATTGGCCCAGCAGTTTCGGGAAGTGTATTCCTAACTGCAGGCTTGGCTTGTTGTGTGAATTTGATGATAGTGGCATAGCCAAGAAAATATAGTTTAAATTAACCACCAATTAATTTTATGAGTAGAAGAAAGAGACAAGTCTACCAGTTTCAGAGTTCAAAGTTGTTTTAAAAAAGAATGGTCACCTTTGGATGAAACTTAATAATTCAATGGATATATCCAGCTAATGTTCTTGGCCCCAATATTTGTCACTTTCTTTAAAGATTTTCTTTTTTTAACTCCCCAGTCTAGTCTATAGTCCTGGAATGTCTTGGTTTCCCATCCAAGTATTTACCACTCTGACTGGGCTTAACTGTTCAGGATCAGCGGCTCCATTTAAGCCAGCATTTAATTCTCCACCCCCAAAAATGAAGTATTATCTTGTCTTCCACCTGAAACTCCACGCGGTGAAGCTTTCTGCTCTCCTACCAATATGTTGCCATGTTTTCGAGTTAGCAGTCTTTTCACAATTGGCTTTGTATGATGCAACATATGAAAATTAAACATACACCATTATGGATGTACACATACAGGGAGGGGGAGTAAATACAGCTGCAAAATAGATTCCAGCACTTAAAGTCTGTCTCCAAAATGGCCAGGTTTCAAGGGGTCTTCCAGACAATTTGCCTTTTCCGTCCCAACCTTTTTGACTTCAGCTTAAAATGTGCTTGAGATTGGTCTGAGCTGTTTGGCTATTTACTCACATAATTGGACATCCCAATGCTATGAGAACAGTCTTGTTTATGTTGCTCAGTCTAGAGCTTGCAGAGAACTACCCACCTATCACTGCTTTTTTTAGAGCTTTTAGGATTACCTTTCTGTTTTCTAAGATTTATCCTGATTTCTGCAGCCCGGATCAGGTAACTGGATCTCTGTGTTTAATGGTTCAGTGAGAGTTCAAAACAAATAACTCATTGTACCTTCATGGAGTCTTCACAACCGAAGCTTCTATGGGTAGTCCTCGACATATGACTACAATTAAGCCCAACTTTGTATTGCTAAGTGAGACAGTGGTTCAGTGAATTTTACTCCATTATTACAATCTTTCTTTCCACACTTGTTAAGTGAATCATGGCAGTTCTTAAAATAGACACTATATTCTTAAAAAGAACAAAAATTATATATATATGTAAATAAAAAACATTCCATTCCAATTCAATTCTATCATTAATATGCATTAAAATCTTAACATCTTTAACATTTCTTTTCAATTGAATATCATACTTACCTGGAAACACTTATAAACTTCCCATAGTTAATTCTTTCCCCCCCCCATATTTGTCACTTATATTTTTATAAATCATTCCTTAATTCCAGGCAGTGTCCTCCATTTTTCCAGATCCTGCCCTTCTATTCTTTTTTTTTTCTCCTTTCCAGCTTTTAAAAACTTTTAAATGTCCAGAAATCTTTATTTATCCCTTTGACTTTTATTTTCAGCTTAGATGCCTATTAATGTCAAAGTGGATTTTTTTTTCCAGTTTCTTGCTTAAGTCTCTGAGCTGTCAGTATAAGGAAGGGAAGAAAAAAAACCTAATCCTTTCTCTTCTCTCTCTCCTTCGCAGCTTCAAAATCTTCTTTGGGAACAATGTTGTTAAGTTTAAATTCCAGGGTACCTTATTTGTTGCTTTTGCTGTTTGACCCGGTCAACCAAAACTTTCTCTTCTTATCTTCCTCCTGCACATTCTTTTCCGGTTGAGTTCTTCTTTGTGGTGGCCATTTCTGACCAACGCTACAACTGCCTTTGGGAAAGGGAGTAATGGCCAGCTGGAGAGGACAGATGCGACTCTCCTCAACCCTGCAGGCAGTCTCCCCCCTCTTCACCACCTCTACGGGGTGGCTTAGCCCCAAAACCAGCCAGTTCGGGGTGCTCCAATGGCGAGCATGGATCGAAGCCTCGGAGAGACGAGGTTTCGGTCTGTCGCCGAAGAAGCTCAAACCAGAAGTTATGTATTATATTGAATGCTATAATCTTAAAGCTATACATTGAAGCTTAAATAAGATCTTGAATGGATAAAATTAAAGGATATAAAGGTGTCATACTCTAATTGGTAACTACAGGGAAAAAATTGCTTAATAAGAAACAATAATGTGAAATTGTAACAGGACAGACAAAAGTATAAATATAATGATTTGAACTGAGATAATTAAAACAAAGTTGAGAAAATTAGAAGAGGGGAAAAACTATGTAGAAAATATAAAATGGTAATAAGATATGGAATAGAATATAAAAATGAGCATGAAATTGAGTTTTGTGTGTGTAAGAAGAAGTGATAACCTGGGGCCATGCTATTTTCAAAAAAGATGTTTTATTTGTATTTTGTTTTTGTGAAAACCCAAATAACATTTAAAAAAAAAAAAAGTCCTTCAGCTCCAGGGTGATAAGATTAGCCCTCACTCAAAATCCACACCAGGACAAAGCCATTAAACCATAAAAGGAATTGCCCAAAGCTCCTTGATTACATCACCCAGCAAGATTCAACCAAGACTGGGACTCAAGACAACCTACAAAGTTAGTTACCCGTGCATGGCCCCATGGGAGTCTGACATGGGAGCCTGATTGGTTAATCAGGATACATTTCTTGCCACAGGAACAGGAAGCAAGTTCAAAGCCCAACAGAGGGTATAAATCTCTCTCCCTCTCTCACCCACGTGTTCCATTTTGCCCAGGACCTCAAACCATGTGGTCCTGCTGTCCACCATTAAACCATCCTTCCAAGCAGTCTCCATGTTTCCAGTGTCTTTCTTCCCTCTTGGAACTGAACCCAGATGGACATTTCTGCCAACAGGATGTTGCTCACTTTGATTGATAGGTTGATTAATTGATTGATGATATTACCTAGTTAGGGTAACAAAAGATGTGCAAGAAAACAAGCAAGCTCAGAGAGCACCAAGGAACCCTCATACATATCTTCCTTTTATATATATATATTACACACACACACACACACACACACACACAAAATCTCCTAGCTGCGGGATCGGGCTATAGATTGTTCTCAGACTTGTACATTTAGTACATGAATTCTCTTCGCTGTCGTTGGTACTAGGAACTGTATTTTAGGTTGGAGATAGAGGAGAAGTTTGCATCAAGGGCCAAACTGGTCCTAACAAAAATGATTTTACTTTCAGGTTGTGAGGTTCAATATACACCAGGTGGAAAGTTGCATGGTTATCCTGCACTGCTGCTGGGCTTTTATTATTATTTTAATTTTTTTTTTCTGAAAGATTAAATAAAACCACATTTAAAATGTACTTTTTTTTGGTAAGGTCTTGTTTTCAAATATTGTCGTGTTAACTCCCCCCTTGTTGCCGCCAATTCAATTAATGTGGAAGAAAAATGCCAGAAGAAATAAGACACAATGACCCCCATTTTCAGCAGTTATAAAATTTCCCTGGAACGGGATATATGCACAAATATCCACTGGCAAATATGCAACATACTGATATATTTAAGATTAAAAGCGTTCAGACAAAACTGGGAGTATTACTGTTTCCTTTAGCATACAATTTCAGTCCTGTGAGTATTAGACCAATATTTTATGTCCTTATCAAATATTTGGACTAATCCTCTTCTAGGTTTTTTTTTTTTTTGGTCTGCTTTTTTGTTGCGTTTGTTTGATGTTCCAAGATAATTTGCAAGAACAGCAGACTCATCCGCATTGCAAATGTTGATTTGGTTTCAATGCATGCTAATTTTATTTCACTTAGTTTGGTCAAGCTCTTGGGCTTTTAAAGAAAGTGCTGGAAATTATATTTGTGTCAGAGGAATGAAAGCTCAGATCTCATCACTGAATTGTATATCTTAGGAGCCCTTGCTTTGAAACTAGCTAAAATTTATAATGAAGGCACACTCTAATATTTAGGGCAGAGGGATATTTCTAAGAGTGGGGATTAATCTATTTTTATACAGCTTTTTTTTAATTTTTAGAGCATTTGGCTGCATACCATCTTGATAAAGCCCTTTTCAAAAGGTAACTTGTGGATTCTGAAAGGAACAGAATAAATAAACCCAAGTTTTGAGTAAGCCTTTCTCATCTCTGAATCTTTTCTCATCTTTTAGATCTTTAATTAGAATTTAACTAAATTCTTTGGGGAAGCATTCCAGAAAGATTCCTCAAAGAAACGGTAATCCGCATAAGTATTAAGACCCTAAAGAAGAATTTAATATATAAAAATACCAACTTTGTTTTAATATTCTGGGATGTCAGCTTTTCATCACATCACAACTCTAAGGAATTCCACTCCCCAGTGTATGGGTGTAACAACTGAGAGTTTGGAATTGTATTAGTCAATAATCTTCATTTGCCAAGGTGGATGAAACGTGTTAGTTTCAAAGATATTTGTGTGCTTTTCTGTTTATAATCGGATTGCTAATGCTTGGTTATTATATATGTTATTGATGAAATGCCCTATGAATATTACATCTATATTAAAAACATACCCAAACCACTCAAATGAATTTAACTATGGTTCTTCTCTCTCTCTCTCACACACACAAACCTATCTATCATCTATCATTTACCTATCATCTGCCTAACATCTATCTATTATGTCTCTCTCTCTCACACACACACATCTATTATCTAACATCTATCATTTATCTATCATCTAACATCTATCTAATCTATTTATTATCTCTCTATCATCTCTCTCTCCCTCTCTCTCTTTCTCTCTCTCTCCATCCTAATATCATTTAGCATCATTCTAATTAATGAAGTGATAAACCAATGACTGGAATATCCAATTTCAGACTGCAGGTGATTAAATGCTATTTAAATTAAATATAGTTTCATGATCATTGTAACTATCCTCTAATCTAACCCCTGGCCAAGAACTTTATTGAGTACTGCAGAAGGCTGAATTTTTTCTAAGTATAGGTAAACTGTTCCAGATTGAAGCCCCAGCACATTCAGGGTGGTGAGAAAAAAATCCTGCCCCCAAACTTGGAAGGTCCATATATATTTTCTAACCTATTGTCCTCCAATTGCATTGGATTTCCAGAATTCCTTGTCATATAATATTAGTCCATTTTGAGATCATGGAGATGGTAGGTATAGATGATGCTGTAATAGGTGGCCTGTAAAATCCCTTCCTATGGATGAGATTATATTACTGACCCCCGTAGAATGAAGATGACTTTCTAGAATTAGCTGTAAGTTTCTAGCTGTGTCCCTGATATTTGCATAATACATCTGACTGTGTCTTTTGCAATTGGATTTATGGATAACATGATGAAAGTATTTGTGATGGATTTAAGACAGTTTGTGTTTTTTTTTGCCTTAGAGGAAAGCTGTCATTTTAAGAGATGGCTAAAAGTCATCTAAATAATATTTTCCATTTTTTTTAAAAATGCCTTTGATGCAGAATTGATACACACGCACAATCCTGCCAAATACCTGATTTTTCACAGAATGATCTTTCATTGAAGAAAGACTTCTTACATGCATTCTGCAAAGTTCATAGACCTCTACAGTTTATTTTAAGAGACTGATATTTGTTTAGCATACTTTTATGTCAATTATGTAATCAGAAACAGACATACGGCATCTTATGCAGTGAAAGATATCAAGGAATGTCTGACACACTTCAAAGCAACAAGTAAGAGTTCAAGATCCATCTGAAATGCAAGACTCCATATGAACTTTCCCACCCTTTTCTCACTTAATTGGATTTTTTAATATATATGATCAGCAGATATATTTCTTCTAGCTGACTTGTGCAGAGTGGCTTGCTGGATAGACTATTAGTTAGCTTTGCTTAAGTCAAAAGTAACTTTTGACTTAAGTGGCATATTAACTAATGCTAAACAAAAAGAGAAGGTCAAAAAACATGAGACAGAACCAGAAGAAGATGAAGATACAACATCAAAGACACACTAGAACAACATCAATTAACAATAGCTAAGGACACCACAGGAGGAGGAGGAGGAGGAGGAGGAGGAGGAGGAGGAGGAGGAGGAGGAGGAGGAGGAGGAGGAGGAGGAGGAGGAGAAGCACTAATGCTAATTTGAGAACAAAGGGCATTTATTTTTCTACAGAAAATAAAGTAATAAGAAGTTCAGGATCTTACATTGAAGAATTTATAGCTGTGGAGTTTAGATATCTTATATCAGTGTTTTCAACCTTGGCAACTTGAAGATGTATGGATTTCAACTTCCATAATTCCCTAGCCAGCTATGTTCACCAATGAAGTCCAAGTTGCCAAGGTTGAAAAGCACTGCCTTACATGCTTATGACATCATATGAGTTTAGTGCAGGAGGGAGCTAGTTGGCTTCCTTCTCCTGCGTTTCTGTGTCATCATAGCATATTGTCAGAGGATAGTATTGATAGATAGATAGATGGATGGATGGATGGATGGATGGATGGATGGATGGATGGATGGACAGACAGACAGACAGAATACCCCACTAGGGTATTGTAATGATGTTCTTAACATAATTAATCACTAACCATTCACCACTGTTGGTTATTGGCTAGTAGGCCATGTGTCTTCACATGTCACTTTATTTATTTGTCTCCAACTTCCAAAACATTCTTAGCTTGGTTCCTCCTAGTATTTTGGACTTGGTAACTTCCAGTCACATTTCCAGGTTTAAGGGTTAGGAATAGCAAGGAGGGAGATGCAGAACCAAATGGTTCCGTTTATTTAGAAAAACATCAGTTTTTTATTGCTGGTGGTGCAGTGGTTAGAATGCAGTATTGCAGGTGAACTCTGTCCATAGTCTGGTGTTCAATCCTAATGGGCCTCAAGGGTGGACTCTGCTTTCCATCCTTCTGAGTTTGATAAAATGAAGACTCAGACTGTTGGGGGAAATGTGCTGACATTGTAAACCGTCCAGAGAGTTCTGTAAAGCACTACTACTGCTATTGATATGACAAATGGGAAAAATTACCAAGTCTAATAATAATGATAATTGCAACCAGTTAAATAAACATTCATTGCATTTATGTTTACATTAAACTGGATTTATTTATTAAACAAATTTACATGGCTAACCAACAAACGTGCAATGACATTAGATTAATACCCAAGATTATGTTGTGAACTTTATGGCAGAACAGGGATTTGAACCTGGATCTTCCCAATTTTGATATAATGTGCTATCATACCAGTCCCATCTGTTTTAAAAAACTGTCCCAAATTAAGCTGCCTTAGTATATATTAGCCCTTTCCATGCTGCTACTTTCCAAAGCATCCAACTGCAATTTTTATAATTCTCAGCCATCAAAGACTTTGGCCATAATTCCAACCAGCACATTTGGACAATTGAGGAAAGCTGGGACTATTTACCAAGCAACAAGCTGTATGTTAAGTCTTATTTTGTGATACTTTTGGAAAGAGGGCTAATTCGAGATATTGGGATGTGTAGGAGGTGTTGAGTGTGGGTGAGACAAAGCATCTGAAATTAGAGATAATTAAACACTGTGCTGTCCAGACAGTATATAGGTAATTGGAATTGAGTTAGTAAAGTTAGAATTGGGAGCTGTCCCCTTAAGGGAATGCCTCATGGTAAATGTAGTTAACGTATCCTGGGAAATGTAGTTCATGTCATGTGGTCACATCTGTAATACTGATTGGTTACTGAATTGACCTTTGGTGGGGTTGGGGGAGGTTCCTTCACTTTTGCCTGGACCCCAGCAGTGTGCTGGTGCCTCACCCCCTCGCTCCTTCATTATGGGATGAAAGATCACTATTCTTTTACACTATGAAGTCAGCTGTGCAAAGAATTGGACATTAGATGGATCTCGACATAACCGTGAGTTATATTTGAGGATGCCTGGTCATCCATCTAATGTCCAATTGTTTACACAGCTGACTTACGACTATTTTTGACACGACCGTTGCAGCATTCCCATGGTCACATGATCGAAATTCAGACACTTGGCAACTGACTTGATCAGCTTTTGTGATCTTCTGTCAAGGAAAGTCGATCAGGGACTCATTTAACAATCGTGTTACTAACTGAACAGCTACAGGAATTCACTTAACAACTGTGACAGGAAAGGTCATAACGAGGCAAAATTCACTTAACAAATGACTCACTTAGAATAAGGGTTAGGGAAAAGAAATTTTGAGCTCAGTTATGGTCATAAGTTGGGGATTATCTGTATTAATAAGGGAGGTACCGAGCATAGGTTTTGTGAATAACAAGTCATGAGAATTTCAGAAGATTCCTCCAGAGCTGTCAAGCTGCACTTATCCATTGTCATCTTTTCATTGGGATAGATTCAATTATGAGAACATTCCTGCTACTCTGGAATCCTTGGGTGTTTGGAATTCCATTTCTTATTGTGCAAGGTAAATTTAATTGGGAGTAACACAATGTTCTTTTGTGGAGAAAGAAGGGATATTTTCACCCTCAGAGGCAAGAGGAGTGCCTGTGATCTAGGATTGTATTTCTTGCTTTTAGTGGAATATCTCGAAAAACAGCAGGAGCAGATCGTAGGGATGCTACAAAAGAAGAAAAACAAGGCAACTCATCATGGCGCCTTGGAATATGGAAAATTCCAAGAATAGTTTGGCTTCCATGTTGAAAAAAAAGGAGTTGCTTTTGGCCAGAAATGAAACTCAATAAAACCAAGGAATTGTCCATGCCACGTCTCTTCTTTAAAGAAGCAAAATTCTATCTTCTGTTGGACTGCACTGTGGGTAAAATTCAATATGATAAGGGAAGATTTATGCTATGCCTGATCTTCCTTTCAGATCATAGGAGCCAGAGGATTTATTAGCTCCATTTATAGGCAGGCTTGCTTCCTCCAACAGATCCAGAGAAAACGTGACAGCCACAAAAGGAAGGGAGAAGAGGAAGGGTGATAGGAAGGAGTACATATTGTCTTAGGGTTGGGAACAAAAGAGAGTCATGTTGCTTCTCATCTAAGGCAGGGTTTTGATGAAGGACAGAGCTGAGTTGTAACATATTCCTTGGAGCTTTGCCCCAGAAATTATCCTCATTACAATTCATTGGGAGAGGGAGACCAGCAATCTGTTGTGTACGCAATATAACTAATAAAGTATGAGCTTGGAGTCAAGTGCAGGGTTCTGGCCCTGCACTTCTAATTGGCTGTTAAGCGGCCGGACCGGATTGGCCCGTTCTGGGGAATCCGATTGGCCCTTAACAGAAATGTCTTATTGGTTTAAGAGCTAACGTTCCTAGCTCGTTATTGGTTAATCGTTACAAGATTTGCCTATATAAGGCGGGTTTTACTGCTGTTCAATCGAACAGGTTATGATGTAAATAAAGAGCTGAAGTTCACCGTTCAGAAGCTTGTCTCCATTCTTTCTCGCCCATGCTCAAAACTTAACACTGGCGACGAAGGTGGGATATGGAGACATCTGAACCAACGGAACCAAGAAGCAACACCGAGCACGTGACAGACGGCGCCAACAACGGAACCATGTCCGGCGGCATCGTACCACCCGCTCCGTTCGATCCGACACAAGAGGACTGGGAGTCCTACATGGATCGCTTCCAAATGTTCCTTGAGATGAACAACTTAAAGGATGCCACACCAGGAAAGAAACAGGCGGTGTTCCTAACACATTGCGGTCCAACTGTATTTAAGATGGCTAAAGCACTAGCCAAACCCCAAGAAGTGAAGGCCATGGATTGGGATGACCTTGAACCTATCCTGCGAGCCCACTACACTCCTACCGTGCCTACGCTCGTGAGACGCCACGAGTTTTATCAAAGAAACCAGTGAAAAGGAGAAAGCGTGGCCGACTTCATAGCAGACCTCCGAAATTTGGGAGGCCTCTGCAAATTCGCCGATTTAGAAGAGGCGCTACGAGATCGCTTAGTCCTGGGATTAGATGCTCCAGGCGTCCAAAGCAAGCTGATGGCAAAAGGCAACATCAGCCTTGCCGACGCCATTGCTGATGCTACCGCAGCAGAGGCAACCAAGAAGTCAGCTGCACAACTACGCCACAACTGCACTCCGGTACCACCACCGGCCAGCGAAATCTCACCTAGTGCAGAGGGGCAGCTCGCGACAATGCACTACAAGGACCTCTCTTCATCGTCAGATAGCGACGAAGAAGGGGTCCATCGACTGCGGTCCAACCGAGACCACTACCCGAAGCCTGTACACCCTTGCGCTGGATGTGGAGCCAACCATGCCAGGTCCGAATGCAAGTTCCGAGACAAACTCTGCCATGAGTGCGGGAAACAAGACCACATCAGACAGGTCTGCCACAGCTTGCCAGGACCCAGCCAGGCCTCAAAAGGGACCAACTATCGCCAATCGACAGGAAACCGTCCTGTAAGGCGAGCGCCAGTAAACCACTCCTACAGAAATCGAGCTTTGCAGAGAGAAGAGGCTCACCATACTATCACTATCGGTCACACCTCAACCTTGGACACTAAGAAAATCCGAGTAACAGTAGCCATCAAAAACCAGCCTTGCCACATGGAGGTCAACTCGGGATCGTCTCTCTCGATGGTGTCGTGGAGAACACTCAAGCAACTCATCCCAACAATTCAACGTCAAGATCTCCGGTTCCAACGCCTCATCCTCAAGGACTACCAGGGGAATCGAATCCCCGTCGTCGGGTCCTGCTGAGTCCGAGTCTCCTTCAAGAAGCACACAGCGTACTTACCTTTGACAGTCATCGATAGCGATAGGCCTAGCCTACTGGGCCTCCAATGGTTCGCGCCACTCGGCATTGAAGTGGCTGGCGTAAACCGAGTCGGTGGCTGTGACTGGGAGGAAGACCTTATCTCTGAGTTCAGGGATGTCTTCGCGGACAGCTTAGGTGAGTACAAGGGGACCCCGATCTCATTCAGCCTAGATCCCAAGGTAGCTCCCATTCTCTTGAAGCCCCATCGAGTCCCGTTTATAACCTGTGATGCATCGCCTTTCGGGGTGGGCGCCATCTTGAGCCACGTACTGCCTAACGGGAACAAGGCCCCTGTTGCATATTTTTCAAAGACTCTTTCAAAAACTGAGCGAAACTATGGACAAATTGATAAAGAAGCCCTTGCAATCGTCTCAGCTGTGAAAAGATTTCATGAATACGTGTATGGCAGGGCTTTTACTATTGTGACTGACCACAAACCGTTGCTAGGGATAATAGCCGGAGATAAACCGACTCCCTACATATTATCCCCTAGGATGACCCGATGGTCAGAATTCTTAGCTGCTTATAACTATCGGCTGCAATACCGCCCAGGGAAAGCCATTCCCCACGTCGACGCATTGAGCCAAGCACCGCTTCCAGAAACTCTCGACAATCCGGCACCAACGGTAACCACGTTGCAAATCGAGGCACTCAACTCGCCACCACTGACCGCTCAAGACATCGCGAGAGAAACCAAATGCGACCACACACTAGCACGAGTCCTAGGCTGGGTAGAACGCGGATGGCCATTGGACCAATTGTCTGATGACTTCACACCATTCAAGTCTTGACAGACCGAGCTCTTCTCCCAGAAAAGCTGTGTCATCGTTATCCCAGAACGGCTCCGAAAAGCGCTGCTGAGAACCTTGCACGATGGCCACCCCGGCATCGTGCAAATGAAAGCCCTTGCATGAAGCTGTGCATGGTGGCCAGGCATTGACAAGCAAATCGAACAGTGGGTTAAAGCTTGTCCCAAATGCCAAGAAGTCAGCAACGCCCCTCCAAAAGCCATGCCTACTGAATGGGAGACACCACGTGGACCCTGGTCCCGAATTCACCTGGACTTCGTGGGGCCAACCAAGGGCCACACCTTCCTGCTTACCGTCGATGCCTACTCCAATTGGCTCAAGATTCATCGCATGACTACTACAACCTCTGAGGCAGTCATCAAGATTTTAAACTTTGCAACCCACAGATTACCAGACGTCCTGGTATCCGATAACGGCCCACAATTTACTGCATTAGCATTCGAGCAGTACCTCGCTGACCACGGCATCTGCCATGCACTGACCTCGCCTGCGCACCCTGCGACCAATGGTCAAGCAGAACGCATGGTCCAATTTGTAAAGAAAACCTTGCAAAAGGTAAACTACGATAACATTAACGACAAGGTCAATCAAATCCTCTTCTTGCAACACATCACCCAACATTGCGTCACCAACAAAACTCCCGCTGAACTGCTAATGGGACAAAAGCTCCTCTCCCACCTCAACCAGTTGCACCCTGCTTATGAACCGGAGAAACCACTAGGAACCAGCGGCCGCTGTCACATCTTCCAGGTAGGAGACCTGGTTTATGCAAAAAACCTATCGGGCGACCCGTTGTGGGTGGAAGCGACAGTAGTACGTGTAACCGGCCCCAGATCCTACCTTGTGCAATGCCATGACAATAAACTCTGGAAACGGCATATCGACCAATTACGGTCGCGGCTTGCAGCAGCCAGTCCGCAACTCCCCTATGACCAAACTGAGGGGGGGGGAGGTACGGAAGAAGATGAAGCCCTAGCAAACCCGTTTGAAGGGAACGATGATTTAACAGAAACCCAGGCTGTGGAGCCGGAGGGAGAAACATTTGCACCTCAAGAAATTGTGGGAAATGGGGGCAGCGACGCAGAAGTGAACTCTGAACCGGAGGTAGCCCCACTACCAAACAACAATCTACCTCAGCAGGACTGCAACCACCTGATACAATGAAAGTCAAAGAGACTAAAAAGACAACTGTCCTATTTAAAGGACTATGTAACTGCGCCCTGAACTAAGAAGCCAGGGGGAAGGGGTGTTGTGTATGCAATATAACGAATAAAGTATGAGCTTGGAGTCAAGTGCAGGGTTCTGGCCCTGCACTTCTAATTGGCTGTTAAGCGGCTGGACCGGATTGGCCCGTTCTGGGGAATCCGATTGGCCCTTTACAGAAATGTTTTATTGGTTTAAGAGCTAACGTTCCTAGCTCGTTATTGGTTAATCATTACAAGGTTTGCCTATATAAGGCGGGTTTTACTGCTGTTCAATCGAGCAAGTTATGATGTAAATAAAGAGCTGAAGTTCACCGTTCAGAAGCTTGTCTCCATTCTTTCTCACCCATGCTCAAAACTTAACACAATCAGTATTATTTTTCTGTACTGGATTCCAACCTGTAGTAATCAATGGTTTTATAGTCAAATAACCATAACTGGTTGGAATCACACATAGTTCCAAGGCAGCAGTGTTCCTGAGGCTATAGTGACACGTGACCATTATATCCATGGATATATTTACAAAACAAAGGGAAGATCTATCTATCTGTCTGTCTGCCTGCCTTTCTGCCTGCCTGCCTGTATGTCTGTCTATCATCTATCTATCACTTCTCTCTCTCTCATCCATACCCATCCACACCTACACCTATTATCTATCATTTATCTACCATCTATCTACTATCTATTAATCTATTTATTATCTCTCTATCGTTTATCATCTGTCTAATATCTATCTAATCTATTATCATCATCATGTCTCTATCTCTCTGTTTCTCTCATCTATCTGTCTGTCTGTCTATCTGTATCTCTATCTATCTATCTATCTATCTATCTATCTATCTATCTATCTATCCATCTATCCATCCATCCATCCATCCATCCATCCATTTATCTGTGTGTTTTTACTGTTTGTATATTGCCTTAAAAAAAGTAAGCCACCCAGAGTCACTGAGTTAGTAGAAAACCCATATAAATTCTCTAGTTAAATAAATAAAATAAAAAATGCTAAGCAAAACCCAAAAAAATCATATTATGGCCTACCAATATTTCACCTTATTTTCTCTTTCAAATTAGTACATTAATAAAATAAATACATTGATTTGCAGTTCCATATACTTTATAGAATCGTACAATTCATGAAATCTGCAACCTCGGTGAGCAACATGGTATGATCTCCATACAAATGAACGTATGCATTCATATTTTCATCTAGAAAACATTTCTTTTACATTTTTCCTTAACAAGAGGACATCATATATCCTCCCTGCTCAAGGTTGATCCGTTTGCCAAACATTCTAGTGAGTCTCACAGATGCTTTACAGATTGTACACTGCTCTTGTCACATTCATCAACCCACCTCCAATTCAGGCAAGGAATTCCATAATTCAAGTTCATGCACTTTATTGTAAGCTTTCTCTAAATCAGTAAACACACAATAAACTTTTTTTCCCCACATTTGTATATTTCTCAGGGACTAGCTGAAAAGCAAAAATTGGATCTGTGCACACTCCTACCTGGAATAAAACCATGTTGTGTTTCCCAAATTTTGCTTGTTGTCATCTCATATGTTTTTGTTCAAATTCTGGCAAACATCCTCCCAAGCACACTTAATTTATTCCCCCGTAATTTTTGCATTCACTCCTGTTACCTGTGCTGACCTGGGGCATGGCACAAAGGCAACACAGTCAGATAAACAATAAGAGTCCCTTTATTATCTCCAACTTAGCCCCAATGTCCACCTTCTGGCTGGAGAAAAACTCTCTCAGGAACAGCCTTTGATTGCGGAAACTTAAGTCCAAAACATGAGCAACACAAATTGTAACTTAAAGTCCAAATGAGCCAAACTGAAGTAATTTGTTTGGCAGGGCAGGAGCAAGAATTTCAGACTTGAAGGAATGGCAAAACTCACACAGTTGGGAAGATGCCAGGAACACAGATAAGTCACGACAACACAGGATAAAGTCATGTTTGCTCCCAGAAGCCTGCCGCAAGCAGCCTGTCTTCCCAGCTGTGGCTAATGAAAGAAATCAGGGCCCTTTCCTTCCCCATAAGCCACGCAACCCACATTGCTCTCTTCTCTATTTCTGCCTGCGTGCCCTAAGATGAAGAGGGGGTGGGCCTGGTTCTTCCTCTGAACTCCCTCTCCCTTGTTCTATCTCTTCCCTGTTCTGCCCAACCAGACTTTGCCCTTCCCCAACCTCCTCCACAGCCAACGGAATCATACTCCCATTCCCTGTCAGCTGTCCAGCTTCCTCCTCGGATTCAGACTCTGACAAGGGCATGATACTACCTTTCTCTTTGTGTAAGAGAACAATAATAACATTTTTTTTAATAGTCAGGCACAGATGCAATTTTATACTGTATAATCATGAAAAACAGCTATCCCATAAGCAAATCACACTCACCATTTAAAGTTTTCCAGTTATATTGTACACCTGTAACCTTTGTTTTTTCAACAAAGATTTTCACACCATCTTCTATTTCTTTTGGTTTGTAGTAAAAAGAGTTTCATTCTTTTTCTGTTCCCGCATATGTCTCTAAAACCTACGTAGTCCTTTTAAAAATTCAATTCCATTATTTCATTCTCTTCATCCACTTCCTTACCATTTTCTTTAATTTTCATCAAATACTGCTCTGTGTATTCTCTTTTAATCTTAACTGTTGCTTGATCTCTTTGCATAGAACATTTTGCAACATTTTCTCCTGTTAAAAATATTTATTAATTAATTTATTAATAATTTATTAATAATAATTATTAATAATATTTTCATTTGTATGGCTTTCTGCTTTAGAACCACAGTTCTGGGTAGCTTAAACCATTAGCAATAGCAGTAGCACTTAGACTTATAAATGGCTTCATAGTGCTTTACAGCCCACTCTAAGTGGCTTACAGTCATCATATTGCCCTACAATACTCTGGGTCCACATTTTACTGGCCTTGGAAGGATGTACGGCTGAGTCAACCTTGAGCCAGTCAGGGTCGAACTGCTGGCAGTTGGCAAAATTAGTCTGAAATACTGCATTCTAACCACTGTACCATTACGCTCTTAACAATATTCATGAACAAGAATATTGTTGTCCCAAGGCCCATTTTTTGTAGCAGTCAGTTTTTGATATGGATTTTCTCCTTCCACAGCTTCTTCCACTTTGTCACTTCTCTAACCAACCATTCTTTTTTATACTGTCCATTTGTATATCTCCACACACTTCTATGGCACTCAGTAATTACTTTTCATTCTGCTCCCCATAGCTTCTGAAGCATCTAAAGGTTCTTTACAGTGAGCTGGACTTAGAAGAAGGACAGACTGTCTCTATTTGAAATCCATGTCCTACATCCAACTCTTAGAGTGCTTTACAGCCCTCTCTAAGCGATTTACAGAGTCAGGATATTGCCTCCAACTATTCGGATCCTCATTTTACCCATCTCGAAAGGATGGAAGCCTGAGTTAACCTTGAGCCTCATGAGATTTGATCTGCCAAATTGCAGGCAGCCAGCAGTCAGCAGAAGTAGCTTGCAGTACTGCAATCTAACCACTGCGCCACCAAGGCTCATTAAGTTTGGACCAATGAAGAGGGTAATAAATGTAGGAAAACCAAAAATGACTTAATTGGTTAGTCTGCTAGTTTTGATGGTGAGGGTTAAATCCAAACAGAAGTTGTCTCAGTCATAAATAAGACTGAAGATCAATGAAGTCAATCAGGCCAAAGGTCACCTGATTTCTGTTAACATTTGCTACCAGAACTCTAGTAAGAATTAACTGATTAGTAGTTGATCGCAATAAGTGTATTGCAGGAATTAGGTAATTATATTTTAAGCAATTTGCTTAAATGTGCAATTTGTATATAAAATGTCTTAATATTTTCCAAATCTTAGATTAAAAAAATAGATTACCTTACAATAGAATTTTAATTAATTGTCATTACCTAGAGTTTCATTATGAAACATTAGCTAGTGCTATGAAATATGGGCTGCTTCTTAAAAAATCTCTAATCTTTGTTATCAGCTATTGATCAACTAGATTTTTGTAGCTATACAGCAGAGGTGGTATTGATCAGGTTCTGACCAGTTCTGGAGAACTGGTAGCGGAAATTTTGAGTAGTTCAGAGAACCGGCAAATACTATCTCTGACAGGCCATACCCTCATCTATTCTCTGCTTCCTGAGTCCCAGCTGATTGGCTGGGTCTTCTTTTGTTGCCCTGCACAGGAGAACAGAGCTGGAAAGCAGGTTAGTGGGGTGGGGAGGGAATTGGATTTTGCAGTTTCCTTTCCCCAGGAGTGGGGAGGGAATGGGGATTTTGCAGTATCCTTCCCCTGCCACACCCACCAAGCCATGCCCACCAAGCCACACCCACAGAACTGGTAGTAAAAAAAATTGAATTCCACCATTGAGCAACAGGTAATGTCTTTGGGAACTCTACAGTAGAAAATAACTTCATATCCAATCAAAGGTGCAACTAGTATTGTGGTATAATTCCACTGTTCCTCCTCCTTTCAAACTATTATTTATTGCATATTTCTTCTGAAAAGTTTTAGCTGAAGTCTTGAGAAACCAACATGGTATAATAATCACCCTTTGATGTCTTGCCTTCTAACCAATTTTTCATCCCTACTCCCAAGAAGACATACTCTTAACTTTTTTCTGATCTTATTTTCATGTGTGTATTTATTATATGAACCATACCTTCCCTTCTCATGTAGTGTATGTTTTTGAGCAATGGGATGGGATTTCTTTGGAAATGTGATCTTTATGGGTTTTATGAGGCTATTCCATCCAAAATTAGATAATTGGTTAATCTACCTATGTTTATCTACAAACCTATCTAACTTTCCTTAAGTAGATGTTATCCAAATATTTTTAACATAATTGGCAATTTTTTGGGGGGTGATGGTGGTGGATTATGATGGTTGAAGTCCAGGAAGAAGCAAGGTTGAAGAAAGGTTGATTTCTTGATGCCTATGGTTTGCATGGCCTCAACAGTGCTGCTTCAGTAATTGGAGATATAAATTTCAACACATGAAGTATATACATATCTGTTTTATCACTCAGTCTGAATCTAAAATTTAATTGAAAACCAGTCTTCTTTTTGTCTTTTCAATGGGATTATGGATTACCTAATTCTGTCACTAAGCAAAATACTTAACAAATACTTCATTAAGTATTTTTCACCTGAAAAGTACTGTAGAAATAATAAATTGTATCACTCTATAAAGGTGCTTCAGACTGAAGGCTATTTTTTTTATTTCTTCACCTTTACTCTGATTTCAGTTTTATCTTAGTATTGTCTCATTACTTTCTTGATTTAAACCTATGGAACTTGTCCTTTCCCTCTCAGCATGGCTATCCAACTCTAATGTGTGAAAGCACCAAGTTTATGTTCTTCCCTAAGTGATTGTGACAATTATCCATAACTTTGACAAGAATAGAATAAAAAGTTGGTGAATCTTTTATGAACCAGTATCCCTAAATGTGGTTTGATTAAGAAAACCCTGTACAGGTGAACTTGTATTTTCAACAGCACTTTAACAAACAGCTGAAGTATGGAGCTAATCCTTATGAGATTTTTGTAGATATGCAGGAAAAAATGATATTTAATCAAATTAGTGTGCCACAGATATTTCCTGGAATGGGGATTAAAGCAGAAGATGTTGATATGAAATATTAAAGGAACACCATTATAGGGAATTGAGTTTTTATTTTTAGATATTTGGCTGTTGAAGTTTATTTCTATGGAAGGCTAATGTATCTCTTGAAGAAAACCAGAGCTCTCAACATCGGTCTCAGATTAGCATAGCCCTTGAGTGTGGAAAGATCCTCAGACAAAAGTGTTTCTAAGAAGAAACTTACTTGCAGATTTATTTAAAGACTTAGTAGATTCCTGAAATGATTCTGTCACTAGATTGTTCCATTCTCAAAGTTATAAGATTTCTGTTGATGTTGGCCTGTGGAATAGATCATTTCCTTAGCTATTGTTCCAGAGAAACACAAAAATTATGTCAATGAAAAAAGGATACAAAAATAATCTCCCTGTACTAAAATAATTCCTAAAAGAGTCATTCTTGACTTGCTTAAAGCATGCCAGTTTTTTTAAAATATCATTCTGAGTAAGAATTTAATCATACATGAAGTTCCACAAAGCTTAGTGGACCTCATAAGCAGAGATGGTTCTTTTGGCCTGAACTGCATCTAGTGAGAAGTATGGGACAATACCTAAGTTGTGGAAAAATTTCTTAAAGTTTAAACCAACTTTCTCCAACTTGGCATTCCTTAGATGTATTATATATCAGAATTACCAGAGATATTAGTCTGATATATCCACTCTGGGAATGAAAGATATTAACATTTTGCAAGATGAGACTCTGAAGTATCAGCCAAATAGTGGTGGGGAGAGAATTCAAGATTATAAAATTTCATATTGAGTAGTGATTGCCTCTTTTTCTTCTTTCCCAAATTCTTGCAGTCTGGCACTTTGGTTCATTCGGATCCCACCAAAAGAAAATTGGTCTCTATTTCTATTCAAAGCCTCATCAATCTTAAGAAAATCTCCAGGAAAAGGAGGTGTTGTTTCACCTTCATCCAATTCAGTTGAAGCATGGTTAGCTTCATCAAGCTAACTTGATGGATCAATCATGATTACTGGAGCCAATCTGAACACTATTCACACATTATTTTCCTCCAAAAAGCTCAAAATAGTGTCCCTAGTTTCCTTATTTTTTTTTTCATTTTATCTTTGTTACATGGGAGATTCAGTCTAAAATAAGGTCATCTAATGAGCTTCATTGTTGATGGGGGTTTTAGGCTTCCACAGTCCTAGAACAAATTTCTACCTATTACACCACATAGACTGAAAGGACAACATACACCAGATAGACTGAAAGAACTTTGAGAAAGGATGGGGCAAATGCCCTTCTCAATTTTTGTACATTGGGCTGTTCCACAAACCACTTTATTAATTTAAGGGACATTGAATTGCAGATTCAAAGCTTCCTGGATTGGTCTCTTTTAGACCCGGAATTGGCAAATCATGCACCTCCTAATGATTGGACTTAAGTTCCAATCCTGTCCTGGAACCTATCTTCAGGGAACTTCTCTCTACCAGAAGACTGAACCTCTGGTCCTGGTGACCGACCCAGATTGGATCATGCAGATTAAATATCCACAATGGTCATACTATGTTTGAGTAAGACATCAATCCTAATCCTTTCTCAACTGCTATTCACCAGCAGTGATATTTATATTGTCTACATCTCATCATCACTATTGCAGCCATTGATTAATTTAACCACTTTGTCTAATCTCTTTTAATGCATCCATCCTGGGTAGCAAATACTATAGTTTAGCAATGCAACATATTGATTTAAAACCAGAAATATTTCTATTGGGGATTATATCCAAAGAATATAGTAAGAAAAATGCATATTTATTCATATATTGACTACGGCCAGAATTGTATTTGTACAAAATTAGAAGAGGGAAGAGATACCTACAGATGAGAATGTGATTAGCAAAATAATAGAATGTGCGGAAATGATTAACATTGGCAATTAGAGAGAAAGAGCAAATTATATTATGGGATTTATTCTATCAATGGTTAAATAATAGAACGTTAGAAATAGGGAAACAAAATAAAGAGGATGTGTTAAAAATGATACGTTAATATGATGACTAACATGTTAATATTGTATAATTAATTAGTATAATTAATAGGTGGATATTATTACCGTATATACTCGAGTATAAGTCGAGTTTTTCAGCCCATTTTTTGTGCTGAAAAAACCGCCCTCGACTTATACTCGAGTCAGCCGCTAAGGCACCATGCCTAGCCTGTGCTGGCGTGGCTGCAACCGATCGCGCCTCCAGGGCAGCATCGCCGCCGCGGCTGTCTACCCGCTGAGGGCCTCACAGGCGACCCCAAGCGGCCTCTCCTTCCCCATTAACGGGCGCCTGGGGCCCCCGCAAGCTCCTGCGTTGTGCGCTTCCAGCTTCGCCAACAAACTGCCAGGCTCAGGCAGCCTCCTCCGCCCCCTACCCTAGCAGCGAAGAGCTGCTCCAGGGGCTCCCGCCACGGCGCAGCCAGGCACTTTGTCTCGCTGCCCCCAGAGCAGCTTTTCGCTGCTAGGGGAGGGGGCGGAGGAGGTTGCCTGAGCCTGCGGTTTGTTGGCGAAGCTGGAAGCACGCCCGTTAATGGGGAAGGAGAGCCCGCACCTCCGAAAGTCTTTTCACCGTTGAGGACTGAACAGGAGAACCGCAAACGCCGCACTCCCCAGGAAAGGGTGGCCCTCTTCCTCTCGGCGGCTCCCACCACGGCGCAGCCAGGCACTTTGTCTTGCTGCCCCCGGAGCAGCTCTTCGCTGCTAGGGGAGGGGGCGGAGGAGGCTGCCTGAGCCTGGCAGTTTCTTGGCGAAGCTGGAAGCGCGCCCGTTAATGGGGAAGGAGAGCCCGCAGCTCCGAAAGTCTTTTCACCGTTGGGGACTGAACAGGAGAACCGCAAACGCCGCACTCCCCAGGAAACAAACTGCCAGGCTCAGCCAGCCTCCTCCGCCCCCCCCCCAGCAGCGAAGAGCTGCTCCGGGGGCAGCGAGACAAAGTGCCTGGCTGCGCTGTGGCGGGAGCCCCTGGAGCAGCTCTTCGCTGCTGGGGGGGGGGAGGCTGCCTGAGCCTGGCGGTTTCTTGGCGAAGCTGGAAGCGCGCCCGTTAATGGGGAAGGAGAGCCCGCAGCTCCGAAAGTCTTTTCACCGTTGGGGACTGAACAGGAGAACCGCAAACGCCGCACTCCCCAGGAAACAAACTGCCAGGCTCAGCCAGCCTCCTCCGCCCCCCCCCAGCAGCGAAGAGCTGCTCCGGGGGCAGTGAGACAAAGTGCCTGGCTGCGCCGTGGCGGGAGCCCCCGGAGCAGCTCTTCGCTGCTGGGGGGGGGAGGCTGCCTGAGCCTGGCGACCCCAAGCAGCCTCTCCTTCCCCATTAACGGGTGCCCGGGGCCCCCGCGAGCTCCTGTGTTGCGCGCTTCCAGCTTCGCAAAGAAACTGCCAGGCTCAGCCAGCCTCCCCCACCCCCTAGCCTAGCAGCGAAGAGCTGCTTTGGGGGCAGCGAGACAAAGTGCCTGGCTGCGCCGTGGCGGGAGCCCCCGGAGCAGCTCTTCGCTGCTGGGGGGGGGAGGCTGCCTGAGCCTGGCGACCCCAAGCGGCCTCTTCTTCCCCATTAACGGGCGCCCGGGGTCCCCGCGAGCTCCTGTGTTGCGCGCTTCCAGCTTCGCAAAGAAACTGCCAGGCTCAGCCAGCCTCCCCCACCCCCTAGCCTAGCAGCGAAGAGCTGCTTCGGGGGCAGCGAGACAAAGTGCCTGGCTGCGCCGTGGCGGGAGCCCCCGGAGCAGCTCTTCGCTGCTGGGGGGGGGGAGGCTTCCTGAGCCTGGCGACCCCAAGCGGCCTCTCCTTCCCCATTAACGGGCGCCCGGGGCCCCCGCGAGCTCCTGCGTTGCGCGCTTCCAGCTTCACCAACAAACGGAGCTGCAAATCTGGTAATCGCTTGCGGAGCCTCGGCACGAACCCCCTTTCCCCACACTCCCCCCCCCGCACTCCTCTGGCAGCAGCAGGTGGAGAAAGCCCCACTTCCCCCTGGCTTTGATGGCACGCGTGAGTTGGCTTCCCACTCTTTTTTTTTTAACTCTCCTCCTCTTCCTCCTCCTCTCCTCTTCCCTTGTTATCTGGTCTTCCCTAAGGAAACTCGAGGGCTCACACTTCCAGGTGTTTCTCCCTGTCTTTCTCCCTGTCAATGATCTTTTCTTCCCTTCCTTTCTCTCAGCCCCATCCTCCTTCACCTTTGTCACCACAATCCTGAACAGATGAAGTTTGTACTTCTCAAGAAAGGTTGGATGTTCCTTTTGAGGAGGGAACCTAGTGTGACATCTGTATGTTGACCTACTACTGAGCCGTGGCATGTGTGCACATGCAATGGAGGCATGAGGGAGAGCTGTGAAAGAGATGGTGGCTCTCCAAAACAGGATGTACATGCAGCCCATACACATGCTTTTTTCTTGCAAGGGAGAGAATGACTCCTGCCTCCCACTGTCATCATCATCATCTTTTGGGTTAGTGAATCAATTAAACCTTTCATGATAGTGAGATCGTTTCCCAAATTTCCCTTAAATCAGGGAAGAAATCAGAAACAAACCTTTGGACTGAGAATAAGCCTGTTCCTATGATGCCATTTTTGTTCACTGCAGTGTGAAAAATGTGAAAAAACACACTTCTTTTTCTTCATCTTCTTGGTCCCTATTTACTGGTCTCTTTCAAAGAGGAAATTGTGAACATTAAACTTATTCTCAACTGTCCTAGTGAAAGTTTTAATTAGACAATAATTCCCTCCCACGGCATTATTATGGATTATTTGAGAAACACTTTGCCATGGAAAAATGTTAAGAATGTGAACATGTTTGATTTTAAATGTAATGCCAGTTAAGATCTAAAGTTTCCTAAGAGGACTTTCATCTGTCAGGCACTTCATCTGTCATGCACTAAAAAATTAGTTTATGGAAGGCGAAACGGTGTGCATGTGTGTGTGAAACTAACCTCACTTACATTTTAAAGCACTCTAGCCTGAATGAATATCCACTTTTGTCCATAAATATAACATACAGATGAGGAGGAGGAATCCAGTTTTGAAGGATTTTAACTCTTGTGTTTTAGCTTGGTTGCTGATTGAGCTAAGGTTTTTGTACTTTTAAAGTTATTGTTGATGCCATATTGGTTTTGTTGGCTCTCTTTTCCACTTACAGAGCTAGTTTACTGTTTTTCTTTGAAATAAATATTCAAAAACATTTAACCTACTGATGCCTCAATAAATGTAATTTTATTGGTATCTATTTTTATTTTTGAAATTTTCCAGTAGCTGCTGCATTTCCCACCCTCGACTTATACTCGAGTCAATAAGTTTTCCCAGTTTTTTGTGGTAAAATTGGGTGCCTCGACTTATATTCGGGTCGACTTATACTCGAGTATATACGGTATATAAAATATGTAGAATTAATGGGTAATGAAGAATTTTATAATTTTGATTATTGTTTAGCAAAGATGCTTGAATCCAGACAACACACTGTTCAACTGGAATGATTGTATATTAAAAAAACATTATATAAAAAAGCAATGCTGAAGAGATTAACCTTTTTGGTCATGAGAGTTGGCTTCATGTGTTCTCATGATAAGCTAGTAAGGAAAACTGTAGAATTTGAGAACATAGTCTGTGGTTTCTTTGGCAGCATCCACATAACAGAGGCTGTATTACATGGGTTATGTACTGATGGGCTGGAATAAGACATATTCATACATGACTATTTTATACATGACACGTTCGATGTATATATTTTACAATTAATGTAGAGACAGGGACATTTGTGGGAAAAGTTTAAAAAAAGTTAAGATGGCAGAAAAGGCTTTGATTATACAGGCATGGATCCATCTTGATTTTCCCCCAGAATGTCCCTGCAAAATAGAGTAATTGAGTATGCAACAAAATTTCATTTTAATGTATGCCGATTGATTAGTGTACATTTAAAGTGATAATAAAGTTAATTATTCTACTCTATTCTTATTCTAACAAACGCACACTTTCCTGGACCCAAATCTTGGTTTTCTTAACAGGCAGACACTTAAAATTATTGGAATTTCTCTCTACCACAATCCCCCACCCGATTTCTTTGTTCCAAGCCCCCCCTCTCTAGAGTAAGAACTGAAATGATATATTTTCAGAAAATAATCAAGTCAAAATGCATTAATATGACATTTCTAAGCAAATTCTTGCTTTTCATGTAACTTGACCATTATGGCACAGATAAAAGGCTGCGGGGTATTATTCTGGCTGGCAGTGGAAAGTTTCGTTTGAATAGATTTTTGTGTGTGTGTACATTTTTTTAAATCTGAGGAGCTTCTTGGCAATAAAAGTGTGTGGCTTTTAAGAAAGGCTTTCTGTATCTGAGAAATATGGGCTGAGTTGAGGTTCTTGGCTAATTTTTGTAAATATGGCCTGCTCATCTCAGAAGGCTTCGAAAGATGTTGGAGAAACATTATAAATATGTGTTTTACATGGTTCTAATGTAAAGATGAACATGATATACAGTGGTGGGATTCATCTTTTTTTACTACCGATTCTGTGGGCGTGGCTTGGTGGGCCTGGCAAGGGAAGGATACTGTAAAATCTCCAGTCAGAGGTGGGATTTGCTGGTTCTCCAAACTACTCAAAATTTCCAGTACCAGTTCTCTAGAACTGGTCAGAACCTGCTGAATATCACCTCTGATAATATAATGTGGACTAGCGCAGTCTGAAAAGGCTTGTTTTGTTTTCTTATATATTCATTGTATTTTTACCTGCATTATTATTCTCCAAAGCATCTGAGGGCATGACAAGAAGCAATGGATGGAAACTAAGCAAGGAGAGAGGCAGAGGTGGGTATTCAGGAGGTTCAGACCAGTTCTGGAAAACCAGTAGCGGAAATTTTGTGTAGTTCAGAGGACTGGCAAAGACCATCTCTGACTGGGCCTGGCCCAATCTATTCTCTGCCTTCTGAGTCTTCTTTTGTTGCCCTGCACAGGAGAACAGAGCTGGAAAGCAGGTAAGCGGAGTGGGGAAAGAATGGGGACTTTGCAGTTTACTTGCTCTGCCACGCCCACCAAGCCATGCCCTCAGAACTGGTAGTAAATTTTTTTGAATCCCACCACTGGTGGCGCAAGATGGTTTCACACAATCATTTCTCCTCAGTTTATCAAGTTGATTTCACGCAGCACCGTTTCGACACAATTGCAGTTTCTTATCAACTGTCTCCAACATACCTGATGGGTCACTCCGACCTGTCTCCGAAGCAGGTATGTCTGCACGTGGCATCTGCTAATTTTAAAGAGTCATTGCCAAAGCGTAATTATGAAGGGGAAAAAAAACATAGGGTGGGAACTTGAGTAACTATTTAAGAGAGTTGCATTCAACACTGACCTGTTGGAAGTTACCCTCCCTTGTAGCAACTTCTTCCACCTGGCAGCTGAGAGAGCTGTTTTGGGAAGAATTCTTTCTGTGTTCTGCAGCCAATTCCGGCATGCCCGAGGGACTAGAAAACTGAGAACTACTGGCTTTGCTGTGTGCCCAACAATATCATTATTATAATGATCTGTGGCAGCAGACTCCAAGGCTTAACTTTCCGCAGAGAAACAATGGCAGTTATTGAACATTAATGATTGGCTCCGTGATTGCCTGCCGACCTAAAAGGAGGTCAGAAAGGGACAAGAAGGAAAAGAACGGGAGCCAAGATACTCTACTGCAATATTTCTTAATCTTGGCAACTGGCTGGAGCATTCTGGGAGTTGAAATCCACAGCTCTTAAAGTTGCTAAGATTGAGAAACACTGCTCTGTGGAATCTCTGTGCTCTGTGGTTTAATTCTAGGCAGCCGTAGATGCAATAGTTAACAAACTGGTGTATGACTTGAAAAGTCCAAGTTCAAGGCAAGCCCATTTTTCTCAGGTTATAGGGCAGTCATCTTCCAGGCTGCTGACTATTTCTCTGTTCTTGAGTTGTCTCTGTTTTGGTGAGCACTAGCTGTCCTTGTAAACGGTAGGGAAGGAAGGAAGGAAGGAAGGAAGGAAGGAGATGGGAATGACAAGTAAGAAAGAAAAGAGATGGGAATGAGAAGGAAGGAAGGAAAGGAAGGAAGGAAAGAAAGAGATGGGAATGAGAAGGAAGAAGGAAGGAGGAAGGGAGGGAGGGAGATGGGAATGAGAAGGAAGGAAGGAAAGACTCATGGGCAGGAGGTAGGGAGACTTTCGCAATAGTATTAATCCTGGCTTCTTGGTGCCACAGCTCCAATATTTGCTGAACAGGCTGACTGCTGGCATGAGGCCTAGTTTTCCACATGTTTGTTTCTATTTATAATGAGGTTTTATTTCAGTACTTTTCTCAAGGCAATACATTTAATAAGAGAATAGATGTAGAATTATTGTCACATAGGATAAATAGTCTTTTGTGTTTTTAGGCTAATTATTCCTTTGTGATTTTAGGCTATTGATTCCCACAGAAAGTGTGTGGCATTTCAGTGGGCAGATGTCAAGAACAAGGCAGTATCTTAGACAAAGTTATCATGCTAGCTGGTCCCATCTTCGTACGCCTCTATCAATGATAGCTTGTGACAATAAATACTCAGTGAATTCACCCATCCAGAAGTATGGACACCAGATGTCTTCACTCATGCCTAATGAAGTAATCTCTGAAGTACACCGAAAAGAACATTTTTATGCCTTCGCTTTACTTACTAGAGGGACAGTGGAATGAGATGGAGTTTTTCATGTTAAGATGTTTGATTGGTACTGGGGAGAGCTAGGTTTGAGCTCTCATTTGACCACACAGAAGAAGTGGTTTGGGGCAGTTATTGTTTCTTAAATCAGTCTATGTTTGATTATTGATATGATGATGACCAAATATGTAAATTGAACTGCTTTGAGCTTCCAGAGGAAAGGCAGTTTGCTATCATCATCATCATCTCTTAAGTTAGGTAAATTAAGCCATATGAGTTATAGATAATCTACCTCCTCTTAGTTCTTTTTCTTGATGACTTAAGAATTATCAAGTCCCCTTCTAAGATTCAAGCATAAGTGCTTAAAATTGAGTCTGATTCCTCACGGTGTTCCATAGTTATTTTTTCCCCTCACAGTGTTAACAGAAGCAATTCTGTAATGCTGTGAGTTGTGAGTTGAGGGAGTTAGCCTACTTAAGAGAAGGATTGGGGGCAGCGGACATGATAACTGTCTTCCAGGACTTGAGGGACTATCACAGGGAAGAGGGAATTGACTTGTTCTCCAAAGCACCAGAGAGCAGGACAGGAAATAATGAGTGGAAGCTTGTTAAAAAGAGATCCAACCTAGAAGGAGAAATTTTCTAACAGCATTTGCTAAATTTACCATTTAGCAAATCGTAAATCACTGAACCAGTAGTTACACCGGTGGGATCTCACTGCTGGGTTGAAGAGATGGAGAAACCAATGTCTCCTGTCTTTTCAGAAACTCTTAAGGACCTGGCAAGCCCAAAAATCTTCTCCATGTTTTACATATGAAGATGGAATCTCCTGAAATTCACTTTTTACCATATTTACCATTCCCTGGCAGCCAAGGTGTTGTGTATGTATATAAATAATAAAGTGTGAGCTTGGAGTAAGTGCAGGGTTCTGGCCCTGCACTTCTGATTGGCTGTTGGGCAGCCGTACCGGATTGGCGCATTCCGGGGAATCCGATTGGCCCTTAACAGAGAGTTCCTATTGGTCATAAAAGCTAGCGTTCCTCGCCTGTTATTGGTTAAAACATTACAAGGGTTGCCTATATAAGGCAAGGGTTACTGTTGTTTTATTGAGAAGTCACTATGTAAATAAAGAGCTGAAGTTCAGCGTTCAGAGGCTTGTCTCCATTCCTCCTCACCCATTCTCAACCTTAACACTGGCGACGAGGATGGGATTTGGAGACATCTGAACCAACGAAACTTCGAAGAACACTGAGCACGTGACAGACGACGCCAACAATGGAACCATGTCCGGCGGCATTGTACCACCCGCTCCATTCGATCCAACCCAAGAGGATTGGGAGTCCTACATGGATTGCTTCCAAATGTTCCTAGAGACGAACAATTTAAAGGACGCCACACCAGGAAAGAAACGGGTGGTGTTCCTAACGCATTGCGATCCAACTGTATTTAAGATGGCTAAAGCACTAGCCAAACCCCAAGAAGCAAAGGCGATGGATTGGAATGACCTCAAACCTCTCCTGCGAGGTCACTACGCCCCAACTGTGCCTACGCTGGTGAGACGACACGAGTTTTTCCAGAAGAACCAGCGAAAGGGAGAAAGCGTGGCCGACTTCATAGCAGACCTCCGAAATTTGGGAGGCCTCTGTGAATTCGCCGATTTAGAAGAGGCGCTACGAGATCGCTTAGTCCTGGGATTAGTTGTACCAGGCATGCAAAGCAAGCTGATGGCAAAAGGAAACATCAGCCTTGCCGATGCCATCGCTGAAGCCACGGCAGCAGAGGTGACCAAGAAGTCGGCTGCACAACTACGGCGGAACCGCACTCCGGTACCACCACTGGCCAGCGAAATCTCACCTAGTTCAGAAGGGCAGCTGGCAACAACGCACCACGAGGACCTCTCTTCGTCGTCAGACAGTGACGAAGAAGGGGTCCATCGACTGCGGTCCGACCGGGGCCCTCACCCGAAGCCCTTACGCCCTTGTGCTGGTTGTGGAACCAACCATGCCAGATCCGAATGCAAATTCCATGACGCACTCTGCCATGAGTGCGGGAAACGAGGTCACATCAGATGGGTCTGCCGCAGCTTGCCAGGACCCAGCCAGGCCTCAAAAGGGACTAATTATCACCAATCGACAGGAAACCATCCTGTAAGGCGAGAACCAGTAAACCACTCCTACAGAAATCGAACTTTGCAGAGAGAAGAGGCTCACCATACTATCACTATCGGTCACGCCTCAACCTTGGACACTAAGAAAATTCGAGTCACAGTAGCCATCGAAAACCAGCCTTGCCTCATGGAAGTTGACTCGGGATCATCCCTCTCGATGGTGTCGTGGAAGACACTCATCCCCACAATTCAACACCAAGATCTACGGTTCCAACGCCTCATCCTCAAGGACTACCAGGGGAATCGAATCCCCATCGTCGGGTCCTGCTGAGTCCGAGTCTCCTTCAAGAAGCACACAGCATACTTACTTTTAACGGTCATTGATAGAGATAGACCTAGCCTACTGGGCCTCCAATGGTTCGCGCCACTCGGCATTGAAGTGGCTGGCATAAACCGAGTCGGTGGTTGTGACTGGGAGGAAGACCTTATCTCTGAGTTCGGGGACGTCTTCGCGGACAGCTTAGGCGAGTACAAGGGGACCTTGATCTCATTCAGCTTAGATCCAAAAATAGCTCCCATTCGTTTGAAACCCCGTCGAGTTCCGTTTGCTTTAAAACCGAAAATCGACGAACAACTCGACAAACTGATAGCTCAGGGGGTGTTGAAGCCCATCGATCACTCCCCTTGGGAAACCCCTATTGTAACACCCATCAAGCCAGATGGGTCAATCCGAATTTGTGGGGACTACCGGGCCACCTTGAACCACGCCCTGCAGTAGAACGCATATCCAGTCCCGGTGGTGCAGCACCTCCTCCATTCCCTGGGGGGCGGGAAAGTTTTCGCTAAATTGGATTTAGCTCAGGCATATCAGCAATTACCAGTAGCTGAAAAAACGGCACAGGCCCAAACTATTGTGACGCACCGAGATGCCTTTAAATATACCCGGCTGCAATTCGGAGTAAGTGTAGCCCCGGGGATTTTTCAGAGCCTTATGGAAAGGTTACTGCAAGGGATTAAGGGCGTGGTCCCCTATTTTGATGATGTATTAATTGCAGCCCCTATTGGTCATAAAAGCTAGCGTTCCTAGCCTGTTATTGGTTAAAACGTTACAAGGGTTGCCTATATAAGGCGAGGGTTACTGTTGTTTTATTGAGAAGTCACTATGTAAATAAAGAGCTGAAGTTCACCGTTCAGAGGCTTGTCTACATTCCTCCTTACCCATTCTCAAACTTAACACAAGGAAGCAGCCATATTTTTCTCTTTATTTTCTCTCTTATCTTCTGTAAGTAATAACCATGGAGCCCATTTCACTTAGCTACCATTTTGTATCTCCTCACAATGTCTGAGTTTATACAACACACCTGAAACATGTATGTCCTGTCCAGGGTGTGCCAGAAATAGGTAGGCTATACGTAGCATTAAACAAATAAAAAGTAATAAATTGCTGTATTTACATAACAGGCTATGACCCAACCATGTTATGGTTTAACACAGGGGTGTCAAACTCGCGTCATCACGGTGGCATCACATGACTTATCACGACTTCCCCCCCTTCATTAAACCGGGCATGGGCGTGGCCAGCAAGTGATGCATCCGGGCTGCAAGTTTGGCAGCCCTGATTTAACACAATGGTCTGATCCATTTAATATGCTAAGACGGGGTTTCGGACAACCTCAACAACTTGAAGTTCCCATGATGGTGAAGTAATTCTGGGAATTGAACTCCACCCATCTTAAAGTTGACACTGTGCTAAGTAAGAGAATGTTTAGGTTGCCAACAAGCTACAGAAGAACAGACTTCTGTCATCCTATTTTAACCTGGCTTCGGATATTGTGTGAATCCTTTTCTGGACTTTGCAGAAAAACATTTCTGCACTATGCTCGTCTTAGAGAAATTATGGGAGATAGAGTGTGTTTCTAAACTTTTCTGTGAAATTTTGGTTCAGTAAATTTCTTCTCTTTCCAAATAAAACTTCGGTCAAAGGTTTTCCACTAATTATGACTAAAATTTTGCCCTCTGGAATTCTTCTCAATTCCAAGAAGAAAGCTGCTCAACAGCAAGCCTTGAAGTCTTCACTCCTTGTATGGTAACAAGAATTTGTTTTACTGTTTCCCTTCACTGACAGCCAACAGAATTGTGCTTTCTGTTTACTGTAATGGACAACTACAGCAATACCTTACAAGAAATTATCAACTCTGGGCCGCAATTTTCTTAAGCCTGAGCAGAAGGCTCTGTGGCATTTTGCTTAACTATTAATTTGGCTCCTGTCAAAGCTTGGAAATAGTCAAGCATTTTGCTAACCATAATAGGTAATATGGACACCAGCCAGGGACTGCAGGCCTTGGTCAGTGACTTATTGTTTATAAGTGCTTTTTAACATTTCCTTCACTTGCTCATTTTCTTTAATCACATCTACAGGCTTATTCTGCAGAGCAGGAGGCTGGGTGGGTGGAAGTCTTAAAGTTAACTTACTGGCTTAGTGGCCCATTTAGAAAAATGAAAGCAAGTAATTGAAAGTGGTGGGTGACATGGTTGCACGAAGCCTGAATAACTGCAGTCTACTTGCCAAGGGGGTAAAACATGTACATGGTTAGAGAACCCTCTAGGGCATTTTAAGGATACATTTTTTTTCCAGGCTGAGATTGGGAAAGAAAAGAGATTTTGGTATTGCCATAAATTATATTGAGAGAGGGGGAAAAAAAATCAAAGGAGAGATCCAGCTGAGATTTACAATCTGATACAGAGATATCCACCAATGTTTCCATATGGTTATTTTTTTTTTAAATCTTAATTAAAGAATAGCAAAATCTCTGGTAACAAATTTACATGCGGAATCCCAACCTTTAGGTACAGACTTCAAAGCTCCTCCAAAACCTGCTTCTGAAATCGAATGCATAATGCACTCTATACATTGCCTTATATTAAGTTAACGAAACCAATTAACTTGCACTCAGCTGCACTCCAAAAGAAACAGTGCGAAGACAGTTGTGTAAAGTTTCAGCTTGAGCTCTTACGGCCCCATTCTTTCAGAATGGCTGGAGGGGCAGTTTTTAACTATTCCTCTCCCCAAACCAAATGATCTGTTATTTTGCTAGGTGCACAAGCAGGAGTGGGATTCTACCAGTTTGCACCTATTTGCTGGAATCAGTTGTTAACATTCTAAGCAGTTCGGAAAACCAGTTGTTAGAAGAAATTACTGGCCTAATCCTGTAAGGAAGGCAGGAAGGAAACATTCTGGTGTTGCTTGCAGAAACTGCCTCTCCGTTAATCCTTATTACATTCTTGGCAGGACTAGACTTTCTGTCTCAGGAACTTCTCTGAAGTTTATTTTCCCCTCCTTTGCTGGAACTTTGCTTGTGTGGAGTGACCATTCAAAGTTACAATGGCACTGAAAAAAGTAATTTATGACCATTTTTCACACTTACAACTGTTGCAGCTTCCCCACAGTCATGAGGGGCAGGCGAGGAGATACGTGCCTTGATGTGAGTGATGCTGAGTTGGCCACGCCCAGCCAGTCACATGACCACCACGCCATGTACACCTACAGAACCCGGTTGTTAAAAAAATTGAATCCCACCCCTGTGCACAAGCCAACGTAAAAAGCAACATACCAAGGCAGGAAATGGGACACTGGCTCAAGCACAGACCGTTCTGCTCTCATATTGACCTTCCTTTCCTCTTTCCTCTGCTTTACCAGCCCCAGGAAGTAACAGTTGTGGATGATTATATGGTGGCACCAGAAGTGGTGCAAAATAAATGAGGCCAATAAACTTTCAAGGAGTCTGAACTAATTTTTCTGTTGTGTTCCCCTGTAGTTTTGTATCTCTGTACATTCTGAATTTACGCTTAATTAATTAATTAAATAGCCCAGGGGTGTCAAACTCAATTTCATTGAGGGCTGCATCAGGGTTGTGTTTGACCGCGGGAGCTGTGGTGGGCATGGCCAGCTTGATGTCAGGGGCAACTGTGGTGGCCCCAGTCCTCTACCAGCAAAAACGGGCTCCCAACCTCTGTTTTTGGCTGGGACGGCCTCCTGCAGCCCTCTGCCAGCAAAAATGGAGCCAGGGAGGGCCAAGCTCTGTTTTTGATGGCAGAGGTACCACAAGCAGGTCCTTCTCTGTTTCCAGGGCAGCCCCGTGGGCTGGCTGTGGCTTCTGAGCCTTGAGTTTGACATCCCTGCTCTAGCCTGTTCATACTCCTAGACCAGTTTTTTTCAACCTCAGTAACTTTAAGGTTTGTGGACTTCAACTCCCAGAATTCCCTGCTAGGGCATGCTGGCTGTGGAATTCTGAGACCACAGTTCTTAAAGTTGCCGGTTAATCACAGCCTGAATATGAAGTCCATCATTTTCTCACTTTACACAATGTTCTATTGAAATTCCCAATGTGAAACATGGGTGACCAGAGGTCATAGGAGATGACTGGAATATTAGGAGCAAACTATTCAGATTGTGAACCGGTCAATTATGGGTCAATAATGCCAAATGGTTAATTATTTGGGTTCTTTTTTTTATAATATTAAGTTAAAGAAATCATTTGGATTTGCAAACAATTTTTTTTTGCAAACTTCCCAACTCTAAGTTGAATAGACCCAATCAATGTGTTCATGTAACATCTAATGCCTCAATAAATGGACAACCACCTGGACAACCATTTGTCTGACATGGTATAGCAGGGGTCTCCAACCTTGGCTCCTGGAAGCCTGGCGGACTTCAACTCCCAGAGTTCCACAGCCAGCAAAGCTGGCTGTGGAATTCTGGGAGTTGAAGTCCGCCAGGCTTCCAGGAGCCAAGGTTGGAGACCCCTGGTATAGGGTTTCCTGATTGAGCAGGGGTTTGGACTAGAAGACCTCCAAGGTCCCTTCCAACACAGTTATTCTGTTTGTTCTGTTAAATAAACCACATTATGGCTTGATGGGGCAACCTGGTTCATGCAACACATTAAGATTGTGGTTGGTTTGCCTCAGTGGTGGGATTCAAATTTTTTTACTACCAGTTCTGTGGCCGTAGTGTGACTTGGTGGGCGTGGTGGGGGAAGGTTACTGCAAAATCTCCCTTCCCTTCCCACCTCACTAACCTGCTTTCCAATTCCGTTCTCCTGTGCAGGGCAACAAAAGAAGATCCAGCCGATCAGCTGGGACTCAGGAGGCAGAGAAGAGATGGGGAGGAGCCAGTCAGAGGTGGCATTTGCTGGTTCTCCAAACTACTCAAAATTTCCGTTACCGGTTCTCCAGAACTGGTCAGAACCTGCTGAATACCACCTCTGATTTGCCTATAATACGCTGGGTCACAAACTATAGGTAGTCCTGTAGTTCATTTAGTGACTGTTCAAAGTTACAATGGCGCTGAAGAAAAGTGACTTATAACAATTTTTCACGCTTACGACTGTTGCTGCATCCCCATAGCCATGTGATCAAAATTCAGACACTTGGCAACTGACTCATATTTATGACGGTTGCAGTGTCCCAGGATCATGTGATCATTTTTTGTGACCTCCTGACATGCAAACTCATCAAGGAGAGAGAACTAAGGGAGAACTTTCCTGACAGAACAATTAATCAATGGAACAGCTTGCTCCAGAAGTTGTGTGTACTCTAACACTGGAGGTATTTAAGAAGAGGTTGGATAACCATTTGTCTGAAATGATATAGGATTTCCTACCTAAGCAGAGGGTTGGACTAGAAGATCTCCAATGTCCCTTCCAACTATTCTATTCTATTCCATTCCATTCCATTCCATTCTCAATGGGGAAGCCAGATTCACTTAACAACCATAATGCTAATTAACAACCACAGTGATTCACATATCAACTGTGGCAAGAAATTTCGTAAAATGGGGCAAGATTCACTTAACAATTTTTCACACTTAAGTACATAAGTTCCAGGCTCAATTGTGGTTGTAACTTGAGGACTACCTGAACCCAACTGTATTTCAGAACTCCATTTTGAGTATTTGGGAACCCAGCCATTAACAGTGTTCCCGTAGGGAAGATCTCAGCTTCCTGGAAATGGCCTCACAGAATCAGATCCCTTGCCTTTTGTACTTGTCCCCTGCCTATGGGATTTATGTCTTTCTCAAACAAGATACTCTATGGGAGTGAGAGTCTGGAGCTTCTCAAGATAAGTTTGATTGAAAAAAAGTATTCTCCTATGGATGTTTCTCATGTTTGTAGTATGCAGTCATTCATATGGTTGTTCCTCAGAGTTCAATGGGCTTAAGGCTAGGATGGGGATTGCCTTTGGAAGGATGGGAAAGATAGCACCCAAGAAGAAGTCTTTTGTAGATATGCAAAATAAAGAATGCAAGGAGAAGAAAGGGACTAGATCAAGGGTGTCAAATTCAAGGCCCAGGGGGCTGGATTCGGCCCATGGGGTGCTTAGATCTGGCCCACGGGGCCGCACTGAAAATAACAAAGGACTGGCCTGCGATGCCTTTGCCAGCAAAAATGAAGCTTGCAAGGGCCGCATGGTGCCCTCCCAAACTCTGTTTTCGCTCGCAGAGGGTTGTCCCAACCAACAATAGAGCTTGCAAGGGCCATGCCTTGAAATTCTCTGCTTAGTTTTTATGTAACAGATTGTATGAACCAGTGGTGGGATTCAATTTTTTCACTACCGGTTCTTTGGACGTGGCAGGGGAAGGATACTGTAAAATCTCCAGAGTTGGTATTTGCCGGTTCTTTGAACTACTCAACATTTCCGCTACTGGTTCTCCAGAACTGGTCAGAACCTTCTGAATACCACCTCTGGAATGAACCCTGAACACTTTCTAAACCATTTATAAAACTATGGCTTATAGTTTTGCTGCAAAAACCAGCTAATTATGGTTCATTCAGCACGTCATGACTCAGAAACCACAGCTTATCGTATTATGTGTGAACCAACCACAGTCACTGTTCTGTATTGTACATTAACATTCTTGTAAACACCGCGCCCTGATTGGCCAGGGCGCACGGCAACTGGATTGGCTGAGCGAGCCACACTGATTGGCCCACCACGAATCCCCGCGATTGGTGGAAACCGATCGCGGGAGATTCAAAGCGGTGCCATTGGCCACAGCCAGCGTGGCCAGCTCCATGTAAGCCGCAGCTGATCCTCAGGACCCCGAGTCGATCTCGGGACTAACAAAGAGCTGAAAACTAGTCACTGACTCCCGAGCCTTCTTTCAAGCACCTACACAACACTGGTGATGAAGGTGGGATCGCGGAACTGATACCCACCGAGCACGTGGCACCGAGATGAATGAAACCAACGAGATGGCCAGCATCGCGCCGCCCACACCCTTTAACCAGGCTACTGAGGACAGGGAATCGTACATTGATCGGTTCCTGATGTTCCTGGAGAGTAGCAAACTCAAGGACTCAAATGGGCAGAAAAAAAGGGCCGTGTTCCTGACAAACTGCGGGCCTGCAGTGTTTAAGATGGCAAAGGCCCTCACAAAACCGGAAGATGTGAAGGCGATGGACTGGGCTGACCTTGAGCCTCTGTTGCGAAGCCACTATGCTCCTGCGAATTGCTCCTCCCAGTCTACCTCTGCAACGTGGTCGATGCCTGTTACTTCGATTCCGAGCGGCGCAAACCACTGTAATCCCAAAAGGCTGGGTCAGTCTCTGTCTACAATTGTTAGGGGAAGCCTTGCTGTGCACCCCTTTTTCCCTGCAAGAGACTCCAGTTCGGAGTCAGCGTGGCACCAGGAATTTTCCAGAGCCTCATGGAGAGATGCCTACAAGGAATCAAGAGGGTGGTGCCTTACTTTGACGACATGCTGGTGTCAGCGGCCAACCAAAAACAACTGAAAGGTCACCTGAGGGAGGTACTACAAAAATTCAAAGACGCGGGGCTAAAAGTCAAAAAAGAAAAATGCCAGCTGCATACCGAGAGGGTCGAGTTCCTAGGGTACCTCCTAGACCAGCACAGAATTCACCCAACAGAAAAAAAAATCAGAGCCATCAAGGAGGCCTCCAGGCCGAGGAATAAAACAGAACTGCAGGCATTTCTCGGGCTGATTAACTTCTATAATGTTTTCCTACCCCAAAAGGCGACCGCGGCGGAACCGTTGCATAGGCTGTTGGACAAAACAGCCACCTGGACCTGGGGGAGTCGAGAGGAAGCTGCATTCAACCGAACCAAGGACCTGCTCACATCGGATGCCATCCTAATCCAATACAATGAGACCCTCCCGCTGACAGTAACGTGCGACGCATCACTGTTTGGCATTGGGACAATCCTCAGCCACACACTCCCAAATGGAAATGAACCACCCATCGCCTTTTACTCAAGAACCCTATCAAAGCCGGAAAGAAACTATAGCCAACTAGACAAGGAAGCCCTGGCTATCATCGCCGCCGTAAAAAGGTTCCACAAGTACCTCCATGGCAGGACATTCACCATCATCACAAACTGTTGTTGGGCATCCTGGCAGGAAACAAGGCCACCCTGAACATTCTATCCCTGAGAATGACAAGGTGGTCTGAATTCCTCGCCGCCTACAGTTACCGGCTGACCCATCAACTCGATAAGACAATCGCACACGCAGACGCCTTGAGCCGCACCCCGCTGCCTGACCTGGACGCTGACCCGGCACCCACAGCATCCACCCTGAGCATAGAGACCTTACCCAACCTCCCCCTAACCGCATCAGACATTGCCCAAAAAAACAATAAAGACAAACGTCTGGCACGGGTGTTACAATGAGTGAAGAAAGGGTGGCCAGAAAAAGACGACGATGAGACATTCAGGACATTTTGGAACAGACAAATGGAACTTTTCATGCAAAAGGGTTGTATACTATGGGGGGACAGGGTTGTTATTCCGGAGAAATTACAAAAAAGGGTCCTGGACTTGTTACACGAGGGGCACCCGGGCATCGTTAGGTCAAAAGCCCTGGCCAGAAGCTATGCCTGGTGGCCAGGGATGGACAAACAAATCGAAGCCTGGGTGGCAAGCTGCAAGCAATGCCAAGAATCCAGGCCAAGCCCACCCGCCGCCCCAATCCTGGAATGGGAAACCCCCAGAGGACCATGGTCCAGGATACACATAGATTACGCTGGGCCCACAAAAGGACACACATTCCTCATAACAGTAGACGCTTACTCCAATTGGCTGGAGGTAAGCGACATGAGAACTACCACCACCGAGGCCTTCATCAAAGAACTCAACAAGCTATTCTCAACCCACAGTCTCCCAGATGTAATTGTGTCAGATAATGGTCCACAGTTCACCACACTGGAATTTGAAAAATTCCCAGTGGAATGGGGCATACGACATGCTCTGACAGCGCCGGCACATCCGGCGGCGAATGGTAGGGCAGAACGAATGGTCCAATTTACCAAAAAAACAATCCAGAAAATCGAAACCGGGGACATGCAAGAGAAAATAAATAAACTACTTTTTATCTAACACATAACACCAAACACAACGACCAACAAGAGCCCCACAGAGCTACTAATGGAGAGGAAACTAAGATCCCCCTAGATAGGCTGCACCCCACATACAACCCTGAAAAACCCACCGACTCATCAAGCAGGCACTGAACGTTCGCACCAGGAGACGCAGTAAACGCGAAAAATCTTAGAGGGCCCCCCCTCTGGATAGCGGCAATGGTAACCCAGGCAACAGGTCCCCACTCGTACCGGCTACAAACAGTCGATGGATGAGCATGGAAACAACACATCGATCAAATAAGATTGAGAATGACCACGGGAAACACAATCGACATGCAAGCAGACAGAAACATAAACTCAGAAAGGGAAAAAAAACCACCCAAACACCAACCAAGAGGGTAGGGAAAGCCCCGGGAACCAACCCCAACCAGAAAGAAACCAAGAATACTCACCAACCGAAGCAGAAATAGACAACCAGCTTGAAGCCTCACCTGGAAGAAATAGCCAAGCCAGCTCAACCAGCCCAGAAGGACCGGGCAGGAGCAGCAAGGCCAGCAGCTTGACCAGCCCGGGTAGACCGGGGGGAAACTACGATGAAAAGCCTGACTCACCCTTCCAGGCGGTTCCATCAACGAGGCAGAGAGCAACACAGAACCTGACCGAACCGCCCGAAGGCCAGGCATCAACTAACTTGCGCAAGTCCAGTAGGCAAGTACGGAGCCTCGCCTACTTACGGGACTACATCACGTAGGACCGTAACAAGAGGGGAGGGGTGTTCTGTATTGTACATTAACATTCTTGTAAACACCGCGCCCTGATTGGCCAGGGCGCACGGCAACCAGATTGGCTGAGCGAGCTGAACTGATTGGCCCGCCGCGAATCCCCGCGATTGGTGGAAACCGATCGCAGAAGATTCAAAGCGGTGCCATTGGCCGTGGCCGGTGTGGCCAGCTCCATATAAGCTGCAGCCAATCTTCAGGACCCCGAGTCGATCTCGGGACTAATAAAGAGCTGAAAACTAGTCACTGACTCCCGAGCCTTCTTTCGAGCGCCTACACAACAGTCACCTTAGTGTATCCTGAAATGCAGTCTCCTCCTCAGTTATGGTTGATGGATTAGAAGGTAGAAAGATGCCAGTTCCATTGGAACAGCCTGTCAGCATTTGGAGATATGTAGATAGTTATATTAGGGTTATAGATATAGAAATGTTCCTTCTACCCACCTCCAAGCTTCTCTTTTTCAGGCTAAAAATTCCCAGCTCCTTCAGTCTTTTTTTCATCGTCTTAGGCTCTATATTCCAGAGCATCTCAAATGCTTTATCAGAACCTGTTGTCAGGTAGAACAATCTCTCCTTTGAAATTTGAACATCCCCAAATTCTGTTGGCCTTCTGGAGGATCTTGAAGACTTTTCTTCTTCTTCCAGGCATTGGGACTGGGATGTACAATAAGCAGAACTGGCATGGATATGTTTGTTTTATTTTGCTAGAGCAGTGGTCCCCAACCTTTTTTGTACCAGGGACCAGTTTCACGCAGAAACACTTTTTCAAGGACCGGGGGGGGGGGGGGAGGAGTCCGAGTTTGGTGGTTTGCTTGCAGACGTTTCATTACCTGACTAGGTAACATCTGAAGTTTTTACCTAGTCGGGTAATAAAACGTCTGCCAATGCCTCCTCATTGCAACCTTGAGTGACAGATATTCTCTTCTATTGGGACATTTAAAACGGAGGGTTTCAGCTGCAGATTCAGGAACTGCTCTGGGCTGAGGAGCGCCTTCAAAACTGAGCACTGGGCGGCAGCGGCCCACGGCTGTCTCCGCGGCTCAGAACAAGTCCCTGCAGGACAGCTGAGAAGCCCTGCCTCTTGGCCCTGCCTCCCTCAGCCTCATCCCTCAGGTGTCTGCCTTATTCCTCTCTCAGTCGCTCTCTCGCTCCTCCACCAGCCCAGGAAGAAACTGCTTCAAAGATGCCGGGGGGGGGGGCTTTTCCTGTCGGCGCAGCTCCTTCGAAGCACCCGTTCACCCCCACTCCACCGCCCATGGTTCAATCCAGTGCTCCGTTCTGCCTGCCTGCCTGCCTGCCTTAGTTTCTGGTTGTTTCGGAGCAGCTTCGGCTGAGTAAAAGAGGCGAATAGTTATTATTCTCAGCCGAAGCTGCTCCGAAACCACCAGAAACGAAGGCAGGCAGGCAGGCAGAACGGAGCACTGGATTGAACCGCGGGTGGCGGGATGGGGGTGAACGGGCGCTTCAGAGGAGCTGTGCCGACAGGAAAGGCCACCCTCCCCGTCATAGATTCAGGCATGGGTAGAATGAATGGAGACAGTCTTAGTTGGTGAACTTTCAACTCTTTATTGCATAATGACTTCTGACTTGTATAACAACAACTCTGCTTTATATAGGCAATGCTAATGTGAAATAACCAATAGGAGCTGTGAAACGCTAGCTCCAGTACCAATAAGAGTCCTTCGTTAAGGGCCAATCAGATTCTCAGAACCCGACCAATCCGATCTAGCTGCTTAACACCCAATCAGAAGTGCAGGGCCTGAACCCTGCACTTTACCCCAAGCTTGCCTTTATTCAACTATTTACATACATAACACCCCCGGCTTCTTTGAAGCAGTTTCTTCCTGGGCTGGTGGAGGAGCGAGAGAGCGTCTGAGAGAGGAATGAGGTGGGAGGAAACTGAAGCCACTGAGCCGGAGAGCAGGACAGGCTTTGGTTGCTTCCTCCCTTCCTTCTTTCATTTGTGTCCTTGATCCCTGATCCCAGCAGCATTCACCGAAGGCGAAGAAAGACGCCATTTTTATTTTATTTTTTATTTTTATTTTATTTGTAGCCCGGTACAAAGTGATCTACGGACTAGTACCGGTCTGCGGCCCGGTGGTTGGGGACCCCTGTGCTAGAGGAACTTTTAAGAGGACCTCAACTGTATGTTTTAAAAATTCATTTCCATGCACCTTTTTGTTTGTTGTTTCACCACCCAGAGTTACATTGGTTAAGGTGGACAACCTTATATATTTATTAAACAAATAAATAGCCACCAAATCACATTAAGGCTTAGAAGAATATCTAATTTATTTTGATTGCCTCATGGATAAAATATTTATGCATCCCTCAAGATCCAATTAATTAGAGATTCTAGGATCTTGGGATCTTTGCAACTTGAAGATCACTCCTCCTCCTCCTAAGGCTAATAAGCATTACAATTATTTGTTTGTTATGATTTTGATATTCTGCTTTTTCTCCCAGAACTCCAGGAGACATATACAGTAGGTTACTCTATCCTATACTGTAATCTTCAGAAGAACTCTGTGAGGAATGTTGAGCAATTAAAAATTCCCAGGGGTGGGCAATTAAAACTTCCAAGGGACTACATGAAAAACTGGGATTGTTGTGGTGGGCTGAACCAATAGGACTGTGAAGGTGTGTAGGCCTGCATGTAAACACCTACATATATAGCTGGACAAGTGCAGTCAAAGGGCAAGAAGTAGCCCAGGGGATATCAAATGCCCAGGCCTGGGCTAAGAGATCCTGGCTTTCAAAAGTAATCAGTGATCTTCCATGCCTGTTTCTGGACTGAAATATCTCTAGATCTGTCCACCTAATCTCTCTATTCTCTATGGTGCTGTAAGGTTCCAAATCAGCAATATAATTGCAGCCTCTTCTCAAAACTGTTGGAAAGTTTCAACTCCCTTGTCCAATTAGACCTTTGTTTTCTCAATGAAATATGCCAAATACCCATATGTGGTACAATCTGTGGAGTCACTCCGAGGCTATGTTGCTATGAGGCCATCTGTTGGCTCTGCATTCACTGAAATCCATATTATTATTTGTTTGTTTGTTTCTTTTAATGGACTAGCGCAGAAGCCAGGTGTTCCTTGAGAAAAAAAAAAAAGGTTTCGAGATGAATATGTAGCATGTTTCATATGACAAAAGAGTAGTGCACACCATTATATATGGTCTAGAATAACATTTAGGTTTACCACTAACTAGAATTTATTTTAAGCGGGGGGAAAAACTTTTGCAAAAAGGGACGTGATTTATAGGGAATTTTTTTTTTAACCAGGTTTCCATAATAAATTGGTTTGGAGAGAAGATGCCGTCTGTTGCTCATTATTTCCTAATGGTTGTCACACCCAATTAATTCATTGGCGTCGTTCGTTAATTTGGGGGTGTTACAAAAAATGAGGACTGGGTTTAAAAGTGTGTTTTTTGCATGTTTTTAGACTTTAAACAGCCTTGCACATTTTTAGAGTTTAAACAGCCTCGTAACTTTGAAGCCTTGTTTGGGTTATACATTAATCTATTGCTTTCATATGTAATTGTCCACTGGAGAAAAATAGATTGGAACAGCAAGCCACAAAAGCAGACACAGTCATGATTCCAAAATGTATATTTATTTATAGAAGACATTTAAATGGCACTTCCCTGTTAAGATATATTTATGAGTTTTGAAACTATGCAACAACTAAAACTTTCTCCCAGAAGATAGAATTCTGTCTGACTGACAGATAGAATCCCTTCTTTCTCCTACATATCAATAACAATGGGACAGGATAAAACAAGGTCTCTCTCTGACATATGTGTAGTGCTAGGCAGCCTAAACAATCTGCAAATCAAAGGCAATGATCATCTATATAGCCTATTACCCAGTTTTGGCCTTCAAATGCACCAGCAAATTTACCAAATGTCTTCATGGATAAATCCATCAATGCATAAGCCAAACCCAATTCTGGGATCTATTTTAGCATCCAAAATTCTCAGCTTATCTGCAAGTAGATACAATAGGGGCAGTTATTTGATTTCTAGTCCAGACATGACTTGCTGGCCTGGATTTCTGTGCTGCTAGAAATCCATCTTCAAATTCTAATATTCCTAGGCAGAAGCAATTTCCCTTTTAAGTCTAATCCAGATGCCCTGAAATTGGACAGCTTCCAGATCTGCAGACTTTAACTTTCAGAATTCTTGGCAATGACCATGCTGGCTGAAGGATCCTGGGAACTGAAGTCCATGCATGTATGTCTATAGACAGACCAAGTTTATATGGCTGGCCTAATTGTGTGTAATTTCTGAGCTAGGATTTTATTAATTGTATTTCCTTTAGTGAGTAAGAAAAAAGGTTCTGGAAGCCTGAAATGTGCTGGGCCCTGGCCTGGAGAAGCGTGTCAGGTCCCCAGTCCACATTTAATCTGTTTGTTGATGGTCTTTCATCCAGTGTGTGTTTCCTTGCTTGGCTCAGGGGGCTAATACGGCATGGGAGGATGCTGTAACTGTTGTTTTTTTTCTTCTCTTTCCTATTTGCATTTGTCCTTGGAAGGCATTTGTTATTTTTGGCAGACTCTGCAGTATTATTGGGAATTTACTAAGTTCCTTCAAGGCCTCTTTGTTCAGTCATTTAATTTACTCCATTTGCTTAAGGACTTTTCATTTCACTGAATACAACAACAAGAGAGAGAGAGAGAGAAGGAAGGAAGGAAGGAAGGAAGGAAGGAAGGAAGGAAGGAAGGAAGGAAGGAAGGAAGGAAAGAAAGTGTTAAGTTTGAGCATGGGCGAGAAAGAATGGAGACAAGCCTCTGAACGGTGAACTTCAGCTCTTTATTGACATTGTGACTTGACTCGATAGCAGTTAAACCCGCCTTATATAGGCAAACCCTGTAACTTTTAACCAATAACGAGCTAGGAGCGCTAGCTCTTTTAACCAATAGGAACTCTCTGTTAAGGGCCAATCGGATTCCCTGGAACGGACCAATCCGGTCCGGCCGCTTAACAGCCAATCAGAAGTGCAGGGCCAGAACCCTGCACTTACTTCAAGCTCACACTTTATTAATCTTATTGCATACACAACAACCCTTCCCCCTGGCTTCTTAGTTCAGGGTGCAGTTACATAGTCCCTTAAATAGGACGGTTGTCTTTTTAGTCTCTTTGATTTTCGTTGTATCGGCTGGTTGCAATCCTGCTGAGGTAGATCGTTGTTTGGCAGTGGGGCTGCCTCTGGTTCAGAGTTCACTTCTATGTCGTTGCCCACATTTTCCGCAATTCCCTGAGGTGCAAACGTTTCTCCCTCCGGCTCCGCTTCCTGAGTTTCTATTAAATCGTCGTTTCCTTCGAATGGGTTTCCTAGGGCTTCATCTTCTTCCGTACCTCTCCCCCCTCAGTTTGGTCATAGGGGAATTGCGGACTGGCCACTGCAAGCTGCGACCGTAATTGGTCGATATGCCGTTTCCAAAGTTTATCGTCAAGGCATTGCACAAGGTAGGATCTGGGGCCGGTTACACATACAACTGTCGCTTCTACCCACAACAGGTCGCCCGATAGGTTTTTTGCATAAACCAGGTCTCCTACCTGGAAGGTGCGACAGCGGCCGCTGGATCCTAGTGGTTTCTCCGGTTCATAAGCAGGGTGCAACCGGTCAAGGTGGGAGCGGAGCTTTCGTCCCATTAGCAGTTCAGCGGGAGTTTATTGGTGACGCTATGTGGGGTGATGTGTTGCAAGAAGAGGATTTGGTTGACCTTGTCGTCAATGTTGTTGTAGTCTACCTTTTGCAAGGTTTTCTTCACAAATTGGACCATGCGTTCTGCTCGGCCATTGGTCGCAGGGTGCGCAGGCGAGGTCAGCGCATGGTGGATGCTGCGGTCAGCGAGGTACTGTTCGAACACTAGTGTAGTAAATTGTGGGCTGTTATCGGATACCAGGATGTCTGGTAATCCGTGGGTTGCAAAGAGTCTGTTTAAAATCTAATTGACCGCCTCGGAGGTCGTAGTCGTCATGCAATGAATTTCGAGCCAATTGGAGTAGGCATCGACGGTAAGCAGGAAGGTGTGGCCCTTGGTTGGCCCCACGAAGTCCAGGTGAATTCGGAACCAGGGTCCACGTGGTGTCTCCCATTCAGTAGGCATGGCTTTTGGTGGGGTGTTGCTGACTTCTTGGCATTTGGGACAAGCTTTAACCCACTGTTCGATTTGCTTGTCAATGCCCGGCCACCATGCGTAGCTTCGTGCAAGGGCTTTCATTCGCACGATGCCGGGGTGGCCATCATGCAAAGTTCTCAGCAGCGCTTTTTGGAGCCGTTCTGGGATAACGACTCTATCGCCCCAGATGACACAGCCTTTCTGGGAGAAGAGTTCGGTCTGTCGAGACTTGAATGGTGTGAAGTCATCTGATAACTGGTCCAATGGCCATCCGCGTTCTACCCAGCCTAGGACTCGTGCTAGGGTGTGGTCGCGTTTAGTTTCTCTCGCGATGTCTTGAGCGGTCAGTGGCGGCGAGTTGAGTGCCTCGATTTGCAACGTGGTTACCGTTGGTGCCGGATCGTCGAGAGTTTCTGGAAGCGGTGCTCGGCTCAATGCGTCAGCGTGGGGAATGGCCTTCCCTGGGCGGTATTGCAGCCGATAGTTATAAGCAGCTAAGAATTCTGACCATCGGGTCATCCTAGGGGATAATATGTAGGGAGTCGGCTTATCTCTGGCTATTATCCCCAACAAAGGTTTGTGGTCAGTCACAATAGTAAAAACCCTGCCATACACGTATTCGTGAAATCTTTTCACAGCTGAGACAATTGCAAGAGCTTCTTTATCAATTTGTCCATAGTTCCGCTCCATATTTGAAAGAGTCTTTGAAAAATATGCAACAGGGGCTTCATTCCCAATAGGCAGTACGTGGCTCAAAATGGCGCCCATCCCAAAAGGCGATGCATCACAGGTTATAACTAACAGCAAAGTCTCGTTATACTGCATGAGTACAGAGTCAGAAGTGAGCAGTTTTTTCACATTTCGGAACGCCTGTTCTTCACGGTAACCCCATAACCAATTTGCTCTTTTATCTAACAATTGGTGTAACGGTTCAGCCACAGTTGCTTTGTGCGGTAAAAATACATTATAAAAATTGATGAGGCCTAGGAACGCCTGGAGATTGGCCTTGTTTCATTGCCTGGGAGCATTTTTGATCGCTTTTAATTTACTTTCGGTAGGGTGAATGCCCTGGCTATCGATCAGGTACCCTAAAAACTCAACACTATCAGTGCACAATTTACATTTGTTTTTTTTAACCTTAAGACCGGCCTCTTGGAATTTTTTTAGGACTAATTTTAACCGGTCCTGTAAGATTTTTTTTGTAGGGGCTGCAATTAATACATCATCAAAATAGGAGACCACGCCCTTAATCCCTTGCAATAACCTTTCCATAAGGCTCTGAAAAATCCCCGGGGCTACACCTACTCCGAATTGCAGCCGGGTACATTTAAAGGCACTCCAGTACATCACAATAGTTTGGGCCTGTGCCGTTTTTTCATCTACTGGTAATTGTTGATATGCCTGAGCTAAATCCAATTTAGCGAAAACTTTCCCGCCCCCCAGGGAATGGAGGAGGTGCTGCACCACCGGAACTGGATACGCGTTCTGCTGCAGGGCGTGGTTCAAAGTGGCCCGGTAGTCCCCACAAATTCGGATTGACCCGTCTGGCTTAATGGGTGTTACAATAGGGGTTTCCCACGGGGAGTGATCGATGGGCTCCAACACCCCCTGAGCTATCAGTTTGTCGAGTTGTTCCTCGATTTTAGATTTTAAGGCAAACGGAACTCGACGGGGCTTTAGGCGAATGGGAGCTATTTTTGGATCTAAGCTGAATGAGATCGGGGTCCCCTCGTACTTGCCTAAGCTGTCCGCGAAGACGTCCCTGAACTCATAGATAAGGTCTTCCTCCCAGTCACAGCCACCGACTCGGTTTACGCCGGCCACTTCAATGCCGAGTGGCGCGAACCATTGGAGGCCCAGTAGGCTAGGCCTATCTCTATCGATGACCATTAAAGGTTAGTACGCTGTGTGCTTCCTGAAGGAGACTCGGACTCTACAGGACCCGACGACGGGAATTCGATTCCCCTGGTAGTCCTTGAGGATGAGGCATTGGAAACAGAGATCTTGGCGTTGAATTGTGGGGATGAGTTGCTTGAGTGTCTTCCAAGACACCATCGAGAGGGACGATCCCGAGTCAACCTCCATGTGGCAAGGCTGGTTCTCGATGGCTACCGTGACTCGGATTTTCTTAGTGTCCAAGGCTGAGGCGTGACCGATAGTGATAGTATGGTGAGCCTCTTCTCTCTGCAAAGCTCGATTTCTGTAGGAGTGGTTTACTGGCTCTCGCCTTACAGGATGGTTTCCTCTCGATTGGCGATAGTTAGCCCCTTTTGAGGCCTGGCTGGGTCCTGGGAAGCTACGGCAGACCCGTCCGATGTGGCCTCGTTTCCCGCACTCATGGCAGAGTGCGTCGCAGAATTTGCATTCGGATCTGGCATGGTTGGCTCCACAGCCAGCGCAACGGCGTAAGGGCTTCGGGTAGTGGTCCCGGTCAGACTGCAGTCGATGGACCCCCTCTTCGTCGCTGTCTGATGACGAAGAGAGGTCTTCGTGGTGCGTTGTCGCAAGCTGTCCTTCCGACTTGGATAAAATGTCACTTGTCGGTGGAGGTACCGGAACGCGGTTTTGGCGTAGTTGTGCAGCCGACTTCTTGGTTGCTTCCAATGTAGTAGCATCGGCGATGGCGTCGGCAAGGCTGATGTTGCCTTTCGCCATCAGCTTGCTTTGGACGCCGGGTGCATCCAGTCCCAGAACTATGCAATCTCTTAGTGCTTCTTCTAGATCGGTGGATCTGCAGAGGCCTCCCAAATTTCAGAGGTCTGCTATGAAGTCGGCCACGCTTTCTCCCTTTCGCTGGCTTCTTCGATAAAACTCATGGCGTCTCACGAGCGTAGGCATGGTCGGGGCATAGTGGTCTCGCAGGATAGGTTCGAGGTCGTCCCAATCCATGGCCTTCACTTCTTGGGGTTTGGCTAGTGCTTTAGCCATCTTAAATACGGTTGGACCGCAATGCGTTAGGAACACCACCCGTTTCTTCCCGGCTGTGGCGTTCTTTAAGTTATTCGTCTCTAGGAACATTTGGAAGCGATCTAGGACTCCCAGTCCCCTTGTATTGGATCGAATGGAGCGGGTGGTACGATGCCGCCGGACATGGTTCTGTTGTTGGCGTAGTCTGTCACGTGCTCAGTGTTCTTCGAAGTTTCGTTGGTTCAGATGTCTCCACATCCCACCTCGTCACCAGTGTTAAGTTTGAGCATGGGCGAGAAAGAATGGAGACAAGTTTCTGAACGGTGAACTTCAGCTCTTTATTTACATCATGACTTGCTCTTTTAACATCAGTAAAACCCGCCTTATATAGGCAAACATTGTAACGTTTAACCAATAACAAGCTAGGAACGCTAGCTTTTATAACCAATAAGAATTCTCTGTTAAGGGCCAATCGGATTCCCTGGAACGGGCCAATCCGGTCCGGCCGCTTAACAGCCAATCAGAAGTGCAGGGCCAGAACTCTGCACTTACTCCAAGCTCACACTTTATTAATCATATTGCACACAAAAGAAAGAAAGAAAGAAAGAAAGAAAGAAAGAAAGAAAGAAAGAAAGAAAGAAAGAAAGAAAGAAAGAAAGAAAGGAAGGGTTAGCCTGCAAACTTAATCAAGAGAAATAACTGAGTAAAAACAATTGTTAATGCATTTGTTTTCTCAGGGCCTTCTTGAAAAGACAACAGCGAGACAGGAGATGGTTTGGAATTTGGAAAGGAGGTCACTTGGGATACAGTTGACTGCCCTGTTGAAAAACCAGTTGTCCTGTTGCAAAACCTCCAAGACCACTCCCACTCCTTCTGACACTGATAGGGCAAGCCATTAGAATATAAACTGAGAGTAAATCTCACTCCTTAATAGCACTGATTTCTTAGTTGGATAATGAAACATCTGCATAAAAACAACCAAGCTCAGAGAGCTCCAAGGGCCTTTTATTTCACCACTGTTCTGAGTTAATGCTTAGGGCACGGGTGTCAAACTTGCTGTCATGTGATGTATCGGGATGCTTTTTACCTTTACAGAACTGGGGTGGGCGTGGCCTGCATGCAGGGGTGGGATTCAAAATTTTTAACAACTGGTTCTTTCGGCGTGGCTTAGTTGGTGGACATGGCTTGGTGGTCATGTTATTGGCTGGGCATGGCCAACTCAATATCACTCACATCAAGGCACGTATCTCCTCACTTGGCCTCTCATGACTGTGGGGAAGCTGCAACAGTTGTAAGTGTGAAAAATGGTCATAAGTCACTTTTTTCAATGCCATTGTAACTTTGAATGGTCACTCCACACAAGCAAAGTTCCAGCAAAGGAGGGAAAAAAAAACTTCAGAGAAGTTCCTGAGATAGGAAGTCTAGTCCTGCCAAGAATGTAATAAGGGTTAATGGAGAGGCAGTTTCTGTAAGCAACCCCAGAATGTTTCCTTCCTGCTTTTCTTCCAGGATTAGGTCAGTAATTTCTTCTAACAACTGGTTCTCCGAACTGCTTAGAATGTTAACAACCGGTTCTAGCGAATAGGTGTGAACTGATAGAATCCCACCCCTGCTTGCATGTGATGCATCCAGACTCCAGGCCGCCAGTTTGACACCCCTGGCTTAGGGAAATTTTAGAAGCAGTTCTTTGCCAGGTGACTGTGTGGACAGTCAAGCAAAGCAAATAACTTTTTGCATTACCTTCCCGGTTTGGTATTCGTGTCCTTCTGCTGTTCCCTTTATTTAGGTCAAAGGGTTAGGGTTTTAGGAGATCAGGGATTTAAAAACTTGCTGTGGATAAGGCTTTCTATTTGGTTTTCCATCCAGTGATGGCCTTTCAGTTGATTTCCAAGCACATTTTTAATGCTAAATGACACAACCAAAGTCATTGGCAGATTGTGGTATGACAATATCTTCTGGAAAATTATTTATTTATTTATTTATTTGTCAATCGCTTACAAGATAATAAGTATAAGTATAAACATGAGTAAGAATACAGAAAATAGGTACAAATAAATGGGGACAGTAGGACAGGGATGGTATGCATGCCCCTATTTTTTTTTCTTCCTTTGACCCTCTGCTTGGGTTGCTTTCTTTATTTTATTTAGATTAGATTAGATTAGATTCAACTTTATTGTCATTGCCATCGATACAGGCAATGAAATGCAGTTAGCATCCAACCAGAAGTGCAAAACAACAGTAAAATATAAATATAAATATGCATATATGCAAGGCATCTATGAATATGTCAATGGAAAACACAACAAATTGTATGTACAAAGATAAGTGTGACTGCAATAATAATAATAATAATAATTTATTTACTTACACCACTGGGACTTCTGGAAATTAGAATTCAGCAAAATCTGGATTCTCCAATCCAGTTCCATGACCTGCAATTAGCCAAACTGAGCATTAAAAAACCAAAGATGGATCAAAATAACAGAATGACAGAATTGGAAGATGTCTTGAAGGTCTTCTAGTCCAATCTCTTGCTCAACCGATACCATTTCAGACAAGTGGTTGTCCAATCTCTTCTTAAAAACCTCCAGGGATGGAGCACCCACAACTTCATGTTCAAATACATTTTTATTAGGTTATAAAGTATTATAAAATACAAAATACAAAAGCAAATAAGAGGACGGGGAAAGGGGAAAGGGGAAAGAAAAGTGAGGAAGGGTAGGGAAAGGAACAGAAAAAGAAACATTGACTTCTGATTCTATCTGTGGCAGTAGGCATTAACAACACATCACATTTTTTTTTTGTTTTACCACAATAGTATGAACCAGTCATTTCTACAAAAGTCTATCAGTCAGTCTCTGAAATCCAAAATCAAAGCTTCATTCTTTTCCACATCAAGCATGAGGTTCAGAAGCGGTTTCTGGAACACCCACAACTTCTGAAGGCAAATTGTTCAACTGGTTAATTGTTCTCACTATCAGTAAATTTCTCCTTAGTCCTAGAATGGTTCTCTCCTTGATTGATTTTCATCATAACTTCTGCCTTAATGTGCTCTTGAGATTGACCTGCTCTTCTATGTGACATCCCCTTAAAAGGTAAAGGTTCCTCTCACACATATGTGCTAGTCATTTCTGGCTGTAGGGATCGGTGCTCCTCTCTGTTACAAAGCCGAAAAGCCAGTGCTGTCCAAAGAGGTCTCCGTGGTCATGTGGCCGGCATGACTAAATACCGAAGGCACACGGAACACTGTTATCTTCCCACCAAAGTGGTCCCTATTTTTCTACTTGCACTTTTACATGCTTTTGAACTGGTAGGTTGTCAGAAGGTAATGGGAGCTCACTCTGTTACGCAGCGCTAGGGATTCGAATCGCCGAACTGCCAATCTTTCTGATCAACAAGTTCAGTGTCTTAGCCACTGAACCACCACGTTCCTCTTAAGTATTGGAACACTGCTATCAAGAGCAGTCTGCATTAAAACCCCAGAAAATATGGAATAGGAGAAAGGAGGTTGGGAAAATGAGCAGGCCCAGCATAATAAATATGTCTCTACCTGACTGCCAGCAGGGATACAGCACCATGATGAAAGAGATTCATGCTTTGATTTATTTTTGCTTGTAGTTTTGAAACTATATTGCTGTAAAAAATGATGAATGCATCTCTTTTCAAGGTTCATGACTTTGACCTGTGTCAGATGTGCAAGAATCCTGGTCTCCCCTAATGGCACTGGAAAGTTTTTTTTTTTAGAGTTTTGCTCATCCAAAAATGGAACAGACACTCTGAGCCAAAAAAAAAAAAAAAGAGGCCAAGAACTTGGACCACTTCCAGCCAAAATAGCTTCGTTCCAGTGAAAACAGGAATCATATGTAAAGTCCCTCTGATAGACAAATAGCATAGTGCTATTTGGCCTATGTTAATTGCAGTGACATTAGACCCAATTTTTTCCCTGTGTGCAATTGCCTTAATGGTTACCATCCGTGGCCTAGAATGCTAGGCAGGAATATCCTTTGTAGAAACGACTCGTGCAGAAGATGTTTTTGGTAGATCTTGGTTATTCCTGAAGGTCATTAGAAAAAGAGCTGAGCAACGTTTGCATCTGTAATACCAATGGAGAAGGGTGGTAAAAACAGATGTGACCTCTTCTATTTCGGTATTGTGGTAGGAGGCGCCTGTTTGAGGGACGTGCCTTGTCACGATCCAGTCTTACTGATGGATATCCCGAAATAACTCTTTCATTCAGCATCCCTCAATCTTGTGCCCTCTAAATATACTGAACTTTGTTCCCATAATTTCCAGGCATGCAGAATGAACTTCCTTTCCCAGATCAGCATGAAAATATGACATGTTAATTGGTTACTACTCATGACCTTTACCCAGAGTAGCCTAGAAACTCCACTGCTATGAGAAGGAAGAGTTGGATTCAAAAATATCATCAGAACTGAAGTACCACAGATTCCTTCAATGGAAGATCCTGCCATAGGGGCAGAACATCAGTTTAAGGACCAAGCATATGAATAAACGTGCATGCACACTCACACATCTACTGTAGGAAAAGGGAATTATAAATACAATGAAAACTCTTCTTTTCTTTTCCCTAGGGAAAACCAAAGCTCTGTATGTTTTGTTTGCAATGCTTGAGGATCTCCATTTTGCTCTAAACCAGGATTTCCAAATCTGGCGACTTTAAGAATTGTGGATTGACAAAATTAGTCATTCTCTTGTCTTTTTTTAAAAAAAATAACTTCTGTTTCTGCTCATTAACCATTGATAAAACAAATCCCATATTAAAAAAATATTCAGTGCCTTCCTTGTCTTTAATTTTAAATATTAGTCTATTCATTTCTGTACATTCTAGTATTTTTATCACATTCTCTTCTTTAGGAATCTCTATAGATTTACATTAAAGAGATTAAATTTTAAATTGTGAGATTTGCAAATCTCATTTGTAAAAATGGTTTACCAAATGGATAATTAAGCACTATAGTTATTATATGTTTATTATTAATGTTATGATGAGGCAATACTGCTACAGTTTGTACTAATATTATTAATACTATTGTTATGATGATGATGATGATGATTGCTCAAATTAATTGTACCCAGACAACACAGACTTGTGGACTTCATCTCCTAGGATTCCTCAGCTGGCTGGGGAATTCTGGGTGTTGAAGTCCACAACTCGTAAAGTAGCCAAGTTTGGAGATCCTTCCTTGTTGTGGTTATCTGGCAGCAGGTGCGGATGGCTGAGGAGAGCAAGGACTCAGATGAGGAGCCAAGATCATAAGGGAGTGGACTGCTGCCTTCACAGATTGTGGGGGCTGGCAGCAGCGATGAGGAGGCTCCCGAGGAGCCTGTGCCAAGTGCACGTGTGCGCAGGGCTGCTCACAGGAAAGAGCAGCTGCAGCAGCATGGGCAACTCAGGAGTAAGGCTGCAAGGTAATGGACCCTCCTTCCAGAAGATAAAAGCCAGCTGTGAATCGGACGTTCTTTGTAGGAAGCAACGTGAAACGTGAGCAACGCTCACGTTTGAAACGTGAGCCTCATAGACATTGCAGTATCTTAAGTTGGTATCTGAAGACTCTTGTGTTGTACAATATCTCTAGAAAACCTTATCTGTTATTCTTGGCAGCCTCACACAGTTTTGGCGAGGCTTGTGCTTATCAAAGTTAATTAGTTTGCAGCAGCCTTTTAACCGGGGATTTGTAAGAATCATTAAAAGGTTTCTGTTCCCTTTGGTTCGTGTTTGTTTTATTGGAAAAGGGTTTCGGTCAGAACACTCCTCTCGATGAAATATTGCACAAAATACAGGTAGTACTTGATTTATGACTGCAGTTGGGACCAGGATTTGCATTGCTGTGTAAGGTGGTTGTTAAATGAACTACATCTGATTTTGCAATCTTTTTGCCATTGATTTTAAGCAGATCAATGCAGTTGTGGTTATGAAGTGAATCCAGCTTCCCCCACTAACTTTTCTGGTCAGAAGCTGGCTGGGAAAGTTACCACATGACCTTGGGATGTTGCATCCCTCATAAATACATGCTGGTTGCCAAGCACCAAATTTTGATCACATGACTGTGGGAATGCTGCAGAGAGTTAATGGCCCAGTTTTACCCAGTAAAGAGCGATGAATGAGGTCTGGCAGGAACACGGATCCCCCTAGTCTTAATTCTACTCTTTAACAAAGCACCTACAGTACACGGCATTGTTGTACAAGTACAGAGAAAACATTCACTGCTCTTGCTCTTCGCAAGAAATTCAACAACAACATGATCTCCAGACCAGACATGGTATTCAGCTGATTCGGACCAGTCTTGGCATACCAATAGCAAAAATTTTGAGTAGTTCAGAGAACCAGCACACACTACCTCTAGCCAGACCCGCCCACCCACCCCGGCCCTTTCCTGTCCTATATTCCCTTTTTTTTAAAGCTCAGCTGATTCGCGGGAAAGAGTGGCTTGTCGTGCCTCAGCTGAGCTAAAAAACAGCTCACCTCACTAGCTCTGACACAAAGGGCGTTTTTTGAGTGTTGCTAGCACGAGCAAAGCACTCTCTCATAGAACCAGTAGGAAAAAAAATGTGGAATCCCACCATTGCTTCAGACCAGTTAAATATGCAACTAGAGACCCAACTGGCATTCAGGAGGCTTGTGATCTTTTAACTTCATTGCCTCTCTTACCAGGAGGGGAGATGTAACATGTGGCTTCATTCTTCCAAGTTCTCAGAAAGATATGTCAAGCATTTCACCAAGCTCTTCAAGTGGATAGGAAAAAAAATCAAAGGGGGATTTTGGGAAGGGTTTTTTTTTTTTTTTTGCTAGGCATTCCAAATGCCTGAGCAGGCACCCCAGAGTGATCTTCATTCTGGAGAACCAATGCTATGGAGAGAGAGAGAGAGAGAGAGAGAGAGAGAGAGAGAGAGAGAGAGAGAGAGAGAGAGAGAGAGAAATATGGCCCACTGCGATGACTGTCTCAGAAAGTAGGATGACACAAACTTGGCATTCAATGGGAGGACTATATGTGAATGGGCCTTCAATTTAGTAAATATTCTTAGCACTATATAATCTTTTTTTTAAAAAAATAAAGTGTCCATTAGTCCCAAGTACTTAGCAATAATTCCACTTTGTTCTTTACTAGTGCCTTCTCCGTTCTGCAAAACATTTGGATATATTTGAACCAAGATTTCTCGATATGCTTTTTGTCCATGCCAGCTGGGGACTGTAGAAGCCGAAATCTTGCTTTACAGCTATTTCTTTCCACCTTCCCTGTATGCAAAACAGGGCAAGGAATTAGCATCACTGTGTAGCTGCTCAGACTCAGTATTCTCCCATCCTCCCATGCTGAGAATTGTGGTTTAGCACCATCAGGGAATCACAGATCAACAAATGCAATTTCAAAGGAATAGTGCTTTCTATTTATATAAGGCGACTTGTGATCCATTGGGTCATTGTTTCAGAGACATTTCCTTAACTAAACAAAGAAATAGAATGACCCCGGGGGGGGGGGGCAAAAAAGCAGTGACAGTGGTAGCAACTTTCAGCTTCCTGCCAGGTTTCCCACTGACTTTTTGTGTACAAAGCTGGCAGGGAGCATTGGAAATGACGATCAGGTGGCCACAGCTCAGTGTGGCAGTGTGACAGTACTCAATCAGCCACAACATTGCCAAATTTCAATTCTGTGGGAGTCGTGGATCCTAAACTCTGGACACCTTCTGTAAATTAGGCCATTTGAGATAGCATTTATTCAATGGTTGTTGCCCTAAGACGCACTTTTTTGCACAAACAGATCCAAGAGTTTTGGTACAGGTGGTCCTTGAGTTACAACCACGATTCAGCCTGAAATTTCTATTGTTAAGTGAGTCATTTGTTAAGTGAGTTGTCAAGCCCAAAATTGACACATGTGTAGCCATTTTAGTTAGGTTTAGTATACATTCTTTTTCTTACTTTCTCTTTGGGAGTCATAGGGGAAGAGTTTTGGGCTTGCCACATTCCTAAGGGGGGAGGAGTGGAGATAGAGAGAGTTGTTTAGGCTAGGTGATTCTTCTTCCCGTGGGAAAACGAGCTGTCCGTGCTTAGGTCCCATTTTATCACCTTACTTGATTCAGGTGTTAAGGGAATCACTGCAGTTGATAGTCATCTGGTTGTTAAGTGAATCTGGCTTCCCCATTGACTTTGCTTGTCAGAAGGTCGCATAAGGGGATCACATGACCTTGAGACACAGCAACAGTCATAAATCAAGTCTAGTAAAGAGAAGGACCAGGGGAGACAGGATAGTGGTCTTCCAATATTTGAGGGGCTGCCACAGAGAGGAGGAAGGGGTCAAGCTATTTTCTAACTCATCTGTAGGTCAGACAAGGAATAATGGGTGGAAACTGAACAAGGAGAGATAATCAACCAATGGAATAGAAGTTGCCCTCGGAAGTTGTGGGAGCGCCATCACTGGAGGCTTTCAAGAAGAGATTGGACTCCCATCTGTCAGAAATGGTGTAGGGTCTCCTGCTTGGGCAGGGGGTTGCACTAGATGATCTACAAGGCCCCTTCCAACTCTGTTAATCTATATCTAAATATGAACCAGTTGCCAAGCGTCTGAATTTTGATCACGTGAACATGGGGATGCTGCAACAGTCATAAGTATGAAAAAAGGTCATAGGTTACTTTTTTCCATCACTAAATGAAGGACTACCGGTACATAGATGTGCCCTTGTGTGGGCTGTTTCTTCTGCTTTGTCTTTGTCTTTCTATATGAGATATCTTTCAGTCTGCATTAGCCTGGGATCAGAACCATGCATCTGTGTTTCCATAATTTCAGCACCTCTTTGCATCTGAGCCAACTTGCTTCCAGGTCCGCTTTGTCAAAAGAAAATTCTGCAAAGATATATTGTGTGATGTTCATGTATGCGCTCATGTATGTGCTTGGTGGGCACTTTTGTCCCATTCGGTTACCTGGCCATTTGGCTGTCTTCCCTCCCCACGAGATCAAGGTGCCGTGGTGCTTCACTTTGCTCCATGAAGCTTTTGAAACGGATAGAGCTGGAGGGAGGAACGATTGGCACAGAGGAACAAATGGGCATGGTTGACAATCACGGGGAGGCTGTGAGGTGACACAAAAATGTGCGGCAATGAGGAATAATGAAGGTTGAGGCAGCCAGAAGAGCAAGAACCAGAACTGTATATCTCCCTTAACACCCAACATGGTAAAAGAGGAGGAGGAGAAGGAGGAGGACAGGCAGAAGAGGAGGAGGAGGAGGAAGAAGAGGGGGAAGAGGAGGGGGAAGAAGAGGAGGAAGAGGGGGGGAGGGGGAGGAGGAGGAGGAAGAGGAGGGGAGGAGGAAGAGGAGGAGGAAGAAGAGGAGGAGGAAGAAGAGGAGGAGGAGAAGAGGAGGAGGAGGAAGAGGAGGAGGAAGAAGAGGAGGGGGAGGAGGAAGAGGAGGAAGAGGAGGGGAGGAAGGGAAGGGGGAGGAAGAGGAGGAGGGGAGGAGGGGGAGGAGGAAGAAGAGGGGGAAGAGGAGGAGGAAGAATAGGCGGAGGAGTGGGGGAGGAAGAGGAGGAAGAGGAGAATCCAAATTATATCATCCAGATATTATGAGAGAAAATAATAAATCGTAATTGGCAATCTGAACTGAAAGGATGTTCCTAGCCTGGCAAGCTGAATAGGAGTGGCTAGTTTTGCCTCCATCCCAACCCTGCCTCTTTCTTCCCTTCCTTGGTTCTTAGAAGAATGGGAAGACCTTTGTGGACGATGGAAAGAAGCTATGCCATGAATAAACCGGTGCAGAGTCTAGACAACAGTTAAGCACACCAATAGTCAGCACTTAAAAGTTTCCCATGAGAAGCACAGCAGTCTTGGAATGCTGTAAATAACTTAATGCTGTTTGTATTTCCTGAAGACAAAGGGGAGACAACTGGTTGGCTTTTAACCATTTGTGTCTCACAACCACCACAAGTTTTTGACTGTGTTTTCCAGGGGCTTTTAGCATTCTTCTGCCAGTGCCTAAGAGGAGGCACATTAAGTCAAAGGCCTTTTTTCTTCTTCTCTCTTTTAGAGAAAGAGCCCTTAAGCAGTTATACTAAATCTGAAAATGGATTTTTGTTATTATTTTACTCACTATCCAAGGCAGTGGTGGGATCCAGCCAGTTCGCACCACTTTGGGAGAACCAATTGTTAACTTTCTGAGCAGTTTGGTGAATTGGTTGTTGAAAGAAATCATTAGGGCAGAGAGCCAGCTGTTAAATTATTTGAATCCCACCACTGGTCCAAGGTACAACTGATCTGTTGAAATACAGAGTGTGGTGCAAAGCATCCATTTCTGTTCTAAGATGCAACCTGTAATCAGTGGCTCAATTTCCAGTCTGTTTTATAAAGGACTTTAGAACCAGCCTTCTGAATCCTAAATCCTCTGGTTTTTTTTTAAATATATTGTTGGAAGAATTATCCTTCTGGGTTCAGTTCCGAGTGGGGAAAAAGACACTGGAAACATGCAGGCTATTGGGAAAGATGGTTTAACGGTGGACAGGAACACATGGCTTGGAGCTCCAAAGAAGGAAGGTCAAGAAGAAGGAAAGGCTGAGATGCTGAGTGTGCCTGGATTTTATACCCTCTGTTGAGATTTGAATTTGAGCTTGTATTCTGATTGGTTGTCAGACTCCCATGGGGCAGGCAGGGGCAACTCTGTAGGCTGTCCTGAGTTCCAGGCTTGGTTGAGCCTTGCTGGATGATGACGTAATGAAAAGGCTTTAGGCGATTCCTATAGTTCTACCTGGAGATCTTTGTTAGGTAAAATATTCCTGGCCCAGGCCTTAATGGTCCACCCATTAACAAAGGTGTGGGGTGAGTTTCTGCTTCTGAGTTTCTACTCTTTTTAAGGGAAATATTCTGCCTTTTTAATATTTTCCAGGATATTTCATTTTTTCTAGGAGAGGAGTGGGTGCTAACTTCCTACAATATATAGAAAAAAACTGAACTAGAAGTTTTGCTGTGTTTATGGATTTTTTTCTGCAGTGGTTTTTTTTTTTTGCACAGGAGAAAGTTCTTACAACATCCACCCCTCACTCCAGTCTGCAACACAGGTAGTTCTCGACTTACAACCTTTCATTTTAGTGACTATTTGAATGACACTGAAAAAGGAGACTTTATCTTGTTCACATGTATGACTGTGGCAGCATTCCTGTGGTCACATGATCAAAATTTGGATGCTTGGCAACTGGCGTGTATTTATGGTGGTTGCACTGTCCTGAGGTCATGCGATCTGCTTTTGTCAATGTGGGGAGTCATGTTACTAATGTAGCAACTGGAGTGTTTGCTTAACAACTGAGCCAAGGAAGGTCATAACAGGAGACAAAATTCACTTAACTGTCTTATTAGGAATGGAATTTTTAGGGCTCATTTGTGGTCATAAGTTAAAGACTGACCTGTATTACATTGCACTTAAAATCTAACAACTAGTGAAATAAAAACCAAGTATTCAGGGGGCATGAAACAGAAAGCGACACTGAAGTATGGTTACAGGGCTGCCAACTCTCACGCAATCAGTGTGAGACTCACGCAATTCAATCAATTTTGACTGTCTCACTCTGATAAACAAAATCTCACGCTAAACCCCCAAAATCATGGAATGTACAAAAATATCCCTACATTCTCTGATTATATTCCGAATATTCCCCTTAGCTTAGGAGAAGGATGAGCTCCCAGCGCCGCCCCGCCCTGCCCAGCCACCCCGCCCTGCCCAGCCACCCCACCGCGCCTCTTTTCCCGCCTTAATCCTTCTGCCGGCGTCCCGTAACTGTCACGATGCCGATCATTATCGCTTCAGGAAAGCGAAGAGCAGGAGGCTTCTTCGCCGCCCGGGGCGCTCGCAGCCACTTTGCCCTGCCCTCTCCCTCTCTGCAATGTCCTCTGGGACAAGCCAGCTGCCCTAGGCTTTCCAAAGAAGGACACGAGGGGGCTGGCAAAGCCTCTTTACAGCCTCGGCCAGTAATAACAATGGTAAGCAAAGCCAACGGAGTGGCTTCCATTTAACCCTTTGGTGTTTAAATCTTTGGTGATGTTTCTTTATTTTCTCTGGCTGGATTTCTGACCCAGGGGAGAAAGACCATTTAAAAAAGCAAAAAGGACAGAAAGAACACCAAGAAAGAATGGGACAACCCCCCCCCCCAAAAAAAAGAGATCCAACACAACTCTGAATAAAATTATTATTATTTTAAATTTTATTATTATTATAATTATTATTACCACCCCTTTACACGCCTTATGCTCTCTTTTAGCTGATCCAAAAGAGTCTTCCCAAACCAGCAAGGCGAGAAGCGCGCCAGGCTGATCTATAAAGCGGCTGGGCAGCTTTTTTGCAAAATACTTAATAGAAAGGTTGGAGGACTGACAGGATTACATCTCTGGCAGTGGATGAAGGAATCACTTTTTCCTCTTTCTCCTTTGAGTTTAAATCCTAGGTCTCCATGCACCAGATCGACAGGACTGTACTACATTATTATCATATTTTCAAACCCTTAGATAAGGACTCAATAAGGACTTTTTTTGATGCCAGTAGGCTTCTCAGACCCAAATTGGGATAGCCCTGACTCAACTAGAACATATTCTAATCTTAACACAATTTACCATCCAAAGAGCAGTAAGACCATTAAGTTCAGAATCTAAACTTACCCAATAAATAATATACTGTTTCCTCACTGTGCTCAAGCTTCAGAATACAGTAGATGAGTTTTACAGTTAACAATATGTATATTTATATGAAGCACTCATTATTTGATTAAATGTTTAGTTTATACATGTCTGAAATTATGAACCCCTATTTCAGTCAACAAGTTAGTATATAATTAAAGACTGAGACTATAGCATTTGATATTGGCATGTAGTATGGTATTTGATACAGAAAGAAGAATACCCATTGATGTATTTGCATTATCTCTGTAGTTGTTTCGGGTTTTTGTCTTTTTGTTGCACATTGAATTCATCCTATAGTGGTCTATAGTACATCACTAAGCTAATAAAGTCAGTTGAGGTAGAATACTGCAGTTACAAGTCAGGAACTTCAATTATTCATGGTCAGTGAACTGCATTATTAATATCTTACAAATCCGGTTCAAGTACATTGGTGCTGCTTGCATGTATGTATGTATGTATATGTCCAAATCATGACTAAAGTATGCATCAGATTGCACCATTTAAAATGTAAAATTGTCAAAGCTCCCTACCGTGGAAGGGGGGACACCCCCCTTCCACACCATCCCCCCCCCCTCGGTCGCTTCGCTCCCTCGGGCTCGGTCGCTTCGCTCCCTCGGGCTCGGTCGCTCCACTCCCTTGCAGTGTCTCACTCCGAACTATCACTCAAGGTTGGCAGCCCTGTGGTTAAAGTGTGGTTAAAGCAAGGGTCTTCAAACTTGGCAAGTTTAAGACTTGTGGACTTCAACTCCCAGAATTCCTCAGCAAACATGACTGGAGGAGGAATTCTGGGAGTTGAAGTCCACAAGTCTTAAAGCTGTCAAGTTTGAAGACCCTGGTTAAAGGCATCAGATAGTATTGTTTCTGTAATGTGCAGAATTATATTAGCAAAAGCACAATAGCAATAGCACGTAGACCTATATACTGCTTCACAGTGCTTTACAGCCAGGGGCGGGATTCAAATTTTTTAACAACCGGTTCTGTGAGTGTGGCTTAGTGGTGGGCATGGCCTGGTGGACATGTGATTGGGTGGACATGGTCATGTTATTGGCTGGGTGTGGCCAACTCAATATCACTCACATCGAGGCATGCATCTCCTCGCCTGGCCTCTCATGATTGTGGGGATGCTGCAACAGTCGTAAGTGTGAAAAATGGTCATAAATCACTTTTTTCAATGCCATTGTAACTTTGAATGGTTGCTCTACACAAGCAAAGTACCAGCAAAGGAGGTGAAAAAAACTCCAGAGATATTCCTGAGACATGAAGTCTAGTCCTGCCAAGAATGTAATAAGGGTTAATGGAGAGGCAGTTTCTGTAAGCAACACCAGAATGTTTCCTTCCTGCCTTCCTGACAGGATTAGGCCAGTGGTTTCTTCTAACAGCCGGTTCTCTGAACTGCTTGGAATGTTAACAACTGGTTCTAGTGAATAGGTGCGAACTGGTAGAATCCCACCCCTGTTTATAGCCCTCTCTAAGTGGTTTACAAAGTTAGCATTTTGCTCTCAACAATCTGGTCCTCATTTTCCTGATCTCAGAAGGATGGATGTCTGAATCAACCTTGAGCCGGTCAGGATTGAACTTCTGTCTGTGGATAGAGTTAGCCTGCAATACTATAACCTCTGTGCCACCACAGCTCTTCTGCTATCTCAGATTGCTATTTATTGCCTTTCAGGCTCACAACCAGAGGTTATTCTCTCTACAAATTTTAATAAGAATAAAACAAACAAAAACATGTTTCCCGCTGCTTCCCTCTGAGGATACTAATGGAATGCTAACCAGTTCCTTTACAGCAAAGACACAGTTTATTTTTAATTAAAAATAACAAAGTTGGATTGACCTCCGTTTTCTCCAGCTGCTCTTTTTCCATCATGGCAGCTTACAGGCCATAGATTCCTTGCCACTTGTTGGAAAAAATATCCATCTAGTTCAGTTCCAAGCCGGGAGAAAGACATTGGAAACATGGAGACTGATTGGAAAGAAGGTTTAATGATGAAGCAGAGCAACATATGGTTCTGGACAGCCTACCACATGGAGTTGAGAGTGGGGTTTTTTTTTTAATACCTTCTCTTGGGCTTTGCACTTGAACTTCCTGTTCCTGTGCAAGAACATGTATTCTATTGGCTGTTGTAAGGGGTTATGTAGGGGTCATAGCTGGCTCTATAGGCAAAGTACAAATCGTAGGTGTTTGAGCTAAGTTTGGTTGAAGTTTGTGGACGTAGGCAATTCCTATTGTGGCTGAGGGCCAATCCTACTTTTGTTGGATCTTGGGTGAGGGTATTTGCTTATGAATAGAGTTAGCTAACTCCATTTGTTGTAAGTGCTGACATCTGCTGAGGGCTATTACGAAAGGTGGGGGTTGCTTTCCAAGAGCATGTTTCTCCATTTCTCTCTTTAGGGAAATATAATGTTTTGCCTTTTTAATATTTCCTAAAACGTTTCATTCTTCTAGGAGAGGGGTGGGTGCTAACTTTCTACATGTTCTTCATCAGCACATGCATGCGGCTTGGGGGATGGCTGCAGGGGACCGCTGCAGAGACATTAAAAAACTCAAGGCAGCACAACTGCAAGTTCACAAACAAAGCCCCAACCTTTTCTCATGTGCGTCTATAAAGCAGGGTGGTATCAGAAATCTTGATTTTTTTGATACCAGCCTGCAGACATCCCTGGCTGGCTGGTTGAGTGGCAGGCAAGAGAGGGAGTAGATGCTGACCTTACTCCATCAAAGGAGCAGGAAAAGACTGAAGCGGAAGCTTTTGCTAATACTGCAGCATGCTTCCCCTTCTCTCTCTCTGTTTTAAGGTATTGAAGTCATAGTAACAGCAACAACAGCAGCTGGGAGGAGGGAAAGGGAGGGTTACAGAAGTGGTATTCAGCAGCTTCTGACCAGTTCTGGAGAACCGGTAGCGGAAATTTTGAGTCATTCGGAGAACCAGAAAATACCACCTCTGACTGGCCCCTCCCCCATCTGCCTCCCGAGTTCCAGCTGATCAGCTGGGTCTTCTTTGGTTGCCCTGCACAGGAGAACAGAGCTGGAAAGCAGGTTAGTGGAGTGGGGAGGGAATGGGGATTTTGCAGTATCCTTCCCCTGGAGTGGGGTGGGAATGGAGATTTTACAGTATCTTTCCCCTGCCATACCCACCAAGCTATGCCCACCAAGGCACGCCCACAGAACTGATAATAAAATTTTTTGGAATCCCACAGCTGAGGGTAATACCACGTCAGCTGAAGTATGCAATGTGAAGGTCCTTCTACACTTGGTTAATAGCAAATCAGCATCAGAAGCCACTCCCTAATCCTGGACATTTGAGAGTTATTCAATGGAGTTTTCAGCAGTTCCAGGAAGGCTCCTGTCATGCCCCTGTCCGAGTCTGAATCTGAGGAAGAAGACAAACAGTTGACAGGAAGTGGGAGTGTGGCTCCATTGGCTGTGGAGGAAACTGAGGAAGGGCAAAGTCTGGCTGAGCAGAGCAGGGAAGAGGTAGAACAAGGGAGAGGGAGGAAGACCCAGGCCCACCCCTCTTCATCTTATGTGTACTATATTAGCATACTCCAAACCCTCACAACTGATTGGTCCGGATGGACAGCGACCTGATTGGTCGAAACCCCGGCCATGATTGGAGCGCTAGGAATCTACCGTGATTGGCTGCGCTGATCGCAGGAGATTCAAAGCGCTGCCATTGGCCACAGAGCCACGAGCCAGCCCTATATGAAGGGCTGCCGTGGCTTGTATTATCCAGACTATTTTACTCCTAAAATAAAGAGCTGCACTCACTAGATGGTCTCGCATCTCCTTCGAACTGATCCGCTGCAGATCTAACACTGGCGACGAAGGTGGGATCGTGAGGCTAGGAGACCACCCAGCACGTGGTGAAGCGGCATGCAGCAGCAGTCAGCATGGCCGGCAACAAGCCACCCGCACCCTTCAACCCTGCTACAGAGGACTGGGAATCCTATTTTGATAGGTTTCAGATGTTCCTCGACAGTAGCAACCATAAAGATGCCAATGGCCACAAGAAATGAGCCGTGTTTCTCACACACTGCGGGCCCGTGGTGTTCAAGATGGCCAAGATGGCCAAGGACATCAAGACCATGGAATGGGGCAACATCGAGCCCCTACTAAGAAGCCACTACGCCCCCGTTGTGCCTATCCTCATCCGGCGGCAAGAATTCTACAGGTGGGATCAACGTGAGGGTGAGGGGCTTGGTGATTTCATGGCAGCACTACGAGACTTGGGCGGCCTATGCAATTTCGCTGACCTGGATGAGGCACTGCGAGAGTGCGTCATCCTGGGGCTCCGAGACCCTGTCCTCCAAAGCCGCATCATGGCAAAGGGCGACATCTCCCTCGCCAATGCCCTCACTGAGGCTGCCGTGGCTGAGGCGGCCAAGAAATCAGCAGCTCGGATGCGACAATCGAGCATCGCACCACAACCAGTGGCTGGCGAAATGACTTCGACCCCCGAGAGGCGACCCGAAACTGACCACCAGGACACAACCATGCACCACAATGACATCGATTCCTTCTCAGAGATCGAGGACGAGGAGGAGGAGATTCACCACCTGCAAGCAGTGCGGGAGTGGCGGGAACCACGAGTTCGTAAGTCAAGGTTCCAGTGCGCCGGCTGTGGAGGCGATCACCCCCGTTTGGATTGCCGTTTTCTCAATGCTATTTGCTGGCATTGCAAGAAACGGGGGCACATCGCCAAGATGTGCTGAAATAAAAGGCACTACAGCCTGCGACGACAAGAGGCAGCCCCCGATGGTGAGAGAGCATCCCCACCAGACACCGAGAACGCCAGACAGAGAGCCGCTGGAGCCGAGAGGTCAGAACAGGTGGCTCCACAAGGCAAGATAAAGGGAGGAAACACACCAGACTGTCGTCATCGACCATTCCTCCACAAGCAACGCCAGGAAAGTATACATGACGGTGGGGATAGAAGACCAGCCATGTGACATGGAGGTGGACTCCGGGTCCTTCCTCTCCATGGTCTCATGGCACACCATCAAACGCCTGGCACTCACCATCCACCACCACGAACTAGAAGACCAAATACTGACCCTCAAAGACTACCAGGGAAACTGCATCCCTGTAGTTGGCAAAGGCCATTTCAAAATCACCTTCAAGGGTCACACCGAAGTGCTACCCCTGACAATCTTCGACCGAGATTGGCCGAGCCTATTGGGACTGCAGTGGTTCGCACCCCTGGGCATCGAAATAACCGGCATCCACCACATCAAAGAGACGGACTGGGAAGCGGCGCTCATGAAGGACTTCCGGGAAGTCTTCGATGACAGCCTAGGCAAGTACCGGGGATCCTCTATCTCATTCAATATAGACCCGAGCATCGCCCCAATTTGCTTTAAGCCGAGGCGAGTGGCATTTGCACTCAAGCCCAAAATCGATGAGCAGCTAGACAAGCTCATCGCGCAAGGGCTACTGGAACCAATCGATCATGCCCAGTGGGAGACCCCCATAGTCACCCCCATCAAACCAGATGGGTCCGTGAGAATCTGTGGAGACTACAAGGCCACCCTGAACCACGTGCTCCAACAAAGCGCATACCCCGTACAGCACCTTCTGCACTCACTGGGGGGAGGCCAGATTTTCGCAAAACTCGACCTGGCACAAGCCTACCAGCAACTGCCGGTCGATGCCACAACCGCAGAAGCCCAAACCATCATAACACACCGGGGGGCTTTCAGCTGCAACCGGCTCCAATTTGGAGTCAGTGTGGCACCCGGGGTCTTCCAAAGCCTCATGGAAAGACTCCTCCAAGGCATAGAGGGGGTGGTGCCCTACTTCAACGACGTGCTGGTGGCCGCAAAAAATGAAAAACAACTGGAAGCCCGGTTGAGGGAGGTACTGCAGAAATTCAGAGACTTGGGACTCAAAGTTAAAAAAGGGAAATGCCAAATACGGGCAGAGAGGGTTGAATTTCCAGGGTACCTCCTAGATAAGCAAGGGATCCACCCCAAGGAAAAAAAACTGAGAGCCATAAGGGAAGCGCCATGGCCCAAAAACAAAACGGAGCTACAGGCTTTCTTGGGACTGTTAAACTTTTACAATGTCTTCCTACCTCAAATGGCAACCGTGGCGGAACCGTTGCATAGGCTGTTAGACAAAACAGCCACCTGGACCTGGGGAGCACGGGAAGAGAGCACCTTCACCAACACAAAAAACCTGCTAACATCTGACGCAGTACTAATCCAGTACAGCGAGACCCTGCCATTAACGGTGACATGTGATGCATCACCCTTCGGGATCGGCGCCATCCTCAGCCACCAGCTACCGGATGGGAAGGAAACACCCATCACTTTCTCATCAAGGACATTTTCAAAACCGGAGAGGAACTACAGCCAGCTTGACAAAGAGCCCCTAGCAGTCGTCGCCGGCATCAAGAAATTTCACGAATACCTTTACGGTAGGACTTTTACAATCATCACAGACCACAAGCCGCTGCTAGGGATCCTGGCAGAAAATAAGGCCACACCGAACATTCTATCAGCAAGAATGACAAGGTGGTCCGAATTCCTAGCAGCATACAATTACCAGCTGTTACACTGACCCGGAAAGGACATCGCCCACGCAGACGTCCTGAGTCGCTCACCCCTGCCTGACCTGGAAGATGACGCAGCACCCACGACAAAGGTACTTCAAATAGAAACAATATCCAACCCACTAGTGACCGCGCCAGACATTGCCAGAGAAACAAATAAAGACAAGCAGCTGGCGCAAGTCTTAAGCTGGGTTGGAAAAGGGTGGACAGAAGGGAACAGGGACGAACTATTCAAACCCTTCTGAAACAGACAAACTGAACTTTTTACCGAAAAGGGCTGTATACTTTGGGGGGACAGAGTGGTAATCCTGGAAACATTACAGGAAAGCGTATTGGGGATGCTGCATGAAGGACACCCAGGGATGGTCAAAATGAAAAGCTTGGCCAGAAGCTATGCATGGTGGCCGGGAATGGATAAACAGATCGAAACCTGGGTAGCCAAATGCAAACAATGCCAAGAATCCAGACCGAATCCTCCCGCCGCCCCAACCCAAGAGTGGGAAACGCCTAGAGGCCTGTGGTCCAGGATTCACATAGACTTCGTGGGGCCAACCAAGGGACACATGTACCTTATCACAGTAGATGCTTACTCCAACTGGCTGGAGGTAAGCACCATGAAGTCTACCACAATGGAGGCGGTAATAAGGAAACTGAGTAAACTCTTTGCCATGCACGGCCTGCCAGACGTAATAGTGTCGGACAATGGCCCCCAGTTCACCGCACTAGCATTCGAACAATTTCTGGCAGGCCAAGGCATATGCCATGTGTTAACCACACCAGCAAATCCGGCGGCGAACGGGCGGGTGGAACGCATGGTCTAATACATGAAGAAAGCCATCCAGAAAATAGAAGCAGCCAACATACAGGACAAAATAAATAAAATGCTCCTCATTCAACACATCACACCTAGCGCGACCACAAATAGAAGCCTGGCAGAACTAATGATGGGCAGGAAACTACGGTCAACGCTAGATAGAATGCACCCAACATACAACCCAGAAAAACCCCTGGGTTCCTCCAGCAAACACAGAAAGTTTACCATAGGAGACACAGTATACGCTAAAAATCTCTCAGGGGAACCACTCTGGGTACCAGCAACGATCACCCAAATAACTGGCCCCTTATCATACCGATTAGAGACAAGCGACGGGAAAAACTGGAAACGGCACATCAACCAACTAAGGTCAAGAATAGCCATCACCAACAACCATACACCCGAGCAAGAAACTAGAAGGGAGGGAGAAATGACAAGCGTTAAAGAAAGAGTCGAAGGGAACCTCCTAGCGCAAGCAGAACACCCCTCACCCAGAACAAATAAGCCACAAATAAACTGGTCCTACTCACCAGTAAACGCAGGACCAACAAGACACGAACCACTGGAATCTTCACCTGGAAGGAGCAGCCAAGCCAGTTCAACCAGCCTGGAAAGATCCGGCGGGAACAACAGGAACGGTAGCTCAACCAGCCCAGGTAGACCGGGAGGGAGCTGCCAGGAAAGGCCCGGCTCACCCTTCCAGGCAGTTCCATCCCAAGGAACCAGAGCGACAGAGAAGCCCTCCAAACTGGTCGACGACCACACTAGAACTGAACCGCGCAGGTCAACTAGGCAGGTACGAAGCCCCACCTACCTGCGCGACTACGACACAACGCACCAACAGACAAAACCAAGAGGGGAGGGGTGTACTATATTAGCATACTCCAAACCCTCACAACTGATTGGTCCGGACGGACAGCAACCTGATTGGTCGAAACCCCAGCCATGATTGGAGTGCTAGGAATCTACCGTGATTGGCTGCGCTGATCGCAGGAGATTCAAAGCGCTGCCATTGGCCGCAGAGCCACGAACCAGCCCTATATGAAGGGCTGCCACGGCTTGTATTATCCAGACTCTTTTACTCCTAAAATAAAGAGCTGAACTCACTAGATGGTCTCGCGTCTCCTTTGAACCGATCTGCCGCAGATCTAACACTATGGTATGTAGGGAGAACAGAGAAACATGGATTGTGTGGCTTATGGAGGAGGAAAGGCCCTGATTCCCTTCATTAGCCACACCTGGGCATGAGAGTTTAAAAGAGATGCATGCTGAGTGTGGCATCTGCTGGGAGCAAATGTGAATTTATCTTGTGTTGATTTTGGTTATCTGGGTTCCTGGCATCTTCCCAATCGTGTTGAGTTATTGCTATGTCTTAACATCTGGAATTCTTGTTCCTGCCTTGGCGGACTAATTACCTCATTTTGCCTTGATTGGACTTATAGTTACAGTTTTTGTTGACCACATTTTGGACTTGATTCTCTGCAGCCAAAGGAGAGTTTTTCTCCAGCCCAGAAGGTAACCAGGATATTGGGGGCAAAGTTGGAGCTAATAAAGGGAGTCCTACTGATTATCTGACTGTGTTGCCTTTGTGCCATGCCCCCGGTCATCACAGCTTCATACTCATTTGCACAAGTACTCAGGTGACCCTGAGGACACAGATAAACCTCCAAGTGGCCTCAATGTCTCTCTAAGAGAATGCAAATGACCAGCTGTCTGCAAGGAGTATAAATACTTCCATTCCCCACCATCCAGTCAGAGACGAAGAAGCTTATTGGATGAGAAGTGAAATGTCTTCAAAGAAAAACCAGAAAGTCCATTTGTCTCTTGAAAAAGCACATTTGGGACAAGGGCCCCACAGTTCAATCCCAAGCTACGAATCTTTTCTTCTAGTGGCATGACAGAATTATGTAATAACTGATCTCTAGACTTACAGGTCATGTAAATAGCCAGGTACAAATTTCTCTATTATTGGTAAAAAGTTCTGCTTCTTAGTCAGATCACAGAAAGACTCTTAGAAAGAGGCTCAGAAAGATTCTACCCTAAAATCCCACGGAGGTACATTGGCTCTATATGGGAAATATGGAAAAATTCAGTTGCTGGAATTCTTGGAACCCATTTTTCTCTACAGATCTTGCTGAAAAGAACAGGATGAGGATTTGGTTCCCTTTTTATTTCATTTCTTTTGTTTTATTGTTATTGAATTCAATTTTTGCAGCTGCCTCCTCCATCTGACATAATCAATTTTGAGAGGAAGAGAAAAATCATCAAATTAATAAAAAGAAAAAGAAAGAATAACAGAATAAAAGAGTTGGAAGGGACCTTGGAGGTCTTCTAGTCCAACCCCTGTTCAAGCAGGAAACCCTATACGATTTCAGACAAATGGTTGTCCAATCTCTGCTTAAAAACCTCTAGTGTTGGACACCCATATCTTTTGGAGGCAAGTTGTTCCACTGATTAATTGTCCCAACTGTCAGGAAACCTTTCCTTACTTTTAGGTTGGCTCTCTCTTTGAGAGAAGGATCATAATACCAAACAACGTCTCATGGGTTAACTGACACACACATCCTGCCATGCCAAAAAGAAGTATGAGTTTTGAACAGCCACCCAAGAGACTTAGAACTGATAATGCCAACTGAGCAACATATAGCGTTCCAAGTGCTTTTAGAATATAACTCCTATTAGCCATATTTAGGGACCACAACATTTGTTCTGTGGTTCCAGAAATCTTTGCCAAGGAAATATTGGGAGATTTCTTTTTATAGATGATCCTTTGATTCCCTAGCTGATTTGGTTGGAAACAAAAAAAGTTCTCTTCCTAGCAAATCCTCATTCCAGGCTAGAGTTAACTTTCATCTGATGCCAAATTAATATGACCTTCAAGGAAAAGACCATGAAAACTGACATGAAAGAAGTGATTCAAACTTTTTTAGTTTATTTTGAATTACACGGTAATTCCAGAGACAAATACTTTTAAGGAGTGCCTTCCACCAATATTGTTTTACTGGTTTTGTTAACTCGTTTTTCTTTGGAGAAAGACCTACAGTGGGGTTTGCTCCTGTTGGAAGAAATATCCTTCTGGGTTCAGTTCCAAATGGGGAAAAAGACACTGGAAGTTGCTTGGAAAGAAGGTTTATTGATGAACAGGATCACATGCCTTGAAGCTCTTGGGTGTCGAAAAGGGAAGAGGTGCTGAGAGTCCTTGGGTTTTATACCCTCTCTGACTTTGAACTTCCTGGGGCACAGGAAGAGCATCATGATTGGTTGCTGTCAGAGGTCATAGCTAGCGTAGGTTGTCTGTGTGCTAAGTTTGGTTGAAACTTGGTGGGTGGTGCAATGAAGGACAATCAAACGGCTCTGCCTGAAGGAGGTAGATCTTAGTTATGTAGAATAGACTGGCCCAGGCCTTAATGGCCCATTAAGAAAAGTGGGAGGGCTGAGTTTCTGCCTTTCTGAGTTTCTACTTCTCTTTTAGGAGAAATATCCTGCCTTTTTAGTATATCCTAAAATATTTCATTTTTCTAGGAGAGGGGTGGGTTTTAACTTCCAATGCTCCTCAACAGAAAAGCACAGAATAGTATTCTTATGATCCAGTTCTACTCTCCCATCCTAATCCTCTCACCAGCAACTGACCACCACAATCTATTTCCAAATAAAGCATATTAGGGATTTGCCAAAACATTTTCTATACAAGAATTACAACCCCCAGGTTCTTCAGTTAGTAAAAGGGTCTGCTGAGATGCTGCTTATAAGCTCCTTCCCCTGCAGAGAACAGCTTCATCATTTATCCCATAACATCTGGTGTGTACCCATTTTCTTTTCTTTTTAAACTTTTTTTATTGATTTTTAAAACAAACATAAACAAACAGAACATAAAAACATCAAGTCATCTTCCATATATATACATACAGTGTGCCGGCTGGTTTACAATTTTTTTTGTGCTTCCATTTCGTAGTCTTCAATTACAATTACATTGTATATACTCTCATACTTTCAATCAAATATTAAGTACATTAATATCATTATTAATCAATCATTTGACTATCCTTTTATTCATTCATTCATGTTTTACGAAATAATCATATTTTACTTAATTTGTTTTATAACGGTTCATATTATCATCCCAAATCTATCCTAAAATCATAATAAGATATAATAAGAAAAGAATGCATCTTTATATATTTATTATTTTCTAAGAATCTACACATTTCATTACTATTGTCTAACCATTGATAGAATACATCCTAAATTTTATAAAATTATCATCTTGTTCTCTAATTTCAAATGTCAATCTACTCATTTCAGCACATTCCAATATTTTCTTAATGATTTCCTCCTGTGATGGTGTTTTCTCATTTTTCCAGTTTTTAGCAAATACAATCCTAGCCACTGCTAATACATTTACAATCAGGTATTTCAAGTCTTTACTTTCAGGTAAAATTCCCAATAAAAATATCTCTGGTTTCAAGTCTATATGCTTTTTTGTCATTTTTTCCAATCACGTGTGGATTTTAGTCCAATATTTTTAGCACCCGCACATATCCACCACATATGGTAATATGAGCCAGGTGTCTGATGACATTTCCAACATTTTTCGGATTTATTCTTGAACATTCTTGCTATTCTTGTCGGGGGAAAATGCCACCTGTAAATCATCTTATACAAATTTTCTTTATATGCTGTTGACATTGTCATTTTATAATTTTGAGACCACAGTTTTTGCCATTTCTCTAGATCAATCCCATATCCAAAATTCTTCCCCCAAGCAATCATAGTTTCTTTAACTTGTTCTTCTAGTTTAATTTCTAATAAATATCCATACAATTTTTTAATCACCTTTTCATCAGTACCTGTCAAAATCTTATCTAAATCAGTCAATTTATCACAGAAACCTTCTGTTTTAGAATCTTTATCATACCTTGAATGTATTTGCGCACATGAAAACGAATTCATCTTTATACCTTGTTCCTCTAATTTTTGCATAGATTTAAGTTCACCCTTTTCATTCAATATTTCAGAATATCTGTTTGTTCCTTTTTGTATATTATATGATAAGAAAATGCTTCAATAGTCGATAACCAGACTGGAATTTTCAAATAACATTGTCTTTTAATCTTCTCCCAGTTTAATCACAGAGACTCCCGTATATAATGTCTTCTAAAGTACCCCTGTGTTTTAGTTCCTTTATACCATAAAAAAGCATGCCACCCCAACAGCAGGTCATGTCCTTCTAATGTCAACAATCTAGTATTTCTTAATGTTATCCATTCCTTAACCCACATCAAATTTGTAGCTTGGTAGTAAAACTCCCAATTAGGCAAACCAAATCCTCCTCTTATTCTAGCATCTTGCAAAAGTTTTAACTTTATTCTCGTTTTCTTACCTTGACATATATATTTCAACACAATTTTATTTAAATCTTCAAAGTAATCTTTTCCAAGCCTAATTGGAATTGTTTGGAACAAATATAAAATTCTGGGTAATATATTCATCTTGATTGTTGATATTCTCCCTATTAATGACAGTTGTAAATTTTCCCATTTCACCAGATCTTGCGCTATCTGCTGCTTAAGTTTGATATAATTATTCTCTTTTAGTGTACTTCATCTTGCTGTCAAATATATCCCCAAGTACTTGATCTATTTGTGACCTGGATTTTCAATAGATCTGCCAGTTCTTCCTTTTGTCTTGATAACATATTCTTTGCCAAGATCTTTGTCTTATCTTTATTTATTTTCAAGCCAGTCACCTTTCCATATGTCTCTATCTTTTTTCAATTTTGATGCTGTTTCTAGTGGGTCTTCTAAAATGAAAACCAGACATCAATGATTGTAATTTAAATTCTTTTTTTTAAATTTTCATCCCTTTTATATTCTTTTCATCTCTAATATTTCTATTTAGCACTTCCAAGGTTAACACAAACAACAGAGGTGATAATGGGCACTCTTGTCTTGTTCCTTTTCTTATATTGATAGAGTCTGTCAGTTCTCCCTCTATCATTATCTTTGCCGTTTGCTTATGATATATAGCTTCTATTGCTTGAATACATTTTTTAGCAAAGCCCATCTGTTCCAGCAGTAATAACATGAATCGCCAATTCACATTATCAAATGTCTTCTGTGCATCTAAAAATATCAAAGCCATTTGTTTTTCAGGATGTGCCTTGTAGTATTCCAAAGTGTCCAAGATTACTCTCATATTGTCTTTAATTTGTCTCTTTGGCAGAAATCCATTTTGATCAGGATGGATAAAATTGTTCAAGTATTTTTTAAGTCTTTCTGCCAATATTGAAGCAAAAATTTTATAATTTGTGTTTAGTAAGGAAATAGGTCTATAGTTCTTGATTTGTAATGGATCGGCCTCCTCTTTTGGAATAAGTGTAATATAAGCTTCTGACCATGATTTAGGTATCCTCTTCTTTAACATAACTTCATTCATAACTTCTAGCAATGAAAGGTTCAACGATTCTTGTAATGTTTTGTAAAATTCTGCTGGAAATCCATCTGGGCCTTTTGCTTCTTGAGTGCTTCAGTTAACTCCATCATCGTTATATTGCTTTCTAACATTAAAACAACATCTCTTTAGGTATCTGGGTAGATTAGCATTCTGTAAATACTGTTTAACTCTTTTCTCATCAATATTCTCTTGTGTGTATAATTTACCATAATAGTCTCATATGATTTCCTTCTTCTCTTTACTACCATAGCAAACTTGGCCTTGGTCGTCTATTAATTGCAATATTTTTCCTTGATTCTTTCTCCTTTCTCAATTTATATGCTAACCATCTACCTGGTTTATTTGTATCATCAAAGTAGTTCTGTTTAGCACCTCTAATTTTCTGTGCTAGTTCTTCTTTTTCTATTAGACCCATTTTATGTTTGGTTATATCCAGTTTTAACTTAATGTCCTTTTTCTGTGGCATTTTCTGTAACTCTTTTTCAAGTCCTTTATACTCATCCTCTAAAGCCTTAGAGACTAATCTTTTCATGGTATTTCTTTTCCTTGTAAAGTCTATTATCAAGTCTCTGGCACATGCCTTCATTGTATCCCATACGTTCTGGATTGATATATCTTCTTTTTTGTTTTCTCTAAAGAAAAAAGCCAGTTCTTTCTCCATTCACTGTGTGAAGTCTTTTCCCTTTGAAATACCGTATATACTCGAGTATAAGCCGAGTTTTTCAGTACATTTTTTGTGCTGAAAAAACCCCCCTCGGCTTATACTTGAGTCAGATTCCCCTCTGGAAAAAAAATGGTGTGGAGCTCCAAAGCTGGGCAGCCGCTTCCCTGCTTCCGTGTTTCCTTTGCAACTTTTAAGCATGGGGGTAATCGGAAGCAGAAAAGTTCTTGCTTGAGGATATATTGTTTTTTCTTTTTTTAACTGTTTTTTTTTGGGGGGGAAGACCCACCGCCATGTGAGAATGCTCAGACATGAAATCTATCCAACCGAAAATAAGTGTGTGTGTGTGTGTGTGGGGATTTTAACAGAGGGAAGATGTAGGGAGAAGGCAAAAGCGACAGAAGATCCTTCAGGGGAAACTGAGGGGGAGACTCACCCTTGGTCCTGATGAGCCCCCTTCCCCTTTCTCTAGGCTGAGAAAACAACGCGAGCCGAGGTTGCTTCGGCTCCACTCAGCTTCATTTCCTCAGCTCCAGCTGCTTTCAGTTCACTCGGGAGGAGGGGGAGGAGGGGGAGGAGGGGGAGGAGGCAGCTCGCGTTGTTTTCTGAGCTCTAGGCTGAGAAAGCAACGCGAGCCGAGGTCACTCCACTCAGCTTCATTTCCTCAGCTCCAGCTGCTTTCAGTCCACTCGGGAGGAGGGGGAGGAGGAGGGGGAGGCAGCTCGCATTGTTTTCTGAGCTCTAGGCTGAGAAAGCAACGCGAGCCGAGGTTGCTCCACTCAGCTTCATTTCCTCAGCTCCAGCTGCTTTCAGTCCACTTGGGAGGAGGGGGGAGGAGGAGGTGGTGGTGGCAGCTCGCGTTGTTTTCTGATAGTGAGATCATTTCCCAAATTAATTGATTCACTAACCCAAAAGAAGAAGATGTTGATGACAGTGGGAGGCAGGAGTCACTCTCTCCCTTGCAAGAAAAAAGCAAGAGCCGTTCTTATGATCTCTCCTTCTCTCTCTTTCTCCCTGTAATACAGTAAAGCCCTTTCCAGCACGTGCGCGCAATCCGCCCCCGCCGCTTTGCACCTTGCAAATGCAAAAACCCTGGGGTTTTGCATTTGCAAGGTGCAAAGGGGCGGGGGCAGATCGCGCGTGTGTGCTGGAAAGGGCTTGACTTTATGGGGGGGGGGAGAGAGAGAGAGAGAGATATCATAAGAACGGCTCTTGGTTTTTTCTTGCAAGGGAGAGAGTGACTCCTGCCTACCACTGTCATCATCATCATCTTTTGGGTTAGTGAATCAATCAAACCTTTCATGATAGTGAGATTGTTTCCCAAATTTCCCTTAAATCAGGGAAGAAATCAGAAACAAACCTTTGGGCTGAGAATAAGCCTGTTCCTATGATGCCATTTTTGTTCACTGCAGTGTGAAAAGTGTGAAAAACCACACTTCTTTTTCTTCATCTTCTTGTTCCCTATTTACTGGTCTCTTTCAAAGAGGAAATCGTGAACATCAAACTTATTCTCAACTGTCCTAGTGAAAGTTTTTATTGGCATCTATTTTTATTTTTGAAATTTACCAGTGGCTGCTGCATTTCCCACCCTCAGCTTATACTCGAGTCAATAAGTTTTCCCAGTTTTTTGTGGTTAAATTAGGTGCCTCGGCTTATATTTGGGTCGACTTATACTCGAGTATATACGGTAGTATTATTTAATATCCATCTAGATCTTCTTTGTCCTTTCCATTTAATTGTCATTGGATTGTGATCTGCCCAAGTACTTTTTTCAATATTTATTTCTTGAATATTAGTTAACAATTCTATTGACATCCATATCATATCTATTCTGGATAAGTGTCTATTTCAGTAGAAGGTGTATTGTTTGGTTTTAGCATTTCTTTCTCACCATGTATCTTTTAAGTTAAAAAAAAAGATTTAGGGAGGGTCTTTCTGTTTTTCTTTATTGTTTTCTGTGGTGTATAGTCCAGTTTATTGTCTACAATTCCATTAAAATCTCCCATCATAACTATATTAGCATAGTCCAGTTCAATTATTTTCATATGTAATTTTTTATAAAATTCTTCTGGATTGTCATTCGGAGCATAAATTGCAATCAGGAGTGTTTTTGTATTATTGTCCATTATTTCCACTGTTAGTATTATTCCGTCATCGTCAGTATTAATCAATTTCGCTGGGATAATATCTTTAATATATAAAACCACTCCTCTTTTCTTCCAGTGTGTCAAAGAAGTAAATATTTTCCCTAATTTTGGCTGTATCATATTGCTTTTTAATATGTACTTCTTGCAGGCAGATTATATCAAATTTTAATTTCTCTAATTTATGGAAGGTTTTCCTTCTTTTAACAGCTGAGTTAAGTCCATTTATATTAATTGTAATCAATTTTTTCTCTTCCATGGTTATATTTTGTAGTTAGGTTTAACAGCTCTTGTAGATCTTGGTTCACATTGTTCTTTGGCTTCCTCCTTTCCACCTACTGCACCTTCTTCTTCTTTAGTCGTCATTTGGCAGTCCTCTTGGAATTCAATTCGTGAAATTTCTTTTTCTGCCTCTTCCTCTTTCGCTCTAAAAAATTCTGTATAAAATGATTCAGCTTTCTCAATTGAGTCAATTCTATATTTCTGTTCTTGCCATGTGAACATTAAACCTTCTGGAATCAGCCATCTATAATTCACGTTTTTTAAAGAAGCATTTTGGTCAGGAATCGGTATTCTCTTCTCATCTCTCTCACTCTTCTGGGTACTTGTTTCAAGACCACAATCTCCTTGTCTTTGTATTTCAATGTTTTCTCTCTTGCCACTTGCAATATTTGCATTTTAATGGCTTTCTTTGTAAATCTGATGTGAACTTCTCTTGGTAAGCTATTTCTCATTGCGTACCTTGTGAAGACCCAATAGACCTCATCTATTCCATCCATCATCTTCTCTTCAGTTATTTCCAAAGCTTCAGCCAATATTTCTATCATTATCTCAGCTAGGTTTTGTCCCTTTTCTTCCTCTATGTTTTGGAATCTAAGATAAAATTCTGATCTGTCCATCTCCCATCTCAGCATACCACTTTTATCTTGTTCAACCACAGTTAATTTGTTATCAATATCTCCAATCTTCCTGTCTCTTTGTTTATCTTCTTCTTCGATTTTTGGGAATCTCTCATCATACTTCATCAACATTTGTTGGATGTTCTCCACCTTTTCATCGGTTTTCCCTGTTCTTTGTTCGATATTCTCTGTTCTCTTTTCAATATTCTCTGTTCTTGTTTGAATATTTTGAATTCCTTGCATAATCATCTGCAGGGTCACTTTTTCTTGCTGTAACATTGTCTGTATTGAACGTAGTCCTCCAGATGGTGGAGAGGAAGAAGTAGAAGTTGAGGAACCAGGGGCTGTTAATTTCCTACTCATTTCGAGCAATTCAAAATCTTCAGGTTCTTCTAGACCTTTATCCAATTTCGAAATAACCAATTGCAATTCCAAATAAAAATAGTAGGAAAAAAGAAGCCAAATAGTAATAATAATAAAAAAAGAAAAAAATTTCTTCAGGTTCTTGTATACCTTAATCCAATTGATTGGTTAGATAACAGTAAAAATTCAAAAATGAAGGAAAAGACCATAAACACGCACACATACAAAAAGTTGTAAAATCTTTAAAAAGGCGGAAAAGTGAAAAATAAAAAGCTAAAAAAGAGAAAGAGAAAATTCTTCAGGTTCTTCAACACCTTAATCCAAATTAATAGGTCTCAAATATAAAAGGATGCATAAGAGGAAAAAAAGAAGGCCAGAAAAATGAACAAAAAGAAAAGAAAAGAAAAGAAAAAAAGCCAATATGGAAGGTAGATGGAAAAACAAAAATACCAGGGAGGGGGAGGGAAAAAAGAAAAAAAAGACTACTCCCTTAAAAAGAAAAGGAAGAAAATCATTAATACTAAAGCTTTTCCTTTAAAATAAAGAGCAAGCATAGAAATTTAACTTCCAAAGACAAGAAAAAACAAAAAACAAAGACAAGTTCCAAAGGGCTGGAAATCCAGATAGCTATTACAAAAAGTAAACTGATGAGGAGGGGTAGCGCAGCTTAGAAAAAATAAAAAGAGCACACTGCACTTTGTTTAATTATCCAAGGCTCTTGTTATAACTCTCTTCTCCAGAGACTTATCACCTTTTCTTTTCCTATAAGCTTCAACACCAGACTCCAGCTGTTGATAGAAACCCAGAAGAGCACTGTAATAATCCTCTCCTGTGCTCTTCCCTCGATCTTATCAATTAGCAATGTCCTTGAAAAGAAGCCTCAGTTCTTTCTCAGCTTTGTCTGATCAAAAGAGAAATAGAATATTTCCAAGCCTCTAGTTGGCAGTGTTACAAAGTTTCTTTTGCTTTCACTTTCCCCCTCCTTTTCCAAGCAAAATATAATAAGAATTAATTAAAAAAAGAAAAAGGTATTTTTTTAAAAATAACTAAAAGGGAGTCTCTAGCCTAAAATATTATAAAATCAAAAAAGAGAAAACGAATAGATAAAAGAAGAGGAAAAAACCAGTCCAGTTTCAAAGTATAAGATCGCATTTAAAAAATCCAGCAATGAGAAAAATAAAAATAAAAATATTACTTTGACATTCCTGTTTAAAATCACCGCTTCGTCACTTCTGTCAAAACTTTTACAGATTCTTTCTTTTCCTTAGGGTGTCCTTTCAAATCTTAAAATAAAGAAAAAATTCTCACCAAACCGGCACACTCTCTCTTTCTGTTCTCTTTCATTTCGGAGCTGTCCCAACTTCAGCAGCTTTAATGGCTGCCTCTTTGCCGCTGGCAAAAAGAGCTTCTCCTGGATATACCAGGTACTTTGCAATATCCCTGGGATCAACAGGATGCACTCTTTACTTTCACTGTCTCTTCGGGATGGCTTAGATCCGATTGGACCGTTCAGGAGCAAAGATATTGGTAGCGATCTCAGACCTCCAAGATTGCATGCTGTATCATCGCGACACCAGCTCCGCCCCCCTGGTGTACCCATTTTTTCACCCATCTGTCTCCATGGAGGGATAAAATAGTGAGATCATTTGAACACACAACAAGCACTGCCCACAACGGGTAGTAGCAGGAAATGGCAGGAGATCAGCCAATGTATTTTACTTCCAACCTCATTTAGATTTGATTGATTTATTTCTCCATTTTGGCCCCAAAGGCTGACCAATCAAAAAAGCTCTCAGTTCAACATACACTACATCTGTCCCAGCCCAGCCCTCAATATAGCTCCTATTTTTATTATTTTATAATATATAATATATGTAAGATGTTTTATCAACAAGAATAAAATACAAAACAAAAAACATGCACGCAACACTAAAAAAAATAGTGTATAAAAAAGGAAAAAATGACTCAAATATCAAATGTCTAACATTAAACATAAAAGAAAATCCATCCTAAAACATAAAATAATAAAATAAAAATAATAGTAATAATAAAATATAGTAAAATAAAATACTGATACATTCTCCTCCCTTTACCTAATGGCTCTATAAATAGTTATAAACTTTCTCATATTTATTTTACAAGAGCACTACATATATAAACAAATATTCCAGATGAGGAGATCTCTGTCTAATAATCAAACTGATATCTCCTATTTTTAGATCCAGTGATGAAGCACCCATCTGTAAATATTGATCAGTGATTGACAATTACTTTTGTACTCATATTGGAATCACAAGAAAGGTATCACACTAATTCAAAATGTCTGCAGTGAGCTAAAAAAAATTTGACATGCGATTGAGCAAAAAAAAGGAATAAGAGATGCTTGTTGATTTTATTTGTTGTTCAGTCAATAAGACACATTTGACTCTTTGCAACCTCAAGGGACACAGCATGCCAGGTCCCCTGCTCTCCATTGTCTCCCAGAGTTTGCCCAAATTCATGTTCATTGTGTCAATGACACTGTCTAACCATCTCATTCTCTGTTGTCCCTTTCTCCTTTTGCCTTCGATCTTTCTTAACAACAGGGTCTTTTCCAATGAATCCTTCTCATTTGGTGGCCACAATGGCTGAGTTCAGCTTCAGTATCTGTCCTTCCCCAAAACAGTCAGGGTTGATTTCTTTAAGGATTGAGTGATTTGACCTCCTGGCAGCCCAACTGTTCTGACCCAAATCTTGTTCCAAGGAAGCAAACACCAGATGAAGGTAACAGCAAAACCTTTTAATGTTTCTTTACGAATTCCATTCTTCCTGGTTAAAAGGCTGTTTCAAACTAATTGTCTCTGATAAGAATAAGCCTTGCCAAAGTTGTGCAAGGCTGCCAAGAACACTAGATAAAGTTGCCAAGAAATATTTCAAACACAAAAAGTCTCCAAACACAAACTAAGAGAGTCCGAACGTCCACAAGGCTTGAGTGCAAAAACTTATTTGCTTCCTGCAAAGAACTCCAGTTTCTCAGCTGGCCTTTATCTCTTGAGGGAGGGGCCATTACCTTGCAGCCTTACTCTCGAGTCACCCGTGCTGCTGCAGCTGCTCTTTCCTTCGACCTCTTCATCACTGCTGCCAGCCTTCACAATCTCCAAAGGCAGCATTCCACTCCCTGATAGTCCTGGCCCCATCCCTGCATCGCACGCAGGCCCCTCATCTAAGTCCTCGCTCTCTGAGACCTCAGTTGTCTGTACCTGTTGTCAGAGAACCACAACACCAACAGACTCTCAAGAGTCTTTTCCAACATCATAATTCGAAAGCATCAGTTCGACACTCAACCTTCCTTTATGGTCCAACTGTCAAAGCCACACATTACTATTGGGAAAACCATAGCTTTGACTTCAGTTGATTTTATTAGCCCTCGCTAATAAATCATCATCACAATCATCTTTAAAATTCTTTTAAACTTCTTATTATTCTCACCATTTCAGATTTAGTCCTTTTTATCTATGGTCTGTTATCTCTCTAAAGTAGTTCCTATGTGACTATCATAACCTTTCTGTATTTTGGAAAAAGAAAAAAAAGGAAGGAACAATTAAAAAAATGAAAATACAGATTATCCTGATAAAAATGCACATTGTATTTAAAATTCCCTTGGCCAAATAAATTATATTTCCAGTGCATCTTGAACATATTTTTTTTTTAAAAAAGTATAAACCCTTTCTGACAGTTCTGCTATAATTCCTATAAAAGGAGGAAAGAAGGTCACCGGAGGTTCACTTTCAAGAATTTCTTGATTTATTTTATTTAAATCTTTATAGGCCATCTTTAGGATTAAAATACTTCCAAGGCAGCTTCCAATAGTCAGCATAAAATACAAATAAACTTCAAGTAAAGCGAGCATGAATAAGAGCCAATGATAATAATAACAATAAAACATCTGCTCAGTACAGGATTTACAAATAGAAGGGCCGCAAAAATTCTCTGGTGCTCAGACTCCCCACAGTGTTAGAACCTGGTTAATCTTCTAGTAGGTGATCAAGGGCAGAAGTAGCCACCTCTAGAGAAGAGATTCAGAATAACAGAATAGAGCTAGAAGGGACCTGGGAGGTCTTGTAGTCCAACCCCTGCTCAAGCAAGAGATCCTATACCATTTCTAATAAGTGGCTGTCCAGTCTCTTCTTGACAGCCTCCAGGGATGAAGAACTCACAACTTGTGAGGGAAAGCTGTTCCACGGGTTGATTGTTCTCACTGTCAGAAAATTTCTCCTTATTTCTAGGTTGAATCTCTCCTTGACCAGTTTCCATCCATTGTTTCTTGTTTTGGCTTCTGGTGCTTTGGAAAATAGGTTGTCCCCCTCCTCTCTGTGGCAGCCTCTGAAATATTAGAATACTGCTATCATGTCTCCCTTGGGCCTTCTCTTCACTTGATTATCTATGCCCAGTTCCTGTAACTGTTCTTCATATGTTTATTTATTTATTTATTTTATTTGGTTTGTCAATTGCTTACAAGATAATAGGTATAAGTAAAAACATAGTTTTGAATACATGGATACATATAAGAAAAATAAAAGAAAGAATAGGACAGGGACGGTAGGCACATTGGTGCACTTATACACAACCCTTGCAGACCTCTTAGGAAAGGGGTGAGGTCAACAGTAGACAGTCTAAGGTTAAAGTTTTTGGGGTTTGGGGAAGAAACCACAGACTCAGGTAGACTATTCCAGACATTGATCATTCTGTTGCAGAAGTTGTATTTCCTGCAATCGAGTTTGGTGCGATTAACCTTGAGTTTGTATCTATTGTTTGCTCTTGTATTGTTATGGTTGAAGCTGAAGTATTCATTGACAGCTAGGACATTGCAATGTATGATTTTATATATCCTATTTCTCCAACAATACAGCCTCCCCCAATAGGAAGTCCCAGCATATTTTATAGGCATGAAATGAAATTAAGCCCCTCCCCCCAAATTAAGGCCTATATTAAAACATGCAAAATGGGGGGGAATGGGGAGGGGTTGCTGTTAGGAAGTACTTTTGTTGCACACCCGGATATGGTGCTGCCTGCGTTGACCCTGATATGAAGTGCCCCACCAATGCCGAGGTCAACATCCAAGCCGTCGCCACCCACCCACTCAAAGATGCAGGGGGGGGAATTAAGTCACCCCGGAAAAGACAGCCTAGCCATTTTTTCGGGGCTCAAAAAAAAAAAAAAAAAAAAAGACCCAGCCTTATTATATGAGAAACACGGTACTATACTTAGATCAGACCGAAGGTGGCGTATTTCTAGGTTTTCTAGGTCTAGAATTTCAAGTCTGGTGGCATAAGGTATTCTGCAACGAGTAGAGGAGTGGAGAACTCTTTTTTTGTTTTAGCCTCCAGTCCCCTAATCATTCTGTTCTTCTTCTCTGCACTCTTTTTAGAGTCTTTACATCTTTTTTTATAGTGTGATGTACAAAACTGGATGAAGTATTCCAGGTGTGGCCTTACTAAGGCTTTATAGAGCAGTACTAATACCTCAGTACTAGTATTCCTGGGGAGAAGAAAAATTTCTATTGGGAAGAGAGAAATTATTCAAAGAGAAAGAAGGGTTAATTGCCTCCCTTCCTTCTTCCAATGCTACAGCTTTATGGGAAATCAGTTCAATTCTTATTCAGCACAGGTCAACTACTGTAACAGTGGCCCCAAACATCTGTTTCTCAACATTACATCAGAGGTTTATTTAAATGAGTTTTGCCAAAATTACTGATAAACATTTTGTTTCCATAAGACCTAAGAGGTCTGCAGCGCACCAACGTGCCTACTATCCCTGTCCTATTGTTTCTTTTTTTCTTATTCGTATCCATTTCATGTGTTCATAACCATGATTATACTTATACCTGTTATCTAACAATCGCTTGACAAAATAAAATAAATAAATAAACCTCTTTTGAGGAGGGGGAAGATAATAAAGGGATATATGTGTGATAAATATTCAATATGCATGAGCCAGTTTGGTGCAGTGGTTAAAGCACCTGGCTAGCAACCAGAAGACTGTGAGTTCTAGTCCCTCTTAGGCAGAAAGCTTATTGGGTGACCTTGGGCCAGACATTCTTTCTCAGCCCTAGATAGCAGGCAATGGCAAACTCTTCTAAAACATACTGCGTGGATTAGTCCATGCAGTTTCAAGATTTTTTTAAAAAAATGACTCAAAGGCAGGCATGTGTGTGTGTGTGTGTGTGTGTGTGTGTATGCTAACAAAGGTGGAACATGCAACAATGGAAGCACACAAACTGGATGCAAATCTGTGTTTTGAATGGATTTTTACAAAGGATTATAAATTATCCAAGCTTACTGCTGCCTGCCTTCAAAAACAGAATGGAATTTTTAAGGGTTAGAATTTTACAAAATAATTTCATTTAAAGTGCACCTTAACACCATGGAAAAATCAGTGAACATTTATTCAAAAAATATCTAACTTAGCAAAAACTTAATTAAATAAAGATTAGAATTAGATCATATTCAACATGGCTGGAAAACATATCATAACATTAAAACCAAGGGAATCCAAAAGAAGGAATGGAACTCAAATGCAAATTATCTTATTAAGGAGGCAAGAGAGAATAAAATCGAGTATACATCCATGTAGAGTAGCTTTTCCAGGGTTGAGCCCTCCAGATGTGCAACTGCTGCATATCTCAGAATTCTCCAACATCAGGAGACATCAGAATGGGGAAAGTATAAAATCTATCATCTGTGTTTTCATCCCCATCAATCAAACAGCTCTATAATAAAAATGTACAATGAAGTTTTTCCAAATTTTCCAGAGCACTAGAAGGCAAGACAAGAAACAATGGATGGAAATTAAGTAGAGAAACAACCTAAATCTAAGGAGGAACTTCTTAACAATGAGGACAATCAACCAGTAGAACGGCTTTCCTTCAGAGGTTGTGGGTGCTCCCTCACTGGAGGTTTTTAAGAAGAGACTGGATAGTCATAAGTCTGAAACAGTATAGTCAGAGGTGGTATTCAGCAGGTTCGGACTGGCTCTGGAGAACCGGTAGTGAAAATTTTGAGTAGTTCAGAAAACTGGCAAATACCACCTCTGACTGGTCCCGTCCCCATCTATTCTCTGCCTCTCGAGTCCCAGCTGATTGGCTGGGTCTTCTTTGGTTGCCCTGCACAAGAGAAGGGAGCTAGAAAGCAGGTTAGTGGGGTGGGGAGAGAACGGGGATTTTGCAATATCCTTCCCCTGGAGTGGGGGGAAATGGAGATTTCACAATATCCTTCCCCTGCCACGCCCACCAAGCTATGTCCACAGAACTGGTAGTAAATTTTTTTTGAATCCCACTGCTATGTATAGTGTCTCCTGCTTGAGCAATAGCAATAGCATTTAGATTTATATACCACTTCACAGTGCTTTATAACCCTCTCTAAGCCGTTTACAGAATCAGCATATTCCTCCAACACTCTGGGTCCTCATTTTACCGACCACAGAAGGACGGAAGACTGAGTCAACCTTGAGCTGGTCAGGATTGAAGGAATCAAACTCCTAGCAATGTGAGCAGAATGGGCCTGCCATATGGCATTATAAGCACTGCAGCACCACGACTAGAAGAGATCCAAGGTCCCTTCCAACTTGGTTATTTTGTTATCTATAAAGATGCCCATTCTCTTTTCCAATCATTTGGAGAGATATGTCTCTATCATCCCAGGCACTGCACTTTATATGTAGCCACGACACAAGTAGGGAGTGGCCAAAATGGTCTTAATCATCAATAGTTCCCCTCTCAACAATACAACCAGTGGGCAGGAGCAATTTTCAGAACTGTAAGAATGGAAGGAAATGATTAACTTCCTTCTCCATCCCTGGGCTGATCCCATTACCGATCAGGACCCCTTCCCTAGCAAAAGCCATTTGCGTTTGAAAAACCTGAGGGTTCACTGCAAAAAAAAACCCCACTCATGGTCACAGGAAGTTTGGCTTCACATCAAAAGCGTTAATGCTGTAAATTCTTGGCAGAGCCTTATTATTCTTGTAGTCTTGCATTAAGGATCAGCATGGTTGGCTCCCAAGTGCAGTGAAGGCCTGGCAAGTCTGCTGCTTATTGGGCTCCCTGAAATCTGCACCCACCTTCACCTCTCATTTGACTTTTTTTCTCTAGGCAGCAGCAGATCCCAACAGGCCTGAGATAGGTCAGTACTTAGTACTACTCCGTTTCCCTAAAAAATAAGACACCCCCCAAAAATAAGCCGTAGCATGTTTTATGTGTGTTCCTAATATAAGCCCTACTCCCCACCAAATAAGCCCTACTGTGCAGCTGGCCGGCCACCCATTCCGTCTGGCTGCTCATGGTGCAGTGGCCACAAGATGGCAAAATGGTGGAACTGCCCGACACCCCCTGCACTGGCTTACCACAGGGCCCCAACAGCCAGGCCATCCATGTCCAGACACCTGCCTTGTGGCGGCAGCACCAGCAGCCATGTGCAGCAGGAACCCATGTGGCCTCCAGTCTACTTCTTCTGCTTGCTCACGGCCGCAATGGAGCAGGAGGCCAAGTGGTGTGCCACAGCTGTGAGGTGGAGGGGTATGGATGGCCTGGCTGCGGGGGCCCTGAGATAAGTTAGTGTGGGGCATGTAAGGCAACTCCACCCTCCCCTGCCTTGCAGCAGTGGCACTGTTGTGCCACATGGCCTCCTGCCCCGCTGACAGCAAGCAGAAGAAGTAGGCCTCCTCTACATGGAAAAAAATTAAGGCACACCCAAAAGTAAGCCCTAGTGCTTATTTTATGGAAAACACAGGTACTCCTTGATAGCCACTTCCCAAACTGGATGATCCAAATGATTTCTGGTTTGCAAAGATCTGATAATCTAATTGCAACCAATCTAATTTCAAACAATTGCAACCAACCTAATGTCAGCATCTAGCTTGAGTAAAAGTTCAGGATCATTTCAGTTCTGATCTACGTGCCTCTTCGTTTCAACTCATCACCTGCCTTCCACTGAGGATCTGTACACTGCATGGACCAGGAAGAAGGCTGAGAAAATATCTACAGACTCCTCATATCTTGGACACAAACTGTTTCAACTTCTCCCCTATAGGGCATTGCATGCCAAAACAATTAGACCCAAAGACAGTTTTCCCCCCTGTGCCATTATTCTGCTGGACACCTAATTCATACAGCACTCTTAGGCCTAAAGATAATTTACCCAATAGGGCTCTATTGATATCATCCTTCTCATCTTCTCATTATTCTCATCTTCTCATCCTTCTTACTACCATCTTCTATTAGTATCTATAATCACTTCTTGTTGTATCTGTATACAATCATGATAAAGAAAGAGAGAGATGGGGGGGGGGGAGAGAGAGAGAATTACTGCTTTACAAGAAGAAAAAGTGAAGTTCAGGTAGGTGCAGTGCAAAGATTCGGAGATCCCCATCACAGGGCATCCTGGTTTTGATAGACCTCTAACCACTAGTCCACATTGCTTTTTATCTAGGGTTCTTCTGGGTTTTGTAAAGAGCACATTCCAGCAAGAAACAAAAGCCATAAAGAGACTGCTTCAAAGCGAATGGCTTGGCTATGGAGATAAAGAACACATTTTTTCCCCCCCTGACAAAGTTAGCTTTCCCATGATAGGCTTGGGATCAGCAGTGTGGTTCACAAGCGATAAGCAGTGAACAACGACAACAAAAAAAATTGTGTAAACCCCACTCCGCTGATGCTTAAAGCTTTGCTCAAGGGAAGCGAAATCTCTTGTCAACTTAATTTCTCAATTTTTAAGCAGAATGAATCTGGGAGCATTCTGGGAAGGTATGTTTGGAATACAGTTATATTAAGGTCTGTATTTTTTGTTGGCTAATAAAGATAAATTCAAAAGCTGTGTGCTTTACTCATTAGCAGTCTATTTAGTTAGGCTTAGTACTTTAAGAAGGCCTGATTTTAGTTATTGAGATTTGGAATCTCTTCTCAACTAAGCAACAACAAAAAAGAAACTCTCCCTTTCAGGTTCTTTTAATTTTTGTTTCTGCCTTGCAGAACCTTGATCGGTTACATCAGGTTGTTGAATCCCCATGTAAATAGGACTTATGTGGAAAACTAATGCAAAGCAAAATACCTGTGCGTGTTTGTTCATATGTATGAAATGCTAAGGAGTTCTAATTTAGTCTAGCTACTCTTTCTAGAGTCTCAGCATCTTTTTTACATGGGTGCCATGATGTAAAAAAGATGTTGAGACTCTAGAAAGACTGCACAGAAGAACAACAAAAAATGGAGGCTAAAAACATATAACGAACATTTGCTGGAATTAGGTATGTCTAGTTTAATGAAAAGAAGGACAGGGGTGACATCACAGCAATTTTCCAATATCTCAGGGGTTGCCATGAAGAAGAGGGAGTCAAGCTACTCTCAAGAATACCTGAGGGCAGGACAAGAAGCAAAGGGTGGAAACTAATTAAGGAGAGAAGCAACCTAGAACTAAGGAGAAATTTCTTGACAGAACAATTAACCAATGGAACAACTTGCCTCCAGAATTTGTGAATGCTTCAACACTGCAAGTTTTTAAGAAGAGATTGGACATTTATCTGAAATAGTATAGGGTCTCCTTCCCTGCCTGAGCAGGGGATTGGACTAGAAGACCTCAAAGGTTCCTTTCAACTATTCTATTCTGTTCTGTTTACATTTACTTTTTTTTTTTTTACATTTTATTTATTTTGTCAATCGCTTACAAGATACAGGTATAAGAATAAGCAGTTTTGAATACATGAGATAGATACTTATGAGAAAAATAAAAAGAAACAATAGGACAGGGACAGTAGGCACGATTGGTACACTTATGCACTCCCCCTACAGGCCTCTTAGGAAGGGGGTGAGGTCAATAGTAGACAGTCTAAGGTGAAAGTGTTCGGGGTTTGGGGAAGAAACCACAGAGTCAGGTAGAGTATTCCAAACATTGATCACTCTGTTGCTGAAGTCGTATTTTCTGCAATTAAGTTTGGTGCTGTAAACCTTGAGTTTGTATCTGTTGTTTGCTCTTGTATTGTTATGGTTGAAGCTGAAGTATTCATTTGCAGGTAGGACATTGCAATGTATGATTTTATATACTATACTTAGATCGGATCGGAGGCGGCGTAGTTCTAGATTTTCTAGGTCTAGAGTTTCAAATCTGGTGGCATAAGGTATTTCTGCAATGAGTAGAGGAGCGGAGAACTCTTCTTGTGAAATATTTCTGGACTGTGCTGTTCTCTGCTCTGCTAGTTCATGACAGGAAAAAGGTGATAGGTTAAAAGGGAACTGACCCCTCCTGGTGGTCATATTTTGGACAATTTGATCCTTTTGCTTCGCTGGTGGGACCTAAGAGTAGCTAAATTGTTTCTTCCATTTAGAATGGCGGACGGGGGGGAGAACACTGCAGTTTATGCATTAGCAATTGTGGGGGTTGGGGTAGCAAGATCCAACTTGAGACCTTCTCTAGGAGATCCAAGCTTGTCCAATTGAAAGACCATTTGTGCATCTTTCATTCTCACACAATACTCTACTATGAAACACGGGTACTGCAGTTTCCTTTTGCTCACTCCTATTTCTTGATCTGTCGGCTTTCATTACACATACAAGGTGGTCCTTAAGCTGCAAGATCACAAGTGTGAAAAACAGTCATAAGTCACTTTTTTTCAGTGCCGTTGTAGCTTCAAACAGCCACTAAACAAACCTTTGCAAGTCAAGGATTGCCTGTAAATTGTTGACATCTTTTGGAAAGGGAATGCTGCCGGAGAACATTAGCCTTTGCCTCGATCCAGCTTAGTTCTTACATGTATCTTCAGTTGACAAGGAGCATTGCTCTACTCTTTTTTTGGACTGCAATTTCGTTTGACCTTGAATTCTTATTCTTTTCCCACTGGGAGAAACACCTACCTTCTCTGTGGTCTGAAATGGAACAACCCAGGAACAACTAATCTGTGCGATTGGCCTTAGTTCCTTATAAAACCATGTGCTTAATCAACACTCTTCATTTCTCTTACTATAAAAGAATGATGACAAGATTAAGTGGCGTGGCTTGCCCATATTCTTGAGTTAGCTTAAAGCAGCATGTAGCATTTCAAGGATTCCAGGATGCTATTTTTGCATCATTCCCATTCTTGAATTTACAGAAATGAATTCCATGACCAGAAATTCGGGAAGCCTGTGATACGGAAAAAATTGAGAGATGCCAGGGGAATTCCTCTCACATCATCCTTCCCTCTTTTTCTTCTTCTATGGAACTAGAAAATAATTCTCTGGCTATATGGAAAGGAAGAGGAAATTTCTTATTCAGAAATATTCTGTTTTAATGGAGTTCTCAAATTTGCCAGCTGGCTCAGCATTAAACTACTGTTTCACCCACACCTTTTGGAATTGGAATGGATATTAAATGAGATAAATTTTATACAGGAAGATATTGGCAAGCCTAAACTTATCTCTAATAGTGACCCTCAAAGTATTTAGTCATTTCCAGAGTAATTAGTGTCTACTTTAACATTTTGTAAAATGTGAAACAGGAACCAGGCAACCTCAGAACAGTAGGATAGAAAATATCCATCTTGGAATATTCGGGAGGATCCTAACTGGTAGCTGAGGAGTGCTTTCAATTTATTTTGGCTTTTCTTTTTCTTTTTAAAGAAAAATGCACAGAGAAATGGAGTATGCAATACTTACATAATGGAAACCTGAATACGTCACGTATACTGTAGAGGCATGCATATAACTCAAATGTGCACATTTTTGTAGCTTAAAGAAATGTGCAGAAAGTGGGACAGTATAAATTAGGCAGAACTGATTAGAACCATAAAGAGACTGATATAACGGTAGTCCTCAACTTACGACTAATTGAACCTGAAATTAAGGTTGTGATGGTTGTAAATCGAAGAATCACGTGACTGGATTTGAAACTACAACTGCTTTTTATGACAGGCATTAAGAACACCACAGTCATTAAGCGAATTCATTTTCCCCAATGGTTTTTTTTTTTTTTTTTTTTGCTGGAAACCAGAATTAAATAATAGAAACTGCCAAAAAAGTTGCAAATTGTGGCCACATGTTTGTGTAAGTTGCTGCAGACAGCCATAAAGGTGAGCCAGTTGCGAAGTCCCCAAAATGCGATCACATGATTCCTTGTTTTAGCACCATTTTTCTTATCCTTGGAAATTTTAAGGGACTTCAACTCCCAGAATTCTCCAGCCACGTTGGCCACAGCTGTGAATTCTGAGCACTGAAACCCACAGAGGCTGAGATGTGATATAACTGGATTCAAACTTCAAGCTAATCCATAATATCATCTTCTTGTGACTTAGCATATTATGGAGACCTTGTTCTACATATTGTTTAGACCCAGACATTTTAGTTTATTCAACAAAACTTAATTAAAAGATAACCTACCATATGCGATTCGGATTGATGCTTCAGAGTACCAAATCTTTATATTTAAGAGTGTGTGTGCTTTGAACCTATTTACTGGCATAAGGATAAATTTATTTTGCTTTATTTTAAATGAATGAACTGTAGCTTTTACAGAGTCTGTTCCTTTTTCTAATAATGCTTTAGTTACTGTATACTTTTTTTTTATTTTCATGTCTACATGTGAATGTATTGTTATATTATTAGTTTGGGCAGACAAGTCAGATTTGGCCATTCATTGTTAATAACAATGACAGCAAAATGATAATATGTGTGTGTCATGATGTCACAATACAGGGTCAAATGTCTTTGTAGAGTTTTACATGTCGATATAGCTGTGCAATATTCTTAGGTAAAGTAATATCTTTTTCAGAAAAATAAGCAAATGTAAGGAATGTAAGCAATTTAATAAAGTATGGCATTAAATGTTGTCTAAGTCAGTGGCCCTAATTTTTGGACACTAGGGACCGGTTCCATGGAGAGGTTTTTCCATGGACTGGAGGAGGCGTGGTCAGTGATGGGATTCAAAATTGTTCACTACTGGTTCTGTGGACATGGCTTGGTGGGTGTGGCAGGGGAAAGATACTATAAAATCTCCATTCCCCACTCTAGGGGGAAGGTTAATGCAAAATCCCATTCCCTCCCTACCCCACTAACCTGTTTTCCAGCTCCATTCTCCTGTGCAGGGCAACAAAAGAAGACCCAGCCAATCAGCTGGGACTTGGGAGGCAGATGGGGCAGAGGCCAGTCATTGGTGGTATTTGCTGGTTCTCCGAACTACTCAAAATTTCTGCTACTGGTCAGGGGTGGGATTCAAATTTTTTAACAGCTGGTTCTGTGGGCGTGGCTTAGTTGGTGGGCATGGCTTGATGGTCATGTGACTGGGTGGACACGGCTTGGTGGTCATGTTATTGGCTGAGCATGGCCAACTCAACATCAATCACATCGAGGCATGCATCTCCTCGCCTGGCGTGACTGTGGGGATGCTGCAACAGTCATAAGTGTGAAAAACAGTCATATTTTCAGTGCCATTGTAACTTTGAATGGCCACTCCACACAAACAAAGTACCAGCAAAGGAGGAAAAAAAAAACTTCAGAGAAGTTCCAGAAACAGGAAGTCTAGTCCTGCCAAGAATTTAATAAGGGTTAATGGAGAGGCAGTTTCTGTAAGCAACATCAGATTGTTTCCTTCCTGTCTTTCTTACAGGATTAGGCCAGTAATGTCTTCTAACAACTGGTTCTCCAAACTGCTTACAATGTTAACAACCGGTTCTAGAGAATAGGTGTGAATTGGTAGAATCCCACCCCTGCTACTGGTTCTCCAGAACTGGTCATAACCTGCTGAATACTACCTCTGGGCGTGGTTTTGTGTGGTGCCTATATCCCGCGAATTGGGCTTTGCTTTTTGCATGCCATGGACTGGTGTCGGTTCATGGACTGGGAGTTGGGGACCCCTGCTCTAAGTGAAACAAATTATTTTTTATTTATGACTCCCCAGTTGTTAATCTAATTTTTGCAGATACATTATTTATCAGCCCTGGACTCTTGGCCGCTCCCAGATATCCCAGATGCATCCATGTAGAACTTTTATCAACCTGAATGAGGCATATGTTGATTTAACATTTCTCCCATCATTAGAAGGTCTTGAAAGACTTAACGATGAACAGTTAGAAGAATGAAGGGAAGGGCTAAATGAAAACAAAAATGTACATTCACATGACTTAATATGTTTATTTTGCTTGGAGTCCCAAATGAACTGTTCTGTTTGGAAAGAAGCAAGGTTTTTCACTGATTTTTTTTTTTTTAAAGACTGATGAAGAAGTTCAGTATTTGCAGTGAAGATCGAAATACTGCCAAGTTTCCACTCAGGACACAGATGTGGTTATTTAAAAGGAACACCAAAGGAGAAATTGCTGACTCAAGATACATCTTATATAGATTCCTAGCCACACAGAGAAATATAAAAAAATGTTTGCTCCTTGGTTCCATCTAGTCATCATTCTGATTCTTGCAACCCAGATCTGTTGGTGTAGTTAAACTGGTTTGTAGGGTGGGATGAGGTGGTTGTGCATAGCATAATTGCTAAGTCTGTTAAAGCTGAAGATTTCTCTTATGCATGCTGGACTTCTTTTTCATATTGCAGATCCTTTGTCATCCATAGCAGCCTTCATAATTCAGGGAGCAGGGTGGCCTGCTTATAAGAACTGGATTCTTGGGTTAGCTCTTCTCTTCCTAGTTGTTGTTTGCATCTTATTCTGCCTTAGACAATGTAGGTGGTTTGAAGAAGGGATAGCAGATGACACTGATTGGTGACAAAAAAGCAGATAGTGATGGTGCTGACTGAGCAGTGAAATGAGGATTGGTGACACTGTTGGTTAGAAGGATAAGGGCGTAGACACAAGACTTTACAGTTGGTATTGCTAAAGAGAGGACCTTTAACTACTATTTGGAACTCAATGGTTGAAAACTGGAATTTCTGTCTCACATTCTCCACTACTTATATGTATGAGGTTTGTCAACCTTGTTAACTCTCAAGACTCTTTTTTCTGCTATGTATTCAAAATGGACTGTGATATATCTATATCTATAGAATATCTATTGCATATATCTCTACCTCTGTCTCTATCCCTATCTCTATCCTCTATCTCTATCCCTATCCCTATCTCTATCCTCTATCTCTATCCCTAACTCTATCCTCTAAATCTATCCCTATCCCTATCCCTATCTCTATCTCTATCTCTATCTCTATCTCTATCCTCTATCCCTATCTTCTATCCCTATCCCTATCCCTATCCCTAGCCCTATCCCTATCTCTATCTATCCTCTATCCTCTATCCTCTATCCCTATCCCTATCCCTATCTCTATCCTCTATCCTCTATCTCTATCTCTATCTCTATCTCTATCTCTATCTCTATCTCTATCTCTATCTCTATCTCTATCTCTATCTCTATCTCTATCTCTATCTCTATCTCTATCTCTATCTCTATCTCTATCCTCTATCCCTATCCCTATCCCTATCTCTATCTATCCTCTATCCTCTATCCTCTATCCCTATCCCTATCCCTATCTCTATCCTCTATCCTCTATCTCTATCTCTATCTCTATCTCTATCTCTATCTCTATCTCTATCTCTATCTCTATCTCTATCTCTATCTCTATCTCTATCCTCTATCCCTATCCCTATCCCTATCCCTATCCCTATCCCTATCCCTATCCCTATCTCTGTCATCTCTATCCATATTAAGCATAGTTCATTCTAAATACATAGCAGGAAAAAGATCCTTGAGCACTAACTTTGTAGCTCTGCTGACAATATTGTGGACCCTGGTCAAGCATCGCTTATATGTTATGTCCTGGATAGAAGGGATTGAACTTCCAATAATCTTTTCTGCTGTCCTCATCACTTTCTGCATAGCCTTCCTGTCTGAAACAGTTATACCTCCAAACCACAAAGTAATGCAATATGACAGGATGCTTTCAAATATCCCTCTATAGAAAGTGGTAAGGATAGGGGAAAGAGGATGTGCTCTTCTCATACGGCACAGAAAATACAAGTGCTGCTGTGCCCTTTTCACCAGTGTCTCACTGTTGAGAGTGACAAACAATAAAAAGGAATAAATGTAGGATATAAACAAACAAATAAATATGTACCAGTTGTAAATGAACCATTAGCAAAGATGGAATCTGGACTCTTTTTTTCTCTCTCAGTTTCTGCAAGAAAAATTGCCCCTGTTTACAGCTGGTTTAAACTAGAGCCAATGATCCTCTTCTGTAGAACTTTTCCAAACATCTCTGAACAGATTTTGATAGAAAACAGATTTATTTGTTTTCCTTTAAGACAGACTAAAAACCTAATTCTTTCAGATACTGCAGAAGAATGCTTGACATGTGGTCAGATTAGGGTGCCAGTTTAAACAACATGCTCAAGACATAGTTGTGTTAGCTTGCTTCATTTTTTTTAGATGGAGGTGGGGGGGGGATTTGTTCTTTCTTCTTCCTTGGGTTGCTTGCTTGTGGTCCGACAGATGCTATTGCACACAAATAAAGCATTGCATTATATATATATACAAGGGTTAGAACGCACAGTTTGCTCTCAGAATGACCTATTCCATATCCTAAACGATGTCTTTAAGAATCAGTTCAAGTTGTCTCTCCAAGGTAACGAGGGTGGGCCATTCCACAGATAACTTCAGGCTGTCTCTTTTATAAACCTTTCTCCTTTCTTGGCACATTTCTTCAGATAATGTATTCATCAGCTGGGGACGATTGGCTACTTTCAGATATCTTCCAAGGATAAACCCATGTGGAACTCCTATAGAGGGGAATGAGGCATATATTGGTTTAACATTTTGCCTATCGTTAGACAATTTCATCACAGATTCTCAATATCAATTTCATTGGTTTATTGCTGTCGTAGACCAGAATAAGTAGAGCAGGGCTGTCAAACTCGATTTCATTGAGGGCCGCCTCAGGGTTGTGTTTGACCTCAGGGGGCTAGGGTGCGCGTGGTGACCTTGATGTCACTCATGTCTGGGTGCCTGTGGTGGCCTGAGCACTCTGCCAGAGAAAGAGGGCTCCTGAGCTCCATTTTTGGCTGGGATGGCCCCTTCCAACCTTCTGCCAGTGAAAATGGAGTTTGGGGGGCTGCGCAGCCCTTCCGACAGAGGTGGCAGGTTCTGACCAGTTCTGGAGAACCGGTAACATAAATTTTGAGTAGTTTGGAGAACCGGCAAATACCACCTCTGACTGGCCCCGCCCCCACCTATTCTCTGCCTCCTGAGTCCCTGCTGATTGGCTGGGTTTTCTTTTGTTGCCCTGCACAGGAGAATGGAGCTGGGAAGCAGGTTAATGGGGTGGGGAGGGAATGGGGATTTTGCAGTAACCTTCCCCGAGGAATGGGGAAGGAATGGAGATTTTACAGTATCATTTCCTGGAGCAGGGTGGGAATGGAGATTTTATAGTATCCTTCCCCTGCCACGCCTACCAAGCCACACCGCGCCCACAGAACCGGTAGTAAAAAAACGTGAATCCCACCACTGCCTCCCGAGCTCCATTTTCACTGACAGAGGCACTGAGTATTAGTCTGCTGTTTCCAGGGTAGCCCCACAGACCAGATCTAAGCAACCTGCCAGCTGGATCCGGCCCACGGGCCTTGAGTTTGACACCCCTGAAATAGAGTGTTCTGTGAATATATGTCTCTATCTTAGATGATAAAACTAAAATACAGTTATAAAACAGCCTAACTAGCATCTATAAGTGAAGTCTAGGTTGCAGCCTATAATGTAAAATTATATTAAAATTATATATTAGAATCATATTAAATGTAATTACGTCTAAAATTAGGGGTCCTTGGTGCTCTCTGAGTAGAAATGTCCCAAATTGCTTTTTCCAAGAGGCAATTGGACTTTCTTGTTTTTCTTTGAAGTCATTTCGCTTCTCACCCAAGAAAGTTCTTCAGCTCTGAGCTGAAGTCCAGTTACCTCTTGGAAAAAACACCTTTGGGACAACCATGATATGGATGACTGAGGCAGGCAGGCAGTTAAACTAATCTACAAGGACTTGAGTTTTGTCTGCAACAAACCTTCTTTTAGTTAAACAACCAACAATCTAGAAAGATAGTATGTGTAGGAACCCCCACCCACCCTGAAGAATGAAATATTTTTGGAAATATTAAAAAGGCAGGATAAAATATTTCCCCTAAAGGAGAAATGGAGAAACATGTTTTAGAGGCAGGAAGCAGACTCCACTTTTTCTTAATAGTCAACAGCAGATGCCAGCACTCAAGGAGACAAAGAGCTAATTGAAAGAAGAAGCCAACTATCTAGATGGCTTTATTCCTAAGCAAAGTAAATTTCTGCAGGCAGAAATCCATACAAGACAGGATATTTCAAAACTGCCTGCAGCAAAGCTTGACAGCTAACAAAGGCAGAATGATAGGATTAGAAGTAGCCCCTCACCCAAGATCCAGCACAGGACAAAATCCATTAGCCACAATAGGAATTGTCCAACGCCTTTCAGAACACAATCCCTTTCATTGCAATCCAAACTTCAAAGTCACAGAAACCTGGGAGCTCAGATAAATAATAAGCCAGAGGTTGACCATATTACCTCAGATAGATACTTAGGGTTTGCATTTCCTCTTTTACCTGTAGAGCCAGCTATGACCCCTACATAACCCCCATAGGAATCTGACAACAGGCAATAGAATATTAAAGGACATGTTCTTGCACAGGAATAGGAAGCTCAAATACAAAGCCCAAAGAAGGTATAACCCCACCCTCTCAACTCCATGTTGTCAGCTGCCCACTTGTGATTCTGCTTCATCAATAATCCATCTTTCCAATCAGCCTCCATGTTTCCAGTTTCTTTCTCCTCGCTTGGAACTGAATCAGATGGATATTTCTTCCCAAGTATGTACATATGGGGCTAAAGATCAGCGCTGCGCCAGAGTTTGTACTTGAACAGGCCCCACAGGTGGGCCTAGCTGACAAGAACCCCGCTCCCCAAAAATAGCCCAATGATTTGTGACTCCTATTGCAGTCAACCTACTGTGGGGCATAGTAGATACAGCTTAGCCAAGAATTAGGGACTGTGGAAACAATACAGTGAATGCACTAAAGACTGAACATTTTTGTTTCATTGCCAAAATGCCAGACAGCACTATGAGTTTCTCAAGGGGGTGGGGAAGGAAAGGGAACAATTCAGCCCTTAAAGTGATTAATTGCTATATTTTGTGTATGATGATATTGAGAAGCTCTACCAAAACCAAACAACCTAATTCTAAAAAAAAAAAAAAATTCCATGGCAAAATGTAATGTCAAGCTGGAATTGCCAAAGATCCTAAATAATCTCAATAGTTAAGACTACAAATTTCTTATTACCAGTTTGATACAGTAGAACCGTGTTTGATAGAACAAGGTAATTGATGAAAGAAAGATTTTTCAAAGTGTGGGAAGCTACCCCTCCCCCCACAGAAGAATGAAATATTTTGAGAAATATCTTTTTAAAAAAAGGCAGGATAAAATATTTCCCGTAAAAGAGAAATAAAAATCCTAAGGGAGACAGAAACTCAGAGCCCCAGCTTCCTGCCTCCAAGCATACTAAGATGAGGCCAGCTTTTAGAAATGTAGATTTGGTAATCCATTACTCCCTGCAGCAAGGTCTGGCTCTGAACAAAGGTAGGGTTATCCCTCAGCCACAATAGAAATTGCCCAACAACCCCCTTCATTGCATCAGCCAAACTTCAACCAAACTTAAGCTCAGACAAACTCCTAGGATTTGAACATGGCCCTATGGGAGTCTGACAACAGCCAATAGAATACATGTTCTTGCACAGGAACAGGAAGTTCAAGAGCAAAGCCCAAGAGAAGACATAAATACACCTCACTCTCAACTCCATGTGGTCAGCTGCAGTGGTGGGATTCAATTTTTTTTTACTACCGGTTCTGTGGGTGTGGCTTGGTGGGCGTGGCAGGGGAAGGATACTGTAAAATCTCCAGTCAGAGGTGGGATTTGCCGGTTCTCCTAATTACTCAAAATTTCCGCTACCGGTTCTCCAGAACTGGTCAGAACCTGCTGAATACCACCTCTGGTCAGCTGCCCAGAACCATGTGCTTGGTGGTTCTGCTTCACCATTAAAACCTCTTTCCAATCAGCCTCCATTTTGTTTCCAGTGCCTTTCTCCTGGCTTGGAACTGAACCAGATGGATATTTCTTCCAACAAAATGATAGGGTCTCATCTCCATCTGACCATTTGGATTTTACCAGGGACATGGTTGGGGTTGCAACAAAATAGAAAGAAATGTATGATTGAGATGACATCATGTAAACGCCTTATAGGAAATTGTTCGGAATGACAGCATGTATTTTTATTACTAATATTAACTAAGAAGCATTACGTACTTGTGTTACTACTACTGCTTATTTGTCTTACAATTTTGGGGTGCATTGCAAAGCAGTGATTGTTGTGTTGGAGATCTGTAGTAGGACCAGGGGTGGGATTCAGCTACCCTAATCCTTCTGCAGATCTCCAATACAACAATCACTGCATTGCAACGCACCCCAAAATTGTAAGACAAGGCCGGTTCGGGCGAATCGGATGTTAAATTTACATATGGTTTGCCAAACTGGTGGTTGAACAGACCAGCTGACCCCTCCCACCCTGCCTTTCCCAGGAATCTTTTGGATGCAGGTAAGCGCAGGGTCTACGCAGAGGCTCTGGGAGGGTGAAAAATGTTCATCCCAGAGGTTCTGGAAGTCCAGAAACTGTTTCTGGCTTCTGGAGGGCCTCCGTAGGTTGGAGGAGACCATTTTCACCCTCCCAGAGGCCTGAGGCAATCCTCCGGACTCTGGGGAAGGTGAAAAATGGCCCTCCCAGAAGTTCCGGTAGGCCATGCCCACTATAGCCACTCCGACCCAGCAACTGGGCAGAGAACCAGTTGTTGGTATTTTTGAATCCCATCCCTGAGTAGGACATACTTGCATTGACCCAAAGGGCTAGATTTGGGGGTTCTTACTCCTTGTGCCACCCCCTGTGGGTTGATATCATTTCTTTGTAATGAAAACAGACCTTAAAAACATATTTTATTTATTAAATTTATATGTCTGTCCACCTCACAAAAATAGGCACCTGACGACAAGGTACAAACAATAAATGTATGTCAAAAACCTATAATTATTAAAAAGTTTTTTAAAAAATCATAAAGCATATAGGAGATTTAATATTAATAATGAAGCCCCCTCAAGATCTCATCAGTCTTCTGGCATGTACAGGCCGGAGGACATAGCCAGGTCTTGAGGGACATCTGGAAAATCTGTCATGGTGATGATAACTTCACTTAAGAATGTGTGTGGAGAGCATGTTGCATAAAGGTGGGCACTCCAGACACCCAAAGCTATGTTGTACAGGTAATCTTCGACTTACGACCACAATTCAGCCCGAAATTTCTGTTGTTAAGTGAGATAGTTGTTAAGTGAATTTTGCCCCCATTTTAGGACCATTCTTCCCACAGTTGTTCAGTGAATCACTGCAGTTGTTAAGTTAGTAACATGGTTGTTGAGTGAATCTGGTTTTTCCATGGATTTGTTTGTTAGGATACAAAAGGTCATCACATGTCCCTGGGACCTGCAATTGTCATAAATATAAATCAGTTGCCAAGCATCTGAATTTTGATCACGTGACCATGGGGTCTGTGTGCTGCAATGGTCGTAAGTTAAAAAATGGTCGTAAGTCACTTTTTTCAGTGCCATTGTAATTCTGAATGGTCATGAATGGTTATAAATTGAGGTCTGCCTGTGTATGTTATGATATACATACCATGATTTCCCAAAAATAAGACCCTGTCTGATTTTTTTTTGCCACCAAAAAGGGCACCAGGTCTTATTTTTGAGGGATGTCATCCACTGACTAACCTCACTTGCGTGCATCTCCCCCAGCCTCCTTTTCGCTGTCAGAGGCTTTCAGGAACTTCTTTTTGTGCGTCCAGCAAGGCTTTCCTGAAGGCCTCTGCAGCCGATAACAGAGCTCCAGATTGATTCGGAGCTTTGTTATCAGCGACAGAGGCTTTCAAGAAAGCCTTGCCAGCCTTGCTGGCTGCAGAAGAAATGGGCTGGCAAGGCAAGTGTCGGGGTATGGGAGGCCTGGCTACAACTGTCCAAGTAGGGCAGCTCCACCCCTCATCCCCACCCTAGCATAATTTTTACCCGTTCGCTCTGGAGAGGGCGGGATCTTAATTAGGGCTTACTTTTGGGGGTGTAGGGCTTATATTGGGTGCATGTGTAAAAATCAAGCTAGGACTTACTTTCAGGGTAGGTCATATTTTTAAGGAAGCAGAGTATTACTGTATATACATTTACAATAATGCTGTATTGTACCACTGTGTTCAACTCTCAAGGATCAGCAGTGGCTATGTCATTCTCTACCACATCATTGCCTTCTCCTGAGACCAAATTTTTCTATGAAATTTTCTATGAGACTATTTTTTTTTAAATTTTTATTTGTCAAATGCTTACAAGATAATAGGTAGAAGTAAAAACATAGTTATGAATACATGGATACATGTAAGAAAAATAAAAAATATATAAAAGAAACAATAGGAGAGGGACAGTAGGCACGTTGGTGAGCTTATGCACATAATCCTCAACTTACAACCACAATTGAGTCCAAGATTGTTGTTTAATGAGTTTTGCCAATTTTATGACCTTTCTTGCCATAGCTGTTTAACTAAATCACTGCAGTTGTTAAGTTAGTAACACAGTTGTTAAAGGAATCCATCATCCCCATTAACTTTACTTGTCAGAAGCTCACAAAAGGTATTCACGAGACCCTGGGACACTGCAACCATCATAAATACACGCCAATTGCCAAGTGTCTGAACACAACCATGGGGATGCTACAATGATCATGTGAAAAACACTCATGAAGTCCCTTTTTTCAGTGCCATTGTAACTTCGCTCACTAAATGAATAGTTGTAAGTCGAGGACTACCTGTACCACAGACAACATACACAGACAGACAGATACACACAGACACACACAGAAACTGAGACCAAACAAGCATTCACGAATGCAGGATTGATTTTTTTTGCTTCTTTAAACTAGCAGCGTGCATTTATTTTATTTATTTGATTTGTCAATTGCTTACAAGATAATAGGTATAAGTATATACATAGTTGTTTTCTTAAGTTTTCACGGGTACTTACATGTATGGTATTCAACTTTGTTCAGGTATTTTCCCACATCATTGTAGTTGTGCTTTTAAAGTTGTAGCAACGTTTTGGCAGAATCACATCTGCCATCATCAGAAGCCTGATGATGGCAGATGAGATTCTGCCAAAACGTTGCTACAACTTTAAAAGTACAACTACAATGACGTGGGAAAATACCCGAAGAAAACTGAATGCCATACATATACAAAGTTACGAATACATGAAATGGGTACATATAAGAAAAATAATGTCCCCTACAGACCTCTTAGGAAAGGGGTGAGGTCAATAGTAGACAGTCTAAGGTTAAAGTTTTTGGGGTTTGGGGAAGAAATTACAGAGTCAGGTAGAGTATTCCAGTCATTGACCACTCTGTTGCCGAAGTCATATTTCCTGCAATCAAGTTTGATGTGGTTAACCTTGAGTTCGTATCTGTAGTGTGTTCTTGTGTTGTTATGGTTGAAGCTGAAGTATTCATTGACAGGTAGGACATTGCAATGTATGATTTTATATACCATACTTAGATCAGACCGAAGATGGCGTAATTCAAAGTTTTCTAGGTCTAGAATTTCAAGTCTGGTGGCATAAGGTATTTTACAACCAGTAGAGGAGTGGAGAACTCTTCTTGTGAAATATTTCTGGACTTTCTCAACTGTGTTAATATCAGATATGTAGTGTGGGTTCCAGACTGATGAGCTGTATTCGAGTATTGGTCTAGCAAATGTTTTGTATGCTCTAGTTAGTAGTGTGATATTACCAGAGAAAAAGCTACGTAGGATTAGGTTAACAACTCTTAATGCCTTTTTGGCTATGTAGTTACAGTGGGCTCTAGCACTTAGATCATTAGAGATGAGTATTCCAAGGTCCTTTACAGAGCTTGGATCATCAACAAGATCTTGGCTATTCAGCTTGTATTTTATTTTCTGAATTTTTTTACCAATATGTAGCACAGAGCATTTATTTGTTGAGATTTGAAGTTGCCATTTGTTTGACCATTCTGATACATAGTCAAGATCTTTTTGAAGAGTAGCAATATTGTCTGTGGTATTGAACAGCTTTACATCATCAGCGAAAAGAACGCAGTTGCTCTTAATATGACCACAGAGGTCATTTATGTAGAGTATGAAGAGAGTTGCTTCTAGAACACTGCCTTGGGGGACACCACTATTGACAGGCACAGAATTTGATAGGACACTCCCAATTTTGACCATTTGTTGTCTGTTTGACAGGAATGCTTATGTCCAGTTATGCAGTTGTCCAGAGATACCATAAGATTTTAGTTTTAGCAGTAGTTTGTCGTGTACCACTGAATCAAAGGCTTTACAGAAGTCTATGTAGATTGCCTCGATTGCTTTGCCCTGATCGAGTTGTGTAGTCCATATGTTTTTGCAGTGTAAGAATTGCAGATTACAGGATAGTTTTTTCCTGAAACCAAATTGTTTATTGGAGAGTAGGTTGTTTGTCTCTAAGTGGAGGATAATGGATTGGTTAATAATTGATTCCATGACTTTTACAGGTGACGCAGCATAAAGAGATTGGTCTGTAATTTTCAACTCGGCTGGGGTCTCCCTTTTTGAAGATGGGAATGACTGTGGCTTGTGACCATAGGTTAGGCAAGGAGCTGGTCCTGAAAGATTTTTCAAAGATTATGCTTAGAGGTTCGGTTATGGCAGTGAATATTCCATCCGGTCCAATAGATAGAGATGGTTTTAGATTGCGCAGTGCTTTTTCAACCTTGTCTTCTGTAAAATCAATATGTATTAGATCATTGTAGTTGTCTGTGGTTTGGCTAGGAAATACTGGGAATGATCCATTGCTCTTTATAAATACTGAGCTGAAGAATGTGTTAAAGATGTTGGCTTTAATGGTGTCATCGTTGCAGTCTTTACCATTAGGTCCTATCAAGGGTGAGATGGACCTTGAGTCTTTTGTTGTTTACAAAATTGTAAAAAGCGCGGGTGGAATTGGTGCATAGAAGGTTTTCCTCTTGTTTAATGTGATAATTGGTGCATTCAGTCTTTATCTGGTGGCATAAATTTTTGTATCGGCTTTTGAAATTGGCAACGTGACCAGATTTGTTTTTCCGCCAGTGTGATCTCTTTTTGGATTGAAGTTTCCTTATTGTTATGGGTAATCTGTTTTTTTTTTTGGGAGTTGTTGTTGGTACATATAGTTTGATGACTCTTTTGACTTCAAGTAAAAATATGTTGTAATGGTCTTCAACAGTATTGCATCCAGTGAATAGAGATTGCCAATCAAGGAATAAGAGATCTTTGTCTATAAGATCATAGTTGCCTTTTTTGAAGTTATAATTGGGGATTATGTCATTGTGATGATTTTTGTGTGGGCATATGTTGAGACAAAAGTCAATCATATTGTGGTCACTGCTGGAAAAGGGTTCTTTAGTTTGTATTCCGTAAATTAAATTCAAACTATTGCAGAAGATGAGATCGAGGCAGTTGTTTAGTCTAGTGTTGTTGGTTACTAGTTGTTCCAGTCCCAGATATGTAACAGCATTGTAGAAAGTTGCGTGTATGGGTTCAGTTGTACATTCATTTAGGGTCCAGTAAATATGAGGTAGATTGAAGTCATCAAGAAAGATAAAAGCGTGTGGGCAGGATGCTGCCCATGTTAGTAGTGTATTTAGCTTGTTTACATGTTCAATGTCATAATCAGGCGCTTTGTAACATAGTAAGAATCGAAATGTGATATTTAAGGATAGTTCACAGATGATGGTCTCAGGAAGAGCAAGCTCCTGAGTAACTTGGATGTTTTTTAGATGTAAGGACTTTTTATAGAAGATAGCAACACCACCTCCTCTGTGAATTTCATGATCTGATCAGTAAACATGATAGTCTCTTACTGTGGTAATGGAGTCAGGAAGAGATGCGTTGAGCCATGTTTCACAGACAAATATGATGTCAAATTTAGCCATATTTAGTAAGAGGAGAAATTCAGGTATTTTATTCGCAAGGCTTCTTGCATTGTGAAGCTTGCATTTAAGGCCAGCAGTAGTTGGAATTGAGGTAGTTAGGGGCGTGCGTGCTTAGTCTTGGGTGATGGTGGATTGGCTGAGGTAGGGTTATGGTTGAAGGTTAAAGCTGAGTTGTGGGTTGTGTGACTTACTTTTGATACAGTCAGCATGGTAGTCAATGTACAGGTCCTTCTCTCCATTGTCTAGATGTTTTTTGAGTTCAGTGCGGAGTACACGGGAGCGGGCATGTTGCTGTATGGTAAGGTCAGGGCGACAACAGAGGTTCTTATGGTTGGTGTTGGTGTTGAATTTATAGGGTAAATGAATTTACGTTTGCTTGATTCATTTTTGCAAATGACCCTGCAGAAGCGTGGGGCCACAGAGCCGTCTCTGTTTTTGAGCTCTCGGCCAATGCGGGAAATGTCAAGTATTTCATCTGGGAAGATGGTTGATGCTTGATAATCACTGATAATGTTTTGGACAGTTGTGACGTCATTATTATCATTGATTTCCCTAGACCAAATAAGATGGCATTTGGACATTTCCATTCACGCTCAACAGCTTCTCTGATGAGGATTGGGATATCATTATTTGTCTGGCTTATGTTTTTTTGTGGATTGGGTTGTGGTTGTTCGATAGAGATTTGGTTTGTAGCTATTGGATGTTCAGGTTTTTGCGTTGTGTCTTTTTTTTCAAGGTTGGATAATCTTTCTTTTAAGGTGTCCAGGGATGCTACTATGATGTCAAGGGATGTTATTCGTGTTTCAATGGTATGAACTCTTTCCAACAGATCCAGTTTGGGTCTGCATGATTTGCAGAGATATGGAAACTCATTGGATGATTCTAGATATTGAATCATTTGCTCGGGTAATCCTAAGCAGTCATGATGAGTGTATTTGTTACATAGAGAACATTTGATGGAGTTTTCATTATCCTTTATAGAGTTTTGTAGCATTTAAGGCATGTGCAGGAGACTTGTGGTTCATTGGTGGGGATTATTTTCTCTTTAGGTTGTGGTTTGGCATTGGATTTTTTTCTTGGCATGGTAGGTTTGTTAAGATGGTACATTGATTAAATTAATTAATGGAACAATTTTGGGTAATCAATATAGCCAATATCACACCAATCAATCAATTGCAGTAATCTCTCTAGTCAAATAATCTTCCTAAGCAACAATCAGCCTAATCAATTAATTGCACTAATCGCTAATCAATTAATTACACTAATCATTAATCACACTGTTCAATTAAATTCACTAAATCACTGATTTTACTAATCAATTAAATTACATGAATCTTGATCTTTTAAGCTAATCAGTAATCACACTATTTGCACTAAACACTCTAATCACACTAATCAATTAAAACAATAAATCAATTAAACTATTAATGAAATATTTTATAGAAATTGATTATCTAATCATTGATATAGGTGATGAGGCATTCACCTCCTGTTTGCCCAGTTTAAATTCACTGTAAAGATGTCTGCATTTGGACTGCCATAAAAACTTGGAAATTTTGAAAGGAGGAGGAGAAAGTTAATTTTTTTAAAAAAAAAGGGGGGGAGAAAGAAAAAGCACCCTGAGCACAGAGTCTATGCTAGAATTCCAAAGGAAGTTGAGGGCCTCCAGCTCAACACAGGAAACGCTCTTGGAGCAGGCCTTAAATGCTAGATTCCAGGCAGAGTTTAACTAACCACTGACAGCTCTGTAAACAAAGCTGGGACAAAAAGAGAACAGCTTTCCCTTTTCTGGTAGTCATTTTTAGTTGGTGGGCCTGCAGGAGAATTCTCCTATATTTGTCTCAATAGGATATAAATCAAAGCCTGAAAAGGTTTTGTGCATGAAGGCGTTATAAGGGAGCAAATATTTTATGGAGTAAACCTAACAAGAAGAAGGTAGGTGCTGATTTAAATTGCAGATGCTTCTATCTTGTCCAATTTTTTTTTCCCCCTCCACCCCTCTCTGCATCTCGACTTTCAGTTTTAATATTTTAAAGGATTTAGAGCAATATTTTAAAGGGAGAGGGAGTGGTATTTTAACTGTTTTCTTTTTTTTTGTTCCTACCGATGGCAGAATTTCCATTTTTAACCTTTTCAAAATGCATGCTTGTAGCTTTGTGATTAGCAAAGAAAGTAGCATTAAAGTGCAAGGTACTATTGTGTTATTGGGAAACTGTTTTTGACCGTTGAATTCTTTTCTGATTGCTTCACATCTGCAATGATGAAAATCTGAGGCTACAATGAAATAACCTCCTTTGTGGCTTCCAGTTATCATGGTGGCAAATTTGCACATCTCGCTTAAAATTATCATTATTATTTTTGCTAAACATGTATAGTGGGAGGAAGATGCCAGTCTGCATAAATAGTTCTTTTAAGACATACCCCATCTGCTTCTTTCATCAAATGTAAAATGCTACAGCTTTGTTTTAATTTCCAGCAAGGAAGCTGACTCCCAAAGGGGAAGTTGCTAAAACATTTAATAAAATGTTTGGTGATTCTGAAGAATCTTTTTAACTGTGGATGCAAACATGACTATACTTGGATATGATTCTGTCAATGGGAGGCTTCATTTCCATGTCCAGTTCTGACTCCCCCCCCTCTTTCTCTCTCTTTCTCAAATTCAGTCTGATTTGGGGGATTTATCTGAACTTGAATATATATCATGGACGACTTTGAACGTCGCAGAGAACTTAGGAGGCAAAAACGGGAGGAAATGCGCCTGGAAACAGAGAGGTGGGTAATATTTGAGAATATTTGACTGTGCCTGATTTTTAATATTTTTTTTTAAACATTGACTTTGAAACTTCATGCACTTAATAATCTGGGTGCAAATCAACATATTGCATGGTCCAGATGTTTGCAAAAAGAAACAACAACACTATAGCTCCTCTTTGTGAAGGCTTTCTGCAAATTCTATGTGGCCTCAGTTGTGCCTTCGGAGAGAATTCCTGAATTGGAAGAGGCGACAGGAGGCAGATATGAAGCTTGTTTGGTGTTTATTGGTTTTATTAGAAGGGAGCAGGAGGAGCTGGTAATAGCCCAGTTCAAAGTGTCTAACCACTTGTGTAGATGTGTGATTGTGTCAGACAGCCTGTGATAGGATGCTTGATAGGCTTTGAACACCTTTAATGTGTTCCAATAGTCGATTATGCATCAGTAAATATTATTTATTTATTATTAATGCAGACAATGCCTGATTTTAGTGAAGTCTTTCAGATTCAGTCCCATAGAACTGAGCATTGCTTTCTTGGCTGATGTTTGCTTTTTATGTAAAGGAATTCAACATTGGGGTCTGACAGATTAGATGTAAGATAAACCAGCAAAGATTCCAGGGTCTTGAGGGTATCTGTCTGATGATGTATCTCAGCTGCATTCCCCTGTGCAAGAATCTAGGTAAAGGAGTTGTTTAATCCTTTCTCCTTCATCAAGAGCTTTCCCCCAACATATTACCTGTGTAGGGATCAAGGGGAAGCCCCAAAAGCAGCTGAGGCATCCCTGGGGGAATTTTGCAAACAATTACTGTTGTTCCCTTGGAGAAATTGGTTGAGAAGAATTACTTGTCTAGAAATGAGAACAGATCTGCAACCTCTGCTTGACTCCTGGCTGGTATGGGCTGCTTGCCACTTGCTAAGTACAGAGATGGATGGCATCTTTCCCCATTCCCAGCCCATCGCAAAGGCACCCCGCCAGTTTTTATTCAAAACGGTTGACCAAGCCATGATAGTGGCTTCATTCTTTCTGATCTGGTAGGAGCTCAAGCTCTGATTCACTGCAGTGCCTGAGAGCCAGTGGTGAGATTCAATTTTTTTTTTTTTTACTATGTATACCGGTTCTGTGGGGGGTGGCTTGGTGGGAGTGGCAGGAGAAGGATACTGTAAAATCTCTAGTCAGAAGGGGGTATTTGCCACTTCTCCAAACTACTCAAAATTTCCAATACCGATTCTCCAGAACTGGTCAGAACCTGTTGAATACCCACCTCTGCTGAGAGCCCCTCTCCCCTCCTTTGACTAGTCATTGCCCTGGATTACCAGTTGGAATATTCTGTACTGGCTGGCAGTTGCTTTTTTTTCTCCAAAGAATCTTGCGATTGTTTCAATGATGTCTATCTAAGTCAATGATCTATCCTCAACCATAGAAGCTCATACTCTTTTCACACTTATATTGTCTACTTTCACTTTGTGCCTAGGTTGAGCGAAGGATGTTTCCCTTGCTTTCTCACCTCCTGCAAAGCTTCCCTTGCCTTTATTTTTATTTTTATTTTTTTAAAAAAATAACATCATTAAGTTGCCCTTAAGAAAGTTGCTATCTTGTTTCCATGAAATTGAAGGCTTGCATCTTCTTTGCTACAAAGTTTTCATAGACTTAGAGAGGGATGAAAGAACAACTTATTCCCTGTTGCTTTGGTTATTCTAGCATCACAGTTATGGTGGTGCCATAAATGGAAAAGACAAAAAAAAAAAAACCCACCTAAGAAGGGTCTACATTAGTGACAAGGCAGATATGGTGGGAAGAGAGATGAAGTTACTTATATGTGTGGCATCTAAGGTGCACATGAGGAGAAGTAGTCCCTAAAAGGAAAATGCATAAACTAGTAGGCTGGTCCACACAAGAATCAGCCAGTATGGATGAGAAGGGCACAATCTGGGAACAACTACACAAGTCTTACGATGGCTGTAATCCAGATAAAGCACCAGCCAAGCCCTACTGCCAATCCACTGAAATGTGGACTGGAAATTGAAACTTGAAGCTATCTTAAGAAACAGATCAGAACAGCATGTGGGACAAGAAGTATAGGCTCCAAAACTGAGATGATGTGTAGAAGTAGACACCACTGCTGAAGGAGGTAAATATTTGCTCTTCTTGAATTGTTGTAGAGTTCAAATAATCTGCAAGTCAGGTATTCGGGTTATTTTGTCCCAGTGATGTATGCACGAAGGGACAGTGTTGAGAAGCTGGACGTGACATCGTTGTTGCTTTTAATTGACTTGCTGATTTAATCAGTTTGAAAATCAAGGATGCACATACACATTCTTCATTATTTGCTGAAATTGCACCCCAAGGAAGCTTGGACAAGATGTTCTTGGTGTTTTCCGCCTCTATAATGCTAATGTAGTATTAATGCTACAGTCATTCTCTATTTCTGTCAGAGGAAAGTAGGTACCATGTCCTACTGATAGGATAATAAGAAATACTTTCCTTGGAAGAACCTGGCCTTTTTTTTTGTTCCTCTCTCTTCTTCAGCCCACAAAGAGTTCAGGTGATCTAGCTCCAACTAGGAGGATCAGCAGCAAAGCCAGTAGATACCAGGGACTGGCCAAGGGACTCTGGCTTAGGAGGATATATTCTCAGCCAGTGTCCAGCAAAGGATTATTTAATCACAGATCTGACTATAGCATTGGTTGAAGGTATGTCCAAAACATCATTGCCTAAAGGGCATGTAAGCCTCTTCATATGGGCCCTTCTCAAAGATTGTGGCCCATGTTTATCATGCGCTTAAGCTACATTTTCTGGGTTGGAAATCATATTTGAAGGCACAGTCTCACTTGAAACGAAATGTTATGGAAAAACAGGACAGCAACCAGCTACTGAGGAGAAAACCACTGTTGTTGTTTGCACTAATAGACACAACAAAGGCTAGGAGAACATATTCTAAAACATCAGCCCCCAACCTTTCTGGCTCCTTGAACTGGCGGGAGTGGGAGGGAGATGATTTTGCCTGTGCAGCCTAGATCCCGCACATGCACAAATGAAACTTTATGCGCTCAGCCACCACTTGCGCGGCCTGGTTTCCAGCAGTCTGCAAATTGGGGATTGGGCAACCCCTGTTCTAAATAACAAAAACATGGCACATTTTTCTCTCTCCCCAACTGACTGCTAAATTCTGAGAACACCTGCAAATGTGTGAATGCAATTTCAGTTCATCTGCCTCTAGTTATCCCTGAGCAGAAGATTCAGCTAGCATTTTAACTCATTTCTTTATGTAGGGTGGGGTCATAAATGGAATCTGAAACAGTATACAGTACTCCTTTGTACTTTGTCAAGAAAGCGTTACCCTTAGAATATGCTAGTAATGATTAACTGTCATGTGCAAAAGGCCAGGTCCACACATGAAGGTCCAATTAAATTGATTTATTGCCACATAGTCTACGCTTAAGAATCTTCTCATCTAATGTTAGCACCTGCTTGGAGTCAGATAAGTATGAACAGAATTCAAGGATGTTTGTGGACTTAAGTCCGCTTATGGCTACTTAGGGATTCTAGGCTGATTTCTCTTTTATCTCCATCTCCAGGTTCTGCCATTCCTTCTCCTACATAAGTGGAGCTTAAATCTATTATTTAGTCTAAGATTCATTTCTGGAACATGTAAAACAATGAGCATGTACCAATTTCTACCCTTCCTATTTCTTCTCCTGCTGATTAAAGAGCAGAAATAGCTCACCTCCAAATATTTAAAAGTAGGAGGCTTGTAGTTTCTAGGCCAGCTAAAACCTTAACACCTTTCTCCTTCAATAATGTTCCATGGATAAAACCACATCTCTTTAGTTATTTGGAAACTACAGTTTAAGTTTTGGGGTTAGCTGGATTTACACAGCCCACTAGCCTAAAATAGGATTCGATGGTTTGTGGTCTGGCTTGCTGTGGGAGATCCAGCAGTTCCGTTAGCATAGTTTGTAAGCTATACCATCTGAGTAAACCATAACATGGCATATTTTGGATCATAGTGTTATGTGAACACAGCAATTATGCCTTAACCTGGCTTTAATAAAGTTAGCCAAGCTCTGAACCATTGGTCAATGGAAAAAGTCATAAAGCGGTTATTAGCAGTACAGAACTCTTGCTATTTTCATGTTTCTTTTTGTCCTTTTCTTGGTGATGTCTAGAGTAATCAGACTGATGATAAGTATGGTTATCCTTGTGTTGAATGTTCTTCAACTGTCAAAGGTGGGGAACTATGGCCCTGACTTGTGGACTTCTACTCCCAGAATTCCTGAGCCAGTTGAAGTCCACAAATCGTACAAGGGCCATAGTTCCCCAACCCCGTTCTACTGCATGTCTTCAACACAGTTTCTTCTCAAGGGTAGGAGTAGGACACCATGTCATGTCTTATGCTTAACTCCACAGGTGGCATGAGAGAGGAATTTGTTTACATCACAATGTTGTTATTATTATTAGTTTAAATCTGCCTTCCTGTCCATAAAGCACTCATGTAAACTGAACTTAATTTGTCTTCCAGACCAATACATAAAACCAAACTTAGGTCTGCTTTGAAATTCTCTGCATTTTTACTGGTTCTTTAATGGTGGTTTGCTAGTTAAATAATTATTAAAGGAAAGTCTGCATGAATATGGACCACCTGCCAACATACTTTTGTTAGAGGAAATTGTGCCAATCTATACTTTAGGAAATGTTTCAAACAAAAATGCATTTTGGAGAAAAAATACTCATGCAAATTTTGAGATAGATTTTTTAAAAAAATAGGTCAGCAAACCAATAAAGGAAATTAAACTTGCAAATACAAATATGAGCAAGTGAGATTGATAGAATGAGAGGAATTGAAATTGAGAGACCGCCCCATTTCTACTGCCTTCTGCTTAAATCAGATACCTTCCAATTGTGATAGGATTGCAACTCGCAGGATTTGAGCATATAGACTGGAATTTGGGAAATGACAGTCCCATTATTTCTGAGGAAGACACAATTTCCCCACAACTGGGAGAAGCCATTAGAGACATTATTTAAAAAAAAAAAATGAGAACGAGAATGTTCATTAGAAGCAGCCCTCCCCTTAGAAGAAATAGTGTTGACCTCTAAATGAATCTAATTTACCTGGCCATACTTCCTCCAGTTTGTTCTTCTTCTATAAACCAATGAAATAATTCAGCATTGTGGTAAATATCCCTTTTGCATTTTCTCAATTCCCAGAACAACTAAAAGAAATTTGGTTAGTGTTCCAAAACTATTGATGAAAAAAATAAAATAAAGTGACAACATAGCCCACATTGGCATACCTGGGAATATGTTTGTATTACTGGAGCTATCAACAGATTAACAAATGATGAATGCACTAGTGGAAGAGAAGGAGTGGCAGAGCCTGGGGGGAGGGGCAGAATCAAGAAAGTAATTAATCTAGAGTTGAGGCATTCCCACAATTGGTCTAAGTCCAACCCTTCTTGAATTCTGTAAACTCCTTATCTAGCACCAGTTTAATGTTGATGGACTAGCTTCTTCTGGATATATACAGCTTGACTGGAGCTTAAGGTATGGCCCTGATTCTTTGCTTCTGATAACTATGGTAACTAATTATAACAATTGGTATGTTAAGAATAGTTCCAAAATCTATTGTACCAATAGAGGAGAATATTTGTAGTTTAAGATTGAAATAAGGGGTCCTTTGTGCTCTTGAGCTTGCTTGCTTTCTTTAGATATTTCATTACTTGAACTGGATAACATTATCAGATGATGAAGTTATTCAGGGATGGACTTCAAAATTTTTAGCAAGAGGTTCTCTGCCTGGTTGCTGGGTTGCTGTGGCCATAGTGGGTCTGGCCTAGTTGGCCTCCTGCACCACTGCAGGGGTGTTTTTGCCTTCCCCGGGCTCCGGAGGCTTTCCTTGAGCCTCTGGGAGGGCAAAAACGGCCTCCCCAGGCTCCAAAGGCTCTCTGGAAGCTGGAAATGGGCTCATTTCCGGCTTTCCTAAACTTCCGGGAGGCCCGTTTTTCACCCTCCCTGAGCCTCCACTTGTGCCCTGCACCTACCTGTATCCAAAACAGGCCACGTGGGGACTCCTGGGAAAGGTGGGGCAGGGTGGGCAGGGCCAGCCAGGAGTGGGATTTGGGGGTTCTCCGAACTGCACAGAAACTTAGCTAGGGGCTGTCCCGAACCCCTTCGAACCCCCAGCAGCCCTTTAGTTTGGGTAATGAAATGCCTGCAAGAAAACAACCAAGCTCAGAGAACATCTAGGATCCCTCAAAATCCATTGTTTTAGCAACATATTAGCACATTTCATGGAACTTTTGTATTACTCAGAAAGAGTGTAAAATTCCTTCCCCATAATTCCTGAATTAAATTTAGAAATTTGTCATTTTTGGACGAATACCATGTTGGTTTGGATGTATATCTTCTAGAAAGCCTTATCTTTTATTGGTTCGTTTTCAATCCGAGCATGGCATTCTCCACTATATTGTTAAGAAAATGACAGGATTATATTTTTTAAAAAAATCTACTGTAAGAGAAACTTTATAAATCATGAGGATAATTCTGAACTAAAGTATAATTTTTCAGAGAGATTATAGAATTATGCTTTATATTGAGTTTGGCAATCAGTCAATATCGCTTAATATGATCTGCATCAACTTTCTCACTGTTAGATCTCTGGCTGGTTGAACTACTTTTCTTAAAATCTGAGTTTAGTGACCATTTGACATTACAATGGCACTGAAAAAAGTGCCTTTGGGCCGATCCACTATCAGGAGACCAATCAAATCCCTAAGAGGTATTCATATTCTGAAACAACATTCTTATATTGACACTGTCCGATGAACTTTCAAATTCTCATGCCATTATTTCCACATGGAAAGCAAAGATGCTTAGAGAACATTAGTTTTGCTGCAGGAAAATAACTATGCTAGAATATTTGGGCACTTGAAAAACTGAAACACGACAGCACTTTCCATGTGCAGCAATATAGCTTGACCTCCAGGCTAATACAACTGGCAAAAACTTTTGTAAAGTCATCGTGATATTTTAACATTCTGAAAAAAAACTCTGAATATTTCAATCATGGCATGAGAATTTGAAAGTTCATCATGATTGTTAAGTGAATCTGGATTGCTCATTGACTTTGCTTGTACCAATAGAGGTAGCAAACGGTGATCACATGACCCCGGGACCCTGGGTCATGTGAAACCATAGTTGCACATCTGAATTTTGATCATGTGACCATGAGGATGCTGTCAATTTTTTCAATGCCATTTTAACTTCAAATGATCACTGAACGAATGGCTGTAATAAGTCAAGGACTAACTATACATGGTCTTTTTCTGATCTGGTTGGAAATGGTGGAGATTTGGTTCTTTTTATTAAAAATATGGGTTTTCCCACTGAGTTTCATCCCTTCCCCGGAGAGAGAGAGAGAGAGAGAGAGAGAGACAGTAACTAAGACTAGAATGCCTTTTCAAGGCCCCCCTCAGGACATATGTAAACCACCCAACTGTTCAACTAAAAGATTTATTTTCCATGCTCTAGCAGAAGCCTCCCAATGCTGCAGTTATGGTTGAAAGGCTTTTTCATTAAATAACTTTTTTTTTTTGTCTCTGACCCTCATTCTCATCTTCTGATTAACAGTGGCAATGTAAAGAGCCCCTTAAATGAGTGTAAGCCTATAACTATTTAAGAAAATATTTGCAGTGCCTTAAAAAGTTATGCATCAAAGTTATTTCCCTCTGGGCTAAAAGTCCAGGAATCTGTCTGGAGAGACTGCATTTGCATCTTCTGGGTAAGATGGTCTTCCACAATTTTTTGTTTTTGTTTTTGCAATCCCCAGAAAATGCTGGGATTTTTCATATAGTTCCCTAGATTCCATTCTCGAGTTGTCAGATTGTTGAGGTTGGACATTTCTTAAACAAATGAATTAAAGAAAAGAAGACTGGAGACAGTTGCTGCTTAGACCAGTCTCCCCAAATTCCTCTAAAGTTGTGTATGTACACATTCCCAGAATTGTTAGCTAGGCCATTCTGGGAAATTAAATCTATATATTTGGCAGGCATCCAGGTTTGGGAACATTGGCTAATGAAGCTTTATTGAAGTTTTATTTTTAGAAGCACATCCTCAAGCATCCATTATGTGACATGATGTGTAAATATGCCACTGAAGTTATTTGTCCACAGTTTTCTTCATATCGAATGTCAATCAATCAGAATAAAGCTGGAAAAAATCTTGGAGGTCTTTGAGTTCAGCTCCTTGCTCAAGCAGGAGATCCTGGCCTATACCATTTCAGATAAATGGCTCTTCTGAAAAACTCCAGTGATGAAGCACCCACACCTTCTGAAGGCAAGCTGTGCCACTGGATAATTGTTCTCAGGAAGTTTCTTATTAACTCCAGGTTGCTTCTCTTCTTTATTAGTTTCCATCCATTGTTTCTTGTCCTATCTTCTGGTGCTTTGGAAAATAAATTGACTTCTTTGTGTCAGCCCCTCAAATACTGTAACACCTCTATCACGTCACACTTTGTCCTTTTTTCCTCAAGACTAGCGTTACTCAGTTCTTGCAACTATTCTTCAAATCTATCAAGATCTCTTTGGATCCTGAGCTTGCCTTCTGGGGTGTTGGCTATTCTTACCAGCTTAGTGTCATCTGCAAATTTGATGAGTTCCCTTTCTGTTCCTTCATCTAAGCCATTTTGAAGATATTGAAGAGTACTGGGCCTAACACTCCATGTCTGCGTATAGTGAAGGTCTGGGAGTGTTTGGATTGGTCCAACTATGAGATATATTCTCCATTTATACAGTATTCTCTTGATGAATAAGGAGAAGGAATGTAGCTGTGAATCTCACTTAGTTTCCTCTGTGCTACAGGGTGGTCTATAATTTTTTTCACCTCATCATAAATATGACCATGGGTAGACATCTCTGAATTGCCCAGATCTATAGAGAACAGTGGCACTTTTATGCTACTGTTACTACCAAGTTAGGAAAGATTGTGTATTTCTTTGATCTGATAAACAAATGTTCTGCTTTCTATCTCAGGAATTAATAACCTGTTGACAGAGGCTCAAAAGTTTTATCTAAATGTGAAGTCTTCTTTATTTAGAGTTCTGCTGAGTTCAGCAGGTTCTTTCAGTTAACTGATTAGGTCTGTAGTTTAATGTCTACATCTCAGTAATGCAATTCAATTTATTGAACTACAAATATTTTGGCTGGAGTGCTACAGTGCATCTAGGACATTTGGCCAATGGTATGATTTAGGGAGTGACTTATGATGGAGTTTGAAAAAGAGGTTGTTTGCATTTTGGATTGTTAAGGATCTGAATATTTTGAGGTATGGGATCTGTTTTATCGATGGTTAAACGAGAGAAACAGGAGTTAGAGTTTCAAAATCTACAAGAGAAAGATTAATTTTAATATTAGGATTGACCACTGTAACTTATTAATTTTAATTAATTTTGATTAGTACTAACAATTAATATGTATCAACATTATGAAGGAAAAGCACAAGATTACTATTAGAGAATACTATTATTATTACCACAATGCATATTACTCAAAATAATTCTAACCGAACAACACACTGCCTATATGGATTTTGAACATGTTGCTCTTTCTATTTCTATTAAAAATAAAATAAAAGGATCTGAAAGCTTCCTGATGATGATTATGAATCAGTTTGAAAACAATGCAACTCCTTGAAGTCTAAATAGTGAAGGGCAAGGCCATGGGGAAAGAGACATTCAATTCAAACCCAAAACTAACTTGCTTTAAAAATACAGGGAGTCCTTGACTTATGATCACAATTGAGCAAGATACTTGTTAAGTGAGTTTTGCCCCATTTTACAACCTTTTGTGCCACAGTTGTTAAGTGAATCACTATAATTGCTAAGTTAGTAACATGATTGTTAAGTGAATCTGGCTTCCCCATTGACTGTAAGAGATGACCAGGCTGAGTCCGAAGGAGGGGCCAAACAAGAAATTTAAGTCAGCCCACCTTGAATTCCATTGAGTGTTATCTATCGCCAACTCGCTTGGGCTGTTAGTAGTTCAGATTCTTGTAGAGAGCTTTAGCATACGATAAAGGCATATATTCATCTGAACTTCCTTTGGCCATGTATTCTACTCCTGGTTTCCTGTGCTTGACATTGTCTTTGCTTGTCAGGAAGTTGCAAAAGTGATCACATGACCCTGGAACATTGCATCACTCATAAATACATGGCAATTGCCAGGCAGCTGAATTTTGATCACATAACTATGGGGACACATAACCACGGAGACGCTGCAATGGTTGCAAATGTGAAAAATGGTCATAAGTCATTGTAATAGGTTTTGAGTTCCAACCATAATTGAGCCTAAAATTTCTGTTGCTAAGTGAGATAGTTGTTAAAGGAATTTTGCCCCATTTTATAAACTTTCTTGATGCAGTTGTTAAGTGAATCCCTGTACTTGTTAAATTAGTAACTTGATTGTTAAGTGAATCTGGTTTCCCCATTGATTTTGCTTCTCATAAGGTCGCAAATGTGATCACATAACCCTGGGACAGTGCAACCATCATAAATATGAGTTAGTTGCCAGGTAGTTGAATTTTGATCATATGACTACGGGGATGCTGCAACAGTCATAAGTATGAAAAACGGTCATAAGTCACTTTTTTCAGGACTGTTGTAACAGAAGGGAGTTGAAGTCCACAAGTCTTAAAGTTGCCAAGGTTGAAGACCCTTGCACTAAACGAACAGTCTCTAAATGAGTTAAGTTGACTACCTGTGCTTCATTGCTGGCTCCCTACTTCATTTCAGTTTCATTCCATTCAAAATTCCATTCCTTTCATTTTCTATTCTTTGGCCTTGTACTCTACTCCTCTAGAGCCTTATGAACATTTATAAAATTAAATAGACTTTGTTAAATTAATTCCATCGTCTCGGATTTCAGTTTGTCTGTGGTTGTTTTGCAGATGAATATGAGGAAAATGCAGGGCTTATCTATTTAACCCTATTTTTCTTCTCCCAAATTGCTAGTTGTCGAGGGGACCTGCGTTCAACTACGCATTGATGTCATAACTAAGAAGAATGCTGGGACCACAAAAATCTGTGCCGTACCTCCAGTTGACTTATGTTACTTACATTTCCTGAAATATTTTATAGGATTTAACCCCTGGGCAATATTGTATTGTAGAAAAAAGAGTGGGAATAAAGGAGGAGGATGTAGGTTTTAGAGAGGTATGAAGTGTGGTGTTTTTTTTTAGTAAAAAAATAAATTAAGGATATTGTGGCCTAAGGGAGATAAAATTAAGCCAAGAAATTAAAAGACGCTTGCTCCTGGGAGGAAAGCTATGGCAAATCTAGACAGCATACTAAAAAGCAGAGACATCACCCTGCCAACAAAAGTGTGTATAGTCAAGGCTACGGTTTTCCCAGTTGCAATGTATAGCTGTGAAAGTTGGACCGTAAGAAAGGCTGAGCACCAAAGAATTGAGGCCTTTGAACTCTGGTGCTGGAGAAGACTCCTGTGAGTCCCTTGGACTGCAAGGCGATCAAACCGGTCAGTCCTAGAGGAAATTAACCCTGACTGCTCTTTAGAAGGCCAGACCCTGAAGATGAAACTCAAATACTTTGGCCACCTAATGAGAAGGAAGGAAGGACTCACATGGAGAAGAGCCGAATGCTGGGGAAGGTTGAGGGCAATAGAAGAAGGGGACGACAGAGGATGAGGTGGCTGGATGGAGTCACTGAAGCTGTAGACGTGAGCTTAAATGGACTCTGGAAGATGGTAGAGGACAGGAAGGCCTGGAGGAACGTTGTCCATGATGGTCGCGAGGGGTTGGACATGACTTTGCAACCAACAACAACAAATGGAGATGGAGACCATGAGATGGAGGGAAAACGGGCTTGTCTTTCCTTCTCTTCCTGACCCTGGATGGAAACATCATCTCATACACTGTAAAAATAAAATAAGGCCACTTTACTAATGGAAACATTTCTTCTTGTGCTATGTATATTGGATTTTTTTTTTTTTTAAATGAACTCTTTCAAAATTGTTTCTAGGAAGAAAAAGTTAAATGTCTCCTGTCCAAGTATTATGATCTTGATTCATGAAAGATCCCTCAGTTTTGGCTTTGATTACAGCAACTGCAATGTTGAAAGTGTTAAGAGTTATAAGCATAGTGTAAATACAAGGTTTAGCATATTATTATTACACTACACAACAGCGGGGGATGGAGTCCAGTTATCAAGGACCAAACATCTGGTGAATCAAGTGATAATTGGAAAAACAAAAGTAATTGTGAAGAAGGATCTCTTTGAACTAGCTGCATGATCAACCCAGTGCCATTCCACAAGAAAATGTAAAATGAGGCATGCCAGGCCAAAAAGATTAATTTCACTTCTACACTGAGCTCTTATGTAACTCACCAGAGAAATATTGGCATTATAATAGATGACTTAAGAGGCTGTTGTGTGGTTGGCATGAAAATTGCCAGGAAAAAGCCAGGAAAACTTACAGTAATTAGGTAATGAAATGTCTGCAAGAAAACAACTCAGAAAACACCAAGGGCTCCACAGCTATTTTTTAAAAAATTAAGGCTAATTCCATGCTAGTGATCATTAAGAAACGTTCTGAAAATAAAACTGCCAACATTGTAATGCCATGTTATAAATTCCCTTGTACCCTTTAAATCTGGACTATGGGGTAGAAATACGGTTGCTGCATTTCGAAAAGGGCTATGTGCTTGAGAGAAACACTGCGTTTTGTGAGGAAAAAGGCATTCAAAAATAGATTGGAGGGCATGTTGTGTGCTTTGTGAGAAGAGGCCATTAACATGCTGATAGATAGAACTTAACACCCATTCAGAAGTAATAATTTCTCAGCAAGGAGGCAAGTCCTTTGAAGACCTTTCCTCACTCTGTTGATGCCCTCACAAAGTGAGGGGAGTGGCAGGAATCTAAATTTGTTCCCAAATTTTAAGGATTGAGCAGACTCATTATGGGAGCAGATAGGCCTTCTGTTGGATTCAAATTTTTTTACTACCAGTTATGTGGACATGGCTTAGTGGGCATGGCAGGGGAAAGATACTGTAAAATCCCCATTCCCTCCCCACTCCTCAGGGAAAGTTACTGCAAAATCTCCATTCCCTCCCCACCCCACTAACCTGCTTTCCAGCTCTGTTCTCCTGTGCAGGGCAACAAAAGAAGACCTAGACGATAAGCTGGGACTTGGGAGGCAGAGAATAGATGGGGGTAGGGCCAGTCAGAAGTGGTATTTGCCGGTTCTCCAAACTACTCAAAATTTCTGCTACCAGTTCTCTAGAACCAGTCAGAACTGATTGAATACCACCTCTGCTTCTGTTACCATGGTGGCAAGCCATTTTCAAGCTTTCTACTCCCACTTACTTAGGAGTAAGTTCCACCAGTTTGATGCAAGGTTGAGACGCTGACCTAGAAACTGAGAGAATGACCTAGGAATGACTTTCTTTCTTTCTTTCTTTCTTTCTTTCTTTCTTTCTTTCTTTCTTTCTTTCTTTCTTTCTTTCTTTCTTTCTTTCTTTCTTTCTTTCTTTCTTTCCTTCCTTCCTTCCTTCCTTCCTTCCTTCCTTCCTTTCTTTCTTTGTCAAACATGTACAAGATAACAAGTATTAGTATGAACATAAACAAGAACAAAGGGAATAAATACAGATAAATGGGACAGTAAGGCAGGGATGGTAGACATGAAGGTGCGCTTATGCATGCCCCCTTTAAGGACCTCTTAACAATGGGCTGAGGTCCATGGTAGACAGCTTGAGGTGGAAGCTGTGAGGGGTTGGGGCTGTAACAACAAAGTTGGGTAGGACGTTCCAGGCTTTGACCACTCTATTGCTGAAGTCATATTTTCTGCAAGCGAATTTGGAGCAGTTTACCTTGAATTTGTATTTCTTGTTCGCCCGTGTATTATTGTGATTGAAGCTGAAGAAGTCATTGACAGGCAAGATGTTAAAGCAGCCAATTTTGTGAACTATGCTTAGATCAGACTGCAGGTGACGCAGTTCTAGACTGTCCAGGCCCAAAATTTCAAGCATAGGAAATTCTGTTGTGAATGGAGGAGTGGAGAACTTTTCTTGAGACATACCTCTGTTCTTAAGTATGAAAGTCAACTGGGTAACTTTGGGCTGGTCCCTCTCTTGCAGCCCAAGTTATCTCACAGGGTAATTGTTGTGGGTCAATGGATATAAATGCTACTTATGTTAAATGTTAGAAATGTTTAATTTTCTATCTTTTGTTTTGCTTTTAAGATCTTTTTTAGACCAGGATCTCTGTGTGGTTTTATGTTTTATTCTGTGTTTATGAATATTGCACATCTCCCAGAGTCCATTGGTGCTGGGGAGCTACAACATTTTTATTGTGTTTGCAATGACTTGTTAGAGTGTAGAAGCTCAAAGGTTGAGCTTGACTTTCATCGCAAGACATGGATTCAGATTTGTTGTATATGCACAAAATCAGAAAAAGGGTTTTAAAAAGGAGCAAACACAGCAGGTCTTTGTTTCCTTGTTGGAGGTCTAGAATTGGTGTCCTAAGCCTTTCATTTGCTAGCTTAGGTGATCGTGGTCTTAACAAGTATCCTTGCTGACTTGACATCAAGTGAGTGGATATTGCAAATGTGGTATCATACCGTGTGATGAGCAAACAAGGCATGCCAATGGACTGATAGCTGGAATAAATTATTGTAATTTTTTTTCATTGCCCTGGCAACTGCCAAGATGATAAGACAGGTTGATCCAATAAAATTCTATCTGGGTAGTAATTTTGTTCAGGTCCATATCTGTCAAAGCCACAGCATTAAGTATCTGTTTCCCCTTTCCCACAAGACTTTTGGACTTTGTTTTTTAGTTATGAAATGTGTTATGAGTAAAGAGTTGTATTTAGAGAGGATGATAAACTATTAAATTTGTTTTTGCTTTCTGGGTTGAAGGGGAAAATACTCTTCCTTTCCTTTCCTTTCCTTTCCTTTCCTTTCCTTTCCTTTCCTTTCCTTTCCTTTCCTTTCCTTTCCTTTCCTCTTCTCTCCCTCCTCTCTCCCCTTCCCTTTTTCTTACTCCTTCCCTTCCTTCCCCTCCCCTTCTCCTCCTCCCCTCCCCTCTCTTCCCCTCCCCCTTTTCTTACTTTTCTCCTTCCCTTCCCTCCCCTCTCTTTCCCCTCCCCTCCCCTTTTTCTTACTTTCCTCCTTCCCTTCTCTTCCCTTCCTTCCCCTCTCCTCCCCTTCCTCTCCTCTCCTTCCCTCCCCTCATTTCCCCTCCCCTCCCATTCCCCTCCCTTTTTCTTACTTTTCTCCTTCCCTTCTCTTCCCTTTCTTCCCCTCCTCTCCCCTTCCTCCCTTTCCTCCCCTCTCCTCTTTCCCCCTCCCATTCCCTTCCCTTTTTCTTACTTTTCGCCTTCCTTTCCTTTCCTTTGCTTTCCTTCCCCTCCCCTCCCCTTCCTCTCCTCTCCTCTCCTCCCATTCCTTTCCTTTTTTCTTACTTTTCTCCTTCCCTTCCCTTCTTTCCTTCCCCTCCCCTCCTCTCCCATTTCCTTTCCTTTTGCACTTTTGGTACTTTGCATTAGCTTTAACTCTTAATAATGTGACTTGAATTCTTTGAAAAAGCTTTCCCCTTTCCCCTGCAGTAATCTATGCTAGCAAATTTAATGGGCAAGAATACCCCCTTTGTCTTGGAAGAGTTGATTTGCAGCTCATGGGACACGACCACGTTTTCTGCTCTCTGTTAGTGAGAACATTCCAAAGATTCCCCCTGTGAGCTGTCACTTCAATGTCTTAATAAGGCCAGCCGTGTGCAGCTGTAAAATGGATGACGGTTGCCTTTTCTAAATATTGGGTGCCTGGAGATTCCATTTATGGTGAGGCTTGCAAACTTGGTATTTCACCAAAGGTCAGCCTCTCAGATAACAGCATTGCTCACCGTAGCCCAGAGTTTCTTCAGCCTGGAGTTTCTTCAGATTGCAGGCATCCCTTTTCCTAGAGAAACTGTGCAGAACAGGGATTGGAATTGCGGAGGACAAATAGGCCATCTAAAGGAACTAAGCCGATGAAGTATCCTTTTGACGAGATGCTAGTTTATGCTGCTACGATGTGGATGTGAGCCTGATGGCAGGAGGACTTGAATGCCTCATGTAAATTTGGATTTTTCTCTTCTGCTTACTGCATAGATTTGGCTCTTTCTTGCAATATTGTAATTAACTCACAAGGTGGAATAAAATGGGCTATAGTGTACCTATTTGAAAGAGCAGCATGATGAAGTGTTGAAGACTCTCGCCTCTTGCTTGGCAGGTTGAGAATAGAATAGAAATAGAAATAGAATAAAATAGCGACCACGCCGGAAGAGGAGATGAGGTAAATGAGCGGGAATTTTAAACAGACTAAGGAATAGGGGAAAAAAAACTCCTTTCCCTTCAATCTTTCTGACTAATTTAGGCTCACTAGCTGACAAGATGGATGAAATTCATCTCTTAAATAGATGGAATTCTGATTTTCATAATTCAGCTGTTCTTTGTTTTATTGAAACCTAGCTTAATCCACAAATTCATGGGGACAACACCATATACATCCCAGGATTTCAGACATTTAGATCAGACAGAATTGAAGAGACATCAAGTAAAACAAAGGGTGGAGGATTATGTTTATATATCAACAACAGCTGGTCTCAGGATATAGCTATAATATATAAGTTTTGTGATGAAAACTTAGAGTCTTTACACTCAACTGCAAGCTATTTTACTCTCCACGTGAGTTTTCCTCATTTTTCTTAATAGCTGTGTATGTTCCTCCACAAGCCTGTGTAAACAAGGCATTACGAACTCTTGCTGATCAAATTATGGAGGTTGAAGCCAAACACCCAGGTTCCCTTCCCATCATTTTAGGAGATTTCAATCAAGCAAACTTAAGGAAAGAGCTCCCAAAATATTTCCAGCATGTCAATTGTCCCACCAGAGGCAAAATTACTTTAGACCACTGCTACACAACAGTAAAAGATGCTTATAGGTATGCTTTACCATGAGCAGCTATGGGACACTCTGACCACTGCATGATTCACCTTGTACCTGCCTACAGACAAAGACTTAAAACCATTAAGCCAACAATTAAATCAATGAAGACTTCGTTGGACGAGGCAAAGCTGAAACTCCAAGCCTGCCTTGATTGCACTGATTGGAATGTTTTTGAAGATGCCTCTGCAGACCTAGATGAGCTCACAGATACTGTAACATCATATGTTAGCTTCTGTGAAGACTTATGTGTTCCAACAAGGAACTTGCAAATATATAGTAACAATAAACCTTGGTTCACAGCTAAACTTAAGCAGCTACGTCATTCCAAAGAGGAAGCCTAAAGAAAAGGTGACAGAATGCTATACAACTAGGCCAGAAACATATTAACAAGAGAGATCAGAGCAGCAAAAAGAAGCTACTCTGAAAAGTTAGAAAATAAATTCTCAACAAATGAACCAGCAAACATGTGGAAAACTCTTAAAAACATCACTGGCTTCAGCAAACCTCCTTCCCAGGCAGAAGGAAATCAACAACTAGCAGATGACCTGAATGTGTTTTACTGCAGGTTTGAAAAGAAACTACAGCCACCTATCTCCACAACCTACATCTCAAACACACCAACAACAGCCAAGCCTCCTACAACTGGCCCCAATCTATTGGGCTCACAACCTCTGGTGATCACAGAAAAAGAAGTACAAGATCTATTACACAGACAGAAGCAGGAAAAGCACCTGGGCCAGACAAGATAATTCTTTCTTGTTTAAAAGTCTGTGTTGACCAATTGGCCCCCATCTTCACCCGAATCTTCAATAGATCACTAGAGATGTGCTATGTTCCTTCCTGCTTCAAACATTCTACCATCATCCCAGTGCCAAAGAAGCCCTCCATCGAGGAACTGAATGACTACAGACCAGTTGCTCTAACATCTGTAGTTATGAAAATCTTTGAAAGGCTTGTGCTGTCTCACCTGAAAACCATCACAGATCCGCTGTTAAATCCCATGCAGTTTGCATACCGAGCAAATAGATCAACAGATGATGCTGTTAACATGGCTCTGCATTACATCCTACAACAACTTGAATCTCCAAATACCTATGCAAGGGTCCTCTTTGTAGACTTCAGTTCAGCATTCGATAGCATCATTCCAGACACTCTTCTAAGTAAATTAAACCAACTAACGGTACCTGATTGCACTTGTAAGTGGATCATAAGCTTCCTAACAGACAGGAAGCAGCAGGTGAAGCAAGGCAGAATCACATCCGATACCTGTACAATCAGCACAGGGGCCCCCCAAGTGCTATCTCCACTTCTCTTCTCCCTATATACCAATGACTGCATCTCAAATGATCCATCTGTTAAAATACTGAAGTTTGCTGATGACACAACAGTGATTGGTCTCATTTGAGACAATGATGAATCTGCATACAGACAGGAGGTTATACAACTTGCCTTGTGGTGTAACCGGAACAATCTGGAACTGAACACACTCAAAACCATAGAAATGGTGGTAGACTTTAGAAGAAACCCTCCTATACTACCACCTCTTACAATACTAGATAACGTAGTATCAACAGTAGAGACCTTCAAATTTCTAGGTTCTACTATATCACATGACCTAAAATGGACACTTAACATCAAAAACGTCATCAAAAAAGCACAACAAAGAATGTTCTTTCTGCACCAACTCAGAAAGCTCAAACTGCCCAAGGAGCTGCTGATACAGTTCTACAGAGGAATTATTGAGTCTATCATCTATAACTGTAACTATCTGGTTTGGTTCTGCAACCCAACAGGACAGACACAGACTTCAGAGGATAATTAGGACTGCAGAAAAAACAATTATTACCCACCTGCCTTCAATTGAGGACCTGTATACTGCACGAGTCAAAAAGAGGGCTGTGAAAATATTTACAGACCCCTCACATCCCAGACATAAACAGTTTCAATTCCTTCCCTCAAAATGACACAATAGAGCACTGCACACCAGAACAACTAGACACAAGGGCAGTTTTTTCCCGAAAGCCATCACTCTGCTCAACAAATAATTCCCTCAACACTGTTCAACTATTTACAAAGTGTACACTACTATTACTGTTAATCTTCTCATCACTCCTTATCACCCATCCTCTCCCACTTGACTATTTCCTAGTATGATTTGATTGTTGATTGTACCCTATAACTATCATTAAGTGTTGTAAGTTATGATTTTGATTCTTAATGAATGTACCTTTTCTTTATGTAAACTGAGAGTATTTACACCAAGACAACTTCCTTGTGTGTCCAATCAATCACAACTTCCTTGTGTGTCCAATGAATTTGTAAGTCACCCGGAGTCACTATGTCAGTAGTGGGATTCAAAAAATGTTACTACCTGTCCTGTGGGCGTGACTTGGTGGGCGTGTCATGGCTTGACTTGGTGGGCATGGCTTGGCAGGGGTGGCAGAGGAAGGATACTGCAAATTCGCATTCCCTCCCCACCCCACTAACCTGCTTTCCAGCTCTGTTCTCCTGTGCAGGGCAACCAAAGAAGACCCAGCTGATCAGCTGGAACTCGGGAGGCAGAGAACAGATGGGGGAGGGGCCAGTCAGAGGTGGTATTTGCCAGTTCTCTGAACTACTCAAATTTTCTACTACCTGTTCTCCAGAACTGGTCAGAACTTGGTGAATACCACCTCTGCACCATGTGTGAGTTGGGCAGTCATGTAATTTATTTTATTAAATAAATAAATACATTAATTTGTGCCTGGCTAGGATTCTCTACTGGAACTGGTCTTATGATTCTCATGAATCTGGTTTAAGATTGAAGTAGACATCTAGATGCTAAAGAGGACTTTAAATTAGCAGTGTGACAGAAGATTGTCCCTTCTCTCATTGGCTATCACATGCTGGTGGCAGGTCACTTTTGCAATGGGGGGAAGTTTACAGAACTGTCTGATACATGCATCTCTTTCATGCATGTGCCTGTACATATGTTACGCATTTTCTTCAGCCTATCTGAATTTGAAGGATTCCCAGAGATTTTAGTACAGGTTAATCAACACCAAAGGCAAATTTTACCACCTGTGATGTGGCAGAGGCAATATCATATCTTTCCAGTTGTGTTTGTTCAATTTATTTATTTAAGATGTATAGCCAGCGCATTTCCTTACCTCATCCATCCTTAGCCTCTGAATTAAGTCATCATTCTTCTCACTGTTAATGATTGGGAATTGAGATTCACGAAGTAGTGAATCATATAAGACCTCCCAGTGAGTTTGTAGCTGGACTGAGATTTGACTGTTTGCCTCACAGGTAGAAGCCCAAAATGGATGGAATACATTTGAATTTTTCATTTCTCCAACATGATTGCTCTTGTTAGAGCAATGAAATCACTCTTCATTTAGACAGTGATTGGGCAAAAGTACAAGTACATATTTCCCCAAATTCCAAAATACTTATCACAATAGCTTTGATTTTTTCCAAATGCAATATCTGCAGATTGTATTATTGAACATTTCAGGATCAGCTTTCTTCAAACATTGAGTTAATTTGCTTAGAGTCCATTAAGCTTTTGGTGAGATAGGAATTCAAATTTTCAATTCCAACCCATATAATTCATCTGGGTCCTGAGTTGACTGGATTTAAAGGGAGTTTCAGTCCAGGTGCAAAACACTAAATACTCGATTTTGATTAAAACCTCATATTTGTTTGGAGTACATCTCTTTGAATGTAGTGTTGTTCCAAATGAACGAGTGTAAGCATAGGTTGTGAATTTTCATGACTTCTGGCACACCAAATAAAATAGTTAGAATTGTGTCTAATGCCCATCCTAAAGGAAAAGTTTGACCAGAAATGTATGGAAGTTTCTGGCATGATCCCCAGCTTCCCCATTTAACTGACAGTAGGAACTGATAAAATTAAACTGTTTCCAAATCAATTGTGGTCAGCTGAACTAGACAGACTTGACCAGAAAATCATTTTCATAGGAGCACTAGAAATATACTTTACTGAGGTAAATTATAATGATAGAAGTCTGATTCAGAGGTGGTATTCAGCAGGTTCTGACCAGTTCTGGAGAACCAGTAGTGGAAATTTTGAGTAGTTCAGAGAACCGGCAAATACCACCTCTGACCGGCCCCGCCAACCCCATCTATTCTCCGTCTCCCATTGAGTTCCACTTGATCTGCTGGGTCTTTGGTTGCCCTGCACAGGAGAACGGAGCTGGAAAGCAGGTTAGTGGGGTGGGGAGGGAATGGGGATTTTACAGTATCCTTTCCTTAGAGTGGGGTGGGAATGGAGATTTTATAGTACCCTTCCCATGCCCATGAAGCCATGCCACGCCACGCCCACAGAACTGGTAGTAAAATTTGTTGAATCCCACCACCGCTCTGATTGTCTTTATTTTCCTCCTAATTATACCACGGTGAATTAGGGAAGTGTTTACATGAGCCACTCCAATATCATCTTCCTTCCCCGGTGATCTAAAGAAAATTCCAGACTTCATTGTTGAGGTATAGTGGTTCTTGCATAGAGATAGTCCTCACCTTACAATCATTCATTTAGTGACTGTTTGAAGTTACCACGGCATTGAAAAAAGTGACTTATTGTGTTTTTCACAACTATGACTGTTGCAGCATCCCTGTGGTAATGTGATGAAAATTTGGGTGCTTGGCAACCGGCATGTATTTATGATGGTTGCAATATCCAGGCATCATTTGATCCCCTTTTGCGACCTTCTGACAAGTGAAATCAATGGGAAAGCCAGATTCACTTAACAACAGCATTACTAAGTTAACAACTGCGGTGATTCACTTAAAAACAGTGGCAAGAAAGGATGTAAAAATGAGGCACAACTCACTTAACAAACTGCCTTACTTAACAACAGGAATGTTGGACTCTTAAGTGGCCGTAAGTTGAGGACAAATCATTAAAACCTGTTGAATAAGGTCAAAGAGGTAAGTGGACCAAATAAAAGGGTCATCTGTGTGGTGTCTTCTACCCTGTAGTTGTGAGTCAAAGATTGCCTATATTTCTGTCTTGTTCAGTTGTACATGAGTTGCACACGTCCATTGTGTTTCACCTAATGATTGATGTGCCATTATCTTAATTACTCTTACATCCGTTCACCAAGGATTGTTTTGCTCAGCATGATAAGCCACGATTCGTTTATTTGGGGTTAGCGTGATATGTGAATCAAGTCTCTGCAGCTTGTTCTTCTGTGTTTCAACAAATCCTGGTATGATGAACTAAATTTAGGTTTGATGAGTCCTTATTTATATCAGAATAAACACTCGAAAATCTTTTCTGAAGCAAGCTGAAATTTGGCAAGAATATTGTACCATAAAAGCTTTCAGGCCTTCGAAGCCGTTGACTCATAACTTTAGATGGGATTAATCATAAAACATACTGGCTGGTTGCTGACTTATCGTGGGGGTAAGAAAGCATGATACTTTTACTAGAGTTTTCTGGGGCGTGGTAACCTCTTGTGTTTGGGATTTCCTGTTTCTTTCAGATAACTTCTTATCTCCAAACCTTTTGCAAACTGAGTGGGACTGTGTTGGTTCAGTCCATCTCTTTATTTCTGGATCCCCTCTAATTGGAGATGTTAAAAAATCTAGAAACAAAGGCTATGGTTAAAGCGAAAGAAAACATTTGTCTTTTCTGCTAGGTCTTGGTTAATCTTTTTTAGAACTGTTTCCATGCAAGGATTCTGTCCTGGGATTTAATGGTTACTGGGAACCACAGATTGTGAGTCACATTGCTGGTCTTAGCATCCTTCGTGTAGATACATTACCAATTGTTGATGCTCATCCCAGTGCTAGGAAAAACTTACTCATTTCAGATCAACCTTTGTAATAGACCCAAAAGTAAACAAAATCATTTTTATACAGTTAACTAGCATGCAAAAAACAACAACAACCCTACCCAAATCAAAACTGCTTCGGAGCGAGGTCATTATCTCCTAGGCTCAAAGGAATAAAGAGGAACTTATAATGGAAATTGTATTCCACACAGACAGTCCCTGGATTAAGAAGGTTCTAATGTAAGGACAATCCCTAGATATCACTGGACCATCTATTACTAAAAAGGGCAAAAGGCATTTTCCTTTCTCAACAGCCGTCAAAGGGCTGAAGCCATGCGACGCTTTCAGCAACTGCTGAAGCCACATCTATTTTGATATACAGCCTGATTCCTAAAAGCAGTGCGAGACTTCAGTCCTTCTTGGCTCAAGGAGCGAGAACACCAATCGCCACTTTCAGTCATAAGCAGTCCATTTGTAAGTACAAGTTCTGACTCACATACAAATTCAGGCTTAAGACAAAGTTAGCAGAACCCGTTCTTAACCCAAGGACTGCCTGTACCAGTAAAGTAAGATCCTGCTTGTTTTAATTCAGTCTTTACTTAGGATTGACGGGCTAATAGAGTAGCAGAGTTGGAAGGAATCTTGGAGGTCTTCAATCCCCAGCTCAAACAGGAGACCCTATACCAGAGTTTCCCCAACCTTTCTGGGTTGGGGGTCTGGAGGGAGGGGAGGAGGAAGAGGGGATAGTTTTGGGGGGGATGGACACATCCGCTGCTCATGTGAATGGGGCTGCAACAGTGGCGGCATGCTACTGGTTCTGCCTGGTTCTGCTGAGCCGGTAGTGGTGATGAGCAGCGGAGAACTGAACCGATTCTCTCCGCCACTCTGCGGTTGGGCCCACCTGCTTGCCTGGGCTTCCATACCCACCTTTATTCCCTGCTTCTGAAATGCAGCTGCTTTGCGTGGCACAGCAGAGTGCTGCACGGCAGCTGCTAAAGCAACTGGGAGAGTGCAGGCTTGCAGGAGGTGAGTTGGAATGCCTGCGCAAACTGCGTGTTTGGTGCGTGCATGCATGCAAAATGTGTGAATGCACACAAAGCGCGCCCACCAAGCCATGCCCACCGAACCAGTGATAAAAGTTTGTTAAGCCTGGGTTCCCCAACCAGGGTTAAGGAGACAAGCTAAACAGAATGTGCAGCATTAGTCAGATAGGCACACAGATAAATGAGTGATATAAGTTTGTATGTTTATTAACATACAGTAAAAATAACAGATACGCTTGTGCTATCAAAAATATAGTTTATTCCATTTATCGCATAGTCAAAATAACAGTCCAATAGTCATGTATCATTTAGTCAGTCCATTCAAGGATATTCAGTTAGCAAAGTCCATGTGGAATATCCTATGTCAGTTCACTTACAAATCAGTCCTTTGTTTCTCTCCCGTTCGAGTAACGCAGTCTTGAGTCCATGCAGTAATTAGGGATCATCAAAGCCAGAGAGAGAGCAAGCTGTCATCTTGCTTCTTTTAAAGTGCTTTCACAACCACTCCCCTAATTACAGTCCTACAGTTAAAATTGCAGACACTTTAACTAACAAACTATGATTACATATTTATTATTTTACCTAAACCAGTTAGGGTAAACAATGTTATCCCTAACAAAGTTTTTGGATCCCACCATTGGGCTGCGAGTGCCCACGATCCTTTCGTGGGTGGGTCCATGAGTCTCTGGGATGCTCACGCGAGTGGAGCTGTGCGTGCATGCACGCACACGTGTGCTCCAGCCAGCCACTCATGTGGCCTGGTTACAAATAGGCGGCGGCCCACTAGTGGGCCATAGCCCACAGGTTGGGAACCCCTGCCCTATACCATTCCAGTCAAGTGGCTGTCCAGTCTTTTCTTAAAAGCCTCCAGTGATGGAGCACCCACAAATTCTGGAGGCAAGTCATTCCACTGGTTAATTGTTCTCAGTGTTAGAAAATTTCTCCCTAGTTTTAGTTTGTTTCTTTGATTAGTTTCCATCCACTCTTTCTTGTTTTGTCTTCTGGTGCTTTGGAAAATAGGTTGTCCCCAGGGGTGGGATTCAAATTTTTTAACAACCAGTTCTGTGGGTGTGGCTTAGGTGGTGGGCATGGCTTGGTGGTCATGTGACTGGATGGACATGGCTTGGTGGTCATGTTATTGGCTGGGTGTGGCCAACTCAATATCACTCACATCGAGGCACACATCTCCTCACCTGGCCTCTCAGGATTGTGGGGATGCTGCAACAGTTGTTAAGTGTGAAAAATGGTCATAAGTCACTTTTTTTCAGTGCTATTGTAACTTTGAATGGTCACTCCACACAAGCAAAGTAGGAGGAGGAAAAAACTCCAGAGAAGTTCTTGAGATAGGAAGTCTAGTCCTGCCAAGAATGTAATAAAAGTTAATGGAGAGGCAGTTTCTGTAAGCAACCCCAGAATGTTTCCTTCCTGCTTTTCTTACAGGATTAGGCCAGTAATTTCTTCTAATAACCGGTTCTCCGAACTGCTTAGAATGTTAACAACCGGTTCTAGCAAATAGTAAAATCCCATCCCTGGTTGTTCCCCTCGTCTTTGTGGCAACCACTCAAAAATAAGAACACTACTATCATGTCACCGCTAGTACTTCTTTTCACTAGACTAGACATACCCAATTACTGTAACTGTTCTTCATATGTTTTAGCCTCCAACCCTCTAATCATCTTTGTTGCTCTTTTCTGCACTCTTTCGAGAATTTCAACATCTTTTTTTATAATATGTTGAATTAAATTCAACATTTTAGTGGAACCGAATCCCTCTCAAATGTTTATAGACTTGGCAACATATTGGTTGTCCTCAGAAGCATTCTCTTGGTATGGCAGTATTGTTCTTATTTTACATATTGGTGAATTAAGAATAATGTAGTGATTTATTTGTGGCAACATACAGGATATACAAACAAGGATGGGAGGATTTAAATCTAGATTTCCTATATTTGGGTGAGCCCTGCATCTATTGGAAGGACACTGCCTTTTCTTCATGTCCCTAGGCATGTACATAAGAAGGAAACCAAGTGGAAAGGAGAATTTGAAGAATCTGCAGTATACAGAATAGTCAAGCTTGCTTTGGTAATTCTGCTTTGCCTCAACGTGTAGAAAAAATTTGTGGACTGTAAATTATTGGGATTTGCAGTGTAGTGTTATTAAACTAGTTTCCTTTCTCCTTCCTTAGCTCAGTGTTCTAAACCTCAGTAAATTTAAGATGTATGGACTTCAACTCCCAGGAATCCTAGACACCGAAGTCCACACATCTTAAAGTTGCTGGGTGTGGGAAACATTACTCTAGCTAATTAATATCTGTGAAGCATATGGAATTCCATAGATAACTAGCTGTCTAAGAACTAAGGAGGTGCTTTGGTGACAATATTGGAAAGAAGAACTACGAACGTTTCCAAACTGCCTTACAGAAGAATGAATATCAGATGTGCAAAAACCAAAACAGGATGTAGCTGTATTCTCTAAGACCGCCTTCTGTCCTTGCAGTGCATCCCTTGCCCATAAAATGAAAGGCTGAGCTTGAAAAATGGATGTCAGCATGTAATACTACTGGTGTGGTCTTTAGAAGCCTCTATTTTCCTCTGCTTCATGTGGAATAGATTAAACCACCCATTAGGTTTGAGCCTTAAGCCTGCTAATTCTTAAGCCTGCTAATTCTTATTAACTAATTTCTCTTGGTAAAGAAAGTTGAAGGAAGTCTTAACTTAAGAACAACCACTGAAAACTAGTTATTTATTTATCCTGTTAATTACATTCACATTGCAAGGATAGAAAACCAGTGCTTGATATAGCACCTATAATCAGGGATGGGATTCACATTTTTTAACAACCGGTTCTGTGGGCATAGCTTCGGTGGTGGGCATGGCTTGTTGGTCATGTGACTGGGTGGACATGGCTTGGTGGTCATGTTATTGGCTGGGTGTGGCCAACTCAATATCACTCACATCTAGGCACGCATCTCCTCGCCTGGCCTCTCAAAACTGTGGGGATGCTGCAACAGTCGTAAATGTGAAAAATGGTTTTAAGTCACTTTTTTTGGTGCCATTGTAACTTTGAATGGTCACTCCACACAAGCAAAGTACCAGCAAATGAAGGGAAAAAAACTCCAGAGAACTTCCTAAGACAGGAAGTCTAGTCCTGCCAAGAATGTAATAAGGGTTAACGGAGAGGAAGTTTTGATTTTTTTTTTTAATTTGGTTTGTCAATTGCTTACAAGATAATAGGTATAAGTGAAAACATAGTTATGAATACATGGATACATATAAGAAAAATAAAAAATATATATAACAGAAACAATAGGACAGGGACGGTAGGCACGTTGGTGCGCTTATGCACGCCCCCTACAGACCTCTTAGGAAAGGGTTGAGATCAATAGTAGACAGTTTAAGGTTAAAGTTTTTGGGGTTTGGGGAAGAAACCACAGAGTCAGGTAGAGTATTCCAGACATTGACCACTCTGTTGCTGAAGTCGTATTTCCTGCAATCAAGTTTGGTGTGATTAACCTTGAGTTTGTATCTATTGTTTGCTCTTGTGTTGTTATGGTTGAAGCTGAAGTATTCATTGACAGCTAGGACATTGCAATGTATGATTTTATATACTATACTTAGATCGGACCGAAGGCAGTGTAGTTCTACATTTTCTAGGACTAGAGTTTTGAGTCTGGTGGCATAAGGTATTCTGCAACAAGTAGAGGAGTGGAGAACTCTTCTTGTGAAATATTTCTGGACTTTCTCAACCTTGTTAATATCAGATATGTAATGTGGGTTCCAGACTGATGAGCTGTATTCGAGTATTGGTCTAGCAAATGTTTTGTATGCTCTAGTTATTAGTGTAATATTACCAGAGAAAAGATTAGGTAAACAACTCTTAATGCCTTTTTGGCTATGTAGTTACAGTGGGCTCTAGCACTTAGGTCATTTGAGATGAGTACTCCAAGATCCTTGACAGAGTTTGGATCATCAACAAGGTCTTGACTATTCAGCCTGTATTTTATTTTCTGATTTATTTATTTTTTGCCAATATGTTGGACAGAGCATTTATTTGTTGAGATTTGAAGTTGCCATTTGTTTGACCATTCTGATACATAGTCAAGGTCTTTTTGAAGGGTAGCAGTATTGTCTGTGGTGTTGAATAGCTTTAAATCATCAGCGAAAATAACGCAGTTGCTCTTAATATGATCACAGAGGTCATTTATGTAGAATATGAAAAGAGTTGGTCCTAGAACACTGCCTTGGGGGACACCACTATTGACAGGTACAGAATTTGATAGGACGCTCCCAATTTTGACCATTTGTTGTCTGTTTGACAGGAATGCTTCTATCCAGTTATACAGGTGTCCAGAGATACCATAAGATTTTAGTTTTAGGAGTAGTTTGTCGTGTACCACTGAATCAAAGGCTTTACAGAAGTCTATGTAGATTGCGTCTATTGCTTTGCCCTGATTGAATTGTGTAGTCCATGTTTTTGCAGTGTAAGAGTTGCAGATTACACGATAGTTTTTTCCTAAAAAACACCAGAATGTTTCCTTCCTGCCTTCCTTACAGGGTTAGGCCAGTAATTTCTTCTAACAACCAGTTCTCTGAACTGCTTAGAATGTTAACAACAGGTTCCAGCAAATAGGTGTGAACTGGTAGAATCCCACCCCTGCCTATAATGCGGTAGCAATGGCAGCTCTATAAATAGAATAACAAAGTCAACATTGGGTAATGGCTCAGCTTGGTTTGGATCAATATCCAATTCCAAAACCTGGTGGAAACCATTGCTCAGTCCACAAAGGTTGAAATGTGGAGGAATCTATTTTTTAGATGTTGTTGATCTGTAACTCCCAACATCTTATATTGTTACTGACTAGAATGTTGAGAATTCCAGAACATCTCAAAAGTGATAAAATTGAATGATTGAATAAACAAACATAGAAATTAAATATAAAGGCAGGCAATAAAATATAATTAGATCTATGCATTAAAGAACATACAGATATGGTTTTGGTAACTAAGATGCATCTTATTAATCAGTAGAGTTGAAAAGCAATCATCAATTTCTTGAAATACAGGAACTAGAAATCTATGTATTATTCAAACTCATTTGTCTGTTTGTCTGCTTGTAACCTTCATCTGGGTGAAATGGTGCATTGCTGGGCAACCATTTTTGAATACACTTATTTCAAAAGGGCTAACTTTAAAAAATACATCCAAAATCCAGGACCTGTGACTCCCATGGGACTGAAATGTGGCAAAGCTGTGACATGTGATCACCATTTCCAATGCTCCCTGCCAGCGTTCCCACAAGTTAATACCATTTATATTATCATAAATGTTGTATTGCCATGATATCATAAAGCTTTAGTTACTGAATATATTGATATAACTCATGTTTTGGACATAGAAGACTCCAGCTTTGATCTACCACATCTTCAGATGGGGCTGTGAAAGATTATGGTCTGAAATCCTGCCTTGATCAAAGAACCAAAGGGTACCTGCCAGGACAAAGTTACATGGAGCATTAAACTTATGCGGTAGCCCATATTTATCAATGACAAACCAATTAGTATTCTCTGTAGAGTGACAAAGTGATGTCTCAGACTAAAAACCCTCCCAATTTGCTTGCCTTTTCCAATTTTTCTATTTCCAATATGAACTGCACTCATCCCAGCTGTTTGGAGATCTTGTCTCTCCCTCCTTCCAATTTTTTACCTGGGTGTAGATACAGTCCCAGGAAAAGTAAATAGGAGTGAAATTGACCAGAATGTTTTAGAAACAGATCAGCTGGCACTGTTTGTTTTTGTCCTATTAGGCTGAAAGTGTTTATGTGTAGGTCAGTTTTGGAAGGAGCAGTTGCTTCAAAACAGAAGGAAGAGATAATTGAGATTTCATGGAATGTCAAGCCTCTGACTATGGTATAATTTGCTTATTGGAAGCTATCTTCCACTGGACATCCAACTGGCTCCCACCCTAATTGTCTTCTGGAAGCTGCTCAAAACAAAACTGTTTTGGACAGCCTTGATCCCACCTCAATTTGGTAATGCTTTGATCTCATTAATTTAATGTTACTTTATGTTTTCAGATAATGTGGAGATGTTTTATTTGTGTACTTTTTGTATATTGTACTTTGTCATTTGTGTATCTTATTTATAAACTGTCAAGAGTTCTTCAAGGTTTGGCAGTCAGTAGATAAAATTAATAATAATATCTTACGCAAACTCCATGAGTGCATCTTTGCTTGCAAATCTTCCTGCTGCGGTGACCAATCAAAGCAAACAACAATGAAATTGGTCAGAGTTAATTAGCAATAGACCCCATGCCAGTTTGTTGGGAAGCTTTTTGAAAAAAAAAGAGGTTCTTCATTCAATGAAAACAACAGGACTATATTTATATTTTGTGGATTTGCACATTTCCTATTGTAACATTAGTTGACTATTATTGCAACCAAACCAAATTCATAAAACATTTTAAGAAAATGCATAATGACATTTAAAACAGATAATGGAATCTGTTTCAATTAATGTAGGACTTCATATTCAGCATTGTCATCAGACAAAAAAATAGGATTAAGCTGTTTTGGTAACCTCCTATAGTTCTTTAGCTGCTGCAAATAATCTTTTGACATAGGCTGCCTGATTAGTATAAATACTACATACTTCAATCCAGGATACATTTCAGATAAAATTATTTTTAATCATTGTTTAGACTACAACATTATTCAGTAATGTCTTGTTTTCAATTTTCAATATTGCTGGCTTTCTCCCACCCATTTATTCTCCATGCACAATCCAAGATAAGCATGGATCTACAGGAAAGGCAGACTTTTGCATGTTTTCAGAATGTAAAATAGTTTCGAACTTGTTCATTTTCACCTTCCACAGTCATGGGAGAATTGAAAACATTTCAGGGACTATCAAACTGCCAGCAAGATATGATGCAAACTTTTTTTTGCCATGGATAACAAATGTTTTATAGCAATAATAATAGCACCTAGACTTATATACCACTTCTCAGTGCTTTACTGCCCTCTCTAAGGAGTTTACAGAGTCAGCATCTTGCCCCCAACAATCTTAGTCCTCATTTTACCCACCTCAGAAGGATGGAAAACTGAGTCAACCTCAAGCTAGTGAGAAATGAACTGCTGGCAATCAGCAGAATTAGCCTGCAATATTGCATTCTAACCACTGCAACACCACAACTCCTTTATATTTTAAGCCCAGGGACCATTGGAGGAACAAACTTCTTAGAATAATAATGGCTAATCTGCTTTATACTATCAGAAAATATTCTGCTTTTTGTAGGTAAGTGTTCTCTATCCAATATGAAGAGGTTGAGGTTACTCCCTAGTAGTTCAGGTACAGCCTGCCCTGCACAAAATAGAGCATGATTTGGACAACCGAAGTTGGCTAATATGATTTAAATGTGTTTTTTAGTAGTTGCTTTTGAAATGCGGACTCTTATTTAGTATTGGAATCTTTTTTGCATTTAATGTTACCAATCCAGATGTGCCTTTATTCTATACTTTAGTTTTTAATAGCTATGTAGAGAGTTTTCAGCTTATCTTTCAAGTGCATTTGAATAGGTGTTTAAATCTGTTCATCCAGAATTTTATTTTTGAACTTCAGTACCATTCTTGTTGCAATTCTCTTTCTGTCAACCTGAACTCAAAATTGGTATCTGTTGATGCATGAAAAAAGTTCTACTGCAGACCTCAGAATTCCTTTAGAATAGAATAGAATAGAAAAGAATAGAATAGAATAGAATAGAATAGAATAGAATAGAATAGAATTCTTTATTGGACAAGTGTGATTGGACACACAAGAATAAGCTCACAGAAAACATACAGCAGGTAAAATAGGATATAGATTATAAATAATAATTACAAACCTTAATAATAAGTTACAATCAACAATTGATAAAACATAAGATACCAATAGGAGAAGATAGTAGGAAAGATGAGAAGTTGAGAAAAGATGAGAAATGAGAGAGTGCTGTAAGAAGCAAAGTGATGGCACAGGGAAGAAAAACTATCTTTCGTCGAGTTGTTTTGGCATGCAATGCTCTATAGCAGCATCCTGAGGGGAGGAGTTGAAATAGATTATGTTCTGTCCTTAATTTGCATACTTGAAATCCCCGCGCTTTGATTGGCTAAAGCGCGGGGATTTCTGATTGGCCAGGCGAGCCGCGCTGATTGGCCCGATTGAAGTCTCCCGTGATTGGCTCACTCCAAGAGCGGGAGACTTGGATCGCTGCCATCGGCCGCGGCCGCCGCAGCGAAAAGGATAAAAGCCGCGGGCTTTTTCCTTTTCGCCGGTTCGGTTCACAACTGTTAAATAAAGAGCTTGAAACTTAGTCACCGACTCTTGGCTTCTTTTGCGGACACGACACTGGCGACGAGGATGGGATCCCGACCCTGAACCGAACCCCGTGTCCAACAAGAGCCAGTTTCAGCACAGAGATGGCGAAAATCGCACCGCCCGCCCCCTTCAACCCCGCCACCGAGGACTGGGAATCATTTTCAGACCGTTTCCGCATGTACCTCGAGTGCACCGGAATGAAGGACGCCCCGGGCCCGCTAAAACGCGCCGTCTTCCTCACCCATTGCGGAACCGAGGTCTTCCAGATGGCCAAGGCATTGGCCAAGCCGGCAGACGCAACCGCCATGGACTGGGACGTCCTCGAACCTATCCTGCGGCGCCATTACGCCCCCGAGGTCCCCATCCTGATCCGGCGCAACGAATTTTACCGCCGAGACCAGAAACCAGGCGAAAAACTGAGCGATTTCATCGCCGAGCTGCGGCACCTAGGAGGACTCTGCGAGTTTGAAGGTCTGAACAGCCTCCTAAGAGACCGATTCGTACTCGGCCTATGGGACTCTACACTCCAGAGCCGGCTTATGGCCAAGGGCGACATCAGCCTAGCAGACGCCCTCACCGCAGCCGCAGCCGCAGAAGCAACCCACACTTCCGCTGACAGCATGCGAAAATCAGACGCGAAGGGCAGAAACAACAACCCGGCAAGGTCGGCCGACCCTAAAAGCGAATCAACTGCACACTACGGAGAATTCCAGTCTACGTCCAGCACGTCAGAAGACGAGGAGGACATACACCGCGTACAGACGGGTCGTGGCGACCAACGGAGCCAAAGAGGTCGTAGGTCGAGGACCAACTGTGCCGGGTGGGGCGGCGACCACCCCAGATCAGAATGCCGATTTTTTGACTCTATCTGTAGGCATTGTGAAAGACGGGGACACATCGCTCGAGTTTGCCGCCAAAAGAAGACCCGCAGCCTGCCCAGATGGGAACATCACGACCGAAAGAAGGAAAGCCCCCCGCCCAGGACCAGAGATCGCCAATCAGACGGTCGGTGGGACCGAATCCAACGATCTTCAAGAGGCGGTGACAGTCGGCGCAAAGAAGATACCCACCAGACGGTAACCATCGGCCACGCCATCTCCGACGGCGCCAGAAAGGTACACGTAGAAGTCCATATTGAAGGCCAACCATGCAAGATGGAGGTGGACTCCGGGTCCTACCTCTCCATGATTGCATGGCACGAGATAAAACGGCTAGTGCCCACCCTCCATAAGAGGAACATTAATGCCCAAAAAATCATTATAAAAGACTACCAGGGAAACCGCGTCCCAGTAGTGGGCACCAAGAACTTTAATGTAACTTACAAAGGCCGCACCGAACAACTCCCACTCACAATCGTCGATCGCGACCACCCAAGCCTGCTGGGCCTACAATGGTTCGCCCTACTTGACATCGCGCTGACAGGAGTCAACCACGTCGTCGACGACGGCTGGGAACAGCGGCTAGCCCAGGAGTTCCGGGAGGTCTTCGACGGAAGCCTGGGCAAGTACCAGGGGCCCCTTATCTCATTTGACCTAGACCCTAGGGTTCCCCCCAAGCGACTAAAACCTAGGAGGGTACCATTCACCCTAAAACCTAAAATTGATGAGCAGATCGACAAGCTCGTCAAACAGGGGGTGTTGCAGCCGATAGACCATGCCCGATGGGAGACCCCTATAGTGACCCCAGTCAAGCCAGACGGGTCCGTGAGAATTTGTGGGGACTATAAGGCCACCCTAAATGGCGCGTTGCAACAAAGCGCCTACCCCGTCCCAATCGTGCAACACCTACTGCACTCACTGGGAGGGGGCAAGGTCTTTGCCAAGCTCGATCTCGCCCAGGCATATCAGCAGTTGCCGGTCGACGAAAAAACAGCGGAAGCCCAGACCATCGTTACCCATCGGGGGGCATTCAAATGTAACCGGCTCCAATTTGGAGTCAGCGTGGCACCAGGCATCTTTCAGAGCCTGATGGAACGTTTACTGCAGGGCATCAAGGGGGTGGTGCCCTATTTTGATGACGTATTAGTGGCGGCGCCAAACGAAGCCGAATTAGAAAACCGACTCAGGGAGGTCTTAACAAAATTTAAAGTAACGGGACTTAAAGTAAAACGAGAAAAATGCCAACTATGCACAGAGCGAGTGGAATTCTTGGGCTACCTTCTAGACCGGCATGGCATTCACCCTACAATTAAAAAAGTGAAAGCCATCAAAGAAGCCCCCACCCCAAGGTCTAAAATGGAACTACAGGCTTTCTTAGGCTTGCTGAATTTTTATAATGTTTTCCTACCCCAAAAGGCTACGGCGGCGGACCTTTGCCCCCGGTGACTTAGTGTATGCGAAAAATCTGACGGGGGACCCCCTATGGATCCCAGCCGTCATCACTCAAATCACAGGTCCACGGTCGTACCGGCTCCAAACCACCGATGGGCGAGCCTGGAAACGACACATAGACCAGCTCAGGTCACGAACAGCAACGGACCTCAACCCCCAAAACACGAACCAAGGGGGGAGGGAATACCCGAATAAACAAACGCAAGAAAAAATAAACCAGCAGTACTTACCGGAACGCAGCCATCGCGATCCCCCACCGGAGAAGAACCACCTGGCCAGCTCAACCGACTCGGAGAAGCCAAGCGGGAGCGGCGAAACCCGTAGCTCAACCAACCCGGAAGGCCCAGGTGGGAGCCACGGAGAAAGAACCGGCCCGATCATCCAGCCGGTTCGCACAGAAGAGGGAGCAGCCAAAAACATGACCGCTCCGGCCGAAATCCAGCTTGCAACTGAGTTGCGCAGGTCAAGTAGGACTAGACGGAGCCCCGCCTACCTACGTGACTACGCAACGTGATGGACTATACCAAGAGGGGAGGGGTGTTCTGTCCTTAATTTGCATACTTGAAATCCCCGCGCTTTGATTGGCTAAAGCGCGGGGATTTCTGATTGGCCAGGCAAGCCGCGCTGATTGGCCCGATTGAAGTCTCCCGTGATTGGCTCACTCCAGGAGCGGGAGACTTGGATTGCTGCCATTGGCCGCGGCCGCCGCAGCGAAAAGGATAAAAGCCGCGGGCTTTTTCCTTTTCGCCGGTTCGTTTCACAACTGTTAAATAAAGAGCTTGAAACTTAGTCACCGACTCCTGGCTTCTTTTGCGGACACGACAGATTATGTGCAGGATATGAGGAGTCTAGAGATATTTGTAATGTGTAAGTGCCATTTGGATAGGTCAGTCCTTTATCTCCAGTTTAAAAAGACCCGTGACTTCAGAATAGCATTTCTCAATCTTGGCAAATTTAAGAGGCGTGGAATTCAATTCGCAGAATTTTCCAGCCAGCCATAGTTAGTTGGGGAATTCTGTGAGTTGAAGTCAATCTCTCTTAAAGTTGCCAGGGTTGAGAAACATTTTGTTAGAAAACTGTTGGGAATCAATGTAGCTAACATCAATGTAGATGGACAGATTTGGCTTCATTTGGGTGGACCATTTTCCTATCCAAGCAGCAATAATTGTACTTATACTTAAAAATATGAGAGGCTTTCCTAGAATGTATTAATAGAATTGCTGTTAGCCTGCAAATATTGTTAGCAGAGGCATCCAGATAGCGTTAAAATAGTGTCAGGGGAATAAACTTCTAAGGAAATGTTTGTTTCCTTTTCCTGTTTTTCAAGAATGTCATATGCATAGGGATACTGAACACAAACATTTTTGTCAATCTTTGAAACTTTTCAGCTTTCAGCTTTCATTTTCATTGTGAAGAGCCATTAGAGGAAACCCTGCTCAGGCTGATGTTGTATTGATTGCAACAGAAAACGTGGTCCATGGAGCCTCCTCGCCGAGGGACGGTAGATCGCAACTCTCTGCGACTATCGTTCGTGCTCTTTCGTCGGAGAGCCCCAATTATCCTGATTAGGGGCTGAAACTGCCTTGGAGGGGCAGCGGAGTAAGAGGAAGCAGCAAGCCTGTCTGTGGGGAGCCGCATCTCCCCCCCCCCGGGCTTGGCTTTTTTTCCTCCCGAAGACAACTGCAGTGATGGTCTAAAATGGCCACCCCGAAGAGGATGACTCAGTTTGACTAAGATTTGTGCAGGAGGGAAGAAAGAGGTGGATAACATCTGAACCAGGACAACTGGGCAGTATAACCAAATAAAAGTACCCCGGGATTAAGGTAATATGGAATTTTTAAGAAAAGAAAAGTGAGCTGCGAAATTACAAAGGGATAGAGAAAAAAAAAAAGGAAAATATTTTTGACAGCTAAATGGGGCTTCGAACCGGGAAAGGAAGAAGCTGGAATTAAAGATTTAATGAAATTGGACTAAAATAATTTGGGAATACTCAAGAATAAAATTAAAGCTGGACTTAATATTGCCAAAGAATAATAATAATAAAGTTTATAAATTGGAGACTGGATTGTCTTGGAATATTGAGGTTCGAAAAACCTTAAATAAAAATATAGGGGGAAAAAAGTGAAGACTTCGTATAATGGAGAGTGTCACCTTTTGATAAAAATTTAGTTCAATTAAAAAAGAAAGCATTTTGTTTTTGAATGAACTGGTATAAAATTACAGAAATATTGAAACAAAGTAAGAATTTTAGAAAGTGAAAGCAGAACCAGAATAAAGGAAAAAGCAAGGAAGGAAAGATTGTTTGTGGGACTGACTGATGTTTTTGGTATGAATCCTGAACTGGAATAGCTGAGAACTTTAAAAAATTGAAAGAAGAAAGAAGGAAAGTAAAAGTGGTTTTTTTTTTTTTTTTGTGGACTTTGAGGATTGTAAAATATAAGAATGATGATATCTCTTTGGGACTTAAAAATGGAACTTAAAAATATGAGAGTATACAGGAAAGAGGCAAATCACTTTGCTCTGTGCTAGAAAAAATGGAAATGGCGATTGAAGAAGAAGAAGAAAGATTCTCAGGAGAGCAGGAATTGACTCAAAGAGAAGACATTTTGAATGGACAATTAACACAAAGAACATAAGTGGGGAAAGAAGGAAGGTAAAAGTTGAATTTTAAGAAAGCAATTAAAAGAGGGAATAATTGTGAAGTTAGAAAAGGCAGGAAGATTCAGCAGAAAAGGGAAAGGGAAGATATTAAGAAGGAGATAAATTAGAATGAGAAAAGTCATGGGGAAAAAAGAGGGAGGAGAAACAGTAAGACTAGTAAAATGTTGAAAGGAAATTGTTTCTTTACAATTAAAAGAAGGAATACTTGTGAAGTCAGGAAATGTAGAAAGAATGAGAAAATACATGGGGAAGAGAGCGGGAGGAGACTTGGGTTCGCTCCCTGGACAATGCACCGGAGGAGCAGTATAAGAAACAGGCATGTGACAGAAAAAACCACAGAACTAGTAAAATGTTGAAAAGAAATTGCCTTTTCAGAGATAATGGTTGATGAATTAAAAGGGGGATTCTGCAGGGTGACAAGGGGTAATAAGAATATTTCTGCAATTAAAAATATTTAGAAAATAGGGTAATATAGATATTGATAACTCTTATTAAAGGGGGGGGAAATATGCTGTGGAATCCAATTGAGAAGATGTAATGACTAATGGTTTATTGGGAATTAAGATGAGGGAATAAAGGTATATTCTAATCATTAAGGTGTCACACTCAAATAATAAAAGAGGGGAAATTTATATTTGTTCTTTTTTCTTTTTGTGTGGGTGTGTTAAGATCTGTATCAATTTAGAACTTATTAAATGTGTGTAATGGAAAGGGAATGTGACAGACTAAAGAATCAGCTAAATTAATAAGTTTAATATAGATTATTAAAAGCAAGGAGAGACATTGGTAACTTCATTATTACCACTATTAGGCAAATATATATTGTTTATTTGTATTTTTAAAATAAATATTAAGGATTATGTTTGAAATAATTGAAATGAAATTAAAAAATGTTTAGATTGGGATTAATGAAAGAATTTAGAATTAAACCTTATTAGTATTTATTAGGTAAATACATATTGTTTACGTTTAAAAACAAATACTAAAGGATTAATTTGAAATAATTGAAATGAAACAAAATTGATTGAAATTAAGGAAAGAGGCTAGAATTAATGTGTTTGTTTCTCTCCCTACTGAAAATTTGGAATGGAAAAGATAATAATAGAATTAAGTATGCATATATCATTGTATAATTTCTGTCATATTTGTATGTAAAGATGATGACCCAAAAATATGTTGTCCACCAAAAAGAGATTTTTGTTTTTAATGTGAAAATTGAATAAAGTTTGTTAAAAAAAAGAAAAAAGAAAAAAAAAGAAAATGTGGTCCAAAAGATAATGCATTCCTTTAATAACATGTTTCTTTATTTAAGCTGTCAATGGCAAGAAATAATATATCCAATAAAGTTATTCTTTGAGGAATCTACCTGCCTTGGAGTTTTGCTTGCTATGAGTCTATTACTTGGAACCCTGACAATGAGTGTAGTATGAGCATAAGAAATGCTAACCAGAAACAACCTAGCTCTTTTCCACTCCCAACCCAATTTGTTTCAGCACCAGTGGTGGGATTCAATTTTTTTTTTACTACCGGTTCTGTGGGCGTGGCTTGGAGTGCATGGTGTGGCTTAGGGTGTGTGGTTTGTGTCGTGTCCGCGAAATGACGCCAGGAGTCGGTGATTTCATGCAATGCTCTTTATTTGAAAAACTGGAACCGAACCGGCGAAAGGAAAAAAGCCCGCGGCTTTTATTCCTTTCGCCGCGGCGGCCGCGGCCAATGGCAGCGCTTCGAATCTCCCGGGCTCTGAACGAGCCAATTGCGGGAGATTCTTAATGAGCCAATCGGCGCGGCTCGCCTGACCAATTAGAAAGCCCCGCGCTTTGGCCAATCAAAGCGCGGGGATTTCAAGTATGTTAATGAGGACAGAACACCCCTCCCCTCTTGGTTCAGTCCTTATGTTGCGTAGTCACGTAGGTAGGCGGGGCTCCGTCTGGTCCTACTTGACCTGCGCAACTCAGTTGTAAGCGGGATCCCGGCCGGTTCGGTCGGGTCTTTGGTTGCTCTTGCTCCTGTGCGAACCGGCTGGTCGATCGGGCCGGTTCTTTCTCCGTGGCTCCCTCCTGGGCCTTCCGGGTTGGTTGAGCTACGGGTTTCGCCGCTCCCGCTCGGTCTTTCCGGGTCGGTCGAGCTGGCTTGGCTGTTTGTTTCTGGTGAGGGGTTGTGATGGCTGCGTTTTGGTAAGTACTGCTGGTTTATTTTTTCTTGTAATCGGTCACCTGGGTATTCCCTCCCCCCTTGGCTTGCGTTTTGGGAGGTGGGTTCGTTTGCGGTCCTTGACCTAAGTTGGTCGATGTGTCGTTTCCACGCTCGTCCGTCTGCCGTTTGTAGCCGGTACGAGTGTGGGCCTGTTGCTTGGGTGATGACGGCTGGGATCCATAGGGGTTCTCCCGTCAGGTTTTTCGCATATACGGGGTCCCCGGGTGCGAACGTTCGGTGTTTTGTGCTTGAGTCTGGGGGCCGCTCCGGGTTATACGTAGGGTGTAACCTGTCGAGTGGGGACCTTAGCTTTCTACCCATTAGTAGTTCGGCTGGGCTTTTGTTGGTAGTGGTATTCGGGGTTATGTGTTGTGTAAAGAGAAGTCTGTTGATTTTTTCTTGGATCTCCCCGTGGTCCATTTTCCGGATGGTTTTTTTGGTAAATTGAACCATCCGTTCCGCCCTACCGTTCGCCGCCGGGTGCGCCGGTGCTGTTAGTGCGTGGCGGATGCCCCTTTCCGCCAGGAATTTCTCGAACTCCAGTGAGGTAAACTGGGGCCCGTTGTCGGAGACGACGACGTCTGGGAGGCCATGTGTTGCAAAGAGTTTGCAGAGTTCTTTGGTCACGGCCTCCGTGGTTGTTGTCTTCATGTTGCTTACTTCCAGCCAGTTGGAGTAAGCGTCAACTGTTATGAGGAAGGTGTGTCCATTTGTGGGCCCGGCGAAGTCTATATGGATTCTGGACCAAGGTCCCCTTGGGGTTTCCCACTCTAGGACGGGTGCTGTGGGTGGGCTGGGCCTAGTCTCCTGGCATCGCTGGCACCTAGCTACCCAGGCCTCTATCTGCTTGTCCATCCCTGGCCACCAAGTGTAACTTCTGGCCAGGACTTTAGTTCTTACGATGCCAGGGTGCCCCTCGTGCAACATTTCCAAAACCTTCCCCTGTAGTTTGTCCGGAATGACCACCCTGTTGCCCCATAAGATGCACCCTTTTAACAATGAGAGTTCCGTTGGGCGGTTTCGAAACGTCTTGACGGACTCGTCGTTGTCCCTTTTCGGCCACCCTTTTTCTACCCAATGCAAAACCCGCGCCAGACGCCTGTCTTTATTAGTTTCCCGGGCAATGTCTGACGCGGTTATGGGCAGGTTGGGTAGAGTCTCGATGCTGAGGGTGGTCGTCGTGGGTGCTGGGTCAGAGTCGGATTCCGGTAGCGGCGAGCGGCTTAATGCGTCTGCATGCGAGATCGTCTTACCCGGTCTGTGTACGAGTTCGTAGTTGTAGGCCGCCAGGAACTTGGACCACCTTGTCATTCGGGGAGACAGAATGTTCGGGGTGGCCCGGTTTCCTGCAAGGATTCCCAGCAATGGCTTGTGGTCCGTTATAATGGTGAAGGGCCGGCCGTAGAGATATTCGTGGAATCGTTTTATGGTGGCAACTATAGCCAGAGCCTCTTTGTCCAGTTGGCTATAGTTCCGCTCCGGTTTGGTGAGGGTCCTTGAAAAGAACGCGATGGGTGCTTCTTTTCTGTCGGGAAGGGTATGGCTGAGGACGGCGCCGACGCCGAAGGGTGATGCGTCGCAAGTGACGGCCAGAGGCAGGGTTTCGTTGAATTGTATGAGGACGGCGTCGGAGGTGAGGAGGTCCTTTGTTTTTTGGAAGGCGGCTTGCTCCCGTTTCCCCCAAGTCCAGGTCGCCGCCTTGTCCAGGAGCCTATGCAAGGGCTCCGCCGCCGTCGCCTTTTGGGGTAGGAAAACATTGTAAAAGTTCAGTAACCCCAAGAATGCTTGTAGTTCAGTCTTTGATTTAGGGGTGGGAGCCTCTTTGATGGCCTTGATTTTTTTGCTTGTGGGGTGAATGCCGTGCCGGTCTAGGAGGTAGCCCAAGAATTCCACTCGTTCCGTGCACAGTTGGCATTTCTCCCTTTTTACTTTAAGTCCCGTCTCTTTAAATTTAGTTAGGACCTCTCTTAGTCGACTTTCTAGTTCGGCTTGGTTGGGCGCCGACACTAGAACGTCATCGAAATAAGGTACCACCCCCTTGATACCTTGCAATAACCTCTCCATCAGGCTCTGAAATATGCCCGGTGCCACGCTGACTCCGAATTGGAGTCGGTTGCATTTGAAAGCTCCCCGGTGGGTGACGATGGTCTGAGCTTCTGCCGTTTGCTCGTCGACCGGCAACTGTTGGTATGCCTGGGCGAGATCGAGCTTGGCGAAAACCTTGCCCCCTCCCAGTGAGTGCAGTAGGTGTTGCACTATTGGGACGGGGTAGGCACTTTGTTGCAGCGCGCCATTTAGGGTGGCCTTATAGTCCCCACAGATTCTCACCGACCCGTCTGGCTTGATTGGGGTGACTATGGGGGTCTCCCACCGGGCGTGATCTATGGGCTACAATACCCCCTGTTTGACGAGCTTATCAATTTGCTCGTCTATTTTGGGTTTCAGTGCGAATGGCACCTGCCTAGGTTTCAGGCGTTTGGGGGGGACTTTAGGGTCTAGGTCGAACGATATAAGGGGCCCTTGGTACTTGCCCAGGTTTCCGTCGAAGACCTCTTGGAACTCCTGGGCTAGTCGCTGTTCCCAGCCGTCGTCGGTGACGTGGTTGACTCCCGTGAGGGTGATGTCGAGCAGGGCGAACCATTGCAGTCCCAGTAGGCTTGGGCGGTCGCGGTCGACGATCGTTAGGGGGAGTCATTCGGTGCGCCCCTTATATGTTATGTTAAAGTCTTTGGTGCCGACTACCGGGATGCGGTTTCCCTGGTAGTCCTTTACAATGAGTCTTTGGCTGTCTACGTTTCTCCTTTGGAGGGTAGGCACCAACCGCTTTATCTCGTGCCATGCAATCATGGAGAGGTAGGACCCGGAGTCTACCTCCATTTTGCACAGCTGGCCCTCGATGCGTACCTCGACATGGATTTTCCGGGCGTCGTTGGTGATGGCGTGGCCGATGGTGACCCTCTGGTGGGTCTCCTCTCTCCGCCGGTTGTCGCCGCCTCGCGAGGATCGTCCAATCCGGTCCCATCGGCTGTCCGAGGGGCGATCTCTGGGCCGGGGTGGTGTGCTCTCCCTTCTCCGGTCGTTCTGGTCCCATCGAGCTGGACTGCGGTTTTTCTTCAGGCGGCAAACCCGGGCGATGTGCCCCTTTTTGTTGCAATGCCGGCAGATGGAATCGAAAAACCGGCATTCCGACCTGGGGTGGTCACCGCCGCAACCGGCACAGTTGGTCCTTGACTTACGACCTCTCCGGTTCCGTTGGTCGCGCCCAGTCTGAAGTCGATGGATGTCTTCTTCATCTTCGGACGTGCTGGATGCAGAGTGGAAATCGCCCTGGTGTGTAGTTGTCTCGGTTTTTTGTTCGGTCGACCTCGCCGGGTTGTTGTTTCCGCCGCGGTCCTTCGTGTCAGGTCTGCGCATGCTATCGGCGGAAGTTCGGGTTGCTTCTGCGGCTGCGGCTGCGGTGAGGGCGTCTGCTAAGCTGATGTCGCCCTTAGCCATCAGCCGGCTCTGGAGGGCGGGGTCCCACAGACCGAGCACGATTCGGTCTCTCAGGATGTTGTTTAGGTTATCAAATTCGCAGAGCCCCCCTAGGTGCAGCAGCTCGGCGACGAAGTCGCTTAATTTCTCACCCGATCTCTGGTCCCGTCGGTAGAATTCGTTGCGCCGGATCAGGATGGGGACCTCGGGAGCGTAATGTCGCCGAAGGATGGGTTCAAGGACGTCCCAGTCCATGGCGGTTGCGTCGGCGGTCTTGGCCAACGCTTTGGCCATCTGGAAGACTTCGGTCCCACAGTGGGTGAGGAAGACGGCGCGTTTTAGCGGGCCCGAGGCGTCCTTCATGCCGGTGCACTCGAGGTACATGCGGAATCGGTCGGAGAACGATTCCCAGTCTTCAGTGGCGGGGTTGAATGGGGCGGGCGGTGCGATTTTCGCCATCTCGGTGCTTTGTCTGGCTTCCGTCGGACACGGGGTTCGGTTCAGGGTCTGAATCCCACCTTCGTCGCCAGTGTCGTGTCCGCGAAATGACGCCAGGAGTCGGTGATTTCATGCAATGCTCTTTATTTGAAAAACTGGAACCGAACCGGCGAAAGGAAAAAAGCCCGCGGCTTTTATTCCTTTCGCCGCCGCGGCCGCGGCCAATGGCAGCGCTTCGAATCTCCCGGGCTCTGAACGAGCCAATCGCGGGAGATTCTTAACGAGCCAATCGGCGCGGCTCGCCTGACCAATTAGAAAGCCCCGCGCTTTGGCCAATCAAAGCGCGGGGATTTCAAGTATGTTAATGAGGACAGAACAGTTTGGTGGGCGTGCAGGGGAAGGATACTGCTCAAAATTTCCACTACTGGTTCTCCAGAACTGGCCAGAACCTGCTGAATGCCACCTCTTTTCAGCACACTACATTTTATTACATTGCTCCATCCGGGAGTGGGATTCTACCAGTTCACACCTATTTGCTAGAACCCGTTAACATTCTAAGCAGTTTGGAGAACCCGTTGTTAGAAAAAATTACTGGCCTAACCCTGTAAGGAAGGCAGGAAGGAAACATTCTGGGGTTGCTTATAGAAACTGCCTCTCTGTTAACCCTTATTACATTCTTGGCAGGACTAGACTTCCTGTCTCAGGAACTTCTCCGGAGTTTTTTTTCCTCCTTTGCTGGTACTTTGCTTGTGTGGAGTGACCATTCAAAGTTACAATGGCACTGAAAAAGGTGACTTATGGCCGTTTTTCACACTTACGACTGTTGCAGCATCCCCACAGTCATGAGAGGCCAGGCGAGGAGATGCGGGCCTCGATGTGAGTGATATTGAGTTGGCCACACCCAGCCAATAACATGACCACCAAGCCATGTCCACCCAGTCACATGACCACCAAGCCACACCCACCACCTAAGCTACACCCACAGAACCAGTTGTTAAAAATTTGAATCCCACCCCTGGCTCCATCCATTATAGGATTCAGAAGGAATGGGAAGTCATTGTTCTCTAGGATCAGGTTAGTTTCTGACATTCTTAGTTGCTGATTCTTACTTCAATAGAGTAAAGTAGATCTGGTTCCTATGAGAACATGTTGGACTACAACTATGATCCCCATTGTGATCACATCTAGGTTTCTCATGTAACCTGAGAACAAATGCTGTATTTTATGTTCAGTGAAATTTCAAAAGTTCAGCTGCCAATAATGCCCATTTTTCTTTTTCTTTCTTGGTGGAAGCTTGGAATATCACATTTTTTTACTGATTTCATAAGTAAAGTATCATCTCCTGTCTTTAATTAACTCTGTTAATAATTCCCAGAACCTTATAGTATGCATGGTGGTATTTAATTAAATCAGAGGAGACATGATTTGAACAAGACTTTAGTTTCACTTTGAAAGTTATTAAATAAACTGATATGGTTTTTGTTCCTCTAAGGTTCCTGGGAGCATCCGGTTAAATTTTAATCATGTGCAGCTAGTCAAATAATGGCCTCTACCCAAAAACCCTGAAAATAATAGTAAGATATTAAAAAGAGATGCTATGTAAGATTATATCTAAAGGCTTTAACCTGGCAGATATTTGAACAGAATACAATTTTCACCCAACTGAAAAGGTAAATGTCAGCTCATTAAATGGACTTCAGGGACTAGTTTAGTATATTACCCATGTGTTAACCATCTATTGGGGTATTGTGTGGGAATGGCTAGAATTTTATAGCATAATCACTGCAGCTGCTTATCATTCTATTTTCCAAACTGTTTGCCCCCATTACACCTTTCCCATCTTTGAGGGCTGTAAATAATGTTTACACATCTGCTATATACCATATATGCACTACACAGAATTCTGGAAACAGTTCAATATCACCATTGAAAGAATAACCAGAGGTTTTAATCAGTCTGAGTCCTGCCTTAGTATACATCGCCAAGGATTTCAACTGTTTTTTTTTTAAATTTCAGCTTGACTATTGCAAAAATTTAGGATGAATCATCTCTCACTGTGGCTGATTCATTAAGCCTTCCTGAGCCAGTGGGAACATTTGACATTTTAACAGCATGTCTTGGATACACAATGAAAATGGCTGCCGGGTGGGATTTGCCCACTCAAAAATGGCTCCCGCAGTAGGCGTGGCCAGTCACAAAGCAGCCATATACCTAAAAACAAGCTTGGCAGCTTCCACCATTTGTAACCTTACCCTTCAGGAGAGTCACTATCAATCTTCAGTTCACTCTTCCTTGATGTTGTTTTTCTGGGCATATAGGCATCCTGTTCCTTTTTATTTTTGGAGAACACCTGGGGTCTTAGATGGACTACAAAGACTTTGTAGAAAATGATTCTTGAGTTTGGTTCTTTGCTTTGCAATAAGCCAGCTTTATTTTAAAATTTATTTAGCATTAAAATTATAATCCCAAAAGTAGAATGAGACAGGTTCTGGTGGACGCTAAGGAAGTTGTCTGCAGATATATTTTTGCCTAGGTTCACACATCCAGGATCCCAATTTTGTTAGATGTAAGAAATCCATGTCCTAATGATGTTCCCTTACATAGTTGTACTGCAGGAGGAGAAAACTGCAGTAATATATCCTAATCTAATAGAATATCAGTTCAGGCAGTAGCTCTGTTGAATTCTACTGTATAGTGCAGTGTTGGTGTGGTGTCAGGGTTTTCAATTCAATGTGTGGAGTGTAAAGGATGTGTGTGTGTTTATTTGCATGGTCATGATGTGCATTGAAGATGGTGTTTGATTTCGTTGTAGGAGGTGCAATGACAATAAAGTAAACTAACTAAATAACTAACTATTTGTAGTTTAGGGTTAAACTATGAGGTCCTTGGTGTGCTCTGAGCTTGGCAGTTTTCTTGCAGATATTTCATTACCAAACTAGGTAACATCATCAATGCTAGTAAGGGTGTAGGGTTTGCCCTCATTTTATATACTAGTGGCTTGCCCTATCAATGTTGGCGGGCGTAGATTCCATGATATGCAAATCATTTCACTTATCCCATTAGCAAGGATTTGTTTTTAAAATGAAATACTGTATTGGTAGGCAACAAACATGTTCTCTTTAGAACCTGATATTTAGAAGCTTGTGATAAAACCAAAAAGCAAATTGTTACACATATGTTTATTTACTAACATACCCATTTTAATATTTATTTTGCTTTTGTGTTGCACTTTTTTCGTTGCTTTTTTTTCCCAGGGTAAACTTGGGAAAATTAGTGTAGTATATTCAAATATACATAATTTCTGCCTATTGTCCGCTTTGTATGATAAGAGTTGTGCAATTCAGATTCAGTTCCAAAAAGCAGGGGTGGGGGTGAGGGGAGGCATAGTCTTTAAGCCAGCCATTGTTTTCCTGGGATTTTGTGACAGTTGCACCATCCCAGGGATAAAAACAGCTGCTTGCTTTAAGGAGATGCGAACAGGTTTTCCATGTGCATGCTCATGAGCTGCAAAACAGCTTTTTTCTTTTCTTATTGACAATTATTTTAAGTCTGGGGTGCTATGTGACAGATCTGTTTGAATTCTAAAGCCCCAGAGCAATTTAGCTTCTTCATTTTATATTATTATTATCTATTGTGTGATCCCAATAGATCCTGCTTGTGGACAAATGGCACTTGCGGATATTGCAATGGACTATTGTTGCTACTTTGTCATGCTGTTGTTTGGGGTCAGTCTGTGCGATCTCCTTGCAACAGCAAGCTAGGTGGTCCATTGTTTCTTCAACTACTTTGCAAAAGTGGTATTTTCTGTCTGCTGCTATGTTCTCGATTCTGGTTTATTATACATTTGTTCTTAAGGTTTGGTCTTGTGCAGTCAGAATTAGCCCCTCTGTCTCTAATTATTAATAATATTGGGCTGAGAGAAAGTCACCCATCTACCTTCCCTGCCTAAGGGAGATCTAGAACTCTTACTCTCCTGCTTTTTAGATCAGCACCTTTACCTCTATACTAAACTGGCTCCAAAGAAAACTACCGCAGGGCTATAATTTGTATATGCATGTTTGATATGTGACTAGTGTTATAGAATTCTGAAAAATTGGTTTTGGGCAGGCTTGCTGACAGTGTGAGGTCTGAAATTGATTATCCATGTCTTAAAGTAAAGAAAGATATAAAATTCTTGGGAACTCACATTTGATCCTTAACCAGTTTTTTTTTCCTAAGGCTTTGTGGCTAGGACAGAATGGGCTATGCTTGTGCTATTTGACTGTGGTGTAGTTTCCTGCAGTGCACCGCAGAGCCACACTTCAGCTGGTATGCTGCTGCTTTTAGGCATCCAAATACCCTTTTCAGTGAATGTTAGGACCGAGAGGATTATTTTTTTCCTTCTCTCCTCCCCCTTCATCTTTAGATCACATCCATCTTTCAGATTCTTTAGGGATTAGCTCTCTGTATACAATATGTTTTACCATATTGTTTAATTAATTTCTAATTTTAAATGGGTATCTTGTTTGATGGTATCTATCAACGTGTTTGTTCTTTGATGGTCCCGCTGTGGATTTTGAAAAAGGTCCAGGATCTATTTGGCTGTCCAATTCAACAAAAGGAGGCTGGATTCTCACTGGCATACTTAAGGAGATTTTATTCCACTTTTTGTTCAATCCCCATCATCTCCTTTCTCTCAAAATTGAAAACTGCTTATAGAAATGGCATGCCTTCAGAAGAAAGGGCTCCACCCACATTGCACATTAGAAGCCTCTTTCCCTGGTAGTATATTTTTGCTTTTTGAGAACTTTGTAAGAAAAACAGACAAATGAATCCATTCAAATAGCCTATGGTATTTATATTGGAGTCCTTCCTGTAGCTCTGTTTCAGACATACATAGGCTGGCAGCTGGATACTTTAGCTAGTTGCTCAGCCAAGAACTGGATGTTATGGCAGACATATGATTGTCGCCAAAACCATCAATGCAATGTCTCATTCTTTGCTCCTTCATAATTTCAAATAACATCAAATGCAATTCATTGGTTTTTAGCCTGCTTTTCCTCCAAGGAGCTCAAGGCAAGATATATGATCTACTCCTGTTTCATTTTTCCTCCAAGACTGGGCTATGAGAGGAAAAAAGTCAACTGGCAAATGTCATCACCAAGCAGGAATTTATACCCGCAGTCTTAATCTGGTGTAGGGGAAGGAATCACAGAGACTGTGGTGGGAGTGAAAAAAGGGATCTATGTAGCCGTAAGTGATCTAAGTTCAATCCCCACTCCTTAAATTCCATGGAACCTTCTCTAACTACAAGCAGGTGGTAGAAGCATAGTGGCTCAAGTAGTTGGGACACCAGGCAGGAGGATAGTTAGCCCGCATTCAAGATTTGACAGCTATAGTCGGGCAGGGTTGATGTTCTAACCAAGGCTTCCTGAGACACCAACAAACACATATAAAATCCAAAACTCTTTTATTTTAGTTCAATGGCTGTGAATTATCGTCATTCACAGCCCAGAATGAGTCTTAACCGGTTATAATTAGTCCCAGGTGTTCTGTCCTTAATTTGCATACTTGAAGTCCCCGCGCTTTGATTGGCTAAAGCGCGGGGATTTCTGATTGGCCAGGCGAGCCGCGCTGATTGGCCCGATTGAAGTCTCCCGTGATTGGCTCACTCCAAGAGCGGGAGACTTGAATCGCTGCCATTGGCCGCGGCCACCGCAGCGAAAAGGATAAAAGCCGCGGGCTTTTTCCTTTTCGCCGGTTCGGTTCACAACTGTTAAATAAAGAGCTTGAAACTTAGTCACCGACTCCTGGCTTCTTTTGCGGACACGACACTGGCGACGAGGATGGGATCCCGACCCTGAACCAAACCCCGTGTCTAACAAGAGCCAGTTTCAGCACAGAGATGGCGAAAATCGCACCGCCCGCCCCCTTCAACCCCGCCACCGAGGACTGGGAATCGTTTTCAGACCGTTTCCGCATGTACCTCGAGTGCACCGGAATGAAGGACGCCCCGGGCCCGCTAAAACGCACCGTCTTCCTCACCCATTGCGGAACTGAGGTCTTCCAGATGGCCAAGGCATTGGCCAAGCCGGCAGACGCAACCGCCATGGACTGGGACGTCCTCGAACCTATCCTGCGGCGCCACTACGCCCCCGAGGTCCCCATCCTGATCCGGCGCAACGAATTTTACCGCCGAGATCAGAAACCAGGCGAAAAACTGAGCGATTTCGTCGCCGAGTTGCGGCGCCTAGGAGGACTCTGCGAGTTTGAAGGTCTGAACAGCCTCCTAAGAGACCGATTTGTACTCGGCCTATGGGACCCTACACTCCAGAGCCGGCTTATGGCCAAGGGCGACATCAGCCGAGCAGACGCCCTCACCGCAGCTGCAGCCGCAGAAGCAACCCGCACTTCCGCTGACAGCATGCGAAAATCAGACGCGAAGGGCGGAAACAACAACCCGGCAAGGTCGGCCGACCCTAAAAGCGAACCAACTGCACACTACGGAGAATTCCAGTCTACGTCCAGCACGTCAGAAGACGAGGAGGACATACATTGCGTGCAGACGGGTCGCGGAGACCAACGGAACCGAAGAGGTCATAGGTCGAGGACCAACTGTGCCGGGTGCGGCGGCGACCACCCCAGATCAGAATGCCGATTTTTTGACTCTATCTGTAGGCATTGTGAGAGACGGGGACACATCGCTCGAGTTTGCCACCAAAAGAAGACCTGCAGCCCGCCCAGATGGGAACATCACGACCGAAAGAAGGAAAGCCCCCCGCCCAGGACCAGAGATCGCCAATCGGACGGTCGGTGGGACCGAATCCAACGATCTTCAAGAGGCGGCGACAGTCGGCGCAAGGAAGATACCCACCAGACGGTAACCATTGGCCACGCCATCTCCGACGGCGCCAGAAAGGTACACGTAGAAGTCCATATTGAAGGCCAACCATGCAAGATGGAGGTGGACTCCGGGTCCTACCTCTCCATGATTGCATGGCACGAGATAAAACGGCTAGTGCCCACCCTCCATAAGAGGAACATTAATGCCCAAAAAATCATTATAAAAGACTACCAGGGAAACCGCGTCCCGGTAGTGGGCACCAAGAACTTTAATGTAACTTACAAAGGCCGCACCGAACAACTCCCACTCACAATCGTCGATCGCGACCGCCCAAGCCTGCTGGGCCTACAATGGTTCGCCCCACTTGACATCGCGCTGACAGGAGTCAACCACGTCGTCGACGACGGCTGGGAACAGTGGCTAGCCCAGGAGTTCCGGGAGGTCTTCGACGGAAGCCTGGGCAAGTACCAGGGGCCCCTTATCTCATTTGACCTAGACCCTAGGGTTCCCCCCAAGCGACTAAAACCTAGGAGGGTACCATTCGCCCTAAAACCTAAAATTGACGAGCAGATCGACAAGCTCGTCAAACAGGGGGTGTTGCAACCGATAGACCATGCCCGATGGGAGACCCCTATAGTGACCCCAGTCAAGCCAGACGGGTCCGTGAGAATTTGTGGGGACTATAAGGCCACCCTAAATGGCGCGTTGCAACAAAGCGCCTACCCCGTCCCAATCGTGCAACACCTACTGCACTCACTGGGAGGGGGCAAGGACTTTGCCAAGCTCGATCTCGCCCAGGCATATCAGCAGTTGCCGGTCGACGAAAAAACAGCGGAAGCCCAGACCATCGTTACCCATCGGGGGGCATTCAAATGTAACCGGCTCCAATTCGGAGTCAGCGTGGCACCAGGCATCTTTCAGAGCCTGATGGAACTTTTACTGCAGGGCATCAAGGGGGTGGTGCCCTATTTTGATGACGTATTAGTGGCGGCGCCAAACGAAGCCGAATTAGAAAACCGACTCAGGGAGGTCTTAACAAAATTTAAAGTAACGGGACTTAAAGTAAAACGAGAAAAATGCCAACTATGCACAGAGCGAGTGGAATTCTTGGGCTACCTTCTAGACCGGCATGGCATTCACCCTACAATTAAAAAAGTGAAAGCCATCAAAGAAGCCCCCACCCCAAGGTCTAAAACGGAACTACAAGCTTTCTTAGGCTTGCTGAATTTTTATAATGTTTTCCTACCCCAAAAGGCTACGGCGGCGGAGCCTTTGCATAGGCTCCTGGATAAGGCGGCAACCTGGACTTGGGGGAGACGAGAGCAAGCCGCCTTCCAAAAAACCAAAGACCTCCTCACCTCCGATGCCGTCTTGATTCAATTCAGCGAAACCTTGCCCTTGGTTGTCACTTGCGACGCATCACCTTTCGGCGTCGGCGCTGTCCTCAGCCATACCCTCCCCGACAAAAGAGAAGCACCCATCGCTTTCTTTTCCAGGACTCTAACTAAACCGGAGCGGAACTATAGCCAGCTGGACAAAGAAGCTTTGGCTATAGTTGCCGCCGTTAAGCGATTCCACGAATACCTTTATGGCCGCCCGTTTACCATTGTGACGGATCACAAGCCGTTGCTGGGCATCCTCGCAGGAAACCGAGCCACCCCGAACATTTTATCACCCCGGATGACAAGGTGGTCCGAGTTCCTGGCAGCCTACAGCTACGAACTGTTACACAAGCCAGGTAAGAAAATTTCGCACGCGGACGCTTTAAGCCGCTCGCCTTTACCAGACTCTGATCCTGACCCAGCACCAACAACAAATACCCTTAACATCGAAAATTTGCCCAACCTACCCATTACCGCGTCAGACATTGCCAGGGAAACTATCAAGGACAGGCGTCTGGCGCGAATTTTACATTGGGTGGAAAAAGGTTGGCCTGAAAGGGACAGTGACGAATCCGTTAAGACATTTAGAAACCGCCAGACTGAACTCTCACTACTCAAGGGATGTATTTTGTGGGGTGACAGGGTGGTCATCCTGGACAGGTTGCAAGGGAGGGTCTTAGAGATGCTGCACGAAGGGCATCCTGGCATCGTCAGAACTAAAGCCCTGGCCAGGAGTTACGCTTGGTGGCCAGGGATGGACAAGCAGATAGAGGCATGGGTAGCCAAATGCCAATGATGCCAGGAGACCAGACCCAGCCCACCCGCAGCACCCATCCTGGACTGGGAAACACCAAGGGGACCCTGGTCCAGAATCCATTTAGACTTTGCCGGCCCCACGAATGGACATACCTTTCTGATCACAGTTGACGCTTACTCCAACTGGTTGGAGGTAAGCGACATGAAATCCACTACCACGGAGGCCGTTATCAAAGAACTTTGCAAACTCTTTTCCACGCACGGCCTCCCAGACGTCGTCGTCTCAGACAACGGGCCCCAGTTTACTTCCCTCGACTTCGAGAGGTTCCTGGCGGAGAGGGGCATCCGCCACGCATTAACAGCACCGGCGCATCCGGCGGCGAACGGTAGGGCGGAATGGATGGTACAATTTACCAAAAAAACCATCCGGAAAATGGACCACGGGGAGATCAACGACAAAATAAATAAACTCCTCTTTGTACAACACATCACCCTGAACACCACTACCAACAAGAGCCCAGCCGAGTTGCTGATGGGTAGGAAGCTGAGGTCCCCGCTCGACAGGTTACACCCAACATATAACCCGGAGCGACCCCCAGACTCAAGTACAAAATACCGGACCTTTGCCCCCGGTGACTTAGTGTACGCGAAAAATCTGACGGGGGACCCCCTATGGATCCCAGCCGTCATCACTCAAATCACAGGTCCACGGTCGTACCGGCTCCAAACCACCGATGGGCGAGCCTGGAAACGACACATAGACCAGCTCAGGTCACGAACAGCAACGGACCTCAACCCCCAAAACACGAACCAAGGGGGGAGGGAATACCCAAATAAACAAACGCAAGAAAAAATAAACCAGCAGTACTTACCGGAACGCAGCCATCGCGATCCCCCACCGGAGAAGAACCACCTGGCCAGCTCAACCGACTCGGAGAAGCCAAGCGGGAGCGGCGAAACCCGTAGCTCAACCAACCCGGAAGGCCCAGGTGGGAGCCACGGAGAAAGAACTGGCCCGATCATCCAGCCGGTTCGCACAGAAGAGGGAGCAGCCAAAAACATGACCGCTCCGGCCGAAATCCAGCTTGCAACTGAGTTGCGCAGGTCAAGTAGGACTAGACGGAGCCCCGCCTACCTACGTGACTACGCAACGTGATGGACTACACCAAGAGGGGAGGGGTGTTCTGTCCTTAATTTGCATACTTGAAATCCCCGCGCTTTGATTGGCTAAAGCGCGGGGATTTCTGATTGGCCAGGCGAGCCGCGCTGATTGGCCCGATTGAAGTCTCCCGTGATTGGCTCACTCCAAGAGCGGGAGACTTGAATCGCTGCCATTGGCCGCGGCCGCCGCAGCGAAAAGGATAAAAGCCGCGGGCTTTTTCCTTTTCGCCGGTTCGGTTCACAACTGTTAAATAAAGAGCTTGAAACTTAGTCACCGACTCCTGGCTTCTTTTGCGGACACGACACCAGGAATTTTTGTAAAACGTCTGATAAGAACACACCTTATCTTACTTGAAGTGCTGCCAACAACTAAAGTCCCTGTTACGTTTTGAGCATGGGTGAGAAAGAATGGAGACAAGCCTCTGAACGGTGAACTTCAGCTCTTTATTTACATTGTGAATTGACTCGATAGCAGTTAAACCCGCCTTATATATGCAAACCCTGTAACTTTTAACCAATAACGAGCTAGAAGCGCTAGCTCTTATAACCAATAGGAACTATCTGTTAAGGGCCAATCAGATTCCCCGGAATGGGCCAATCCAGTCTGGCCGCTTAACAGTCCATCAGAAGTGCAGGGCCAGAACCCTGCACTTACTCCAAGCTCACACTTTATTAAATCTTTATGCATACACAACACCCCTTCCCCCTGGCTTCTTATTTGCAGGGCGCAGTTACATAGTCCTTTAGATAGGACGGTTGTCTTATTAGTCTCTTTGATTTCCATTGTATCAGCTGGCTGCAATCACGCTGAGGTAGATCGTTGTTTGGCAGTGGGGCTGTTTTTGGTTCAGAGTTCACTTCTACGTCGTTGCCCACATTCTCTGCAATTCCCTGAAGTGCAACTGTTTCTCCCTCCGGCTCCGCTTCCTGAGTCTCTATCAAGCCGTCGTTTCCTTCGAACGGGTTCTCTAGGAATTAATCTTCTTCTGTACCTCCACCCCCCTCAGTTTGGTCATAGGGGAGTTGCGGACTGGCCGCTGGAAGCCGCGATCGTAATTGATCGATATGACGTTTCCAAAGTTTATCGTCAAGGCATTGTACAAGGTAGGATCTGGGGCCGGTTACACGTACTGCTGTTGCTTCCACCCACAACGGGTCGCCCGATAGGTTTTTAGCATATACCAAGTCTCCTACCTGGAAGGTACGACAGCGGCCACTGGATCCTAGTGGTTTCTCCGGTTCGTAAGCTGGGTGCAACCAGTCGAGGTGGGAGCGGAGCTTTCGTCCCATTAGCAATTCGGCGGGAGTTTTGTTGGTGACGCTATGTGGGGTGATGTGTTGCAAGAAGAGGATTCGATTGATCTTGTCGTCAATGTTGTCGTAGTCTACCTTCTGCAAGGTTTTCTTCACAAATTGGACCATGCGTTCTGCTTTGCCATTGGTCGCAGGGTGCGCAGGCGAGGTGAGCGCATGGCGAATGCCGCAGTCAGTGAGGTACTGCTCGAATGCTAGTGTGGTAAATTGAGGGCTGTTATCGGATACCAGGATGTCTGGTAATCTGTGGGTTGCAAAGAGTCTGTCTAAGGTTTTGATAACCGCCTCGGAGGTCGTAGTCGTCATGCGATCGATCTCGAGCCAATTCGAGTAGGCGTCGACGGTAAGCAGGAAGGTGTGGCCTTTGGTCGGCCCCGTGAAGTCCAAGTGAATTTGGGACCAGGGTCAACATGGTGTCTCCCATTCAGTAGGCATGGCTTTTGGTGGGGCGTTGCTGACTTCTTGGCATTTGGGACAAGCTTTAACCCACTGTTCGATTTGCTTGTCAATGCCCGGCCACCATGCGTAGCTTCGCGCAAGGGCTTTCATTCGCACGATGCCGGGGTGGCCATCGTGCAAGGTTCTCAGCAGCGCTTTCTGGAGTTGTTGTGGGATAACGACTCTATCGCCCCAGATGACACAGCCTTTCTGGGAGAAGAGTTCGGTTTGTCGAGTCTTGAATGGTGTGAAGTCATCTGATAACTAGTCCAATGGCCATCCGCGTTGTACCCAGCTTAGGAATCGTGCTAGGGTGTGGTCGCGTTTGGTTTCTCTCGCGATATCTCGGGCGGTTAGTGGCGGCGAGTTGAGTGCCTCGATTTGCAACGTGGTTACCATTGGTGCAGGATCATCGAGAGTCTCTGGAAGTGGTGCTCGGCTCAATGCGTCGGCGTGGGAAATGGCTTTGCCCGGGCGGTATTGCAGCCGATAGTTATAAGCAGCTAAGAATTCTGACCATCGGGTCATCCTAGGGGATAATATGTAGGGAGTCGGCTTATCTCCGGCTATTATCCCTAGCAATGGTTTGTGGTCAGTCACAATAGTAAAAGCCCTGCCATACACATATTCATGAAATCTTTTCACAGCTGAGACGATTGCAAGGGCTTCTTTATCAATTTGTCCATAGTTTCTCTCAGTTTTTGAAAGAGTCTTTGAAAAATATGCAACAGGGGCTTCGTTCCCATTAGGCAGTACATGGCTCAAAATAGCACCTACCCCGAAAGATGATGCATCACATGTTATAACTAACGGCAAAGTCTCGTTATACTGCATGAGTACAGAGTCAGAAGTGAGCAGTTTTTTAACATTTCAGAACGCCTGTTCTTCATGGTAACCCCATGGCCAATTTGCTTTTTAATCTAACAACCGGTGTAACGGTTCAGCGACCGTTGCTTTGTGCGGCAAAAATACATTATAAAAATTGATGAGGCCTAGGAACGCCTGGAGATCGGCCTTGTTCCATGGCCTAGGAGCATTTTTTATCGCTTTTAGTTTACTTTTGGTAGGGTGAATGCCCTGGCTATCAATCAGGTACCCTAAAAACTCAACACTGTCAGTGCACAATTTACATTTGTTTTTTTTAACCTTAAGACCGGCCTCTTGGAATTTTTTTAGGACTAATTTTACCTGGTCTTGTAAGATTTTCTTTGTAGGGGCTGCAATTAATACATCGTCAAAATAGGGGACCACGCCCTTAATCCCTTGCAATAACCTTTCCATAAGGCTCTGAAAAATCCCCGGGGCTACACTAACTCTGAATTGAAGCCGGGTACATTTAAATGCACCTTGGTGCGTCACAATAGTTTGGGCCTGTGCCATTTTTTCATCTACTGGTAATTGCTGATATGCCTGAGGTAAATCTAATTTAGTGAAGACTTTCCCGCCCCCCAGGGAATGGAGGAGATGCTGCACCACCGGAACTGGATATGCGTTCTGCTGCAGGGCGTGGTTCAAAGTGGCCCGGTAGTCCCCACAAATTCGGATTGACCCATCTGGCTTAATGGGTGTTACAATAGGGGTTTCCCAAGGGGAGTGATCGATGGGTTCTAACACCCCCTGAGCTATCAGTTTGTCGAGTTGTTCGTTGAATTTCGATTTTAAGGCAAACGGAACTCGACGGGGCTTTTGGCGAATGGGAGCTATTTTTGGATCTAGACTGAATGAAATCGGGGTCCCCTTGTACTTGCCTAAGCTGTCCGTGAAGACATCCCTGAACTCATAGATAAGGTCTTCCTCCCAGTCACCGCCGCTGACTCGGTTTATGCGGGCCACTTCAATGCCAAGTGGCGCGAACCATTGGAGGCCTACTAGGCTAGGCCTATCTCTATCGATGACCGTTAAAAGTAAGTATGCTGTGTGCTTCTTGAAGGAGACTCGGACTCGGCAGGACCCAACGACGAGGATTCGATTCCCTTGGTAGTCCTTGAGGATGAGGCATTGGGAGCGGAGATCTTGGCATTGAATTGTGGGGATGAGTTGCTTGAGTGTCTTCCAGGACACCATCGAGAGGGATGATCCCGAGTCGACCTCCATGTGGCAAGGCTGGTTCTCGATGGCTTCTGTGACTTGGATTTTCTTAGTGTCCAAGGCTGAGGTGTGACCGATAGTGATAGTATGGTGAGCCTCTTCTCTCTGCAAAGCTCAATTTCTGTAGGAGTGGTTTACTGACTCTCGCCGTACAGGACGGTTTCCTGTCGATTGGCGATAGTTAGCCCCTTTTGAGGCCTGGCTGGGTCCTGGCAAGCTGCGGCAGACCCGTCCGATGTGGCCTCGTTTCCCGCACTCATGGCAGAGTGCGTCATGGAATTTGCATTCGGACCTGGCATGGTTGGCCCCACAGCCAGCGCAAGGGCGTAAAGGCTTCGGGTGGTGGTCCCGGTCGGACTGCAGTCGATTGACCCCTTCTTCGTCACTGTCTGACGACGAAGAAAGGTCCTCGTGGTGCGTCATTGCAAGCTGCCCTTCAGACCTGGGTAAGATGTTGCTTGTCAGTGGTGGTACCGGAGCGTGGTTTCGGCGTAGTTGTGCAGCCGACTTCCTGGTTGCTTCTGCTGCAGTAGCATCGGCGATGGCGTCGGCAAGGCTAATGTCGCCTTTCGCCATCAGCTTGCTTTGAACTCCTGGTGCATCTAGTCCCAGAACGATGCGATCTCTTAGTGCTTCTTCTAAATCGGCGAATCCGCAGAGGCCTCCCAAATTTCGGAGGTCTGCTATGAAGTCGGCCATGCTTTCTCCCTTTCGCTGGCTCCTCTGATAAAACTCATGGCGTCTCACGAGCGTAGGCATGGTCGGGGTGTAGTGATCTCGTAGGAGAGGTTCGAGGTCATCCCAATCCATGGCCTTCACTTCTTAGGGTTTGGCTAGTGCTTTAGCCATCTTAAATACAGTTGGACTGCAATGCGTTAGGAACATCGCCCGTTTCTTTCCTGGTGTGGTGTCCTTTAAGTTGTTGGTTTCTAAGAACATTTGGAAGCGATCCATGTAGGACTCCCAGTCCTCCTGGATCGAACGGAGCGGGTGGTACGATGCTGCCAGACATGGTTCCATTGTTGGCGTCATCTGTCACGTGCTCGGTGTTCTTTGAAGTTTCGTTGGTTCAGATATCTCCAAATCCCATCCTCGTCGACAGTGTTACATTTTGAGCATGGGTGAGAAAGAATGAAGACAAGCCTCTGAACGGTGAACTTCAGCTCTTTATTTACATAGTGACTTGACTCGATAGTAGTTAAACCCGCCTTATATAGCAAACCCTGTAACTTTTAACCAATAACGAGCTAGGAGCGCTAGCTCTTATAACCAATAGGAACTCTCTGTTAAGGGCCAATCAGATTCCCCGGAACGGGCCAATCTGGTCCGGCCGCTTAACAGCCCATCAGAAGTGCAGGGCCAGATCCCTGCACTTACTCCAAGCTCACACTTTATTAAATCTTTATGCATACACAACAGTCCCAATCAATCCTTCCAAAACCAAAGAGAGAACAAATTCACCACAGAGCTTTCAGAGTCCAAACCAACCAGAGCGAACGATGTTTTTTTCCTGCAAAGGTTTTCCTATCTTTGCACTTCCTTTATACCTTATGGGAGGCGCCATCACCTCCAAGCCTTATTCCCGAGTTGCCCCTTTTGTCTCAGCTGCTCTTGCCTTCTAGCAGCTCTGCGCACACGGGAACAGGCTCCCCTTGTTCCTCGGCCTCACTGCTGCCAACCTCTGGAGGTTCCAGAAGCAGCACACCACTCCCAGATGGTGGCCCCATCTCTGTGTCAGATGCAGGACCCTCATTCGAGTCCTCCCCAGACTCCTGGACTGGTTCGTTCTTCCCCACTGTCCAATTCTACTGCCATCTGCACAGGCTGCCGGCGAATCACAACAGTTGAGCTCTGTTGTGGCTTCTCCTGCCAGGGACATGAAAGGAGCCTCCAACTGGGTGTCCCCGGGGCAATAGCGATGTCATTAGCTTCAACCCAGAAGCACATTGGTACTTCTGACACAAGGACAAAAAAAGCAGGTGCTACCTCTTATTTGAGAAGATTCCTATGCATAGCCTGTTTAACAATATATTAGCTTAACTGGACTTTCATCTGTTTTTTCATGCCTGACATCTGGTGGCCTAAGGCAGTGCTTCTTAATCTCAGCAATTTCAAGATAGGTAGACTTCAACTCTCAGAATCCCCCAGCTAGCATGCTGGGAGTTGAAGTCCACACATTTTGAAGTGGCTGTGACTGAGAAACATTGTCCTAAGGCAATGTTACACCAAGCTAACCTCCAATTATGTTGCATTACAGCTCCCATGATTCCCAGCTGCATTGAGAGTACTAGGATGGGGATTCTGCTTTAGCCATTCAGGTTCTGGATTCATGTGATGTGACGTTAGCAACCCTTGCAAATGATACCATGTTGATATATCATATGTTCAGGGGTGGGATTCTACTGGTTTGGACCAGTTCCCTAGAACCGGTTGTTACGATTCTGCAAAATTCGGAGAACCAGCAAATCGCACCACTGGCCCAAGAAAGAGCTGAAACTTCCTTAGGACTGAAGCTTCTATTTTTCAGTGCAGACTCAGGCAGCAGACTGAAGAAAGGTAGATCTGTGAGTGACTGTGTGATTCTGCAAGCAACTCAATCTGCCTGCCTACTTTGCCTTGTTTTAGTTGCTCCTTTTTTAATAAAAAATTCAATATTGACATAAATATTTACAATATTTACATACAAGCCATGCCCATCCAGTCACATGACCACCACGCCACACCCAAAAATTAGGGCATGCCCACAGAACTGGTTGTTAAGAAATTTGAATCCCATCCCTGCATATGTTACATATCAAAATAGATTATGGGCAAGAGACAAAAGAGGGCCATTCCTGCTATTTTCATGCTTTCGCTGTCATGGCTCAATCCAGCCTGAAAATTCAGCCATCTGTACCTATGGCATCAAAACTTGTCATTTTATGTGTGATTTCTTTATATTTTCAAGAACAACTCTGATTTGTTTTGCAGGGCTTACAAGATGAATTTCTGTGCAATATGGGAGATAAAAAAAACCTTCACCTAATTAGTCATCAAATCTTATTAAAAGAGCCTTAAATAAATGCAAAAATATTGTTTGTAGTCCCATCAAATGAAGTAGAATGACATATGTGTTTAAATACTAGTACATCCTCCACTGTTTTTGAATTTGAAGATGTGTGGACTTCAACTCCCAGTATTCTCCAGCCGGAAAAACTGGGGAATTCTGGGAGTTGAAGTCCACACATCTTCAAATGGCCACGGTTGAGAAATGCTGCTCTAGAAAATTCTCAGAAATGCATATTTTAAGATCATTTCCATAACAGCAGCATTATAAACACTTAAAAATACCATCTACCAAAGGGATAAAAATAGCACTCCCAAATACCATCAGAGGGAAAGATTTTACAAATGAAAATACTTTGACCTGGTGGAAAAACAGGACAGGCTGGGGTCCAGCTGTAAATAGAAATACAGCATGTGGCTAGATTGTTGGTACGATAAGGGCATTTTCACATAGTTCTTTGCAGAAGTTGCTTTTCAGTTGAGTGATTGTAAAACTGAAGCCAGCAAAATTTGGAAGCAACAATTTTTAGCCCAGACAGCATCATTGCGCACTGAACAGATGCCCCCAAATGTCTAGGTTGGGAAAAATCTCATGGATTCAAAAAGGCAGGAGGAGAAGGCCTAGTGTTAAATCCTAGACAATATTGAGAATTTGATTCCAATATTATATACTGTATATTGTCTCAATTGAGGCAACTTATCCAGATGTTGAGGCTGTTGTTGTTTGGTCCATGAATGAATGAATGAAGGTTTGAGAAATTTAAGGTTTCTAGTCATGCCTGTTATGAAGTCTGATGATCCTCTCACAGCAACTGAAATGAATTAGTTTATCTCAGGAGTGGGATTCTACCAGTTTGCACCTATCCTCTAGAACCTGTTGTTAACATTCTAAGCAGTTTGGAGAACTGGCTGTTAGAAGAAATTACTGGCCTAATCCTGTAAGGAAGGCAGGAAGGAAACATTCTGGAGTTGCTTCCAGAAACTGCCTCTCTGTTAACCCTTATTACATTCTTGGCAGGACTAGACTTCCTATCTCAGGAACTTCTCTGGAGTTTTTTTTCTCCTCCTTTGCTGGTACTTTGCTTGTGTGGAGTGACCATTCAAAGTTACAGTGGCATTGAAAAAAGTGACATGACTATTTTTCACATTTACAACTGTTGCAACATCCCCACAGTCATGAGAGGCCAGGGGAGGAGATGCGTGCCTCGATGTGAGTGATATTGAGTTGGCCACACCCAGCCAATAACATGACCACCAAGCCATGTCCACCCAGTCACATGACCACCAAGCCATGCCCACCACCTAAGCCACGCCCACAGAACCGGTTGTTAAAAATTTGAATCCCACCCCTGGTTTAGCTCAACTATAGAGTCTAAAGTCACAAAAAAGTAACGTTCTTCCCTTACTGTGCCAAAGTTTCATAAGAGTTTGTGGACAGCTATGTTTTCATTGGATGCCTCACCTGTTTTCTAGACTCCATTAGTCTCTTATGAATGCAGGTGAATATTATGTATTCCAGGATAATATTGCAGGATCCAATCTGGGTCAGCCACCAGAGGTTTAGTCTTCTGAGGTTTTGGACTTGTGCTGGAGCCCACCCTCAGGGAACATCTCTCTAGCACAAGGGTCTTCAAACTTGACAGCTTTAAGACTTGTGAACTTCAACTCCCAGAATTCCTCCTCCAGTCATGTTAGCTCAGGAATTCTGGGAGTTGAAGTCCACAAGTCTTAAACTTGCCAAGTTTGAAGATCTTTGCTCTGGAGGTATGTCCCTTTCACTTCCATCTTCCCATAGAGAACCAATGACCTATTCTGGGCTGTCCTTCCTTCCTTCCTTCCTTCCTTCCTTCCTTCCTTCCTTCCTTCCTTCCTTCCTTCCTTCCTTCCTTCCTTCCTTCCTTCCTTCCTTCCTTGGATTATGTTTTTTCTTTGGTTAGCTAGCCTCAATAGATAGCAGCCCTTAGCCAATTTTGGCAGACCCCAAAAAGCAAAAGACAATCGGACCATTTAAAAGTTTGATTAAAAAAATCACCAGAGAATCCTGAGCCGTAGGCTAATTTGGAAGTTGAAAAATATTACTTGGAGGAAAGCAATGGGAAACACATACATGCTATTGCAAAATAATCTACCTTTCTATTGTAGTGTTTCAAAGTTTGACAGAACTGAAGATTATTTCAAGTTGACTTCAAGCTCTTTTGTGAATATGAGAAAGGGGAACAGATTTATCTTAAGAGAGAAATATCAGAGCTTCATGTCTATGGAGAGTCTCAGCCATCTAGATCATGGTTCTCCCAAAGGTGATTTTTTTAAAAAGGCAACTGGACTTACTTTGTTTTTCCTTGAAGACATTTCACTTCTCATCCAAGAAGCTTCTTCAGTTCTGACTGGATGGTGGAGGAAGACTGTAAGGAATATAAATCCTTATATTCTCCATCATTCAGTCAGAACTGAAGAAGCTTCTTGGATGAGAAGCGAAATGTCTTCAAGGAAAAACAAAGGAAGTCCAGTTGCCTTTTTAAAAAAATCACCTTTGGGAGGATCAGAACATCATTCATGTCCCTTGAAGAATATATGGATGAAAGCATAGAGAGTGGACTAGTTTCTAAATTCAGGCCTAAGACAAGTGAATCTATCTATCTCCATCTATCTACCGTATCTTCAGTTTTCAATTCCTATTGAGTCTTGTGCCAACTCGTAAAATATTTCTGTGGTCTTTTTAGAGTTGCCAACAGAAAGGGAGGGGGGGGGAAGGGGTTTGAAAGAGCAGTGCGGCAGCTTGGAAATTGAAAGTGCATTCCATACATAGTTTTTTAAAGATAGTAACTAGGTGACTGAAGTTTCTGCAATGCAAATATCTAACTGGGGGTGGGGGAAAAACAGGGTCAAGGGTGACAATGAATGATGTGTCTCAGAGTCAGCTACACCCAGGCAGTGCCGGACATGTTAACTCCCAATAAATCCTTTTGAAGTTTTGGAAGTTTGGCTCAAGACTCATGATTTAATTGGGGTAACTGCCGGAACCCTGACATCTTGTTTAAATGGCAACACATTTTGGAGCCTAAACTTGATAATTCTTCATTATTTTGTCTAACCCTTTGACTTGCCTCAGTTCTGGCTTGATTCAGGCTGCCTCATCTGACTTCTCTTCTGAAACCATAGAAGAGCAGCTGACCTAAACAAAACAAAACAAAAACAACAACAACAACCCATGACACTTCTCTTTCTAGAAGCATCTTCCAATGTTGTTCCCCCAAACTGTTGAATATACTTTTGGGGGGAAAAAACAATTCAGTTTTCTTCAAGTATTCCTCACTTGAAAACTGGATGTTTAAAGTGCTTTCCATTACTTTACTGGAGATTGTTTGGGGCCAAAGAAAGGCACATCCTGTTGGACTGTTTTTAAAGTCAGCTCTTAGGGCAATATTTCCAACCTTTAAGATCTGTGGACTTCAATTCCCAAATTCCCCAGCCAAAATGCTGGGAGTTGAAGAATTCTAAGATTTCAAGACCACATAATCTTGAAGTTGCTGAAGCTGGAAATACTGATCTAGGAGCTTTCGTGCATTGCAACATTAAGCTGCTCGACTCCTGCATGTAAATCAGTTTGATTTCTGCTCCTTCATTCATTTTGGCCATGATGCTACCTGTTGCTCTGACTGGACAGTGCTTACCACATCTCCAAATTCTGTACTTCTTCCTCTCCTCCATCTGTTTTAGAAAAGCAAGCACCAATCCCATTTTTCCCCCTGTGGATGATTTTTTTTAAGGATCTGTGCTTTCTATTGATTAGATCTTTGGTATAAGCTGCCTTCTGTTGACTTCTCCTCATGCATGATTTTGGTGCATCCACCGGTCTACTGGTAGCAAAAGAAAAACCAGAAAGGAAATGTAATTTTATCATTCTTCCCCTAGTTTGGGCTAAGGCAAGAAGTGGATAGGATTATTGTCAATTTCACTGAGTTAAAAAAAAAACGGAAAGGAAACGATAAAGTCTCATCAATGACCTTGCAGGGAAAAAAAGAATGAGGAAAATCTTTCATCATTTGAGCATAAACTCTGGGAAAAAAAAAACCTGCTATTTTACCGTTCCACTGTTGAAATGAAGACCTAAAGGAAAAAAAGTATCTTGTAGATGTGGAGGATTGCGGAGGATGGTATGAGCCTTGGTGGTGCAGTGATTAGAGTGCAGTACTGCAGGCTACTTCTGCCGACTGCCAGCTGCCTGCAATTTGGCAGTTTAAATCTAACCAGGCTCAAGAATGACTCAGCCTTCCTTCCTTCCGAGGTAGGTAAAATGAGGATCTAAATTGTTGGGGGAAATATACTGATACTGTAAAGCGGTATATACATCTAAGTGCTATAGCTATTGCTATGGTAACCCTTCGGAGGTGCTGTTCCTGCCACATCATGCAATTGCTTATTGGAATGGAGGCCTATCATGAAATTGAGCACTGTAAGACTAGGACAACTAGTACAGCCGAAGACAGAAACGCTACTTGAGATGGAAACACTACTCTAGGAGAGAAGGACAGGTGGAAGCTGGTGGACAATAGAGGACAGAGTTGTCCATTCCTACCCCTGAGAAACAGTAGCCCATATTTTTCATCCTGGGCAACCTGCTTCAGATCATAACGGCATTTCCACTAGAGGAAATAATATTTATTTGTTGCCCATTGATATTCAGCAGTGATGGTTAACCCATGAAATGTATATCAATGGTGACATGACATGAGATTTTGAGTGATACACGCATTCATCAACACCCAACAACAACTACTCTTTGAAAGCATGTCTTGATTTCACATGATTTTGGGAGGTTGCGCATGCCACATGAGAAGGGACTTGGCTCTTGCATGGTCTCTGGGCCCCATGAAAATAAATTTGTTTTACTTGTATTTCATTTTTGTAATTATTTGACGTTTCTCTATATAACCGTGATGGCGAACCTATGGCACGCATGCCACAAGTGGCACGCAGAGCCACTTGTGCTCGCACGCGAGCCGCAGGCAAACTTACTTCACTGTGCATGTGTGCCTCACAGCTGATTTGTTTTTGGTTGGTTTGAGGCCTTTTTTGGCCTCTCAGAGGCTTGGAAAAAGCCTCTGCAAGGCTTTTCAGGCTGAATTATAGGCCCGTTTCATTCCGGTAATACCGGAAGTGATGAAAGGGGCCCATAATTCATCCTGAGAAGCCTTGCAGAGGCTTTTTCCAAGCCTCTGAGAGGCGCAGTGCAGGTAAGGGGATGGGGTGGAATGTGCACGCATGCGCAGGCAGTATGGGGAGAGGGGCGCATTGAATTCTAGGTACTGGCACGTGAGTGTGTGCACACTGCTGAGCACTCAATTTTTGGCACAAGAGTCCAAAAAGGTTAACCACCATTGCTATATAATACATACACAACACCATGCATGATTGGACTATGTTTATTTAGAAATAAATATGTAAATAATTATCTCTTTTGTTCATGGGGGCAGTGTCATTCCAGCAGAGCCAAATGAGTTTTTGATTCATTAACCCCTCCTCCAAAAGGTTAGCCAAAGGCAAAGGAAAAGCCTCTCAGTTGAGCCACGCTGACTGAGAAATTATTTTCAAAAGAAATTCAGGCTAGTATTTGTTGTTTTAAATTTTAGATGGGCTATTAAGATAGTTGCCTCCAAGACATCTTTTTCAATGGCTTATTTGCCTTTTTATGTTTGTCTATGTTTCTTGGGGGGGGGGTAGATATTGATTTCCTTTCCACTAATTCACAGGTATCAAACTCGTGGCGTCATGTTGCTGTCATGTGACGTTTCATGGCATTTTTCCCATTGGGTGGGCATGGCCTGCAGATGACTCATCTGGCCTGCGTGATGCCAGTTTGACACCCTGTACTAGTTATTCTGTTATTCTGTAAGGCCACACTTTGAATGCTGCATTCAGTTTTGGTCGCCATAATGTAAAAAAGTTGTCGAGACTCTAGAAAGAGTGCAGAGAAGAACAGCAAAGATGATTAAGGATCTGGAGGCTAAAACATATAAAGAATAGTTACAGGAATTGGGTATGTCTAGTCTAATGAAAAGATGGACTAGGGGTGACGTGATAGCAGTGTTCCAATATCTCAGGGGTTGCCACAAAGAAGAGGGAGTCAAGCTATTCTCCAAAGCACCTGAGGACAAGAATGAATGGATGGAAACTGATCAAGGAGAGATTCAATCTAGAAATAAGGAGACATATTGTGACAGTTAGAATAATTAATATTGTGACAGTTAGAATAATTAATATAATTAAAGAGCCGTGGTGGCGCAGTGGTTAGAATGCAGTATTGCAGGCTAACTCACTGCTCACTCTAGGACAGGGGTCTCCAACCTTGGCTCCTGGAAGCCTGGCGGACTTCAACTCCCAGAATTCCACAGCCAGCTTTGCTGGCTGTGGAACTCTGGGAGTTGAAGTCCGCCAGGCTTCCAGGAGCCAAGGTTGGAGACCCCTGCTCTAGGAGTTCGATTCCGAGCAGCTCAGAGTTGACTCAGCCTTCCATTCTTCTGAGGTTGGTAAAATGAGGACTGAAATTGTTGGGGGCAATAGGCTGACCCTGTAAACCGCTTAGAGAGGGCTGGAAAACACTGTGAAGTGGTATATAAAGTGCTTATTGCTATTGCTAATCAGTGGAGCCACTTGTCTTCAGAAGTTGTAGGAGCTCCATCACTGGAGGTGTTAAAGAAGAGATTGGACAACCATTTGTTTGAAATAGTATAATGTTTCCTACTTGAGCAGGGGATTGGACTAGAAGACCTCCAAAGTCCCTTCCAACTCTGTTATTCTATTTTATAGGTATATTTTAAACAAAATGTGCCTGTCACCTGTAACTTTTTTTTTTTTTTAGGGTTGAAAGAGCATTGTGGAGAAATTTTATAAACACAGGTTTAAATCTCTGCATTTTCTCCTTTAGTTATGAAACCCTGGAAGAGTAATTTAATCCCAAGGATTATAGGGATTCCATTGTGCAATACTTGGTATACATTTTCCATCTTCCATAGTAGTCAAACGACCCAGGAAACCTTTCACAGAGATCATATTTTCTATCATCTTGATAAAATATTGCTTCCCTTTCTTGCTGTTTTTTTTTTTTTTTTTTGCATCATTTCCTGCATTCTTGACTGAGAAATTATTTGCAGAAATACGGTTTTCTCATCAGGCTTTGATTTGCAGTAGAGAGAAGGAATTGATATCATATCTTGTTAGCCTGTCATTATAATGAGCATAACAAAGTGAAGTATGAGGAATATTCTGCTTTAGAGATTGCTAGAGAAATGGGCTAAGAGTCATCCACCAGAGATTTTTTTTTTTACAGTTGCATGTTTTCGGAGAAAGCAGAAGATTTTAGAAATAATGGGTATAATCGAAATAAAACTTATTTTAATACAGTATTTGTTTGCAGTTCTCATAGATGTTCACTCTTCATAAGATGAAGAACTTGCTTATGCCTCAGTTCTACCTTCTGAGTAATTGATAAGCAGTACTTTAAGTTGCCCTTGCAGCAAAAATCACTCAAAGCAGCTTATGAAGTTTAAAACCCTTTAAAAGAAGACTGTAAACAAGAGTAACATAATATGTAAAAGGAGATCAAATAATTAAAAAACTTTAGTAGTCAGAGGTAGGATCTGGTGGAAGGAAGAACAAAGGATCTGGGGATATAACTCTGGACTCCAAGGCAAACTTACCGGAGATTTCTCACCTTCAATGGTGAGAAAGATCTGGCTTTGAGACCCTCCCACTGTGTGACTCTGGCAGGAGAAAGGAAGTGGGGGGAGACCTAGAGGTGTCTGCTGGATATGGTCAAAGATAGCAATAGCACTTGGACTTCTATACTGCTTCACAGTGCTTTACAACCCTCTCTGGGCAGTTTACAGAGTTAGCCTATTGCCCCCCAACAATCTGGATCCTCATTTTACCCACCTCGGAAGGATGGAAGGCTGAGTCAACCTTGAGCCCAGTGGGATTCGAACTGCCAAAATGCAGGCAACCAGTAGTTAGCAGAAGTAGCCTGCAGTACTGAATTGTAACCACTGTGCCATTATGACTCTTCAATGAACCTTTTGTGGATCTACTTCCCCAATAGGGAAGGAAGGGGATGTTGCTGACCAGTATGGAGCAGTGGTAGAGAGGAATCAGTGGTGGATTTCAAAATTTTTCACTACCAGTTCTGCCTTTGTGGGCGTGGTGTGGTTTTGTGGGCATGGCTTTGTGGGCGTGGCAGGGGAAGGATACTGTAAAATCTCCAATCCCTCCCTACTCCTGGGGAAAGGTTACTGTAAAATCCCATTCCCTCCCCACCCCACTAACCTGCTTTCCAGCTCCATTTTCCTGTGCAGGGCAACAAAAGAAGACCCAGCCAATCAGCTGGGACTCAGGAGACAGAGAAGAAATGGGGGCGGGGCCAGTCAGAGGTGGTATTTGCCGGTTCTCTAAACTACTCAACATTTCCATTACCGGTTCTCCAGAACTGGTCAGAACCTGCTGAATACCTCCTCTGAGAGGAATGGCTGACTCAGGAGAACCACTAGCAACTTTTTTTTCCCCTTGCCCATGCAACTCCTCTTGGGGTTCTGTGTGCTCAGTTATGCTGAAGTATGAGTCAAGGGGCAGTCTGGAACTTCGTGGCCTTGTAGGCTTCAAGGTAGCCATCATTTTGGCCTTCACTAGGTGCACATCCTTGCTCTAGCGGGATTGTTCCATGGTTTGATACTGCCATAAAAAAAGGTCCTGTTCTGTAGTTGCTGTGTCTACTTTGACCTGCTGAAGAGGCACATGAGAACCGTTCTCTTCAAATAACCTGAAACAATAGGGAGATTCATATGCCGATTTGGTGGAATGTAGTCCTGAATCGCAGTGGAGAGAGGCTTTTTCCCAAAGAGCAAAGAGACAACATCGCTTGGAATCTTTGGTATGCAGGAAGAGAGCAAAGGCCCTTCCCCAGCAGTTCACAGGCTATATCTAATATTTTTGCATATAGGTACTTTAGTCTGGAAAGATTGCTGTCTATAGGCAAGCAACATAAACTACTGTGAAATAAGTCTTTCTATAATTCTTGGTAATTCGGGCCTGACAGCTATAGAAATATTGGCATTCACCAAATTGGGATTTAAAGAGAATGTAAAGTTTTGGCCCATTGAATAAACTTAGGTTGAACTGAAGATGAAATCCTAATTATGCTGTTGATTGTTTTGTGTATAGCATCTTACAGATAATACTATTTCCTTCCTCTGTTTACTAAACAAACCAATGACTCAGAACTGATTCTTCTTGGTGCCTGAGAAAATTTCCCATCAAGGCAATTTTCAAGGTCCATCTTTGTGAAGGCTAAGTTAGTCATCAAAACATCATACGTTTTTCAGACCTAGTAGTCTGTCAATACATTTAAGACAACAGTTTCCAGAAAAAATGTAGAAAGTATGTTATCTTGGAATTATGGGAAACCCAGTTCTAACACATCTGGAAGGAGACAGGTTTGAGAAGACAGCTATAAAGTATTTCCTGTTCCAGTCAATTTTATGTGAGTGCAAAGCAGCCTTCTCCATTTGCAATGCTGGCTACCAATTCTGCAAGATACACCCTGAAGACATCTGGTGGGCAACAGAGAATTAAAACCACAGATTTCTAGTTCTGTAACAAAATGAAAGTTCCTCGTGGCAACCCTTGCTTTTCTGGGCAGTGAAGAGTTAATATTATTTTTTAAACAATGAACAGATGTTAATGTCATTATGGTGGATTTTTAACAACAAACACATTTCTTTTTCCTGCAGGATATCAATAGTCTTGTGGAGCTTTTGACAAATAAGTGGTATTTTCTGAGAAGGGCTATATTAGAGGGGGGAAAGAGATGAATAGGGGACCTGGAGTCTTTGAAATGAGCAATCATTTCTAAAAATGATTTTGTATGTTTGATTCTGTCTTCTCCAAATCTTCAGTGCAATTTTTCTATATTGCTGGAAAAATTAAACTGCTTTGTTAGAAGAATGGTGTAATCAAACAAGGTCTTGTTTTTAACACAGTGTTTAGTTTTAGAGCAGAGGTCTCCAAACTTGGCAACTTTAAGACTTGTGGGCTTCAGTTCAAGCTATGCTGGCTGGAGAATTCTGGGAATTGAAGTCCACAAGTCTTAAAGTTTCTGTGTCTGGGGACTCCTGTTTTAGAGAGGCAGTTATCTCTGGTAAGACGCCCTCATTTCACATATATACTGTGATTCATTTTGGCTCTTTGTCTTTTTAGGGCTTGAACTGTTGTTGGGTTTTGAAACATAGAACTGTGCACCAAATACTTCCATTTCTTACAAGAAGAAATTTTTGTAAAAGACAGAACTGGTTCATTAGATTAATTTTAAAATGTGTGCACCAGTGTCATAATACAAAGCACTGTACCCCCTTATGAGTCACCTTCATGAGTTGGAGATTTGAGACAAAGTTTGCATTGGGTCTGTGTAGTGGTGGGATTCAAATTTTTTTACTACCGGTTCTGTGGGCGTGGCTTGGTGGGTGTGGCAGGGGAAGGATACTGTAAAATCTCCATTACCTCCCTATCCCACTCACCTGCTTTCCAGCTCCGTTCTCCTGTGCAGGGCAACCAAAGAAGACCCAGCCAATCAGCTGGGACTCGGGAGGCAGAGAATAGATGGGGGCGGGGCCAGTTAGAGGTGGTATTCGCAGGTTCTCCAAACTACTGAAAATTTCCACTACCAGATCTCCAGAACTGGTCAGAACCTGCTGAATACCACCTCTAGGCCTGTGTCTCTCTAAGGAGGAAGTTCTACCAGTAGATAGTATTTTTGTGGGTAGAAGTTGCGCCCTTGAATACTTCAATATGGGGCAGTCTCCCTGTTAATTTTAATATTTAAATGATATCTTTGTGGAAGGTCATTTTTTAATTTTAAGACCAGGAATCATCGAGATGATAGCCAGCTTTACAACTGTATGCAAAGCCAAGCTCATAATTTAGAAGACTTGGCCTGGTGCTTATGAGCCACGAAGAACTGGGTGATTAAGAACATCTCAGACTGAAGCTCAGCAAGAAAAATTGCTGTTGGTACAGAGACCTTCTGAATCCATAAGTGTTCCATCAATTGCTTTTGATGGCGCTGCTACTTCTGAAGGAGCAAATAGCAATCTGGAGGGTCACCAGCTTTGGCTGGTTTATCTGGCGTGGTTCTTTGTGGACAAGGAGGAGTTGGAAGCAGTGACTTATTACTTTGTCATCTGATTAGATTACTGCAATTGGCTTCACATGTGGCTATCCAGCCCCAAGTGAGCAAGGTCTTATTGCAGTTAAAAGTCTGTAGGGAGTCTCAGTCATCTACATCATGGCTGACCCAAAGGTACTTTTTGGGGAGGCAACTGGACTTTCTTGTTTTTTTCTTTTGAAGACGTTTCCCTTCTCATTCAAGAATTATTGGATGGTCTTATTGCAGTTCCTTCACTTTGGAATCCTCTGTGATCCTGGAGGTCAGCATGATCAATCCTTCTTGGTAGGACTTTCAGAATGGAGGGTCCTCTTCTATGCCATGGTTTTTAGACACCTAGAATCGAGTTAGTAAGTAGCGTGAAGTGATTTGTACATAGATAAATAATATTCACATGACCAGATTTATGTAAAGCAGAGGTCTAGGCAACTTTAAGACTTGTGGACTTCAACTCCCAGAATTCCTCAGCCAGTTGAAGTCCACAAGCCTTAAAGTTGCCAAGTTTGGGGACCCTGATGTAAAATGAATTCCAGGTAGACATGTCAATGATCTGTTTGTGTTTGAATCCTTGATGGATTAGTGTGATTCTCCTCATTCATTCAAACCAGAAGTGGCATTCAGCCAGTTCTGACTGGTTCTGGAGAACCGGTAGCGGAAATTTTGAGGAGTTTGGAGAACCGGTAAAGACCACCTCTGGTTGGCCCCGCCCCATCTATTGTCTGCCAGCTGATTGGCTGGGTCTTCTTTTGTTGTCCTGCACAGGAGAATGGAGCTGGAAAGCAGGTTAGTAGGGTGGGGAGGGAAGGGGATTTTGCAGTAAACTTCCCCTGGATTGGGGTGGAAATGGAAATTTTGCAGCATATCCTTCCCCTGCCACACCACCAAGCCATGCCCACAGAACCAGTAGTAAAAAAAATTAGAACACCACCACTGATTTAAACCCATTGGAATAGTGAAAATATATGCTTGGTATTACCATCTTTGACTGATATTTCAGGGAATAAATACAGGACTTAAGACCTTCCTTGCTCCTTACTAGATGTTTGGTGATACAGTATCATCTTTAAAAGCATCCATCACCTGACTATCACATACATTCAATTCAATGTAGGAAGGCATCTCTATTCCATTGTGATGTCAGGAGCATGTAACACAACTGATAGAGTTCAGAATACATGTCTGACTTGCATTTCTCAATCTTCTGACTTCTATAATTTCCTATTATTTTTTTTAAAGAATCCCAGTCATGTGGATTGGTGTGTTTCATTAATGCAATCGTGGCCCATGAAACAGTCAGAATAACAAGAGTTGGAAGGTACCTCGGAGGTCTTCTAGTCCAACCCCCTCCTCAAACAGGAAACCCTATCCCATTTCAAACCAATGGTTGTCCAATGTCTTCTTAAAAATCTTCCAGTGTTGGAGCATCTGCAACATCTGGAGAAAAGTCTTCCACAGATTGTTCTAGCTGTCAGCAAATTTCTCCTTTGTTCTAGGTTGCTTCTCTCCTTGCTTCGTTTCCATCCGTTGCTTTTGGTCCTGCCTTCGGATGCTTTGGGAAATAATAAATCCATGAATCTTTTAAGTGCTTTGTTGTTGTTGTTGTTGTTGTTGTTGTTGTTGTTGCTCTTGAGACAGTCTGGCTGCTCTGAAATATAGTTCTTGCTGCCTTCTTTGGCGTGTGTCTCTTGCTGCAAGCAGCTATTTCTATTTGTAGGTAAGCAAACACCTTTGTATTGAGTTTCCCATTCCAGCTGCTCATTGCAACGAAAACTGAACTGAACCCAGCCTATATCTGTTTACTTGTGACATTATGAGGAAGTAAGACTAAAAACCTTTGCCTGCTCTGCCTCTGCCCTTGCAGAGTAGGGGCTCTGAGTATTGCAAGTGGGGCCCTATTAGAGAGAATACAGTAAAGGTAGTGTAGGATGAGAGTGGGGGTTTGGGATCATATGATCTTACTGCTGAGGGTGTGGGTGGATGGAGAAGGAGGAGGTGGAGGTGGAGTATTCAGGATCGAGAGAGGCAGTGGATCGAAAGCACCACCGTTGTCGTTTGCTGCCCAACAATCCTACCAAAGGATCGCTCCAGACAGAGAGAGGACTTTGCAAGGCAGGGTGGCGAGAAGACAATCGGCCCGTTCTTTCTTCAGCTGCCCTGAAGGCAAAATAAATATTTTGGTTGCCTCCTCCAATTCTCGGAAGCTGTCAACGAGCAGAGAGGACCTTCCCATTCCTCTGTTCCAGGCATGATCAGCGGAGCCTTCTGTAGGACAAATTTAGCAAGTCTTTCCAAGTGAGTTTGCTGACTTATATTGGAGGTGGTGGTGTTGGCGCTGCGGGATGGGTTACGGGCGCCTGGCTCCAAACCCTTCAAGCTGCGGGGGTTTCTTTTCTTTTTCTTTTCTTTTCTTTTTCTTTTCTTTTTTAAAGCTGAAGTTGCCTTTGACGAGGCGGAATGGGTTGCAATACGTCAGCCACCCGTTGCGCGAATGCCACGGGTTTTATCTGACGTTCCTCCTTGTGGATGCTTGGTTGCAAAATTCACCATAAACTGGTACAGCTACCAAAGCATGTCACCCTAATAGAATAGACTAGATTCTTTTTTTTTTTCTTCTTCTTTTCCTCTTTTAAAGTCATTGGCTGCTTAGTGGATGCAGTGCAGTTCAGAAGTTGCTTTCATCAGCGCGAAATTTGGATGTTGCTTAATCTCTCGGTAAATAATGGCGCAAATTATAAACCAAACACTAGAACTGTGTAATAACTGATGATATATATATATATTTATATATATATTTATATATATATCAGAGAACTACCTTTTGTTGGCTTCAGTAACCCTGAAATATCTTCAGGGCACTAAGCTACCTCTGTTCTCTTTGAAGTGCTCTAAAATTATTTCTACCTTTTGTAAAATGATAAAGAATTTTCAGTTAGATTCTAGCTAAATCTACGATATGATTATAGTTGGGGATGAGTTAAAACTGCTTCTTGTTGCTTTTGTTGCCATTGTGGAATAAAATATAACTATAAAGCTGTGTTAAAGCCCCAGACATACAGAAATAATACATCCGTATACAAAAGGATCCAAACAGATCTCTTTCAGATTTTTTTTTAAAAAACCTCTGGATTTTATGGCATGATTCATAATGTGAGAATGTGCAAGAAAACAAAATGTGCATGGCCAAAGTTTTCCTCAAACAAAAGACGGTTTTAAGACTGCATTAAATAAATCTGGATAAATGAATCTGCAGCCCATATAATCCCCAATTAAATTAGTTGAGTGCAAGATAATGATCATGACTTAACTGTCAGGCATTCATTGGGATTGATAAAAATAAACTGATTTGACTTGGCTCCTGAATTATCTGATTCAGTTTGCACGTTTTCACAACTACCAAAAATCCACCTCACCCTTCCCTTAATCAGGCAGCTCCCTTATATGCTCATGGTAGAAGTTGGAGTATTCTGATTTAGGAGATGCAGATGACTGACTCATGGCTGAGTTCATCCATAATGCTTAACTTTAAACCTGGGTTAATAAAACTCCAATTGCGGTGCTCACATAATATGCCGTGTTTAAGTAAACCATATCATGACTAAATGTGAACAGCTTGCCTTCAGAAGTTGTGGAAGTGTCATCACTTGAGACTTTCAAGAAGAGCTTGGACTGCCATTTGTCAGAAATGGTGTAGAGTCTCCCACTTGGGGGGGTTGGACTGGATGACCTACAAGGTCCCTTCCAACTCTGATGAAATGTTATCTGTGAGGGCTTGGTTCACTTTACATTTGAGAATGTGACCGAATTTTCCCCATCAACTGAATCACAAACTACCCAAACTCATTATAGACCATTGTAACATGTTGTGTGCATTCTCAGTCAATATTTCCAAGCATCTGTTGCAACAGAGAAGTAAACACAGATAAATTGGCACACGACCTATGGTTATACGACCAGCAAAATTAGTTTACAGTCAGGGTGTCAAACTTGCAGCCCACATGCCGGATGTATCACATGCTGACCACGCCCACTCGCGATTTAGCGAAGGGGGAAAAGTCACAATATGTCATGTGATGATGTGACAATGCATGTTTGACACCCCTAGTATACAGGCTGCATCCATTTTCTTTTATTAGTTCACCCAGAATTATATGGATGAATTATACTGACCTGTAAATCTGGTTCACACAGGACACTGAACTGCTACAACCATACCCCTCCCCCCAAAAAACCTCTTAAACAAGTTGAAACCTAATTAATCTAAGTGTTGTGCATATAGATCCAGGTAGGCTTTTAACTAGCCAGGTTTAGTATATTGTGGGAACTCGTCTGGAGAATCATTCTTCTTCATGAAGAAGAGAGTAAGCAAAATAAGCAAAGTAATTGTTAGTCATCTGTTAGGAACAGTGTTCAGTGTTCCAATGTCATGTTGCAAACTGCAATCCTTTTGGTCATACAGATGATACTGCACTGCTCAGAGAAAAGGCACAGGGCTTGCATTGCAGTGGCATGATGCTTTTAAAAAAAGAGTGACCTATACTAAGCAAAGATTAATACCACAGCATTATTTGCTGTGCAGTTGTAGCAAGCTGCCAATTTTTACAGAGCTGGTTGTGTCAACAATTCTGTTTTGTATTAAAATGAATGATAATGTGCTGTCCCAGCCAGTCTATGGGAATTGGATAGTTACTTAGGAATTATGAGCTGTCCCCTTAAGGGAATGTATCATGGTAAATGTAGTTAACGGTATCAGGGGAAATGTAGTTCATGTTGCGTGGCCACATCTGTAATCCTGATTGGTCACTAAATTGATCCTTGAGGGGTTGGGGGAGGTTTCCCTCCATTCTTGCCTGGACTCATGAACTGATAGCAGCTTTCTACCACTACGAGATGGGTTAGGAGATAACCATCTTTCACCTGCAAGGCTGATATACAAAGGATTGGTCATTATAGAAGAACTTCATCACAAATGTGAGTTATGAAGATACCTGATGTACCAATAAATGTACTTTGTTATGGATGTTTTGTGGAATTCATCTATCTGCACAGCTACAAATCCACCTCTGTGCATGAGACAGGAAAGATAATGACAGGCTGATATGAACACTGAATTATATTATAAGTCCCCAATGGGAGAGCTTAAGAGCCTGTTCAGTGTAGTGGTTGAGGCATCAGGCTAGAAACCAAAAGTCCAGGCCCACCCTTAGCCACAAAGGCAGCTGGATGACCTTGGGCTACTCACTTTCAGCCCTAGGAAGGAGGCAATGGCAAACAACTTCCGAAAAACCTTGCTAAGAAAACTTCAAGGACTAATCCAGGCAGTCACTCTGAGTCAAAAACTGTCTCAAAGGCACATACATGCACAAGCACACTAGAGCTTAGTTGTGTGAATGGCTCTTTGAAAATTCCAAGGGGCTCCTGGGACAGCTCAAGAGTAATTCCTGCTTCAGGAAAAGATCTCCCACTTCCATTCTGATTGTAGAAATCTTTCCTTTACACCAACTATGGCTTACTTAAAGAAGTTAAAGAAGTGTAGAACAGGATGTCTTCTTCAAATCCTGGATCTCTTAGCTGTGACCTCACCTTGCCTCCTAATAGGCAGGCCATGAATTATGATTCCTCCTCTTCCTCTTCCTCCTTCTCCTCCTCCAAACTGAAGTAAGAAGGGGTTGGATACTTAGAGTATGAGTGGGATGTTGTTGTTTTTGCAGCCCAGAACCATTTTATTGCTATCTAAGGATAAGAAGAGATGTCAAGGGTAGGTGGGTAAATTTTAAGTAGGAGTTAAGAGATAAAATAGATGCCTTTAAGCCTTTGCAAGGTTAAAGCATTAAAGCACCTATTTTGTCTTTAAAGCCACTAAAAATTGATGTGAACTTTTAGAAGGGGTCGATAGATACTAAAGAACAGAATGGTTGTTGTACATTACTCAAAGTGTTTACTATTTCCATTGCTCTTCCTCCTTGGCTTATTCCAAAGCAGGGTGGTGATTTTAACTTTGTCCACTCTGGAGCTGCTAGGAGATCTGAACAAAAGACCACAGGATATATATGCATACAACTTATATCCTAATATTTGTCCAACTTCATTTAAATCTAATTGAACCCTAGAATCATATGCCTGGAAGGGACCTTGGAAGACTTCTAGTCCCACGTCCTGCCCAAGATAGGAGCCCTTATAACATCTTGGACAAATGGTTGTCCAATATTTTCTTGAAAACCTCCAGGAATGGAGCACCAGCAACTCTGAGAGACTAGCTGTTCCATTGATTAATCATTCCCATTATCAGGAAATTCTTCCTTGTTTCGGGATCTTCTCCCTCTGATGGGCTTCCACCCATTGCTTCTTGTCCTACTCTCAGGTGCTATGGAGAATAAATGGACTCTCTCTTCCCTATGACAGCTTTTCAAGTATTGGAAGACTGCTATCATGTCTCCTCTCAGCCTTCTCTTCATTAGGCTAAACATGCCTAGTTCATCAATTTAGGTGGCTGTTTTATAAACATTCCATTGTGTGTGTGAATGGTGCCATTTTGCTTAAATGTGGACTGGCATATAGTGATTGAATTCTCCATTAATATTGCACCATGCAGATTAAAGTTGGCAATCATACCTATGTTGCAGGATTGATGAAATAATAAGTGACTTGAAGATACAGATAATTTTATCCTTAAGAAAAGACTGGTTGGATAAAATGTAGTATAAATTAAAAGTTTAAGAAACAACCAAATAAGGATGGGGAAAGATGGGAAAAGTGTATATAATGGAACTGTGTGGATAAAGAGAACAATATATTGTTTTACAGCACTAAACAAAACCTGTGGATAACCAGTCAACTGGAATGGGGGGAGATTTAGAAAAAATAAAGGGCTTTTCTAAAAAGTAGAGATAAATATTTTGTAGTGTTTTTAACTGAACTCTTGTCCTGCTCTCAGGTGCTATGGAGAATAAATTGACTCTCTCTTCCCTATGACAGCCTTTCAAGTATTGGAAGACTGCTATCATGAATTTGGTTCTAGAAGATAGAGTCATGACGACAACAAATATGATGGTTATTAGAGTGGTCAGGGCCTTTTCCCTCTATTCAATTAATGTCCACCCTTCATTGTGTTGACAGAAAACAACATAGGTCTGACATTGATTGTCCCAATTGCTGGTCTTTGTGGTGTCTACATGGTGTGGGAGTCAACAAAACATAAGATAGAAACACAGCTTGTGATCAAAGCAACAACTTTATTCGACTTGAATCATGACATATGCAAACAAGAGCAAGGCTTTCATTGTATGGTTGTGCCATTTTGAATATGGTTCTACTTCTGTTGCCTTCTTCTACTCATTCACAGCCACTTGACTTTGACCCTGAAATTAAAAGGCAACAAAGACTAACAGATTTTAGGTTCGATTTTTGTTGATATTTGTTGGATCCATATCCCTTTTATTCACAGCCACCTAGAATTTTTCCCTTTTTCAGAGGCTAATATCAGGGTATATAAGCTTTTGGGGAGGAATCATTACAAAGGATTGACACTTTGGTCATCTTGGCCACTTGTTGGGGGCATCTGTGGGCCTGGAGACAAAATAAGAGAGACTTTTGATTTCAAGGTTCTACCATCCTTAGAAGTGAGATTTGCACTGTGTATTGAAGAGCTGTAGTGGCGCAGTGGTTAGAATTCAATACTGCAGGCTAATTCTGCTGACTGCAGACTGCCAGCAATTTTACAGTTCGAGTCTCACTGGCTCAAGGTTGATTCAGCCTTCCATCCTTCCAAGGTCAGTAAAATGAGGACCCAGATTATTGGGGGACAATAGGCTGACTGTAAACCACTTAGAGAGGGCTGTCAAGCACTGTGAAGCAGCATACAAGTCCAAGTCCAAGTGCAATTGCTATTATTGTTGATCAGCATTCACATCTATTAAAAAGAAAAATAATTTTTCACCTGGATGTGAAAAATAATTTTTCACCTGGATGTCATACCAGAGGATTATTTATTTCACACGCAAAACATTCGTGTGGATTTTTGCTCTAGTTTTCTATCCCAATGAAAATATTTTTGTTGCTTTTCAAGTGTCTATTTTCTCTATTGATTAGTGAACTTTCCATTTCATTTTGGGTGTCACCATCTCCCTTTTGAAGAACATCTGGAAAAATGTTTTTTCTTCTCCAGGGCAATCTTTAGGTAGAATTGAAACACTAAAAGGTAAATCTACATTTCTGACAGTAACAAAATACTTGGCTTCCTTTGGTTTTGCTGCAATCCAAGGTCTACAGCCCCCTCATTTAAATTCAGGGAAGAAATAGCGAGGAAAGGATTGTATTAACAGGTTATAGTTTTCTTTTAAAAGAGACTTGGCAGGAGTAAAATGGAAATTCTGGGGATGGCATAGTTGGCAAGTCTTTTTCCTAACTTCCCAGATGTTTTGGCAGCTAGCATTGGTCTTACCATGAACTTCTAGGTCCACAGAAGTTTGGTTTGTGAATGTTTCCAGGTTGGTTTAAGAGAGGAGTACTTATCTTGACAAACTAGTAGTTCATTTCAAATTTGGTGCAACCATGTACTTTCCAGATGTCCAAATGGTGGTTACTCATTCCTTTCAGATAGATTGTTTTTCTTATCTATATTCACTTATCTCACACTCCCAACTAGATTAACCGTATTTTATATGTGTATGGTTTCTGAGCACACTGGAAGTTCTTGGTGATTATTTTAAAATTTTCCCTAGCAGGACCTCCCTCCCTCCCTCCCTCACAATCATCTTCCTTCCCAAATCCTCATTATCACACTCAAGTGGTCTTACAGAGTGTCGAATTCTGGCTGAGTAAATTCCCTTAGTAAAGACAGTGGTTTTCTCAGCCTTTGAATAAGAGTTTTAACAAAGCCATTCCAGCTTGCAGTCAACTTTCCTCACCTCACGTTTTCCTCGCCACGTTGTTTCTTTTTTCCCCATGGTGCTGAAAAAAAAGACCCTCTCAGGTCTTTGAGAAGAGGCAGTGTTGGGCTTCAGACTTTGATAATCTTGCTGTCTTTGCAAAAACGTGGCAGGCTGAAGAATGCTGGGAGTTGAAGTCCACAAGTCTTAAAGTTGCCAAGTTTGGAGACCTCTGGCCTGGAGAACAGATTTCCTGATGGATGGGTGGATGGCACCTTCAGAGACAAGTGGTCTGATACACAGCCCATAGGCAAGGCAGAGATTGACTGGGCTCTTTTCTTCATAATCAGATGTCTTGACATCTGATTGGCCTGTGGGTGAGCTTCTAATTGGTGCAGGTTGAGCAAGACTAGTCCCAGAGAGGTAGAACTTGCCACCAAGGAGCAATTTTCCTGAAGCGCCAGACATAATACTGAAAAACTATCTTCACAGCATTTACCTTGTATCATGAACTCTGCTGGAAGATGATTAGTCAGTTGCAAAGACTCCTTAAGACCCACGTGCTATGGGTTGTAAGGGGCATATCCCTTGAGCATGGCAGTGGAGTTTCTTTGTAGAATGAAGTAGGAATACACTCATATCCTTCCTACACACTTCTTGGATATGCTACATTGCTCAGCTGAGTCAAGTCAGAGAGATCATAGACACTTCCTGTAGAAGACATAGAACAGGGGTGTCAAACTTGCATCATCACATCCTCATGTGACATATTGCAACTTCCCTCCCTTTGCTAAACTGGGGTGGGCATGGCCAGTGTATGATGCATCTGGCCCACAGGCTGTGAGTTTGACACTTCTGACATAGAAGGAGCTTTTCAAGGAGCTTGAGTGCTTAAATATAGGTAATCCTTGATGTACGACCAGTCACTTAGTGACTAAAGTAACAATGGACCTCCCGGGGGTATTTAGGACCTGGTTCTGATGTTCCAATGGCCACACCCCACTTTGTGGTCATGTGACTGCATTTTGGGTGCTTGGCAACCAGCTTGCATTTATAGCCATTTGTCGTGTCATGTGAATTTTATGATCTTTTTTTCCAAAAATTGGCATTTATTTCTTTTAGGCAAAATCAGCTCATAGTGAATAATTGGCTTGAATAATGACTGATGGTCACATGAAAATTTTTTGGGGTTGTAAAGCCAGCAATATTCTTATGTATTTTGTTCGTATGATTTATCAAGCAGCGAGGTCCAATAAAGTATCTTTTCTAACCTATGGAATGCCTAGAATTTCTCTCATTTCTGAAATCTCAGCAGCCTACACCATAATGGTCATCTAATTTTCACTACATTATGTTTTTTAAAAATCCACATTCTAAATAATGTTTCTTACTGTAGGTGTGGATAAGGAAAATGTTCATACATGGGCTCATTTTATAATTGGATTTTCAAAATAATTCAATGGAAACTTTTTTTAAAGAAAAGAATATACACGGACATATACTGTATGTACATTGGGTAAAACAACTCCTGAGAAATCTGTAGTTGGTAGATTTTTTTTTAATGTTATGTAAATTCACTTGACCTCTGGCACTTGGAAGCAGATCTGAAGTTGAGTTATGGATCAGATTAACAAGATGTCTACCATTTTAACTGTTTTTCCCCTCTTTTAGCTCCCATTATTTGTAGAACAATGAATTTTGAGGGAGCTACTTAGATGCTCAAGGCCCACATTCTACTCAGTGCAGAAATCCAAATTAAAGATGGCTGCCCAGCTGTTCAACCACTCTTGCACCTAGAAAGGTTTTCCTAACTTTCTATTGGAAAACTGCCTTCTTCGACCTAAAGGTTAATTTAGGTGCAGCAAACAAACATAAGCAAAGGCAACCATTCATTCCCTAATTTTTTTTATTGCCTTCCCAGTCATTTTTATTTTACTTAAAACCTTGCTGTATCACATTTATTTTATTGCTGACGCGGAGCATCTGTTAACAAAGAAAACTTCTAACACCAGCCACAAAACTTGTCCTAATAAGGATAACTGAAAAAATACCCAGCTTTTAGCAGTGAGGTCAAAGATATGAGGCAGCGGATAATAATTCCACTCTCTCCTTCGCCACTGAAAATATTATGGTGTGGTTTGGCGTAGACAGCAATGGTCTGACTAGCTGGTCAGGGACAGTCTGTTCTATTGAAAATCCTTCCAGAGCAGACAGTCTAACTTCCCTTCCCACCCCTTTCTGTTTTCTTTTTGCAATTGCTAATTAAATTACACATTGGATGTGTCAATTACAAAACTAAAGAACACTAATGAGTGGGATTGCCAAGGAGGTTTTGTGGCACAGTAAGAATGAACCTATTATAGTTTTGTACACTTATTTCGTGCTGTGATGGATGGGTTAAGGCAAGTTCCTTGTGAGATTTTGTGTGTGTGTGTGTGTGAGAGAGAGAGAGATCTGATCCCCTTCTTAATACAAAGCGAGTTTTTACAGAGAAGAGATGTGCCACGTGCCCAATCTCTCGCACCCCAACAGGATCTAAAAACTCCAGTTTGTCTTTCAGTCTGCAGCTCAGATCCTCCTCTTCCCCTCCTCACATTTCCATGCCCATTGCCCAGCCTCCCAACTGAGAGTGGGAGTGTGTGTAACTCTGTGTGTGTGTGTGTGTGTGTGTGTGTGTTCAGGATTTTTGGTTTCTGTGTTACAGAGCAAGGAGGCCAAAAGCAGCAACTTTAGCCCTGAGCAGGTTGGAAAGAGCTGGAGGCTGCTCTGGTTATCTAGATCAGAGTTTCTCAACCTTAACCATTTTAAGCTGTGTGGACTTCAACTCCCAGAATTCCTGTAGAAGATGACTAGAGCCCAAGAAGATGAGCCCAAGGAAGGGATCAAACATGTCATGAGTCCTTGCGTGTCCATCAGACCTGCCACAGCTTGGTCTTCTAGCAAAGCAAGACTCTCGATTCCATTTGTAGCGAAAAGAATACTTTTACTAAAAGCCAAGAGATTACAGTAGATCAAAGCCAGAACTGAGATTTTTACAAATGAAAGCTTCCCAGTTAATTGTCCCTTTCTCATTCTACCTCCATTATCTGCTGATTGTCCAGTTACATTCAAACAAGTTGATTTGGGTAACTGTCTCTGCAAAGGAGGGCTGGCTCGTGAGCTATGCTCTCCATTTCTCAAGACTGTGTCTTGGGATAGTGAGCCGATGTCCCGGGATGGCACTTAGTTTTGTTTTCTCCCTTCCTCTCGCTCCTTCCTCCGGTACTTTGCATTTAGCAAAGGATGATTTAGCACCCACAAGAGATCCAAATTCAGCCCACCTTGAATGCTTTATCTCCCGCTCATTTCTCTTGACAGTTAGTAGTTCAGATTCTTGTAGAGAGCTTAAGCTGGCAATAAATCTTTATACTTATTTGAACTGCCAGAATCTCCTGATTGATACGGTGCTTGACAATTCCCCAGCCAGTCATGTGCTTAACCCTGTGGTTGCAAAGTCCATGTCGCGCCTCTTCTCCCGGGGTGCCTCTGCTTTTTTATCCAAGCAACTTCTTCCATTTTATTGCAATCTTAAGGTTATTCAGTGATGCAAATAAAAACAAAGTGCATTTTCAGTGCATTTTCAGAGACCAGCAGAATAGGTTGAGGCATGTTTTCCTTTTCATTAGATCAAACCACCTTCCATTGAAAGGTTATGGCTCAGGTGGCTTCCTTTTCTTTTGTGGATGGTGGTTGACCAAGTTTCTCCCGGCTAGCCTATTTTTACCATTTCCCTCATTGCTTTCTCCTGGAGTAGAGTTGGAAAGGGAGGGAAAGTTTCCAGGCAGGAGTTACGGCGGAAAGGAAACAAAATGCAAAACATTAAAAAAAAAAAAGAGAGAGAGATGGAAATGAACCTCAACATGTTGTGCTTATTTTTGATGTTTTGAAAGTGCCCATTCAGTAGTACAGGAAGAGGGAGGCTGTTTAATCATTGAATGAGCTGTAAACTGACCAGTGCTTTGAGCGGTCAATGGAACAAAACAGATGGTGAAGAATCTTCTTTCCATTTGGGAGCTTTTGATAAAATAATTGTGCCATTTTGCCCTATTACTTGTAATGGTTTATTTTAACTACCCTGAGACCTTCCGTGGATTCAGTGGATTTATTTGTTTATTAGTAATCAAATGTGTCATTTCATCAAAGGAGATTCTGGGCTATGCACAACAGTAAATAAAACAATTCCAATATAAGATAAAAATGAAAAAACCCACAGCAATAATAAATAACTTAAATAATATAACAACAAAAATATTAACCATGGGCAAAGTGGGATAAAAATGACCCCATTCGGAAATGACCCTGTAAAGGAAATGGAACTATTGAGACAAATCTTTGATTTCCTGGAAAACCCAAGTCTCTAATGCCATGAAGGGCTTTAAAAGCTTTAAAACCTCTTGAATTGGACTAGCCCCTTGAATTGGACCAGAATCAAACTAACAACCAAGGCAACTCTTGGGGCAGAGGCATAGGAATGTGCCTAACTTGCCCAAACTGCTGCAGGACGAGCCCTGGTGGCATGGTGGTTAGAATGTAGTATTGCAGGCCGACTCTGTCCACTGCCAGGAGTTTGATCCTGACGGGCTCCAGGTCTTCCATACTTCCAAGGTGGGTAAAACAAGATTGGGCTCAGCTGATGTAGATTGTTGGGACAATCTGCTGACTCTGCAAATGGCTCAGAGAGTGCTGTAAAGCAATATATAAGTCTAAGTGCTATTGTTATTCTGTACCAGTTGAAGCTTCCAAATACACTGCAAGAGCAGCCTCATGTACAGCTTCTTGAGGAGGGACAAACCAAGGCCTCTTTAAGAGATAAAAAACAACCCTTTACTCAAAGAAAAATGAGCCACTGCCAGAACCCATTCACATGACACTTTCACCGCTGACACTTCCTACCACTGCTTTAATAGGCCAGGATTTCTAAAGCTTTTGGATAAACTGGCCAAACAAAAAACCATCTTGTCATGCCCCTGTCGGAATCTGACTCGGAGGAGGAAGCCGAACAGCTGACAGGGAGTGGGAGTGTGGCTCCATTGGCTGTGGAAGAAACTGGGGAAGGGCAAAGTCCAGCTGGGCAGAGCAGGGGAGAGGTTTAGCCTAGGGCATCCAGGGAGGAACGGAGAAGAGAGCAACATGGGTTGCATGGCTTATGGGGGAGGAAAGGGCCATGATTCCCTTCATTAGCTGCAGCTGGGAACTGTATAAAAAAAGGAAGCTGCACGCAGCAAGCTGTTGGGAGCAAATGTGAATTTATCTTGTATTGTCGTGGCTTATCTGTGTTCCCGTCATCTTCCCAACTGTGTGAATTTCAAGTCTGAAATTCCTTCTCCTGCCCCGTCAAGCTAATTACCTTAGCTTGGTTTGTTTGGATTTTTAGTTACAGTCTGTATGTACCTTGTTTTGGACTGAATTTTCTACAGTTAAGAGCTGTTCCTGGAAGAGTTTTTCTCCAGCCGAAGGTAACTTGGACGCTGAGGGCAAAGTTGGAGATAATAAAGGGACTCTTATTGCTTGTTTGATTGTGTTGCCTTTGTGCCCCACCCTAGGTCATCACACATCTTGGAAGAAAGTGTTGATAAACAATGTCTATAATGCTGCTGGGCAGATTGCATGGCTGTAGTAGCCACGTTCGACTTAAGGTCATATTTACTTTTATTTTACATCTACTCTAGAATTTTTTTCCCCAGTGAGAATTCACTCTGGTTTTTTTATTTTTCTGTCTAACCCTAAGCTTTAGGTTTGTGGTCCCCAACCTTTACAGCTTGGAGGCCTGATTGGGGGGGGGGAGGAAGGGGAACCAGCTCCCACAAATGCGAAGCACCCTGCCTGGAGCCACTGCTGCTCTGACAGCCTGCTCGCTCGCTTCCCATCCGCTGCAGCCCAAGGCGCGGAGGCATCGGCAGGAAGAGCCAAAATATTCCCTGCCTGCCACTGCCTCCCACCCTCTATCCCATTCCCCCAACTCCACCCCCCCGCTGCAGCCAAACTGCCAATTTGGCATTTGGAGCGGAGCCAACCTACCATCACCCGCTTGCTCACCCCGATGTCCACACAGCGCCCACAGCGAGTTATCCCCACAGCAACTTTTCAGTATTTGAGATGTCCTGCAAAGAAATAGTGGCACCCAGTGGACGGAAGAGACTTGGTGATGGTGAGAAGGCTGCCCCAGCTGGCCATGCCAAGTTAGCGGCGTTGAGTCATCCCATTTCATTGCAAACAATAGGTTCGTTTAACGATTGCCACAAAAATGGCTATAGGTTCATGGTTTACATGATGACCCACTTTCCGAGCATGACAACTTATAACTCTAATGGGCAGCCTCCATTACAGTTGTAAGTCGGGGACTACCTGTATACTTTGTTCATTCACTTCCAAGAACTTAAGATGTGCATTGGAATCCCTGTCAACCCTTGATGAGTATTTGCTTCTTTTTAGCCAAATTTGCCCATCAGTCCCCCCCCCAAATATGTGTGTGTGTGTGTATCTATCTATCTATCTATCTATCTATCTATCTATCTATCTATCTATCTATCTATCTATCTTTGGTTATTCGGGTTTTCTCCCGCGTAAGATTGGAAGTATCTGGGCAACGTTTCGATGAAGTCTCATTCATCATCTTCAGGCTTGGTCTTCAGCTCTGTGCTTCTCAGAGTGATGTGAGCTTGCAGCTGCTTCTTCCTTTTAACTGCTCCTGGGGGTGTGACTTGATTGGCTGGGGGCTTGGCTGTGTTCTGATTGGATGGGGGGGTGTTCTCATTGGTTGGGGGTTTGGCTGTGTTCTGATTGGTTGGGGGGTTGGCTGTATTCTGATTGGCTGGAGGCGTGTTCTGTTCAGGTGGGGGCTTGATTGTGCTCAGGTTAGTCTTAGTTGCTGGAAGGTTTGAGCTGGTGAGCTGTGATCTTGCTATTTGGCTTCGAGCACAGAGCTGAAGACCAAGCCTGAAGATGATGAATGAGACTTCATCGAAACGTTGCCCAGATACTTCCAATCTTACGCGGGAGAAAACCCGAATAACCAAAGATCCACATACAAGTACCCGCGAGAACCTCAGAAAACAAATATATATATATATATATATATATATATATATATATATATATATGTATATGTATATGTATATGTATATGTATATGTATATGTATATGTATATGTATATGTATATGTATATGTATATGTATATGTATATGCATATGCATATATATATATATATATATATATATATATATATATATATATATATATATATATGTAATTGTATTGTATTTTCAGCCCTGGAAGTATAATTACAACATAACTTAACATAACATAACTTCCTAGCAATAGAGATGTTAAATACCTTGGCGGGCGTTCAGCATTTGCAAGAAACTTACCTAAGGCCCAATATAAGTATTTTCAAGAGATTATTTTGATGACAGATCGGGCTTTGCTTCTGCTCCCCATTTGTTTCTGTCAAGATTTTGTTACTTCTCCTTATGAAAGCTGATGTGGGCAAGTTTCTATCTGCCAATCTTGGCAGATTCAGTCAGAAGGAGAAATATAATACCCATTGTGTGTTTTAAAAAAATGTCATCAGTGTACATACCTTCTCGTCCAAGTAAGGAAAAATAGACTCACATAATCCAAAATAACAGATTCTCCACTGTGAAGCATCTTGCAATTTAAAGTAGAGGAAAACAGCAGAATCAGAGAAGAAAGAAGAGGCCAAAACAGAGACTTATCCAGAGCTGGTATTCAGCAGGTTCTGACCAATTCTGGAGAACCGGTAGCGGAAATTTGGAGTAGTTTGGAGAAATGACAAATACCACCTCTAACTGGAGATTTTACAGTATCCTTCCCCTGCGATGCCCACCAGGCCATGCCCACAGAATTGGCAGTAAAAGAATTTGAATCCCACCACTGCCTGTTGCTACATAATAATATTTTTTAAAATCTGCATTTCTACATAGCTGTAAAGAATTCAGTGTTGAATTCCTAGTAATCATTGATTCACAGTTATTTGGATAAAATAGATTAAAACCAGCTTGTTTTTTTTGCAATGGTAGCTTCAAGTAGAATCCCTTCCTGCCAGTGAAAGGTGCTTTGAGGTAAGGCTTTGACTGTGCAAATTGCTCTGCTGTAAATAAATCAGGGAAGGAAGGAAGGTGCTAAAGTATGCCTTATGATTGGTAATGCTGGGAACGATCCAGCTGGAGAATTCAAAGGAGCCATTCTTCTCCCTGAGCTATAACCAAAAGAGAGACAAGTTGATGTTTTTCAGATGTTCCCTTGACTTCAGCTCCTGTCAGCTTGGATCAACTTAGTCAGTTGCAAAGCATTTTAATATAAAATAGCCAGAGTGTGCTAGATTGCATATGCTTTCTTTTTTTCCTTCCCTCCCTTTACCCACTCCTCCTGCCCTGCCCTCCCTCTCTTCCCTTCCCCTCCCCTGCCCTTCACTCCATTCCACTCCCTTCCCTTCTCTCCAATGCTGTGTTTTCTGCAAGGTCATATCATTATTTTCTTTCCTAAAAATGCAGAATTTAGTTTCATGCCTTTTATGTTCTCAAGGTCTTGTTCCAGATTAACTTGCTTTCGCATTCATCTGAAGGATTTCTTATCAATTTTGTTCCAGTCTCCTTTTTTAATTTCATAAGCAGATAAGGACAGCTGGTTTTAGAGCAACCAGCTAAATTCAAATGACTGTTTTTGAATTTTAGCTCTAAGCCTAGGGTATATTGTTTTAGGGCATTGGTTTAAGAAGAGTTTTCACTTGATTGTTGCCTTTAAAAAGATTTCTCCAGATTTTCCATGCAAGAAAGGAGATATCCTGAATGAAATTTGAAGATAATATTCTATATTCTGTATCCTGAAGATATTTGAAGAGAAAGGTGGAAAGGATGGTGACAAATTGGAGCACATTCAATGCCCCAGCTGTCGTAGAGCAAAAGTGTCAAACTCTATTATTTCACTTAGGACCTCATCAGGGTTGTGTTTGACCTTGGGAGGCTAGGATGGGTGTGACCAGGGTGGAAGTGGCCAGCTTGATGTCATGTGTGTCTGGCACCTGTGGTGGCCCAAGCGTTCTGCCAGCAAAAATAGGCTCCGAGCTCTGCTTTGGGCTGCGATGGCCTCCTGCAACCCTCTGCCAGTGAAAACGGAGCCCAGGAGGGCCACAGGCATCCATCCTGAGCTCTATTTTCATTGACAGGGGCACTGCGGGCTGGTCCTTCACTGTTTGCAGGGCAGCCCCGCTGACCACATCTAAACACCCCTCAGGCCAGCTCCAGCTCCACGGGCCTTGAGTTTGACACTCTTGTTGTTGAGCATCTCGGAGACTGTGAGGATCCTAGGATCTGGGTATGTTTAGCAAACAGAAAAATTAACTGAGAGAAAGTATAACTGCAAATAAATAGTCACACACTACAGGAAATGGACTAATTCTCTCTTGGCCCAGAGGCATGGCCAGCAGCAAGAGAGAATTCAGATTAGACATCAGGAGAAATGCCATAACTCTAAGATCTGTCAGCCAGTGGAAAAGAGCTTCCACATGAAGTAATAAATTGTTTTGCTAGAGGACTTCAAACAGAGGCTGGATGACCTTCTGTTAGAAATGCTGTAATAAAAGATCTTGCATTGAGCCGTTCTAGCTAGATTATGTCTGAGGTGCTTCTAATTGTATCATTTTTATGAAACCACCGAAGAGCAACAAAAACGAATAGGGGACTGGAGGCTAAAACAAATGAAGAACGGTTTCAGGAATTAGGTTTATCTAGTTTAATGAAAATAAGAACTAGGGGTGACATGTTAGCAGTATTACAATATCTAAGGGGCTGCCACAAAGAAGAGGGGGGTCAACTGATCCTCCAAAGTATTTGAAGGCAGGACAAGAAGCAAGGGATGGAAACCAATCAAAGAGAGAACCAACGTAGATCTAAAGCAGGGGTCTCCAACCTTGGCTCCTGGAAGCCTGGCGGACTTCAACTCCCAGAATTCCACAGCCAGGCTGTGGAACTCTGGGAGTTGAAGTCCGCCAGGCTTCCAGGAGCCAAGGTTGGAGACCCCTGATCTAAAGAGAAATTTCCAGACAGTTAGAACAATTAAACAGTGGAATGACTTGCCTCCAAAAGTTGTGGATGCTCCAAACCTGGAGGTTTTTAAGATGACATTCAGACAACCATTTGTCTGAAACAGTATAGTTTCCTTCTTGAGCAGCGAGTTGGACTAGATGACCTCTAAGCTCCCTTCTAACTCTATTTTGTTGTTTTTCTTAACTGGACATTTCCTGGAAAGGTTTAGCATTAGATCCAATCAACTGTAGTATTAATCACAGGCTATATCCTTGAACTCTGTCTTTTAATTAGTTTGTTTTTCTCAAGTAGGTTAGAACTAGGGTTTGGATGACATCAAAAGATGCTCCCAGCAACATCACAAATATTGCCTTATGACGTCAAAAGAATCTGGCTCAGTCCTTGAATTTCAGGCTCCTCCATGCTGCCTTTTAGAAATCTGCAATGCTGACAAATACAAATAACCCAAATGAGGACCAATATATGAAGCTTAGCTGCTCTTTGAATAGGAGAAAAATAAAAACAAAATGATGTTGAAGAAGCAAGGTGTGTGTGTGTGTGTGTGTGTGTGCACGCGCGCGCACACACACATGTATCCATGCATACAATAGAAGTTCTCAGGTATCTTTAGGAATTGCTCAAGAGTGATATGAAGAAGTAGGCAAACATCTAGAAAGAGTGCAGAGAAGAACAACAAAGATGATTAGGGATCTGGAGGCTAAAACATATGAAGAATAGTTACAGGAACTGGGTATGTCTAGTCTAATGAAAAGAAGGACTAGGGGAGACGTAATAGCACTGTTCCAATATCTAAAGGGCTGCCCCAAAGAAGAGGGAGTCAAGCTATTCTCCAAAGCACCTGAGGGCAGGACAAGAAGCAACTTGTTAGGGATAACATTGTTTACCCTAACTGGTTTAGGTAAAATAATAAATATGTTATCATGGTTTATTTAGTTAAAGTGTCTGCAACTTTAACTGTAGGAATGTAATTAAGGGAGTGGTTGTAAAAGCACCATAAAAGAAGCAAGGTACCGCAGCTTGCTCTCTCTGGCTTGATGATCCCTAATTACTGGACGGATTGAAGACTGCGTTTTTCCCCACTGGAACGGGAGAGAGAAAGGACTGTTGATTTATCAACTGTGAGAGGACTGATTTATTGTAAGTGAACTGACATTGGATATTCTACACGGACTTTGCTAATTGAATATCCCTGAATGGACTGACTAAAAACGATACATGACTATTGGACTGTTATTTTGACGATGCTATAAACTCTAAATGGAATAAACTATATTTTTGATAGCACAAGCGTATCTGTTATTTTTACTGTATGTTAACTAACATACAAACTTATCTCGCTCATTTATCTGTGTGCCTATCTGACTAACGCTGCACATTCTGTTTAGCTTGTCTCCTTAATCCTGGTTGGGGAACCCAGGCTTAACACAACTGATGGAAAGTCATCAAGGAGAGAACCAGCCTAGAACTAAGGAGGAATTTCCTGACAGTGAGAACAATTAACCAGTGGAACAACTTGCCTCCAGAAGTTGTGAATGGCCCAACATTGGAATTTTTAAAAAAGATGTTGGACAGCCATTTGTCTGAAAAGGGTTTCCTGCCTGGGCAGGAGGTTGGACTAGAAGACCTCTAAGGTCCCTTCCAATAGTTATTCTAAATGCTATTCTAAATGAGAGCCTATCCATTTTAAATGAATCCCCCTCTGGTTTTTTGAGGGGATATTCTCCTCCTGCATTATATAATATGCCTGAAAATATGTGGCAAAATATGAAATGAGTGGGCAACCTTCTGTCGTGCAAAAAAGGTCTTCTTTTTCTAGTCACGAATCAGTGATTTGGCTGATAGATATACAAAATGAAGGGAGACATTTTGAAGTCTTAAAATGTTAGTTTCCATAGAGCCAGTGGAGTATAATGATGAAGGTGCTGGCGTAGAAACTAGGAGAAGGTGAGTTCTAGTCCCGCCTTAGGCATGAAAGCCAGCTGGTTGACTTTGGGCCAGTCTATCTCTCTTTACCCAACTCATCTTCCAGAGTTTTTGTTTTTTGTTGTTGTTGTGGGGAAAATAGGAGAAAGTAGGAGTATATATTGGGTATATTTGTCACTTTGACTTATATATAAAAAAGTGAAATAAAAGGATCCTCTCCTCCTCCTCCTCCTCCTCCTCCTCCTCCTCCTCCTCCTCCTCCTCCTCCTCCTTTCCATGCAGTAGATAAAATGACTAAGGAAGAAAACAACAATGCCAACTTAAGCTGCCTTTAGCATTTTGTGCTCACAGGGGGTGTATCTTTAGAACATCATTTGCATGATAATTTTTTTGAGTATGTGTGTGCCTCTGTGTATCTATATATTTATCGCTATATCTCCACATATGACTAAGTTGTTCTCCTGCAAAAATTTAGACTGCTATGGCTGCGGCTGATAGAGATAGACCACGTATGGAACAGGATAAGGTCCTGTGGCCCTATTTCTTCCACATGTCTTTCCCAGTAGGCAACAGCTGTTTCCAAACACAGTTCAAAGTGGAATAGATTGCTTTGTGATTTCTCCCCCGTTTTTCTTTCAGCGGCTGCACAAGTTGGCTTGTAAGATAAATCAAAAGCCTTGTTTTTTTTAAAAAGAGGTATCTTTAATGCACCTTGGAAAAATGACACGATTTAAAGAGTCTTCAGAATTTGAATCAGCAGCTAAGAATCTCACAAATAAATCCAGATTGTTTCTGGCAGCCTTTCCCAACTTAGCCCTCCCAGTTGTATTGGGAGCGCTCTCAGGAATTTTAAAGCTCCTGAGTTAAGCCTTGGAATTTGGGAGTTGTTGCCCAAATGAATGTGGAGAATACCATGGTTGGGTTACGGCGTATTTGGTTAATGAAGTGTGGCTTTCACTGATCTAGAAGAAGAGGCCTAACTGTTCCAAGGGAATTACAGTTATAGACCTGCCAAAATATTGGGCAAAGTATACAAGGGAAACCAGATCTGCTTAACAGCCGCCCAGGTTACTTAGTAACCTCTCAGTGGTGGGATTCAATTTTTTTTACTACCGGTTCTGTGGGTGTGGCTTGGTGGGCATGGCATGGCTGGGTGGGTGTGGCAGGGGAAGCAATCCACATTCTCTCCCCACCCCATTAACCTGCTTTCCAGCTCTGTTCTCCTGTGCAGGCCAACAAAAGAAGACCCAATTGATCAGCTGCGACTCAGGAGGCAGAGAATAAATGTGGGTGGGGCCAGTCAGAAATTCCAAACTACTTAAAATTTCTGCGACTTGTTCTTCAGAACTGGTCAGAACCTGCTGACCACCTCTGTCACTGCTGTGATTCACTTAACAATAATGCCAAAAAAAAAAAAAGATTATAAAATTGGACATGACTCATTTAACAACCAACTTGCTTAGCAATGGAAATTCTGGTCCCAATTGTAGTCATAAGTCGAGGATTACCTCTAATCCCCTCTGCAAAGTAGCCATTGAGTAAAACTGGTTGCTGAGATTTTTTTTTGGGGGGGGGAGGGTAAATCCCTGAATTAAAGTAAACATTTGCCTGTTCCATCACTATTGGGCAACAGTCATTGTTCGAGGGCTTTTGAAATGTTGACTTCAGGATCCAACTTTTTGACTTGCATTTCAAGGTACAAGGCACGCTTCTTGAGAATGAGTTTGGTGGAAAATGTCGAGCAACGTACGCTTTCAGATCTACAGCGGTATTACGAGAGCGATCCCTGCCCTTTTGGGGTTTTTTTGCAGAAAGGGAGACGGAAGTCAAGGGCCAGTTGCTTGACTTGAGAATTGTTTTTTTTTCTGGGGCTGCAGAGCAAGTTCAGGCAGACTTATTTGCAAATGCTAGAAAAGTACACCGCAAGATAATACTGCAGATAAGGCCACAGATGTTCTTTGGGATCTGGGTTATGAAATCCTTTGGTAAGGAGCTTCCTCTCCTGTTCCCGATAAAAGGAAAAGTCAAACTTAAAAGCCTGTGTGAAAGTGAGAGTCTCTGCACCCTTGATTTTGTGGAGGAAGGTCCTCTTGAATGCCCAGATCCTTGTACAGAAAAAGAGCTTCAAATAATTAGAACTGCAGAAAAAACAATTGCTACCAACCCGCCTTCCATTGAGGGCCTCTATACTGCACAAGTCAAAAAGGGGGCTGTGAAAATATCTACAGACCCCTCACATCCTGGACATAAACTGTTTCAACTTCCACCCCCAAAATGAGGCTATAGGGCACTGCACACCAAAACAGCTAGACACAAGGACAGTTTCCCCCCCAATGCTATCAATCTGCTAAACAACTAATTCCCACAACACTGTCAAACTACTTCGTAAGACTGTATTATTATTATTAGTCTCATCCTTCCTATTACCTATCTCTTCCCACTTATGACGATAACAGTGTTGCTTGTATCTTTACAATTTATATTGTTTTATTTGTTCCCTAGTATGATTTGATTGCTTATTAGTAACCTATGACTATCACTAAGTGTTGTCTTATGATTCTTGAAGAATGTATTTTATTTTTTTCTTTATGTACACCGAGAGCATATGCACCAAAGACAAATTCCTTGTGTGTCCAATCACCCTTGGCCAATAAAGAATTGAATTCTATTCTATTCTATTCTATTCCATCCCATCCCATCCCATCCTATTCTAATTCTATTCTATTTTATATGCCTGTGTGTTACCTGTGTGTAGTTGCAATAAACGTTAAACACCCCCAAAGCCTATTTTAAGCTTCATATCCCCCCTTCCACTTTGAAGAAAAAATCCCTCACATGCCTGCCAACCAGCCAGCCATAAGTACAGGGACACTGATGAGGCAGGAATGTGGACATCTGATTTCTGTTAGTTCTGTTCCCCACACGTTGCTGTGCTGTGCATATTTTCGAAACTGGCCCTCACTTCCCCATTCCTCCCCCTACCCCACTCTTCAGCACAGTTTACTTCCATCAATGTGAAATTTCACAGCCTGCTCTTATTTTGTAGCCATTGCTTTATACACTTAGTTACCCTCTTTGTCCATAAAGGAGGAGAAGAAAGTACTTGGGAGAAATTGATTGTCCGGGATATAATTGTGGAATGTTTTCAGTCTTATCCAGAAAGGTCTGGGGAACTTTACTTGAATGTATAAGGCCGCAGGGATGTCTCTCCTATCAGAATTGATTATTGATAAATAATAAATAGAACCAGAGTGTATTTTTCCATTCTGATTAGGTTCAAACATTTTGTCTTTTTGTCTAAATTTTCTAGCTGATTTGAGGTGACTTGGAAAAGTAAAAGAGAATGTTTTTGTTACTCAGGGTTGAATGGTGTGAGTCCTTGGTATATTGTGAGTTTTCTTGCAGACATTTATATACCTGACTAGATAATATCATCAATGCTAGTGAGGCTACCAAACCAGTGCTAGTGATTTGGAAAAGCTAAGCAGAATTCGATCTATTTATCAGTTAGAAGGGGGGCCACTAGCAAATGCACAGTTGCAGGCTAACCTATAGAGAAAGTCAAAGTTCTTTATAGACTGCCAAGAAAACTACATGGATAATCAACCTTGACTGGAAAAAAACGTTACCCTGAATACTTGGAATTGCTAGCATTCTTCAAACAGTGATGGACAATGGAAGATTTATAATGCCTGGTTTGTAATATTTTATAATTGTCAGAGTATTGTACATGAATATAATTTAAGGAGGCCTCTTTCAAAATAATTCAACAGTACAGTTAATAGACTGAAAGGCTGAGCAGCCATTTGAAGTATAAGTGTCATTTACGATCTCAAGTAATTCTGAAAATGAGTGTATTAATATTTCCTTTACCCGGCCTAATCATAAAGAAACTGGGGATTAGGGAGAAAGCAGCAGGAGTGATTTTAAAGGAAATAGAGATGATTTTCTGAGTTAGAAAGTCCCTGTTAATTTTATCATCTCTGTATTTCCTGGGTGTAACATCTTCCCTACTTGCATATAGTTGGCTTGGGATGCATTCTGGAAAAAAAAAAAAAAAAGAAAGTGAACTTGTCAGTGCTGTCTTTGACAAAGTAAGTTTCTTTCTGACTTTTCCAAAGATGAGAAAGGATAGTCAGAGGAAGCTGACAAAATAATCAGTCTCTTTGGGAGTTGGGGAAACTTTTCAACACAAAGTGGTGGTGTCAATACAGAGATCCCTTCATAGTGGAGAAGGCATGTGAAAAAGCTGTTAGAGAAGGAAAGCAGAAATGTTTTGCAGCCTGGGATTGCATTCCTTTTTTAAAAAAAACAAATGTTTGGAGTGGCGGAGGTTCTTGGAGAATGATAACAAGGGATCTATTTCACTTGTTACTTTCAAAGAAACAATAGAAAATCGTCTTGCTTTCAGCAATTGGCAAAGATGACCATGATAATGTGACAGGGCAGCTCAACTTAAGCAGGAGTCAGGAAGCCACTGAAAAAGTGATGCAAGTCACTCGCTGCTAACTCATCAATTTGAGGCAATGATGCTTAGTTTGTCCCATCTGAACAAAGATAGTAGTCATTGTTCTTTAGATGACCGTCTCTAGCAAGTACATAAGAAAAGCATGTGAGTGTGTGTCACTGATTAGTAACTGGAAGGGGGGGTTGTGAGAGAGAGAGATAAAATGGCAAGCCTGCAATTTTACAACAGCATCAGGAAAGGTAATGTATTATTTTGATTTTTAATCAGTATTCCCCCCAAAAAAAGTTCAGTAGTGTGTATTTAAATCTATTTTGATAATGTTAGGAGGAAACTCCCCTCAGTCACATGTTCTGTAGATAACAGTATGTTAAGTGAGGAATTCCTGGAATTTCACCCAGGATGGTCATCTAGGAGATGAGCGCTCTATGACATTACAGACAGACAAATGCTAACTGAATTATTATACTGGTCAAGGTTTGTGCAATGCATTCTCAGTTTGCATTTCTTCATTATAACTGATAAGTATATGAAATTGTACAGTTTCTCCAGGAAATGAAACATCTGATTTTGGAAAGCGTTCCATTCATCAACCTTGCTCATTTGTCCTCTTGATATCATTGAAATTGTTCTAAGCATGGCTAAATCCAAGTATGCATCACGATTTTTACCCTTACTCAGTTCCTCAAAAGCAGCTTGAAAAAGCAACCCATATCTTATCTTCACTTTGGTTGGCTGAGAAATGCTGAGGAGTGGGATGCACTGCTTTAAGTTGGGCCCAAACCCTCTTAGTGCCAGTTCAGACAGGAAATCTTTGCATGGCCTCAGGGTGGTCATTTTCACTCTGTTTGCCTGGAATACTCAGAGACAGCATGCTTATGTATTTAGTAAGATTTACTGGGATGGCTGAAATTCAGGAGCTGGAAGGAAAGAAGGAGGGATTCCCTGTAGTTGGGAATGGTCCACCATCAAGCTCCAGAGAATTCCAACATTTCCGGGTAAACTTCCAGCTGGAAATATTGTAGTAGTTCTTGAACCCAAAATGAGACAGAAGTAATACGGTTCAGCTGCTTATGACAGAGGAAGTGGGGGGAATACAAAGGCATGGAGTCAATCTGGGAGTAGCTCCAAATACTTTAAATGGAAGTTGTTAGGAATAACAAGGTTACCCAACTTAGTTTGGGTAAAATAATATATATAAACTATGATTGTAAGTTAAAGTGTGTGTCACTTTAAACAGCAAAGCATGTAATTTTGGGTGTGGCTGTAAAACCGCCATAAGAGGGAGCAAGAGAGCTTACTGTATTGCTGGCTTACTGAATTGCTTGCTGACAATGATGGATTGATGGTTCCCTGCTGCTGCTGCTGAAGAGAGAAAGGAGATTTGAACTTCTTCATATCTCTACTGTGAGAAGATTTATTACTGGACTGATATTTGTAAGTGTACTGACCTCTTTTCCGACACTGGACTTTGCAACTGAATAATCCCCGGACGGGCTGAACTAGTGAATGATATATGGACTGTTTTGACTATGCTAAAACTCTTACAGGAATAAACTATTTAACTAGCACAGTGTATCTGTTTTACTGAGTGTAAGCTACAAAAACGTTTATCTCACATATTTTGCCTGACTGCCTGACTGCCATGCAGATTCTGCTAGGGTGTATCCCTAACAGAAGTGCCGTAAGGCTGGACCTGGAACATTTCGTTTGGAACTGATGGCTCCACATGAATCTACTGTCCATTATCTTACTTGATTCAGTTTTCTGTGAGTAATTATGCAGTAGGCAAGGGAAGAAGAATGGCAGAGTTGTTCAGCTCCAGATATACATTTGATCTGTGTATGAGAAGGGGAGGGGGAATTCTTGCCATATGGTATATGCAAACCAGCCAAATCTCAAACATATTATAGAGGGACGGAATGAATGAAACTATGATTGATTGCATATTGAATAAATTACTTGCTTCCACTTTGGAATGCTACCAGAAAGATTTTTTAATTTTTATGCTAAAGGCAATTTCGACATGATTTGGGTAGCTGAAAGGGCAATTTATTTATGCATTGTTATGAGCTTTCTTGGCTAGGCTTCACTCGGAGAATCATGAAAGAGTTTGTGTATAAAATGACTTGAAACGCAGTAGGTAAAACGCATGCTCTTGGTAATAAAGTATATTTTCAGCTTTCTCCTCATTTTATACACATGCTGCATAAAAGGCAGACTCTGCTTTTTGTACGCATTAGAATTGTGATGCTTAGTTTTAACAGATTGTCAAAAATAAAAAAGAATGCCATTGGATGAATGACTTGCCAGTAGTTCAGTTGAAGATACTGACTTTCTAGCTTTGTTCTTCATCAAGATATGTGTATCTCTGCATGCATAAGCCTTGGAGTGTGGGAAATCTATACACCTCTGGCTAATGTTCCATTACAATTCCTAGCACACCCACCCACCATTATTTTTGATGCTTGAATCTACTGGGGGTTGAAGTTCAACAAATACCTGGATGGACTATGTTTGCTTCATTGGACATGGTTCCTAGACTGCTCTTAGAGTGCTCCATCATAGCCAAGCATAGTCATTGGGGACAAGTAAAGAAGGAAATAATAACATTGGAAAGTTGTATTTGGATCTTTGTATCCAAACCTTGCTCAAGGCAGAAATTCAAAGTAAAGCATGTTGGAAGATGTTTTTCCAGTTTATGTTTGAATACATTCTTTGAAATGAAGTCTGTTCCCTTTCTAAGGACCTCCCTATCTCTTTTGTAAAACCATACCAAACCAAAAGAAAAGAAACTCTCATGTTTATAAACTTCTGTAGCTCTGGTGTTCTATTTCTATGCTTTGGTTTATTAGGTTATTGCTTTTATTTTGAGTAAGAGATGCTGTTCTGAGTCCTGTAAGTCAAAGATGACTCTGAAACTTTGTGCACACAAATCATAGGTTTTCCTATGTTCTTTTTCCTGAGCTGGAGAAGATGCAGATGTTTTCACATGCTCCTTAGTTCTGTGCATCAGAGCAGTCCATAGCATGAATAGGAATAGGAACAGGAGCATTATTTATCGGCCAAGTGTGATTGGACACACAAGGAATTTGTCTTCAGTACATAAGCTCTCAGTGTACATACAAACAGCAAAGTGATCAGTCATAGATCATGAATCATAAGATACAGTCATAAATCATAACATGCAAACAACAAATCATAATACAAAGTTTTACAAAGTAATACAAAGTTTGTATTACGCACGAATCATACTCAATACGTTTACTGAGAATATGTGTCACACCAAGACACGCTAATCCTTTATCCTGGGTTTTCAAACTTGACATCTTTAAGATGTGTGGACTTTAACTCCCAAAATTTTCCCAGCCAGCCACGGGTAGGATTCTACTGGTTCAGCCTGGTTCGATTGAACTGGTAGCTCCGAAGAGCAGCTGACACTGAACCAGTTCTCTCCGAAGATATTCTTTTCTTCAGTTGGGCCCATCTGTCCACCCAGGCTTTAGGCTGTCCTTTATTCTTACCTGAGTTGCTTTGCATGGCACAGCTGAGTGCCGTGTCAGCAGGAGATGGTGATTGCTTGCAAGAAAAGTTGTATTACAAGTATTGTGCATGTGAGCAAAGCGCACGTTCACCAAACCAGTTGTTATGCAGGTAGGATCTCACCCCTGCAGTCAGCACATTAAGGACAGGAGCCTAACCTGAATTCTTTGGTCAGAATGAGAAACATACAAAGGTTGTTCATTCATTCATTTAAAATTTATTTGCTACCTATCTTGCATCCAACAGGTCTGGGCAACATAAAACATACTTTTTTTGTTTCAGAATTCCAACCTCTGTTGTAGGTGTATAGTATCTATCATGATGTATCTTTCATTTCATGTAAAAACATAAAAACATGAAACCACCAGGTCACTAAAGCCCGTCCCGTTCAGCTTTCTGTTACCACTAGCAACAGCAACAGAGTGTGAAGGGAGAAAAACTGAGTTCGCTTGGCATGTTTGTCAAACGAGCAGAATTTTCTGGCTTCACATAGAATTATAAACCATAATGTTTATGGCACAGACTACAGTTTATAAACCACAGTATCTGGTTTTATATGGCATGCAATGCCAAAACCGAAGAAATCACATTTTGCAATCCTAGCATGTGGAGTATGAATATAATAATGTTATCACAGTAAAAAGCCACTGGTAAATTAAGCTTACCACAAATTCTAATTCCTTTATGAATAGTAGTATCAATAATTGACCAGTTTCTCTGATTTAAATAAAAGTTGATAGTCCAGGTTTTAGAACAGTGTTGCATTTCCATAGAAGTTAAAACTATATGATTTTCTAAAACCATTTAGTGTCATGAATCATAAATCAGCTAAATGAAAAGGACTAGGGGGTGGCATGATAGCATTCTCCCAATATTTGAGGAGCTGTCACAGATAAGAGTGGGTTAACTGATTCTTCAAAGCACCCAAAGGGCAGGATAACAAATAATTAGATGGATAAGAAATAATTAGATGGGAACTTATCAAGAAAAGATTGAACTGGTTGTCACCAATGGTGGGATTCTACCAGTTCGGCCAGGTTCGGGTGAACCAGTAGTAAAAATGCTACCATTTGACTGAACCGGTAGTAAAAAAAACAGCTACCGGTTCAGCCAAACTGGTATTTTTTTTCTCCTCCCAATGATCAGCTGTTCCGACAATCAGCTGTGCCGGGATCCCTCTCGCTGTCTTACTGCTTCGCCCAGGAGACTTCCCTGAGGCCCAGGAGGCAAAAAGGGAAGAGCGTGTGTGTGTGTGCTATGTGCCCCTTCCCATGCTCCATTTCTTTTGCCTTCCTGGGACTTAGGGAAGCCTCCTGGGAGCAAAAATGTCCCCCCGGGAGGCTTCGTTGAGGCCCACCCCTGGTTGTCATCTTTAAAGCCCTTCATGGCTTGGGACTGGGTTATCTGAGGGACTGCCTCTCGCTGATCACATCTATCCAACTCACTGGAGTGGGGAGGCAAGGAATGTTGTAGGTCCCGTCCCCTAAGGAGATATATCTGGTGGAATCCAGAAGAAGGGCCTTTTCCGTGGTGTCTGGAACATCATTCCTCTAGAAATTAGCCTGGCCCCCATTCTAACACACTTTCAGAAGGCCCTGAAGACATGGTTCTGCCAGTGGGCTAGGGAACCCATTAAATGGCTGTTATGTATGTATGTTGTTGCTGGAGTGGGGTGGGATTATTATTTTATTTTTTAAAATTTCTTTTATATTGTGTTTTTATATCCTGTAAGGCACTTGGAGTCGCCATCTGCGAGGAGGTGGCAATATAAATTTTCTAAATAAAGAAACTTAAAACTAAGGAGAAATTTCTGTATTTTGTAAGTGGGTGTTTAGATGAAAACCCAGGAGATAGAAAATTGAGTGTCAGCTGAGTAATCAACTTGGGGCTTTGTAGATATGGAGGAGAACTTGATTCTCTTGGAAAATATTTGAACATTTGAGATACAGGATACCCATCGGGGTGGGATTCAAAATTTTTAACAACTGGTTCTGTGGGCATGGCTTAGGTGGTGGGTGGCTTGGTAGTCATGTGACTGGGTGGATATGGCTTGGTGGTCATGTTATTGGCTGGGCGTGGCCAACCTAATATCACTCACATCGAGGCATGCATCTCCTCACCTGGCCTCTCATGACTGTGGGGATGCTACAACAGTCGTAAGTGTGAAAAATGGTCATAAGTCACTTTTTTCAGTGCCACTGTAACTTTGAATGGTCACTCCACACAAGCAAAGTACCAGCAAAGGAGGGAAAAAAAACTCCAGAGAAGTTCCTTAGATAGGAAGTCTAGTCCTGTCAAGAATGTAATAAGGGTTAATGGAGAGGCAGTTTCTGTAAGCAACACCAGAATGTTTCCTTCTTGCCTTTCTTACAGGATTAGGCCAGTAATTTCTTCTGACAACCGGTTCTCCAAACTGCTTAGAATGTTAACATCCAGTTCTATAGCTACTGGATACCATAATTGCTTTCTGATTAAATGGTTATGTTTACTCCCACCTCCCTGAACAGTAAGAAACACAATGCTTATGTTTAGTTCGTTTTGCAAGGATTCCACAAGAGATGTATTAGTATTTTGTACTTTTTTTTCCTTTACAAATTACAGTTGAGCATAATACAGAAACTATTATAATAATTTATAATAGTAGACAAACAAATAATAGCTGAGCATCATAGAGAAACTATTATGCTCAACTGTAATTTGCAAAGAAAAAATTGTAAAGAACAAAAACTACAAAATACTAAAACATCTCGAGTGGAATCCTTGCAAAACAAACTAAACGTATCTAAATATTGTGTTTCTTACTGTTCAGGGAGGTGGGGATAAACAGAACCATTTAAACAGAAGCAATTATGGTATCCTGTATTATTCATTTCTATTCACCTCAAGTGAGATATGAGAAGCAGTAGTTGAATGTGTGAGGTAGTCTCTATCTGGGGTTCCTAGCTTGCTCTGAGTAGCATGAGGATGTTTGGGACAAAACTACATGGTAGTGGAGATTATTGTCTATTAATTGTTAAACTCATTTGCCACCCATCTTGCCATGGGCTATTCATATATAATATATATTCTGTACATATATATATGTATACATGCACGCAGAGCAATTTTTCAGCTGCAAACATCCTTTTGTCTGTCTTGAACATACTTTTATGGGGTGAGTTCAGGGGTGGGCTTCAAAATTTTTAGCAACAGGTTCTCTGCCCAGTTGCTGGGTAGGCGTGGCCATGGTGGGTGTGGCCTAGTTGTCCTCCTGCACCATGGTGTGTGTGGGGGGGTGTTTTTGCCCTCCCCAGGCTCTGGAGGCTTTTCTCGAGCCTCTGGGAGGGCAAAAATGGCCTCCTGGGGCTCCTAAGGCTCTCTGGAAGCTGAAATCAGGCCCATTTCTCGCCCTTCCTAAGCCTCCACGCGTGCCCTGCACTTACCTGTATCCAAAACAAGCCGCATGGGGATTTCTGGGAGGGGTGGGGTGGGCAGGGCCAGCCAGGGGTGGGATTTGGGGGGTTCTCCAAACTGCACAGAATCTTAGCCAGGGATTCTCCTGAACCCCAGCGAACCCTCCATCAGCCCAACCCTGGATAAGTCTGAAAGAAAGTGAAACTATTGAAATTGTCAGAATGATTCAGACATTGTAGTTTCCCAGTGTTTGGGCACCATGTTGTTATTCAGAGAATTGTAGAATGAATGACTTGGAATGGGCCATGGAGGCCACCATCCTACTGCCTGTTCAGTATGGGAGTCCAAATTCAAGGTCAGTGTTGCAGTCCACATTTTGCCAATGGGGGATTTGAAGCAGAAAGGAAACAACTTGCATGTCGTTATTAGGGAAACACATAGCTGAATGAAAGTCTGCTTTGTACCTTGTGGCAAGATATTGTATAGGAACAGCCACATTCCCTGTCAGAGAGAGGAAGAGGTGTTTTTATTTATTTAATGAGACAGAAACAAAGAAAAAGTACATCAGAAAAAACTAATAAAAGGCAAAAAAGAGAGCAACATGACAGCAAAAATTGTATGCATTAAGACTTTCATGAATGAAATTGTTACCCAACAGTTCAAAGGCTGGCTATATTTCATTGTAATCATATGCAACCTGAGTTTGTATGCAAACCATTATAAATCACAAGTAACATCAGGCCTTCAAGAGGCTGAATAATTGGAGCCATAAAATTATCTTTCCAAAGTTGAAGAATTAACCTCTTAGCACTAAAGATTAATCCAGATAAATGGGATGGAAAGAGAGGTGGAAGCAAGCTGATAGAAGAACAAATGAATACAATCCTTTCTGCTGACGTTATGAGAGGAGGCACGTATGACCTGCATATACGACCCTAACACAGCCTGCCCATCATAGTAATTAGTCAAAATGGTCATGATCCACATCACAGACCCAATTTTATCCTTTTTATCGTGGTCGTTAAGACATGCCACAGACATACAGTGATTGCTGTGGTTGTTAAGTATATCAGAGTTCCAAGTGATAGATCCATATCAAGCAAAACTCCAAATAAACAAATAAAGCAAGTAGATTCCTCAAAGAATAGCTTTATTGGAAATATATTGGCACAGATCTGGTAAAAACTGACTGAAAACTTCCATGGTTTTCACCTAACTAAAAGCAAAAGTTTTCCTACTTTCTCAAAACAATCAATAGCATGGTCGAATCACAGTGAGGCCTGGCGACCAGGTAGCATCACTCCACCTTTCTTCCAACCAGGTGTGAGGATGACCTTGGTTCCAAGAGAAAGTATTTTGTTTTGGCTACAAAAATTATGTGAATTCAGGCAGTAAAGATGCTACTTCTTGCTTTCCAAAATTTCTCAGTGTTGTGGATTTTATTTCCAATGATTGTGCCAGTTGTATGCGGGCATTTTTTTGTAATTTAGTAGACTAACACCTCTATAGGATTTGTTCAGTGATCCTTGGTTATTCTAGTTTATTGATATTTCTGTTTCTCTGACTTTTGTGTCTTTTACTCAGACAAAATCCTTGTAAACCTGGGAAGCTGTAACAATCCCTGTTGCTATGGAAAGTTTAAAGTGACCTAAAGCCCAGTTTAATGTGAAAGTAAAAGATTCTGTCCTAGCTCTGGCATGTTAAAGAAAGTTTTGTCCAACAACTCAGTTGGAGTTTACATAGTTTAGATCAGGTGTCAGTAACCCGTGGCTCTGGAGCCACATGCGGCTCTTTGTGGTTTTCTGCTGTGGTTTTCTGTTAGGTGATCCCACCATTGGCTGACCCTGCCTGTTGCCCTCCCCTCCCAGTCACTCCTCGCCTGGCCTGAGGAGATAAAATACAAAAAACTGGAATGAGAAGGAGGGAGAGAGAGGAAGAGAGAGAGGAGAGAGAGAGGAGAGAGACCCATTTCCCACAGAAAACATTGGTAGCCACAAAACCTGGGTAGGTGTGGTGGGGTCATGTGACTGGGTGGGAGTGACATTGAGTTGGCCACGCCTACCCAGGTTTTGAGGTTCCCGGTGTTTTCATTTCTGTGGGAAATGGGTCCAAATGGCTCTTTGCGTGTTTAAGTTTGCAGACCCCTAATTTAGGTACTCATTAAACCACGGTTCAGAAATTCAGATCTTCTGAGAAAGTCTGTGCTTTCATTTTCCTCTCCCTTTTTAAGATAACTTTAGCAACCTGATGTTGTCCAGAAGTGTTTGCCTGCAGCTCTTTTCCTCCTTTCCAGCTAGCACTGGATATGATGTATGGAAGCTCACCACATCTCCAGATTCAGAAAAGCCATTCTAAAGCGCTGTTCCCAACACAACAAAAAGTTGTCAGAAAACATATCTAGGCACTTTTGGAATACAGAAGAGCTTGGAACTTTGGACACATAAAGAAGCAGACAAATCCCTTGTGTTTCTAACCACACTAGAAACAAATAAAGTATTCTACTCTATTCTATTTTCTTTGTAGGACCATCTCTTTGTGGCTTCACATTTTAATTCTTAGTCGCCAGCAGAAACAAACCTTAATTATACCTTCCCCTCTTGCTAGGGGCTTTTTCCATCTAATCATAGAATGCAGAAACATTTTTATTGATTACCTTGTAAAAATATGTTACATTTTGATGGTGCTGAACAAATTTAGTATGCTCAGAGTAGAATGTAGAGCATTTCAGCAAACTTATTCATGCTCTTGTAATCACTTTAGGTATTATAGTGGCATTCTCTGTTCTGCAGATTATCCTATCAAAGAAATGATGATGATGAGGAAGAAGCTGCCCGAGAGCGACGCAGGCGGGCCCGTCAAGAAAGATTGCGGCAAAAAGAAGAGGATGACTTAGGGCAAGGAATCGAGAAACCTGAAATGAATGCCCAAAATAAGTAAGATTCTGTTACATGAATAATTTTGGTGGATTTTCATTCTAGATCATGCCTGCTTTGCAATGGGATTTAATCAGGGAAGAGGAGCTGAACAATTTTGTTGTTCCTGTCCTTCAATACACTGTTCTATATTATCTATCCTCCAAAGTGGAAGGAAGTTCTTGGTGCAGCTTTAAAGACTCACTTTTCTGGTTAGGAAGTAATATATCTCTTCTCTATCTCCATCTCTATATACCTCCCTCCCTCCCTACCAACTATCTGTCTCTCTGTCTCTCTGTCTCTGTCTCTGTCCTCTATCTATCTATCCAGGGGTGGGATTCAGACAGTTTGGACTGGTTTGAGTGAACCGGATGTTAAATTAACATCCGGTTCACCAGACTGGTAGTTGAACTGACTGGCTGGCCCCGCCCACCTCTCCCTTCCCCTCCCAGGGGTCTTCACATGGCTGGTTTTGGATGTAGGTAAGTGCAGGGTCTATGCAGAGTCTCTGGGAGGGTGAAAAATGGGCCTCTGGAACCCGGGGGAGGCTGTTTTTGCCCTCCCAGAGGCTCAAGGGAAGCCTCCAGACCCTGGGGAAGATGAAAAATGTCCCTCCTGGAAGTTCTGGGAGGCCACGCCCACCATGGCCATGCCAACCCAGCAACCGGGCAGCAAATCGATTTTGAATCCCATCCCTCTATCTGTCTGTCTGTCTGTCTGTCCGTCCATCCATCCATCCATCCATCCATCCACCCATTTATTTCTATTATTACAAGGGCAGTCTGTTTTCCCCATGTTCTAGGAAATTGATTCTATGATCACACTTTTCAGAAGGTATCCTCCATTCAGTTTCATGTTTAGCTGAAGACAAGCAATTTAAAAATAAAAGCCTTAAAAACAGAACAGAACAGAAGGTGGTTTGTTTTTTTTAAAAATCAAGAAGTCCCTTCTCATGCTCTATTCTTAGAGACTTGAATGAGTCCCAATATTTGGGAGGGTCCCGATTGGAAGCACAAATGAGTAGAGATTTTTTTGCATTTTCAAATTACAGGGCATTAAAAGCAATGTGATATAAACTCCCATATGATACCCTGGTGGATCTTTGACAGTCAAAATAAATAACCTGGGTTTGCATGTGTGAACTTGACAGGTTTGTGTCTTTGTGTGTAATGGTTAGACTCAACTGTTAGCTGTCTGATTAAGATTGCTTCAAATCCCAATTCATCATGAAGTTCACTATCTCTTAGTTCAAAGGGCTCCAAACTTGGCATCTTTAAGACTTGTGGACTTCAACTCCCAGAATTCTCCAGCCAGCTGGAGAATTCTGGGAGTTGAAGTCCACAAGTCTTAAAATTGCCAAGTTTGGAGACCTCTGTCTTAGTCAAACCTGTCTATGATGATAAAATGGGGAAGAAAGAAGGCAATTTAAACAATCCCCATTACACTTCTGACAAATCAATAAAATTAAAACTCTACATCTCTTGTAGCATTGCAGAAGGAGAGTCCAAAAGTACTACAGTGACCACTGTTACGACTACTCAAGGCGATGGAGATGATGATGCTGTGTTCTTGGAGAGGATGGCGCGGAGAGAGGAAAGACGTCAAAAGCGTCTTCAAGAAGCATTGGAGCACCAAAAGGAAGTTGACCCGACCGTTACTGATGAGACCGTGTCCTTCACAAGCAGAAAAGTGGTGAATAACGTGGAGGAAAATAAGACCCCGGGAAGAGAAGAAAAGGTAGAAACCCACAGAAGACGCTATGAGGTGGAGGAAACAGAAACCATCACTAAATCATACCAGAGGAACAACTTGGAGCAGGATGAGGAAGATGAAAAGAAAGATGAGGAAGACAAAGAAGATGTGGAAGACCAGAAACCAAAGCCACAAGCCCTAGAGGAGAATCAGGTAGAGCTAACTGTAGAGAAGGAGAATGTAGACAATGAGGAGGAATCTGCAGTCTTGGAGGGAAAGCATCTTGAGGTAAATGCAGAGGAGGACAAATTAGACAATAATACCCACGTCCTTGCCAGTTCAAAGGAGGGCCTCAGCATAACAGTAGTCATAGATGAAAATAAGGAGGAAAACAATGAGGCAGAAATGAACCAGAAACAAACTGAGAAGAGGGAAAGGCTTGAGAGGGAAGAAAGGGAGAGAGCCGAAGCTGAGGAACAGAGGAAAGCAGAGGAAGAAAAAGAGAGATTGGAAGCTGAGAAAAGAGAAGCTGAGGAGAAAGCGAAGAGGGAAGCTGAGGAGAAAGCAAAAAGGGAAGCTGAGGAGAAAGCAAGGCTTGAGGCAGAAGAACGGGAGAGGGTGAAGGCAGAACAGCAGAAGGCTGAGGAGGAGAGAAAGAGGATGGAGAAGGAAGAGGCAGAGAAGAAAAAAGCTGCCCAGGAGAAAGAGAGACGGGAGGCTGAGGAGAGGAAGAGGAGGAAGGCAGCCGAAGAGAAAAAAGCAGCCGAGGAACGAGAGAGGGCTAAGAAGGAAAAGAGGGAGGCAGAGGAGAAGGCCAAAGCTGAGGCTAAGAGGGCAGCTGAGGAAAAGGCTAAGCTAGAAGAGGAGAGGTTAAAGGCCAAGCAAAAGGCTGAGGAGAAAAAGGTAGACCAACTGAAAGGCAAGAAGGGGGACGAGAAGAAAATAGAAGAGAAGCAGGTAAAAGAGAAGAAACTCCAAGAGGAGAAAATCACAGCAGCTTCCCTCAGGAAACAGGTAGAGTAAACATTTTGCACCCAACCACCGTTTTGCCTGTGTTTTGTAGAAAATGTAATGCATTTCACCAGGAAAAAACAAAGAGCGAGAAACTGGAATTTGTTCAGTTATCTCCTTCCACTTTGGGCTACTAACTCTTGCCAATGTTTTATATCCTTTTGGATTTAAGCTTCTAGCTTCACCTCTCCGTAGCATGATCAGTGCATGACAGTTGGTTAAACTGCTCTCTCTTCTAGTTGCTTGAAATCTGTGCATGCTCAATCCTTCACAGCTTCTTTGTCTTCCCTATCTGTGGCTGATGGTTGTCAAGGAAGGTAGCCAAAGGCCTACACGAGGTCCAGAAGCATAGCATGAGCCATGGATGAGCACCTGGGAAACCTTGGTGGTAGGAGTGTTGAATAAGCATCCACAAGTATTAGAAGCAAGCACAGCCGAGATCCTGCTGAGATCTGTGAGGACACGAGCACACCAGAGCAGAGGAGAGGGTGCCAATGCGCAAAGGAAAGTCACTGTGCCACCCAAGGGGAATGACATACACAGCAGCAGATGCGAGGTTGTATGAGCACAGCTTTGTAAAACTATGGTGGTAGTAGCAGCTGTTAATAGGGCTTGCGATGGGATTGATGTTTTCCTCTTGAAAAATATTACAAAAGGGGGAAGAAAATAAAGTGGAAGCTAAAAAAGGAAACCTACAGGACAAGAAGCTTCAGCCAGCCTTCAGGAAAGAGGAGGTAACTATCACTTGCGGACAGAGGGGGGCGTGTGGGAAATAGACTCAAACCCCACATTGCCTGTGTTCATCGTGAGATCCCATAGCAAAAGTCAAGGTCATTTAATCCAATTTGAAGCTTAGGAGCAACTTGATCCAAGTCCACATTTTCTCCAGCAGCCATCTTGAAGGCTGTCTCAAGATGTTGGCCAGAAGCAGACAAGAGCTTTCCAAAACTGGCCGCTTCAGCTTATTCCAATTCGTTTTATATTGTAGTTGTGAGCTGGATATTTAACTTGCTTCTTGTGTGATGAACATCAGAGAAGTATTTTAAGTTTACCTGAGCTAAGATCATATCTGGGAACACAACATGGGCCATAGAAATTGGACCTAGATTTGTGTGAAATTCCTGAGTGCCCTCCAGTTAAGCCTTCTTGCCTTAACTTCTCCCTCCACTTCTTGACTTTTCTTGATGGAACTGATGGTTTAGATTATAGATGCCTCAAGATATCTTTAGTTCTGTAATCTGAATTTAACCCAATGATTTTTCTGTTTCTTAATATAAATTATGCACTCTCCAAAATCTGCTATCTTCTTTTGATTCCCCCATCCCCTTGGTTTACAAAAAGTGGTGCATTGCATTTCTACTTAAACTCAGAAGCTGGTGCCATGGTGTTTTACTGTATGGTGAGTACAATTATTGGCTTCAAACCATCATTTTTAATAATCTTCAGATAGGATACTGCAGAGACCAAAATGTACTCGTAGGTTAGCCACTTTTGAATGTTTGGATATTGGTATTTTTATCAACCTGTTTTATCACTTATCTTACTTGCCATCCATGAAACATTACTCTAAATTAGTCTGTTAGGGGAATTATAATAATTCTGAATAGATCGTTTGTTTAATGTCTGTATTTATAAAATGCCTGTAGGAGAAATTTTATGCCATTATGCAACTCAAACATAAAGCTGTAATACAGTGCAGAATGGAAAAGCCATAAGAACATAGTACTGTAGAAAAACAGGTACAAAGCCAATATGGCAAAAAAAAAACCCCATCAACTCATCAAAGCAAAATGAAATACAATAAGAATAGACTAAAACAAGTAAAGAAATAAAATAAAAGATAAAACTATTAAAACACAATGAAGATTAAAAGACAACCAAACCCTAGGACAAACTTTAATCTGGAGAAGAAGAAAAATAAATTGCCATTGAGCAAATTTCTTGGAAAAACATTTTATTGGAATTACCTAGAAGGTTTTCTCTGTAGTGATCTAACTCCAATAGATGAAGAATTTTGAACTACAGTAATAGACATATTTTCCAATTCCCTCTTTTTTATACCAAAAGAGTCAATGTAGGGTAACATGTAAACCAGTGGTGGGATTCAAATTTTTCTACTATCAGTTCTGTGGGCATGGCTTTGTGGCCGTAGCAGGGGAAGGATACTGCAAAATCCCCATTCCCTCCCCACCCCACTAACCTGCTTTCCAGCTCTGTTCTCCCATGCAGAGCAACAAAAGAAGACCCAGACCATCAGCTGGGACTCAGGAGGCAGAGAATAGATGGGGGCGGGGCCAATCAGAGGTGGTATTTGCCAGTTCTGTGAACTACACAAAATTTCTGCTACTGGTTCTCCAGAACTGCTCAGAACCTGCTAAATACCACCTCTGATGTAAACTCAAAAACCAAGAAAGAAATGTAGGGCTGCTTCTAAGTAAGTTCTTTTATTGTTCCTGACCTATAGACAGAAATCTTGCTGAACTAAACAATTACTTGCATCATTAAAGATATCTTCTGGGAGGAGCTATCTTGATGCTCTTTCTCCCAATTGAACAATCTAAACTTTGCTGTCTCTTGGTCCTTTGGAATCTATAGACTATATTCCAGCACACAACCTGATGTTTCTTTCTCATGTTTTCTGGTTTTCTTGGATTGAGCTCATCTTCCTCAAAGCTACCTCTGTGTTCCTCTACAGCATAGGTCTCCAAACTTGGCAACTTTAAGACTTGTGGACTTCAATTCCCAGAATTAGCTGGCTGGAGAATTCTGGGAGGTGAAGTCCACAAGTCTTAGGGTTGCCAAGTTTGGGGATCCCTGCTCTACAGATAGACTCAAGGCTTCCATTTAGATATGGAAGGAAAGAGGGAATCATGAAAAAGGGAATCAATCATGAAGAAGTTGAAAGATACCTCCAACTATGTGAGGGTTGCAGTTTCCAGATTTAGAAGTTCCATTGGAGAAGGCTGAAATAAGCTGCTCTCTCTGATATTGGATTCCACTGATAATAGCCCCAGGTAGACTTTATGGATATTGCTTTTTAGGTTTTCAACAGGAATATCTCATTCTTAGTAATAGTGAGATGTGGTTAATGCAGGAGTCTTCAAACTTGATAGCTTTAAGACTTGTGGACTTCAACTCCCCGAATTCCTCCTCCAGTCATGTTAGCTCATGGATTCAAGGAGTTGAAGTCCACAAGTCTTAAACTTACCAAGTTTGAAAACCCTTGGGTTAATGGGAGACTCCAGGAATAGCCAGGAGCTATATCTCAGTGGTAGAGAGGATGTTTTTCATGCAGAAACTTCCAGACTCCATTCTTGATATTTCTAGTTGAAAAAAGAGGGATGGTAAGGAAAGTAACAGCCTGATGCAGAAAACTTCTGTAGGAGTATCTAGGGGGCTGTTCTCTGTACGTAGACAGTCCTTAGTTGGCAAGAGAAAGCCACCTTCTGCGTCGCATGAAGTGAAGCTCTTCAACTTGCAGTTTTCTCCATTCTTCAGTTGCAGCTTTCCCTAAATGACACAGGGTAATCAACATGTTTAGTCTCATAACTTTCCTTTGGAACAAACCAGAGGTGGTATTCAGCAGGTTCTGACAACGTGCCAACTGTCCCTGTCCTATTGTTTCTTTTATTTTTCTTATATGTACCCATTTCATGTATTCATAACTATGTATGTACTTATACCTATTATCTTGTAAGCGATTGACAAATCTAAATAAATAAATAAAGTAAGTAACTAAGTTCTGGAGAACCAGTAGTGGAAATTTTGAGTAGTTTGGAGATCCAGCAAATAGCATCTCTGACTGGCCCCGTGCCCATCTATTCTTTTCCTTCCACGTCCCAGCTGATTGGCTGGGTCTTCTTATATTGCCCTGCACAGGAGAACAGAACTGGAAAGCAGGTTAGTGGGGTGGAGAGGGAATGGAGATTTTACAGTATCCTTCCCCTCCATGCCCACCAAGCCAGGCCCACCAAGCCACACCCACAGAACCAGTAGTAATTTTTTTAAAATCCCACCACTGCAACAAACCAATTTACCGTATATTCTGACTGATACTAAGGTTTAAACAACGTCTCCTCACTTTCAGCAGCCAGCAAGATCTTAACTATAAGTCAGTCATCCTGGAAAAACTGAGAATGGCTACACTATAAGATGAAATTTCATTTCATGTGAAGCTGCCTTTTCCTGGTCTGTTTTATTTTACATCCAAGGATGTGTACTGTTTTCTGGACTGCCTTAAGACTTTGGGTGCGCAGAGCTGGACTGCAAAGTTTGTCCTGAAGCAAAGCTTTCTCATGACATGATAGTTGTGGTATTTCCTGCTTCCAGTTTGGCTAGACATACTACATGAACAGCATTTTTTCCTCCTTTTCTTGCTTGCTTGCAGTGATCCCCTCCCTCCCTTTTAATGCACTTCTGTTTATAAGAAGATAAGCGGTTAGCCTAATCATTTTGCTCAAATGCCCTCAACCTGAGTTAAAACTTAAACTCAGATCCCTGATTTGGAATTTCCAAGGAAGCATTAAATGTCTAAAATAACATTTTTTGGGTTGGGGTGATAAATAAAGCTGGTAGCCAACGGTGTAAAGAGTTAATTGTTTATTACCTCCCTGCAATTTAGACAGTCAACACTGCATTAATCAAGCATATTTAAATGACCCTGTAGATTACTAAAAACATCTAGGCATTCTTTTTTATTTCATAAGGAAGTATGTTATTTTAATGTGCATGTTAAAAACAGAAATTAATATCGATATTAGAATGGAAAGAGGGATCTTTCATCCTCTCTCCAATTCAGGTTGCTACCATAATTTCCTCCAGGAATTTGGAACCAACCCAGGACTCTTTGCTTGGCAGATCCAAGCTTGTTTCAGAAATACCATATTTAGTACGATATTCAGCAGGTTCTGACCAATTCTGGAGAATCAGTAGTGGAAATTTTGAGTAGTAATTTTGAGAACCAGCAAATACCACCTCTGACTGGTCCAGCCCCCATCTATTCTCTGCCTTTGGAGTCCCAGCTGATGGTCTGGGTCTTCTTTTGTTGCCCTGCACAGAAGAACGGAGCTGGAAAGCAGGTTAGTGGGGAGGGGAGGGAATAGGGATTTGCAGTATCCTTCCCCTGCCACACCCACAAAGCCATGCCCACAAAGCTGGTAGTAAAAAAATTTGAATCCCACCACTGGTGTGTAGGTATGACCATGGGAGACAGGGCAATAAAACTAGCCAAGGGAATAATAGTCAGATAAAAGACAGCTGAGCCCACAGCAGGAATGTGAATGTGATAAGAGCCTAGGAGGAGACTCTCCCTAATTTTTTGGGATGTAAAGGAGACAGAATGAGAAATTTAATACCAAACTTGCAAGATTTATAATTAGATTTAGCTCACCTGGTCTCCTATCTGGCCTACCTTGTAAGGTTGACATATGGTGTGCTTGCTTTTCTACCTTGATGTCCCAAAGGTGCTTTTTCAAGAGGCACCTGGACTTTCTGGGTTTTCTTTGAAGACGTTTCGCTTCTCATCCAAGAAGCTTCTTCAGCTCTGGCTGGATGGTGGAGAAGCTGAAGAAGCTTCTAAGATGATAAGCGAAACGTCTTCAGAGAAAAACCAGAAAGTCCAGTTGCCCCTTGAAAAAGCACCTTTGGCACAACTGTAAGCTGGATGACTAAGAATCTCCATAAGCTTCTTTCTTAAACATCCTTGATATTAGGGGGGGGGGGGGGGGGAAGGGAAAGAAATATCGCCCCCTAGAGCAGCTGTCACACTGGTGTTTTCTAGAGATGTTACATGTTTGAATCATCCTGGTGGGGTAATATAGAAGTTGGTGGTACCAAACTGAGCCTGCTCTAAACTTTTTTTTTTAAAAAAAAAGTCTGATGAACTCCAGAAATGCTGTTTTCCAAAAACAGCAATGCCAAAAGTAGGATAAGCCACTGAACCAAATTCGGATTTCCTGAGCCTTCCTTCTGAAATCAATGAGATTTGTCTCATTAAATTGATTTAGATGGATATCAGTGAACCTCCTTGCCATTTGGATCAGGATCAATTTAGTCAGGGAAAAGCATTTTACACAGTTGTTTGTTGCTATTTATGATACGCGGCTTTAGCTGAGGTCCTTCATGAGATTAATCTCTCCAGCAGACCAGAACAAGTTTTCTGGAATGCTGCACACTCTGCACACAACTCCAATTATCATCAAGGCATGTCTCGGCATGCTTGATTGTCAGATGGTCAAGAGCAGCTCCAAAAGGCACTAATCTGAGAATGTTTCTGGGTAGGGGAGGTAGGAAGCCAAGACAAACTATGCACAAAACTTGCTCCATCCTCAGATCCAAATTGGGAAGACAATTCTTGACTTGGCTTATCTTTGAGATTTGTCTACTTAAAAATGTCTCTGCAAACATTGTAATGCATCTTTTGGCTGCCCTTAGCAGCACTGTTTACAAATACCGTAATAATATTCCAAATAAAAATTGATTCCTACTTCATAGACAAGGGGACTTTATGACTCAGTTGGATGGGAACAAGGAAGTGTCCCATATGTGCATCCAACTCAGAGAACCAGAGCCAGAAGTTACACAGACTGTAGGACATCTAGTTAGGGGGTGAAACAAAGTGCCTCTTCCAGCTTCTCTATCCTGAACATAAACCTGTAGACAATTTAATGCTTTCAATGATTGCTTACTTAGCCCAGATATCATGTGGTTCCTTGGAATCCTTGCTGTATAGATGAGCCACAATTGAATGACGATCCAGTAACAATGGAAGCACGTATTATTTTACGCTTGTGAAATTATGTGTAAAATCTTTCCCAACCAAGCAAAGCTGAAGCTACAAGCTGCTTTTAGGACCTTACATTTGCAGTAAATTAATAGTTCTTTTATCTTCCCATTTACAGTGGAGATGGATGCTTTTGAAAACTCTTTCAGAGTCTTGGATGTAACTCATTCTTATTTTTTTTAAACAACCATGTCTCTTTATTAGATGAAAGATAACAAACTGAACAGAGACAAAATGCCCAAAGAAGAGGCTAAGTCCATCTGGGATCGCAAGAAGGGAATTCCAGATTCCAAACCACAAAATGGGGAATGCATCCAAGAACTCCCTGCTCACAAGCTGAAGCACACAGAGCATGCTTTTGGGTAAGATATACATTCTGGGGCAAGGACGTTTACACTTGGACCTGATTGTTGCCTTTTATGGGTCTTATTGCAACAGGCTAGAGTGCCGTACAAAGGCCAAGAATGACTTTTTTTGCATCACCTTGAAAGAGTATCTTGCTTTAGTTTGTCACGGAACATAAATCAGCCTCCTCTCTTGTAAATATCCCTTGCCTAATCTTGCAAATGTTAATATTATTCACTTGATATTCATATCCACTGGAAAATTCTATCTGTCTGTCTATTATCTGTCTGTCTATCTATCTATCTATCTATCTATCTATCTATCTATCTATCTATCTATCTATCTATCTATCTATCTATCTATTATAAATATGCAGTGTATCAGCATGGTTGACCCCAATCCATAACTTCAACAAGGCCTTAATTCTTCAATAGAATAATAGAAAAATAGGTCTAGAAGGGATCTTTGATATCTTCTAGTCCAACTCTCTGCCCAAAAGCAGGAATCCTTATAGCATCCTGGACAAATGGTTGCTGATGGATTTCAAGTGATGCTAAATAATAATAATAATAATAATAATAATAATAATAATAATAATAATAATAATAATAATAATAATAGGGAGGGGGGGAGGAGAGGAAGAAGATGCCAGAGCCAAAGAAAAAGAACTGGAAAAGAAATCACGAAAGATTGTGACCTGACCATTGAAACTAAGTGATTATCAATGAAACATGTAACAGTGATCTCCATTGTCATTGGGGCACTTGGTACCATGTTCAAGAATTTTGCAAAATACATCAAGAAGTTGCAGCTTCCAGTTGTAGTGCCAGCGGAGCTGCAAAAAAAACCCTGCACTACTTAGAACAACATACATTTTAAGAAGATACTTGGTTGATTCCTAGGATGCTGACAGCAACTTGTATCAACCATCAGAGCCAGTCAATGGTACATTTTAAAATGTTCAGTTGACTGAATTTCATGTTTAATGAATAAAATTAATAACAACAACAATAACAACAACAAGCTTTTTTCGATCACATGATTGTGGGAATGCTACACTTGTCATAAGTGTGAAAAACAGTCATAAATCACATTTTTGATGTCATTGTAACTTCAAATGATCACCACATGGATGATTGGAAGTTGAGGACTATCTGTATTTCAGAAAGCAGTAGTTATAAAGAGGATTTGGATTTTGATATTTTAAAATGTGGAAAGCCCTTAAAATATTGAAACCAACGTGAGGTTTAGGAGGAGATACTATTCATTGTGGTATCCAGTCTCTGGTGGGGATTATAATTCTTCCTTTAGGGTTGGCCCTGATTGGTGACCAAGAGCCTGCTCCTTTGTAAAATATTTCTCTTTCTTTCTCAGACGACCGGGGTTCAAAACGACACCGGGAACCGAAGACGGCAAACCCCAGGTGGAAGCTGGCAAGAGGGTGGAGGAGTTGCGCCGTCGGCGGGGTGAAAATGAGAGCGAAGAATTTGAGAAGCTGAAGCAGAAGCAACAAGTGGCGGTGGTGGAACTGGAGGAGCTGAAGAAGAAGCGTGAGGAACGGAAGAAGATTCTGGAAGACGAAGAACAGAGAAGGAAGAAAGAAGAGGCGGAGAGAAAAGTTCGGGAAGAGGTAACAATAACGTTGATGCATTCAGAAAGGGAGCAAGGATGCTATTTTAGAGTAAAGGTGTCCCTGGGTTTCATACTTTGTCTGGCTTTGCACAGGGCACTTAATCAGTTAAGTTAAAAACCAAACACATGCAGAAAAGCAGCTTGGCCTAGCAGTTAAGGCACCAGGCTAGAAACCAGGAGACAATGAGTTCTAGTTCCGCCTTAGGCCTGAAACCCAGCTGGGTAAACTCGGGGCCAATCACCAGAAGACAGTATATTCTAGTCCTGTCTTAGGCATGAAAGCCAGCTGGGTGACTTTGAGCCAATCATCAAGAGACTATAAATTCTAGTCTCATCTTATGTATGAAAGCTGACTGGATGATCTTGGGCCAGTCCCTCTATCTCACAGATGTCAAACTCAAGATCTGGGGGCCAGATCCGGCCCACAGGGTGTTTAGATTTGGCCCACAGGGCCACCCTGGAAACAGCGAAGGACTGGCCCGCAGTGTCTCTCCCAATGAACACGGAGCTCGGGAGGGCTGCGTGTGGCCCTCTCAAGCTCGTTTTTTGCTGGCAGAGGGTTGCAGGAGGCCGTCACAACCGAAAACGGAGATCGGGAGCCCGTTTTCCCTGGCAGAGTTCTTGGGCCACCATAGGTGCCCCTGACATGAGTGACATTGAGCTGGCCATGCCCACCCTGGCCACACTCCCCCCCCCAGGTCAAACACAACCCTCAATGAAATCAAGTTTGACACCCCTGCTCTATCTCAACCCATTTCACAGGGTTGTTGTTGTTATGGGCAAAATATGAGGAGGAAGTGTATAGGTAGCCCTTGATTTACGACCAAAACTGAGCCCAAAATTTCTCTTGCTAAGTGAGAAATTTGTTAATTTGCCCCGTTTTACGACCTTTCTTGCCACAGTTGTTAAGTTCTCACTGCAGTTGATAAGTTAGTAACCCTGGTTGTTGTGAATCTTTCTCATTGACTTTGCTCGCAAAAGGTGATCACATGACTTAGGGACATAGCAACGGTCATAAGTACGAACCAGTTGCCAAGCAGCTGAAATTTTAATCACGTGAACATATGGATCCTGCAAAGGTCTAAGTGTAAAAAGCAGTCATAAGTCACTTTTTTCATTGCCGTTTGAACAGCCACTAAATGAACTTGTTAAGTGAGGATTACCTGTATAAGGAATGTTTGCTGCCTTGAGTGATAAAAATAATAAAAGTATGGCTAAAATAAATGCACACAGCTTGGCTGGTGCTAATTTTAGAGTCTGTGAATGTGTGTGTCTTAGCATTTTTGTGTACATCTAACCTTCTGGTTAGTTGTGGTTCGCTGTGCTATATGAAGAAATTCAGTGATGGATAAGCATGTTGCTGCCATTGGGTTAAGCCAAAAGTGATAGAATAATTTACTTTTGGCTTAGGATGATATGTGAATCTGCTGTTCTTTTTTTTGACTTACAATTTAACATGTGGTGTGTTTCGACTTGGCAGTGATTTATTCAATTTTAGCTTGGCAGAGTGAATGCACTAAGTCCTAAGGAGCGATTCTGTTTGATTTGTTTCGATTAATATACTGCATGGACGCTTCCATTGTGGGCTGTAAACCCTTTACTCCTACTCATAAGATCATACCAACACTGAGAACCACAAAAGCAGATTTATGAGCAAAGGATTAGATTACAAAATCTTGTGAACTGGATGTGCCTACTTGGCCCTCATTTATCAATGATTACATTAAGGTGGAACCTCTTTATTATCTTTCATTTTCTTACTTACAGTGCCTTAATTTGATGGAGTGGAGGCTGAAGCACAAATGAGCATCTTTCTTGTTCTGCTATATTTTAGGAATGCCCATTTTTATTCTCAAAGTCTGCGAATTCCAACACTGTAGTTTTGAATTTAGAATCATGAATGAACCAGGTCACTGATTAACATACCGTATTTGAAACATATTATGGCATAATGGGCATTTAATGATCTCTTGTTCCATCTTTTTGTATAATTTCCAGCAATCATGCCCAACCTGGAACCATTCAGATGTGTTGATAATTTAACAAAACAGCCACCTATGGATTGTATTTAAAAACTTGAATACATTTTCAACATTATTTAGGAACAACCATTACATATTCACATCTGCATAGAAATTGATGCCGACTATGGTCAGGCATTGAATGTAAGATGTCTACATTGTCTGACAAGTAGGTTTAAATGATTCAGGTCTCATGTACAGTTTTGCATAACTTAAATGGTACCTGATAGGTGTCTACAGAATCTGAAAATAAGAATAAGTGTTGTGATGATCTAATGCAGGGGTCTTCAAACTTGGCAAGTTTAAGAATTGTGGACTTCATCTCCCAGAATTCCTGAGCTGACATGACTACAGGAATAATTCTGGGAGTTGATGTCCACAAGTGTTAAAGCTGTCAATTTTGAAGACCCCTGCTCTAATGCAAGGGTGTCAAACTCACATCATCACACCTGCGTCACATGATATATTAGGACTTTTCCCCCCTTTGCACATTGATGCATCTGGCCTATGGGCCAGGAGTTTGACAACCCTGATCTAAGGCAAGTTCTGCCTTATAAGACATTTGTATAATGCCACAATGCATGTACAGAGTGTTAGATCTTGCATTCATTATTTGCTCCCTTCTTGCTAATACCAACATCAGTTATTGCAGCTGGACCTGTTTCCTTATTGCCACATTTATGTCCACAGACAACTCACACCCTGGACATAAACTGTTTCAACTCCTACCTTCAAAATGACGCTATAGAGCACTGCAGACCAGGACAACCAGACACAAGAACAGTTTTTTCCCAAACGCCATCACTCTGTTAAACAAATAATTCCTTCAACACTGCCCAACTATTCACTAAGTCTGCATTACTATTACTATTAATCTCATTGTTCCTATCATCCATCCCCTCCCATTTGTGACTGTATGACTGTAACTTTGTTGCTTGTATCTTTGATTTATATTGACTGTTTCCTAGTATGATTTGATTGTTTATTGTAGCTAGCCTATGACTATTTTATGACTACCTTATGATTCTTGATGAATGTATCTGAATGTACACTGAGAGCATATGCACCAAGATAAACTCCTTGGGTGTCTAATCACACTTGGCCAATAAAGAATTCATTCATTCATTCATTCATTCATTCATTCATACATACATACATACATTTGAATCTTAAGGATTAGCTGAAGTTGCTGATACAGGCAATTAAATGTTTCCTTCCTGGTTTTTCTGGGCAGGAGGAGAAGAGGCGGCTGAAGGAAGAAATTGAGAGAAGAAGGGCAGAAGCTGCTGAGAAACGCCAGAAGATGCCAGAAGAAGCCCAGGGTGATGACAAGAAGCCCTTCAAGTGTTTCACTCCAAAAGGTTCTGCTCTCAAGGTAATACTCCTTCCATATCTGCTGATGCTACATCATTTTGATCAAATATCTGTGAAAGACCTTCCAATCCTCATCTTCCTGGCTGTACAAGAATCAACATTAGCAACATGTGCATTGTTTGTGCTGCTATGACAATACCTAAAAGCACCGTTATATAACACAAGATGCATCTTCTGAATTCATTGTTGTCCTATTTTCTGTGCAAAGTTCTTAGACTTTTGCATGTTAGGCAGGGGTGGGATTCAAAAATCCCAGCAACCAATTCACTGCCCGGTTGCTGGGTGGGCGGGGCCTACCGGAACTTCCTGTTTTCGGCCAGCCAGTCGGTTGAAATACCAGTTTGTGAACCAGCTGTAACTTTAACATCCGGTTCACTCAAACCGGTAGAACCCACTCCTGATGTTAGGGCATCTTTCATCACAACAATTGTATATTAAGACAAATCCTGGGAGCTAGGGAGGTGCCAATATTCACCGCCCTGGTGGGAAAAGCATTTTGTATGCTGAACGAAGGGAGCAAAAACCCAAACATCTTTCTGCAAATCGAATTGAGGTAGATAAATGGCAGTCTCACCCATGCAAGTACTGAGTTGCATTAGAATGTATATAATCTTCTTTTTAGCAGGAAAAGACCGAAGGTGGCCTCTTTATTTTGAATCTCTAATTTACAGCATGAATCCTAAGCAATGTGTGCAGGAAAGTTGTTTGGGAATATGTCACATAATTTACTTCCATCAATGAATCATGTGACATATCCACCTGAGTATACGTATTCATATGTGTGAAGGGAATGCTCTATACCAGGGATGTTAAACTGGTGGCGTCACGGCAGCATCACATGACATATCGGGATTTTTTTTCCCCCTTCGCTAAGCCAGGTGTGGATAGGGCCAGCATGTGACTCATTCGGCCGTGGGCCATGAATTTGACACCCCTGCTCCATAGAACCGTTAAACTGATGGACTTTTACCATTCATTTTATCTCATAGGATTTCACCTTATTATTTTTATGAATAGAATAACATCAAATTCTGAAAACAGAATTAAAAAAAAAAAGAGAGACTCTGGAATTCAACTTCCTAATTTAAGGACAAGTACAAGAGCATCTTCTTAACACTATGCTTTCCATCTTATTTTACAGATATATTTTGTAATTCTGTATACCGTATGTTTCTTACCAATTTTCAGTTGTGGGCATGTGGTTGCTTGTTGTTGTGGAGCCTTTTGTTTCCTAAGAGTGTGTATGGTGTTATGCTGGTTTTGATCGAACAGTCACTGGCCTCATTGTTCTAATAAATCCTATTAGCAGATGCACCTCACTTTCCCAAACAGAAAAGAAACAACAATTATAATATACTTATATGATAGCATATTTATGCTGCTCTTTGAATAAAAGCCAGTCAACAGCATAAAAACTCCCAGCAAAAGCTGATAAATATAAATATTTTGGGTGACTAAGTTGCTTTGCCCCGATATAGAAATGAGAACTCTTCCCAAGAAGAGTTACCAAGATGCTATAGCTGTAAAGAATTTTTGGTGTATAACTATTTTCACAGGTAAAAGATTGGGCTTCAAGAAGAATTTGACAATTAAGTATCTGACAAAAAGAAAGTTAAGATGCGGATTTAATTTAATTTCTTTTTGTCAATTACTTAAGCATATGCTCACCTAAAGAACCTTTCTAATTCTGAACAAATGTGTGCTGTAACAAGCACACTTCAGTCTTACAAATAAATGCTGACCTGTACATTTTAGAGTTATTACACTTTTAAAGCATTCTTAAAGCATTAAAGGGTTGAGAAATCAGATGGATTGCTTAGTTTTGGACATGCCAAACAAGGAAGTTTGTATTTGCTTTAACTAAAATTGAATCACTCAGCCTTTTCTACCAAGAGTTGCAAAATCTGTATCTGGTGTCTGGCATTTAACAGATTTAACAAATAATCAGAGTTGGAAGGGACCTTGTAGGTCATCTAGTCCAACCCCCCGCCCAAGTGGAAGACCCTACACCATTTCTGACAAATGGCAGTCCAATCTCTTCTTGAAAGTCTCAAGTGATGGCGCTCCCACAAGCTGTTCCATTGGTTGATTACTGTCAGAAAGTTTCTCCTTGTTTCCAGGTTAAATATCTCCTTGTTCAGTTTCCACCCATTATTCCTTATCTGGCCTACAGGCACTTTAGAAAATAGCTTGACCCCTTCCTCCCTGTGGCAGCCCCTCAAATATTGGAAGACTGCTATCCTGTCTCCCCTGGTCCTTCTCTTTACTAGACTAGCCAAGCCCAGTTCCTGTAACCGTTCTTCATATGCCTTAGTCTCCAGTCCTCTAATCATCCTGGTCGCTCTTCTCTGTACTATTTCTGGATTCTCAGCATCTTTTTTATAATGTGGTGACCAAAACTGGATGCAGTCCTCTAGGTGTGATCTTACTAAGGCTTTATAGAGTGGTATTAGTACTTCCCTTGATCTTGATTGTATCCCTCTGTTAATACAATTTAGGATTGCATTAACTTTTTTGGCTGCTGATGCACACTGCTGGCTCCTATTTAGCTGGTTGTCCACTAAGACTCCAAGATCCCTCCCACAGTTACTGCTATTGAGCCTGGTTTCACCCAGTCTATATGTGTACTTTTGGTTTTTCTTGCCTAAGTGCAGGACTTTACTTTTCTCTACATTGAATTTCATTCTGTTAGATAGGGCACAGTGTTCTATTTCTGAAATAACATCTCTTGTTGGTTTAGGAAAAGTGTGGATTTTGGATAGGGACAGAAATGAAAATGCAACTCCTGAAAAAAGAGCAGAATGTGTTGGAACCTGCTTCAGATGCAGTGAATTTCCCTCTATATAAAAAGCCATACAGATTATCCACAGATAATAATCCATTAATCCCTTTGTAGCTAACCGTGGCATTTTCTAGCATGTGCTTGCAGATTAAAATAAAAATAAGAGCAACAAGAGCTTGTGGTGGCTTGCAAGTGTTATCAATGTGGGAACTTTGTAACTTTTAAAGGAAGACTCAGAGAATTGGAAAAACAAACTTTACTTCAGTTTTGCTGCCATCTGGTGACTCTTAAAAGCAGCACAACATCATGTATGGTATTCCTTTTTGGACGATTAATCTAAAGATTCAAGAATTCTTTAATCTGAACATTCCAGTTTGTGGAAAATTTCCCAATTCCTTAAGCAATTTTGTGTATGAAATCTTTCACTCCTTTCCTCTATACTTTAGAATAGGTTCCTGTTTTTTTGTTTTTGTTTTAATATCCCTATCATATCTCAAATAGAATCTCGTGGTCCAACTTTGATTTTTAATCAGGGTACTGAAGTGGAGTAGTTGATAAATTTGGGGTTGTATTATAGATAGAACTGTGCAGTGAGAAAATTAGACAAGAAGCTAGATAGTTGGGTTTTTTTTAAAAAAAAAATACTCAAGATTGTGACATTTTTAAAACTGGATGGCCAAATTACTTCTTCAATTTATCTCATATAATTTGAGATTTTTGGCTTCACTCTGTTAGTAACTTTTATCAAAGGCAATTTCAAGAACCATCCGCATAATCAATAATACAGGTGCTAAGAGGAGGCAGCCTTGGACTAATGTATTTGGATGGTTTGAGAGACCTGTGCTACATCTGACATCACTTTCTTTTCTTCTTTCTAACATATAGTTTTGTCCAAAAAGGATGTCAGACTGGGGGAAGAGGGATGTCAGAATGGAATGATATGCATTTTAGAACTCCAAATATTCTTAGAGAAAGAAAAACAAAAACACAGGGGTGCTGTTTTCAGTTCTTTTACAACATCTGGTTCCATTTTCTGTATTGAGTCTGCATGTGGAGTGATTCTTTTTTTTTCTTCCTGTCCTGGGGTAACTTTTTAAAACCACTTCATCTTAACACTTTTGCTCTGTTAATTTTGTTTTTCTTAAAAACTCTGTGACATTTTGGGATTCAAAGTTGACCCTCAGTATAAGTGTAGGCCCTGACCCTTTCATTGTGCTGTTGCTGTGATGTGTGTTATGCCCTTGATATGTTTGTTGCGTCTATGTAAAACCATTGCATTATTTAAACCTCTTCCAGGTTCTGTTATATTTGTAAACCTCACTTTTATTTTCTTACTTCTCTGTCTCTTTTCTTTAGATAGAAGAACGTGCAGAGTTCTTGAACAAATCTGTCCAGAAGAGGTAAAGAACTCAACCATAAAGAAAAAAAGTCACAATGAAACTTAACATGGAGGATATGAACTGATAAGTCTGTCATTTCATTCTTTTCACAGTGGCATGAAACCTACTCACACAACTCCGGTTGTCTCCAAGATAGACAGTAGGCTGGAACAATATACCAGCGCAATTGAGGTGAGCTGCTTTTATTTTCACAATTTCCCATGTTTCTCTGATTAACCACCGTGGTCAGGTCTAATCAAACATTTTTCATAGACCAAGATTTTTTTTAAAACATATCATTAAATACTCTGGAATTCCTTGGAAGAGATGGAGCAATGGATATTTATTTAGGTACTAGTTAGCATGTTACATAGGACCCAGAGAGACCCAGCCATGGAAACTCATTAAATTATTTGGGCCAGTTACTCTCAATCAATCCAACTTAAACTTTCAAGGATTTTTGCAGGGAGAAATATACTGTCGTAAGCATCTGGGGCAGTGTGGTAGCTCAGCAGTTAAGATGCTGGGCTTGTTGGCTAGAAAACTGGCAGGCCAGGTTTAAGAGCCCAGTGCCATGCGAGTCCTGTCCTTGCTGCAGTTCCTGCTAACCTAGCAGTTTGAAAGCATGTGAGTGGGAGTAGATAAATAGGTACCACTTTGGTGGGAAGTTAACAGTGCTCCATGAGGTCATACTGGCCACATGACTGCAGAAATGTTTTTGGACAGCACTGGTTCAATGCCCTTGAAATGGAGATGAACGCTGCCACCTATAGTTGGCAACAACTAGCGGAATAAAATCTGTACCGATTCCTTTACCTTTAAAGCTTTTCAAAGAAAGGTGAGATAAATCTAACAAATAAATAAAATGTATTTCATTCAAATGCCGCCATTCACTTAAGCTTCCTGCACTGCCCGAGACTCTGTTTCAGTCTTCCTTTCAATGGCTTTTGGGTGAGGTGCATTTGAGAGATTGGCATGAGATGAACTTGGGGAAATTGTGGATTTATTTTGGCCACCTCTCTTTTGGATTGTTGGCTTGTAAGTTGGTGAGATTCAGCCAGGCTGTAGCAGCTTGTAAAGTAGGAGGAAGAAAAAAAGAGGAGGAGGAGAAGAGTGGTAGCACATCACTCTTGTGATATTGGAACAGCTAATTGGCAACCTGAAGCTGGCCTAACTGTGGCCATTTTCTTTTTGTAGCTTGTCTCTATGGAGGTTTCTCTTTGCATTGCATTTGTGCCAATTTGATATGTCCCAATAAATTTTTTTTTTTTTGAGGAATATGCCTGCCTCAGAGTTCTCATTGAAGGGGATGTGTTACTTGGAAGCTTGATGCTACCCTGACTCACCAATTGCTTCTTGCAGGGCAACAAAGCTGCAAAGGCCACCAAGCCAGCTGCTTCTGACCTCCCAGTTCCTGCTGAGGGAGTTCGTAACATCAAGAGCATGTGGGAGAAAGGCAATGTGTTTGCATCCCCCTCTGGAATGGGGACACCCAATAAGGTATATGCGTGGTGGCAAAGTGGTTTTAGAGTGCAGTTTTGTAGGCTACTTCTGCTGACTGCCAGCTACCTGAAATTTGGCAGTTTGCATCTTACCTGGCTCAAGATTCACTCAGCCTTCCATCCTTCCATGGTCAGTAAAATGAGGACCCAGATTATTGGGGGCTATATGCTGATGCTGCAAACCGCTTAGAGAGAGCTGTAAAACACAGTGAAGTCTAAGTCACAGTTAAGTCTAAATTCTATTGCTATTGCTATCCTTCAGACTCTTCTGCTGTTATGACTGCCTCTGCAATTCCCAGGTCAAGATTAAATGCAAGGGAAATGCAAGGCACATAAGTAAGACCTGAGGTATTAATATAGTGATCATGCAGGTTCTGAACTTCAAACAGGAAGGGAAGAGTTCCATAGTTTAGCTTTCTGAAAGGTATTTTTTACTCTGTTTCTGAGATGGTATTTCAAAGAGACATGTTTATGCAACAAAACTCTGGCATAAGATCTCATGGCTTGGTAAGCTTTTCAACTGTAGGATGCATCATGGAACCCTCCTGAACGTTTATCCTTGTTGTTATTTTAATCATATAATATCTTGCAAAATAGTCAGATTTCACAAGCTCTGGACAATCTCATTTCTAGTATCACAGGACTTCTCACAGGAAAGCTGAAATGTTGTGAGGTTTAAGACAGTCACTTGAAATCTCCTAAGATTAAAGTGCTTTGCTACAGACTTCAACATTCTCCTATGTTTTCGTGAAATTACACAAATGTTTATGTGATTTAGCAATCTTACAGACTAAGCCATATAGATTCGGTGGATAAGCTGTTGCAATCTGTAGTGCAACCCTATTGAATCTTCCTGTGAAGTTTCCAATCCTGTTTACAAAACAAATGTTCTGCAGGAAACAACTGGGCTGAAGGTCGGAGTCTCCAGTCGCATCAATGAATGGCTAACTAAGACCCCAGAAAGCAACAAATTGGCTGCTTCAAAACCATCGGTGAATATTTGCTGCTCTGTTTTCAGTAGTATTGTCATCTACGCTGCAATAAAGAGAGATGTTTAATAATTTTTACAGGAAGGAAAGAGAACTTCAGTGCTATTTTGGTAGGCATAACTGGCTTCGGAGTTGGAGATGCCCACCCACAAATGCTGATCCTCGTTTCAGTAGCTTCTTGTCCTTGCCATCATCACTGGTTGATTGCCCTGCCATCTGAGAGAGGAGTTCAGGGTTTTAGTCTAGTGCTGTGCTAGATCACAACAAGATGAGAAGCCAGCGCATCATGGATAATGCAGGATTTGGTGCACATTTGAACCTATTAATGAACCCTACCATTTGTAAATTAAAAAATATATATAACAGTGAGAACTCAGTGTTCAGAAGGTTGTCCCTGTTTTGAGTTACCAGGGACATCCATACTCAACCGGATGTTCTCCAGTGGTGAACATCAGGGGTGTCAAACTCAAGGCCTGTGGACTGAATCCAGCCCACAGGTTGCTTAGATCTGGCCTGTGGGGCCACCTTGGAAACAGCAAAGGACTGGCCTGCAGTGCTTCTGCCAGGGAAAATGGAGCTCAGGAGGGCTGTGTGCAGCCCTCCCCTGGGCCCCACTTTAGGCTGCAATGGCCTCCTGTAGCACTCTGCCAGTGAAAACAGGCCTCATTTTTGCTGGCAGAGTGTTGCAGGAAGCCATCATGGCAGAAAATGGGGCCCAGGGAGGCCGCACATGCACTATCCTCCCCAAGCTCCATTTTCGCTGGCAGAGGGCTAGCAAAACAAACTAAAAACAAAACAAAAGGAGAAATGTTTCCCCTTTTGCATTTGAGCATTCAAGAAGGGACAGGAAAGGAGAAAGAGAAAGAGGAAAGAAAAAGAAAAAGATGGGAAGAGAGCAAGGAAGGAAAAATAAGGAAAGAGGGAAAGGAAGAAGAAAGGAGAAGGAAGAAGGAAGGAAAAGGAAAAGGGAGGAAGGAAGGAAGGAAGGAAGGAAGGAAGGAAGGAAGGAAGGAAGGAAAGGAAGGAAGGAAGGAAGGAAGGAAGGAAGGAAGGAAGGAAGGAAGGAAGGAAGGAAGGAGATTATAATGAGAGGAAGGGAGGGTCTGAGGGAATTCCGTCCTGCCTTAGCACTTGGCCACCACAGGTGCCCCTGACACAAGTGACATCAAGCTGGCCATGCCTCCTCCCCACTTCTCCCGAAGTCAAACACAACCCTGAAGTGGCCCTCAATGAAATCGAGTTTAACACCCCTGGCTTAGACCAAAGTTTCTATATTTTGCAACCAAATGGAAATTGCAACCTGACAGCATTTGAAAGTGATGCCTGAAAATGGTCAGCTGATTACTGATGGAGCTAAAGTAGTGGTTTAGATAGCTGTGTTGTGGTTTCAGTGTCCTGTTTCTACATTCTTCTCTATTCAGAACTAGCATCCAGATGTTCATATGCTCAGAGATAAATATGTTTTCATATAAGAAGTCTGGACATTATAAGTGGACTATAGTAGAATTATTCACAGAACTGAGTTGGTACTAATCTGTCCTTTCTCTCCATTCCTTCTTTCTCAGTCAACTGCTTTCTTCTCTTCCCTCTTTCACCACCATCTTCTTGGCTGAAATTCTCTCTATATATACCTCCGTTGTTCTGTTCTTCCTTTGGATTGGCTGTTTTCTTTTAAACTGAGTCAGGTAAATCTGTTTTGAAACTCTTCTGCAAAACTCTGAGCTTCCAGTTCCAGCTCATTTTTGTACTTTATGTCCAGTTAGCTGTGGACCTATGTTTGAAAGGAATTATTTCAAAGCCTCAGGCTACTGATTATGAATTCATCTTTGGGGAAGGTTTATTTAAATAGCACAAACTTTAATAATATATTTTTACACCATTCTTGGTTTCAAATACTTACTTTGGGGTGGGGTATTTTTGGGGGAAATAGGACTTACGACCTGGAGATGTATCTGGCAAACGCAACCTTTGGGAAAAGCAGTCGGTTGAGAAGACCAGTTCTTCATCAAAGGTGACCATCCTATCTGTTATTCTATTCCAACTCCCAGAATTCCTGAGTGAGCCATAAAAGGTTCCCCATCCCTGGCCTACTGGTTTTTCAGTTGTGGGGGAAATCAGTTTTTGACTTGAATGGGACTGTTTAATATACAAATGTAGGACATTGCACATTGATAAGGTTTTGGATAGCCTTGAAACCGAGATTTGGATTTGGGATGAGCAATTATAACATTCCAGATGGGAGGCTCAACAGCATCTTTCCCTAAATACGCATTAGAGAATCGTTCTCAGTTACGCACGGAAACTGGAATCTCATAGCAAATTGTGGTACGCTCTTTTTATACTTTACATTTGTTAAGAGCCTCCAAGTTTTAAAGGGAGAGATAATACGAGCTGTACTTTGGGATTCATAGTATGCAACACTGTAAAAAATTGTGGAAAAGAAGCCTTTGAACAACCCATAACCTAGAAATCATTTTCGGACCATTTGATGGATCCTATGAATAATAATTACATTACCAGAAATCAAAGATCATTTTCTGAATGGTTTATGAATAGGACGAGGCTAATTTCTTTGCAATGAATAGCCAGTTTGGGCGAATCCCTTGTTCTGATGATCAGCTGGTTCCAAAGCAGTTCACTCCGATGAGCATGTGGGCCCACCCGCCTGCCCCTGCTGTTTCCTGTGTTTCATGTCTTTTTGTTAGAGCACAGCTGATCCGCGTGGCAGAGCAGTTTGCCGCGCCTCAGCTGTTTTCTTCAGCTGCAGTTGAAGGTAAGTATTAGCTTTTTTAAATGGGGACCATGCACACACAGTGCACGCTCACCGAACTGGTTGTTAATACCAGTTGAATCGCACCCCTGTGCTGAAGTCCCCTTCAATTGCACGGCTGAACTTCAGTGAGCCAAATCTAGAAGAATGATGTAGAATAGATCCCAAACTATTTATTTATCTGTACTGTACTGTTCTATCCTCCTCTTGAGATGGCCTCCTGAGAGAGGGGTCAAAGAGGCCATCTATGTCAAAACTGAACAGCCCTCCCTCAACGCAGAGGGAGGGATATGACATCATCTATCTCCAGTCTACAACACAGTCCTTTCAACAGTTCCAAGAAGGCTCCCCCACCCATTTGTACCACTCAGGACACAGATAAACCTCCAGGTGGCCTTAATGACCTGCTAAAAGAATGCAAATGACCAGCTGTCTGCAAGGAATATAAATCCTTCCATTCCCCACCATCCAATCAGAGCTGAATAAGCTTTTTGATGAAAAGTGAAATGTCTTCAAAGAAAAACCAGAAAGTCCAGTTGCCTCTTGAAAAAACACACATTTGTGTTTTTGTAACCTTTTTTTTAACTTCTCTTTTTTTGAATCAGGTCACAGCAGCTGGAAGGAAGTTGGAGACCAATGGTAAGCAAAAGTGAGCATTCCAGTGCTTGAGATCAGGCATGGCATGAACAAGGGGCCCAAACCTCAATTTTGGAATAATATTAGTTGGATTGTCAGACAGTCTCTCCTCCCCAGTGGCTTGTCCCTGATGACAAATGGGGTTCTTTGTCTGGAATATGTAAGAGGCAAACAATAGAACATTCACTTTCCTGGCTAATTTCAAACCCTCTGAAGATGTGATCTCCCTGTTGAATATTGTATTGTTCTTCCTAAGGTCCTCTTGATCGGGGTCTCCAACCTTGGCAACTTTAAGACTTGTGGACTTCAACTCCCAGAATTCCTCAGCCAGCTTTGCCTAACCCTAACCCTAACCCCTGATCTTGACAACAGCACTCTATTGTTGCTATATCTTCATCTCAGTTCCCCTTTTATGTTACTGTCTTTTCTTTCTTGCCCTTGATCATTGGGTAAATTTGCCTGTGAATTGGCTCACCTATCACATAAAGCTATGTTTGGCATGGCCATGGTTGAAGAGAACAAACTATCATTAGATGGTTGCTCAACAAAATCCAAAGTTATAACCATGGTTTGCATACAGTAGTGTCTGGATCCATTTATAAACAAGAATCTAGCCAAGCACTTTATGACTTAATGTAAGATATATCATAGTCTTCCTGTTCACATTCCTGCTTGCTGAGTATAATTACTCTTATTTCTTTCCTGTTCAGCTCCATACCTGTCTAATTAAGCATCTCCAACCTGAGTAGGAATTAAAGAGCCTTTTGAAATCTTTTTAATGTTCTCTGCAGGATCCATTTCTTTTCAGGCATTATGCCAGTACTGAGATATACTTTCTTACCCAAGAATAAGCTGATTCAAACCCAATTTTGCAGCTTGATGTACTAAAATATTGCATTCCCACATGAATGAGGAGGTAAAATTTGAGCTGGGAGCAGTAAAATGTATGGACCATTTAAAAAAACTAGGAGTTTTACTCATTTGTCTTTTGAAAATAAACAATCAGTGGGTATTATTTTAAAGGTGGTTAAGATTGAATCTATTGGGAATCTCTTCTAGATTGTGCGGAATGAGCAAGAAAGAAAGCTGGTATAGTCCTTAAAATTTCATCTTAGTGTTGCAACCTACATCAGCAAGTCCTTGGAGAAGTAGGGATTTTCTAACTAAACCCCAAATTTAAAACAGTTAGTCTCTTTTAATAATTTAAACAATACAATCAAAAGACTGTAAACTCCAAATGTTGGCATTTCTGGTGATTAAAGGCAATCCCACCACTTTTTTTTCTTTCAGCAGGTTTGAGACAATTTGAAAAGGAGCCTTAAGGAAGCCACCAATTATGCTGGACCAACTCGGTTTTCAAAAACAGAAGTGCTAAATTTGTCCTTTTCTTTTTATATATATTTATGTTTGTTTTTGTTGGTTTACTTGGGAGGGCGGGCGGGGTTGGCTACATTATCCCAGTTTTTAAGGAAACCATGTATATTAGCACTGTATTTAACATTCAGTCTTAAAAACATTTGTCTTAATAGTAGTGCCTTGTAACAAGAGCCTTATTCTTCCACAAAAAAAAAAAAAAATGCTGTGAAAGAGAGAGACACGTCTACTGATGAAGTCTAACAAACTGTGTGTCCAGACAAGGAAGAGAAGGGCATCTGCTGTGCAAACCTTCCACTTGTGGGTCCTATCCTAAATAGGTGAGGCAAACATAGGGCCAGGATAGGAGGAACACAGGCTGGTTCATTCACAAGCAAAGCACCTGAAGAGTCCTCAAAAGTCAAGACAGAGTCAACCTCTTTGCTCCTATTGACTTCTTGTTGACTTGAGTGTACAAAGGCATGGTATAATTCCCTAAGCCTATCGTGGTCTACAGAACACTATACGATAGCTTCACCATCTTTGGTGATCCATCCATCACCTTTGATGGAACGGTGGCCTTCTCCTCCTTTGTTCTCCAACTTCATGTCACAGATTAAGAGGATGCCACATATGTTGTTGTTGGAGGAGTACCTAATCCATCACTTACATTTTGCTTGGGACATTCCTGTAAGTGGAAAGCATCTTCTCCATCCATAAGGCCATGTGCAGAGCAAAGGAGTCTTACTTTCCACAAAGGGAAAATAAGAGATATGCAAGGAAAGGCACTCTATGGATCCCACACAAATATCCTTCCCGTAGCTAAGTGGGATGAGCCCCAGTTTTTTTTCCTTTCACCACTTTAGAGTAAGATATGGAAGAAACATGCTGAGTTGGCCATTTCCTTCCTTAACTATTCCATAATGAATTAGGATCATCAATACAATTTTCATAGTTTTTAAAGTAGCATTCCCCACTCTCTTTAATAAGTTATAGTGAATACCCTGAATTTGGACAATTGCAATCAGCAGTGGTACTGATAATGTTTCTCTTTTTTGTTTGTATTTTATAAAAAACTAGTTAACAGTTTTAGAACATATACATTTCGCTTTTCTAAATGTTATGTATAAGGCACTACTAATAATAGAAGGCTTTTAATACTTATTTACTTCATTTAGCTATAAACTTACATAACTAGCCAATATCACAACCTTTTTGAAAAAAAAAAAGAATACACACCTTTTATATTAATATTCCATAATTGCCATTAGGGACATGGCAAGAGAAGTATTAGATTTAAAAAAAAATAAGTTGAGCGATTAAAATTATAGTTTTAAAGAGGGAAGAAAAAAAGTTTTAGGTCATAGGTCACATGTATAAAACAATATAGCTAATTTATATAGAACTACCATAATTACCACACAAAAAATACATGCACGCACGCTGTTGGTAATCCTTCTTTCCACCTTATTGCACACTGATTTTGCTTTTTATCAGGTCTGTATACATTTCTCATGTTCTCACTTTCGAAAACAAAAAGGACACCATCCTTCCTATTGTCATACAATTCTGTCCCTAAGTATAGTAGACCTTGACCCTAGGTGCACGAATCAAGGAGAATCAAGGATCACTTCCTGTAGACCAGGTGGTATCTTCCAGATGCATTGAGAATCTGAGGAGTTGTAATCTCAACACATCTGGAATATTTCAAATTGGGAAGGGATACTTGATGTTCTTCAACTTTCTCCCTCAAGGAGTCCAAACGTAGATATCCTTTGTCCTGGAGAACAAGCGCTTGCTGAATTCCAGGCAGTGAGGAAGGCGGCTTCATTTGAACCCAGAAGCCTCTCCAGAGAGGACTGTGTCTCAGTCATTCCACCCCAAATCTTTATTTTAACATCCATATTGTTTGACCTGTATATAGTAAACTACTAAGTTTGAATTTACAAATCACATGATGATTGGTTTTTGTTTTTTTTTACACCATACGTAGGGGTGAAGTGAAGAGAGCTTTATTTAAAATTTATAGCCCACTCCAATTGTGAACCATAGCTTGAGAATGGCTAATTTCTGTATACAGGTTTACATTTTTATTGCATCTGTTTGTCCTTTTTAGTTTTTTTTAAGGGGTTAAGATGGAGTAGCAGTATCCAAGCTCCATTGCTTTTGTGAATCATCAAGTTTACATAATGAATTTCACTAGAGCGTACAGGTGGCATCAGAACCATAGAAGACAAAACCTTGGATCTGTTTGTGGTTTGGCTGTTAGTTTGTTTTTTAAAATACACTTTGGAATCCTTACATCCGAATAACTACCATAAACCAATAATGCTGATTTTGTAATTCACAATAAATGGAGTTTGTCTGCCAGATGGATGGATCAGTTTTGTTTCTCAACCAGGGCTTTTGTATGCCAGTGGGCTCATGACATCTATATGGTCTGGCATCATCTTGAGTTATTCTTTCTGACAAAACCACCACTTCAGTGCAGTTATTTTGTACTATTCATTCACTTTGTGTTCAAGCAAAGTCAATGGGGCAAGCCAGGACTAAACGATTCACTTAACAATTATGGCAAGGAATATCATCAAATGGGACAAAACTCACTTAACAATTATCTTGCTTAGCAACAGAAATTTTGGGTTCAATTGTGGTCCTAAGTCAAGGACTACTGATAGCAAAAAGGCCATTCATAAACATAATTGTGTTATAATTTGGTCTTCTTAGTAGAGTAATAGGAAGTTCAGCATTCTTTTAAATCTGTTTGAAGCCTCTCTGTGTGGAGTAGAATGAAGCACCCAGATAACAAAAGTTCTGACAATAATTATCAACAAATGTGTGGTTGGTGCTTATGTGGTAATTTGGTTTATCCTTATTTCTGAAACTGCGTTGCTCATTAGCTCAAGCTGCCCGTTGATGACAACTCAATAATAATTGTTTTAAAGTAGGAATGGATGAGTGTAAAAATTCTTGCCAGAGACAGTGGGATGGAAAGGGGTCAATCAGAAAACTGCAAACAAAAGAATGTTGTGGTGAAATGGGATCAGCCAAGAAGTGGAAAATCAAAAAAGGCTGCCTAGAAGCCATCAAGGGATGTTGTGACCTCTAAATGTGTTAAACATAAGTGTAAAATTTGCTAGGTTTTCTAAAAGTTCCAAGTTTTAGCAACTTGCAGGAATTGGGGGAGATTTGGCACACCTGACTGTTTCTGTTAGATTTATAAAATTCCAGTCTCCAGATTTTTGAGAAGTTTCCTCTGTTGAATTGAATGTGACTGTATTAGACCCAGCTGGCAGTTTGTGTTTGCCTGTGGAGTGGCTGAGATTAACATTAATCATCGTCGTTTTCATTGCTTCCATAAGAATTCCTCCTTGCACCTTATTTTATCACCATTTAGGATTAAATCTAGGATTTACTCCCCCTAGATCATGGGTGTCAAACTCGCTGCATCACATTGCTATCAGGTGACGTTTCGTGACGTTTTCCCTTTTCACGGGGTGGGCGTGGCCTGTATTTGATTCATCCGGCCCGCGGGCTGGTAGTTTTAAACCCCTGCCCTAGATGGTTCCAAAATAGAACTCTTCTAAGGAACAATCCTTGTTGGTATAGTTGAACCCTTCAACCTTAAAATAATATGAGGACTCTGAGATTCGGGTACTGTTCTGCTTTCCTTTTCCATCTCTTACCCAGTAGGTTGTGTATGGGATTCAGAGATGGCTGAGAAGAATAAGAAAAACACAAACAAATGTGTCAGATAGTCAATTTCCTATTTTACTGTAAGCTTGCAGTTGCCCTGGGGTTTTGGTTAAGAGCCAACCCCTTCATATGTCCAAATCCCTGCATCTCCCCTTTTTTCCTCCCCATGGGTGACCAGATGCAGGGTTCAAGTGGCTGCAACTATTGAAGAGATTCCACTTCCCTCCAGTCCAAGAAGGCTGTCCTTTGATGCCTGCACCCTTTGAATGGCCTTTAAGGCTTTTGCTGTGCTATCAGTGGAGGTCCTACATTTGCAGTGATTTGCAAAGAAACAGAAGGGAAGCGTTTGCACGATATAGTTCAAGAGAGTGTTGAGGTTTTCTTCCTCTGACATTTTTTCCCAGACACGGGCAAAGATTTTCCAGCAGAGTTCCTGAAGGCAAGTGACTGCAGACAGGACCAACTTGAGGTCTTCTAGGATGTAACAAGCTTGGGGAACGTTCTCATTAATTTTGGCAGACAATTCTTCAACAGTGAAGATGAGGATCAAGTAGACAGTCCTCAGGGGAAGTGTTATGGTATAGTACAAAGCTATTAGCCAGCCTTTCCATTCCTGGAGGGCGAAAGAAACAACAACATACACCAGGAATTATTAGAATTGGAAATGTCTTACTGTTAGTTAAACCACTGTTCCATTGTCTTCCGATTCTCTAAGCTGCTCTTTGAAGGCTTTCCAGAATGTCAGACATGAATCTTACTCATCTGGACAAAACAGGCTTATCACTGAGCCTTGGTTTAAAGACAGATTTCAATGTAACATATATTGTGGCACGATTGTTTTTGTTTTTTTCACTACAGGTAGTCCTCAACTTATGACCATTTATTTAACAACAGTTCAAAGTCACCAGGAGGCTGAAAAAAGTGACTTACGACCAGTTCTTGAGGTTATGACCGTCAACCTGCTTTCTGTGGCCATGTGATCATGGTTTGCACACTTGATAACAAGCTCTTATTTGTGACGATTGCAGCATCCTGTAGTTACGTGATCATGATTTCATAGCGCCTTCCAACGAGCAAAATCAATAGGGAAAGCTGGATTTGCTTAATGACTGTGTGATTCGCTTAATGACTGCACTAAAAATCATAAAATCAGGACCAGTCATATGGTGGGGATTTGCTTAATAACTGTATTGTTTAAGTGATTGAAATTCAGATCCAATTGTGGTTGTAGCAATGGGAATAGAAATAGCACCTAGACTTATATACCACTTCATAGTGATTGACAACCCTCTCTAAGTGGTTTACAGAGTCAGCATATTGCCCCCAATAATCTGGGTCCTCATTTTACCCATCTCAGAAGGATGAAAAGCTGAGTCAACCTTAAGGATCGAGCTGTTGGCAATCGGCAGAATTAGCCTGCAGTACTGCATTCTAACCACTGCATCACCACCGCACTACTTTTTAAGTTGAGGAATACCTGTAGTTCTTATGCCTTTAACAATATCTTAATGTATGCTAATAATTACCTCATGTTACAACCTGACAGATAATTTAACCCACTTTTCCCAGGAATTCTTCAGCAAAAGTTAATGACGAGAGACCCAATCCTCTCAGTTTAACTGGGGATCCTTAACCCTCCTAGTAAGAAGCTTCTCTTAGGCCCATTTCTAGAAAAAAAATTGAAAGGAAGCTACTTTGGATCTTCCTACCTGAAGCGAACAATTGAAAACTGAAATTATTCTTGAAACACAAGGGGGCGCTGTGCAATCATGTAGTTTTGCATAGGGGCAGCTTTTCGGAAGAAGTGCACTTATCTGCCTTTTCTGAACCAAGGAAGCCAAATCTCTAGATTTTTTTCAAAAAGGGAGTTATTGGGAAAAGTAAAACAAGAGTAGCCAACAATCATCCACACAACAATCCAAATAAAATCAATTCAGGCAGGCAAATTGCATGAGTTCTATATTACCTGTTTTAAGGGAATTGTTCAAAGTTTATTTGCTGAGTGATGGAGGGAGATTAAATGAGCCTCCACTTAATCTGTTTGGATGCAGTTGGGCAGGACTTTGGGGGCTCCTTCTCTGCTTCCCTTTCTATTCCCTTAGTTTTCTAACTTTTCTCTGCCTTTGCAGCAGAATCGTCCCAGTTTGGGAGAGAATAAAATCACTGAGAGACCGACTGTTGCTTTGTCCATACAAAACATATTTGTTTGCTGCCCTTCTCCCTTACAAGGTGATCTGTCTGGCATAAGACAAACACACCATTTTTGCATCTTTCCAACAAATAAAGGAAACCGTAATGACTGAACCTCCCTTTTTAACAACCCTGGTTGAATGCTAAAAGGTGCAGGGTTCTGTCAATGTAGTTTACAGTAGAGGAGAATGAAGTCATCTGGTTGGGATTCTTGATGGTGTAGTAGCCAACAACCATCTTGCAATTCTGAAAGTAGAATTCTCCCCCTGACTCCTTTACAGCCTGGGGAATTTAGGGAGAGTCTCTTCTGAGCCTCTTGTCCCATCCATTATACAGCTGCAGACTATGTTGCCTCTTATCTAACTGTTCCCTCGGCAGTGTCTCTTGGCTCTGTCTCACAAGGTCTTTCCCACATACCATCACAAGGACTTTCCCCTTTTGCAATATGCTCCTTTTCAGTTTATGCCCTTAAACTGAGTGACTCAAACAAATTAATAATAGCAGTAAAATTATCTGACTAAAAAATAATTCAGAAGGGGAGAAGTGCTGTTAGGACATAAGTACCCTGTTTCTCCAACAATATGGCCTCCCCCAGTAGGAAGTCCCAGAATGTTTTATAGGCATGAAATGAAATTAATCCCTCCCCCCAAATTAAGGCCAATATTAAAACATGCAAAATGGGGGGGGGGCTTGCCATTAGGAAGTACTTTTGTTGCACACCTGGATATGGTGCTGCCTGTGTTGACCCCGATACGAAGTGCCCCACCAATGCCGAGGTCAACATCCAAGCCGTCGCCGCCTGCCCACCCAAAGATGCAAGGGGGGGGAATTAAGTCACCCCCGAAAAAACAGCCTAGCCATTTTTTCAGGGCTCAAAAAAGAAAAGAGACCCGGCCTTATTATATGAGAAACGTGGCACCTCCTTCTTTAAGACTGTCCGGAGTACAAGATATGTGCTTAATGGATTTTTACAGACCTGAAGGGGAACTCTTGAGTCCATGATTGTGGACTTGAGCTATGGCCCTTTCATAAAGAGGGTAAATGGGATTAATAGCAGCTTCAGCCTTTCGAACATAGCTCCAAACTCCTGGCCCGTGGGCCAGATGGATCACGTGCTGTCCACGCCCATGCCTGGTTTTGCAAAGGGGGGGAAGTCCCAATATGTCATGTGACGCCACTGTGAAGACGTGAGTTTGATGCCCCTGCTTGAGAAGATCTTTCTTTATTGTTGAGGCACCTATTTTCCTTGGGTGAATTTCAGCTAACCCTGGCTGCAAGGAATAACTTCAAGGCCTGACATAGTTGGTTGTATCTTCTTTCCCTGCGATCCTGCAGAACCAGGGGTGACTCTGTCCTTCCATGAGGTTCCTGAACTTTAGATAATAACTCCCTTGACTATTGTGATTGCAAATAGGTCAACAAATTTATCATGTCAGAGGCTGCTTGGCGGAAGCTATTACTTAAATCTATTTTAAGCAGCCATGAATGGAGGCAAATATATTTGCTCATGAAAAACCAGTCACTTTTCAAAGTTAGAGCTACTCTAAAGGAGAGAAATGCTGACCTGGGTCTATGTACTTGCCCCCTGTAAGGGGTTTTATAGCTCAGTTGTGATAGACTTCCGTCATATGTACAGCATATCAGGGGTGGGCAATTTATTTTTTTCAAGGGACTACATGAAAATCTGGGACTGTTGTGGAGGGATGAACCCATGTATTCTGATTTGATGTCCCCAAACCTCATCACCTCAATATCTGAGGCTGCTCCAGGCATAGCCACCAACTGACTGAAGGAACCAACCCAGCTTCTTCCTCCCCTGCGGTATGCTTATTTACATTTGATTTCTAATTTCCAGTTGACTTCATGCAGGCTGAATAGGAACCACCAAAGATATGATCCAAGATTTCAAAATAAATTAATTTCATTAAAACGCTTCAACAATCTCCTATAATTTTGACACTTTCTGGAGGTTTGGAATAGAGCACCCATTAGAGATCCTGGGAGTTGTAGTTTCATATTAAAAGGGCACCAGGTTTGGGAAAATGTTTCTTTTCTTTTTAAATAAACCCACTGTAAAATCAGCTTAGCCTCCAGTCTCATTTCTAGGTTCTTGAGGAGGCCCTCATTATGCTGCCAATTTTTCCCAGAGTGGTTGTTCTTTTTAAAAATCTTTTCATTTGAAAATAAAATATGGTGGGCACCTGGTAGGGACTGATGTTAGTTAAATGGGGAAAAGAAGCAAGAAAAGAATAAAAGCTAATAATTTTAGTCTTGTGTTTGTTTGATTGATGTCATTGCTATATATAAGATTGGGTCCAGATAATGTTCAACCTGGCTATAAAAACCCCGCAATTGTTGTGTTTACTTCTCCAAGATTAACCTTATTCTGATTTAAAGCAGAAGCTTATATCATGCAACATGTTAAGACAATAGCTGACTTCGCACATCACTGAGTTGCAAACTACCAATCCTAGTTACCCTAATGCAGTATTTCCCAACTTTGATCACTGGCTGGGGAATTCTGGGAGTTGAAGTTCATATATCTTTAAGTAGCCAAGGTTAGGAAATACTGCATTAATCTATTATGTCGTGTAAATTGAGCCATACTTCATCTCTCTCACTTACTGGGAACAATCAGATGGATTCACTGAAGGGTAACTTCCACATATTGAGCCAATCATGAACATGTAGGGGTGAGCCATCTCTCTCATAAATGTACATAAAGATAATCCAATAATTATTTCCATTTTGTTCAAGATTTTTAAATATATATATTCTGGGACCACCAGGGTCCAAAAGATCAAGATGGCTGTCAGCTGTCACCTCACGCTTGTGTTTCACAACCATTCAGTATCCACTGCCATGAACTCAAGGGTGGGCTGGATGGGAGAAGGGGATGCTTCAAGGGTAACAAAACTTCACTGTATCCCTCTGAGATGGGCTTCAAGGACAAACAGCTGGGAACAGAATACAGCTGCATTCCGAACCTATGCCTGAAGTGACCATTTTGAAAGCATCCGGTTTGAATTTGATTGGACATGGGGGACCCTGTCACATGAGGTGATAGGGAGGGGAAAAAATTAGACTTGGGGATTTTGGCACGCAGTTCTCAGTTCCGGCTATGCGTCACTGTAGTTCACTTGACTTCTAGTAAACTTTACCTTTATCAACAATGGAATTAAGGATCGTTCTTACTCAAAGGTTCAAGCTGAGGCAGCTCTGTCAACGGCTGTTTTGAGTGTGCAGGACTGGATGGTCATTTTGGATTTTTTGACCTCCTTCCCTCATAGATGCAGGAATAGGTGCAGAAATGTGTTAAATAAATACAGAGGTGAAGGTTTTCTTCCAAGGACAGGCAAAGAAAGAATGGAGAGGTACTGAGACTTACCGAAAAGGTGTTTTCAAGGACTATTTGGAGACTCTCATTAGCATGCCTCAGATTGCACCAGGATTGCTGGGATATATAGCGTTGGAATTTATTCAAGAGAGAAAGCACGCAGGCCAAATAGCCATTGCACTTGATCTGGGTCTGTACTTCCTGCACAGGATCCATCCCTGTCCCTTGAGAACATGTTTTCAGATCCACTGAAAGGAGGAAGGCAGTGTAAATAACAGGCTCTAAAAGTAAGAGGAAAGGATATAGGTAGTCCTCGACTTAGAACCATTCATTTAGTGACTGTTCAAAGTTACAACAGCAGTGAAAAAAAAGTAACACACAACCATTTTTTACACTTACAAAACAAAATTGGGGTCACATGATCAAAATTTGGATGCTCGGCAACTTGCATACGAAAAGTTGAAGCATCCTTTGGTCCTGTGACCTTGTAACCTTCCCCAAAAGCCGAGTCAATGGGGAAATCCAGATTTACTTAAAGACTACATGATTCATTTAACAGCTACAGTGATATGCTGAAAAACTGTGGCAAAATAGGGCCATAACATGGGGCAAAACTCACTTAACAACTGCCTAGTGTAGCAATAGAAATGTTAGGCTCAATTGTGTTCATAAGTCGAAGACTACCTCTTTAGCAAGAACCTTACAAAACTCTTCTCACCTTCCAGTTCTTAAATGAAGGAGAGTTTTGTTGGACTCCATTGTTAGAAGATATGCCCATGTATTTAGATGGCATTTTGTGCCCTCTGTGTCCAAGTAAGTATGGCAGATATTGAATAGGGACCACTTTAGTGGGAAGGTAACAGTGTTCTGTGCACCTTTGCTGTTTAGTCATGCCGGCGACATGAGACATCTTCAGACAGCACTGGCTCTTCGGCTTTGTAACAGAGATGAGCACTGCCCCATAGAGACGGAAACGACTAGCTAGCAGGTATGTGCGAGGGGAACCTTTACCTTTAGTTTGATAACACCTCTTTGAGGAAAGTCAAAACAACTTTGATAGGACTAACATTCTTAGGATGTTAATGACCAACAGATGCAAAACGGGATATTAAGTAGAAACTGAAGTCTTCCCTGTTGATTTTGTGTAAACAGTAAGGAAAATTTAGGAGCCACCTCACTGAACTTTTGTGATATACAAATGCTTCAGTTTTTCTACCTTGTTCTCAGGGTGCTTGATAATTTCTTTTAAATCTCTCTTGGTGGCATTTTGACTGTTGTTTATTGTTAGAGACAGCTAATGATGTCCTTTGGTGTTGAAAAGTTTGAAGGGGAAATATCCTCTTATAATATTTTCCCTCAGAACTGATTAAGCTTGGGAAACCAAGGAATGTACCGATAACTGGTCAACTGATTGTAAATTACAGGCAGAACATTCACATGGCTTTCTTGTTGCTCAAATGCAAGAGCACTTGTTTCACACATGAACATTTCATCAAAATTCTCTCTTTTGGTCTACAGTAAATGGAAGCAAATTATCTTTCATCCACGTGGAAATAAATGCAAGATAATTTTTCTGCATAGTGATAACATTTGCTGAGATAACATTGTTGAGAGTTACTCGCTAGCAATTGTTTAAAAACCTCTAAAGAGCCAAAAGAGAGTCCTTCAACTATGGCATGTGTCCCACCTCTGAAGATCTTGTCCAGTGGTGGGATTCAAAATTTTTTACTACCAGTTCTGTGAGTGTGGCTTGGTGGATGTGGCATGATGTGGCTTGGTGGTCATGGCAGGGGAAGGATACTGCAAAATCCCCATTCCCTCCCCACCTGCTTTCCAGCTCCATTCTCCTGTGCAGGGCAACAAAAGAAGACTCAGCCAATCAGCTGGGACTTGGGAGGCAGAGAATAGATGGGGGCGGGGCAAGTCAGAGGTGGTATTTGCTGGTTCTCCGAACTACTCAAGATTTACGCTACTGGTTCTCCAGAACTGGTCAGAACCTGCTGAATACCACCTCTGATCTTGTCCTGTCTAACCTTTAATCAAAATTCTCCTTCAGTGGTGCTTCATTATTTGCCCAAATCATTAACAACCAGAACCATTCCAAGATATATACATCCTTAGGCTTTCCAGAGGGCTCTTACTTAGGTCTTCATCACTGATGAGAAGGTAGTGATCTATAAATGCATGGGACCGGCCCAGCACGGTTTCTACACTGTTCTTGGCCATCTTTCCCATTCTTGTTCCCATCACCACAGTCATGCTGCTGCTCACAAGGGAGGCCGTGGTTTTCACTCCACTCTGAACCACATCTTTGGTCATGCCAACCATCCCTGACAACCTGCGAGTCACTGCATTCTTGGCATTTGTGACTTTAGAAGTCATCAGTTCTTTTGTACCAGACACAACCTGTCAGAGAGAGAAGAGTGGTCATTTTGGATTAAGCCATGGGTGTCAAACTCACGGCATCACGTTGCTGTCATGTGACATTTCATGATTTTTTCCCCCTTTGTGGAGCTCAGATGGGTGTGGCCTGTATGTGACGCATCTGGCCCTTGGGCTGCCAGTTTGACACCCCCTGAAATAAGCTGTCTTTCTCACATCAGGAAGTAGGATTTGCATTTAAGTGTGAATGACATTCACTTTGATTCTTTTAAAAACTGTACAGCTCCAGTTCCCAGGCATCTGTTGGAGAGAGGATAAATGAAGGCAAGATGATGGCTGTGATCTCCCAGTGGTGGCTGCCATTTTGATTTTTTTTTAAAAGAAAGCCTTCTATGGATGCCCTTGGTCCATTCTGCCTTTTGTGCAGCAAAGGAGTGATAAAGCTGCACAGAAGATGAAATTTTAGAACCTATAGTTTAATATGCAAAGATGAGAGCAGATAATCCAATTTTATTTATTTCAAATCCCCATCTCCTTCTATACAAAATTAAAAAGGGGGGATTGGTTACCTTCTAACTCTCTTTTTAAAAAATTTGATGTTTTAAATACTTCCCGGGGTTTTAAAAATGTTTCTTCTGTATATTCCCCCAAAATTTAGTGTAAATTGGCAAGGTAAATAGACAGATATTTTAAATCTTGTACCAGTTATGGTCTTAGCCAGCCTAACTCCTAAGTGAAGAAAGCTGAGCTTTATATGCAATAATATTTTTTTCTTTTAAAGCAGGCACATAACAAAGAAAGTCTGTAGCTCAGCAAAGCATAGCATCACTTCTACCATGTCTCTGCTGTTTCTGGTTCATGCAATCATTCTGGCTGTAATTTGCTCTGAACAAATAAGGGATCTGAAACTGTAAATAATCTCTGTTGAATTAGTTTTAAATACTATGCTTAGGGTACTTGAAATGGTCTTTACAGAAACACAAGACACAAGATCTAAAGTTGCCTTCCATACCTTTGTGCTTTCCAATATGCTGAAGTAGAGCACACCTGGAAGACCCAGGCATCTGGCTGTGGAAGGCTAATCTAATGTCTCATTCATTCATTCATTCATTCATTCATTCATACATACATACATACATACATACATTCACTCATAAACATACATACACACACACATACATACATACATAAATAGTACATACAAACCACCTGACTTCAAAATACTCTTAGCTATCACTCAGCATGGCACACTAAAACTAGGATTGGGCAAGATTGATTTATGCTTTCTTCCTTCATACCAAGATATTTTCAGGTTTTTTTAAAAGCTAAAAATGCTACCTGACCAGCTCTTTGTTGAAGAATTGGCACCCTCTGTTCCACTGTATCCAGGCCACGACATACATACTTGTTTGCTGTTGCAACTAATGAAAGAGAAGGAAAAGGAAGGGGTTTGCAGTCAGTTAGGCTCATTACAATATTTAGCATTTGGAATTTTTATGGTTTAGGAACAAGTTCCTCAGGCAGTTTCATACATCCGTTAAATAATCACTATTTTGCAAAATGTAAGATTTGAGTTCACACTACACAAAGTCATAAGGTGCTTGTTTGAATGTGTTCTGTCTCATTGTGGGAATTCAGCCATTGGTTGAAGAAGTCATACATACAAAAGTTTTGTTACAAACCCGTAAGAATAACATTAAACACACTGCAGCAGCTCCAGGGTTTCACTGGTTTCTAAGGGAGGATGCACAACTACGAACACTCTGACCAGCTATGTAATTTTTAAAAAATTAATGGACATATTTTTTTTAAAAAAAAATTGTACTCAGAATAATAAATAAGAACAAAAGTTGATGTAGGTAGTCCTTGACCTAAGACCACAATGGAGCCCAAAATTTCTGTCGCTAAGCGAGACACTTGTCTATCCCCTTTTAGCTTCCCCTTGTAATAAAATAATAAATTGATTTCGGATTCTAGAATTACATCAACTAACCTGTCTGTTACATGAGATTCATGTATATATTTATAGAGGAGATTACATATCCCGATTCCTGGACAGACTGAGCCATAGTTTCAACTGGGAAACTGAGCATCCTAGACCAAGCTAAATTCAAAAAGCTAGAGATTTCCTGGAAGTTTGGTTCTCACAGAAACCAGCCATCAATAAACACATGAAACAAAATTCAAAAAGAGACAATAAAAAAGCCATGAAGGAAACAAACAGACCAGAACACATCCTCTCCACAGCCAACATTCAGATCAGCAGGGAGTGACACCAGACAAAGAATCAAGCAGAAGACAATATGCTAATAAAGGAAATAAATAATCAAGCTGAAAACAATATCTAATCAAGGAACCAACAAGAAATAAACCACACTCCTAGACCAGGGAACAGGCCAGAGGTGGTATTTAGCAAGTTCTGACCAGTTCTGGAGAACCGGTAGTGGAAATTTGAGTAGTTTGGAGAACCGGCAAATACCACCTCTGATTGGCCCCGCCCCCATCTATTCTCTGCCTCCCGAGTCCCAGCTGATTGGTTGGGTCTTCTTTTGTTGCTCTGCACAGGAGAACGGAGCTGGAAAGCAGGTGAGTGGGGTAGGGAGGGAATGGAGATTTTGCAGTAACCTTCCCCTGCCACACCCACCAAGCCATGCCCACAGAACCACTCACGTTGACTGAAAACTCTACTGGATGGCTAATCAAGTTCAGTTGAAGAGCAGAATCTCTCAAAAGTCACCCAAAGAATTAGCTCCAAGTTGCGTCTTTTATCGATGGAGATTCTCAATCATCCAGGTCATGGTTGTCCCAAAGGTGCTTTTTCAAAAGGCAACTGGACTTTCCTTGTTTTTTCCTCGAAGACATTTCACTTCTCATCCAAGAAGCTTCAGAACTTCAGTCAGAACTGAAGAAGCTTCTTGGATGACAAGCTAAACGTCTTCAAGGAAAAACAAGGAAAGTCTAGTTACCTTTTGAAAAAGCACCTTGTGACAACTTGCATCTTTGAAGTGCACATTGCTCACCTCATGGTCTGCTATTTGGAAGATGCAAGGAGCTTTCTTTCTTTTTTTTTGAAAAGAATTTTATTAATTTTCTACAAACAAACAAGACAAACAAAACATTAAAACATCAACTCTCATATGTACATCCAGTGTGTCGGTTGGTTCATCAGTTTTGTGCATACATTTTGTAGTCTCAATTACAATTATGTTACATAACAACTCATATTGTCAATCCAAACTTATATATCCTAGTATCGCTTTAAAAAAAAAAGAAATTTTTGACTATACTTTTAATCATTCATGCTTTATGAGATAACAATACTTTAAACAGTTTATTCTGTAACAAATCATATAATCATACCAAATCAATCCTAAAAACCCTTTATAAATATAGTGTCAATATTCTATTATCGTATTTTATCATCTAGCCATTGATAAAAAAGATCCCAAATTTCATAAAATTGTTTATCCTCTTGCTCTCTAATTTCAAATGTCAATCTACTCATCTCAGCACATTCCAATATTTTCTTAATAATTTCTTCCTGCAATGGTATGTTCTCATTCTTCCAGTTTTTAGCAAATACAATCCTAGCCGCTGTTAATACATTTACAATCAGGTATTTCAAATCTTTATTATATGTATCAGGTAAAATTCCCAATAAGGAGATCTCTGGTTTCAAGTCTATGTGTTTCTTTGTCATTTTTTCCAACCACATGCGAATTTTAGTCCAGTATTTCCTGGCCTCCTCACAAGTCCACCACATATGGTAATACGAGCCAGGTATCTGATGACATTTCCAGCATTTTTCAGATTTGTTCTTAAACATTCTTGCTATTCTTGTCAGGGGAAAGTGCCACCTGTAAAACATCTTGTACAAGTTTTCTTTATATGCTGTTGACATTGTCATTTTATAATTTTGAGACCACAATTTCTGCCATTTCTCTAAATCAATCCCATATCCAAAATTCTTCCCCCAAACAATCATAGTTTCTTTAACTTGTTCTTCTTCTAATTTAATTCCCAGTAAATCACCATATATTTTTTTAATCACCTTCTCATCAGTACCCATCAAGATCTTATCTAGATCCGTCTGTTTATCATAGAATCCCTCTGTTTTAAAATCTTCATCATACCTTGAATGTATTTGCGCATATGAAAACCAATTCATCCTTATACCTTGTTCCTCTAAGTTTTGGATCGATTTAAGTCCACCCTTTTCATCCAACAGTTCCCCATATCTAACTGTTTGTTCCTTCTTATAGATTATAGGATAGGAAAATGCTTCAATAGTCGATAACCAAACTGGAATTTTCAAATAACATTGTTTTTTTATCTTCTCCCAGTTCAACCACAAAGACTCCCGTATATAATGTCTTCTGAAATAACCCTGTGTTTTAGTTCCCTTATACCATAAAAAAGCATGCCAGCCCAACAGCAAATCATGCCCTTCTAATGTCAACAATCTATGCTTTCTTAATGTTATCCATTCTTTGACCCACATCAAACTTGCAGCTTATTACCATAACAAACTTGGCCTTGATCATCTATTAGCTTCAATATTTTTCTTGATTCCTTCTCCTTTCTCAATTTATATGCTAGCCATCTACCTGGTTTATTTGCATCTTCAAAGTAATTCTGTTTAGAATTTCTAATTTTCTGTGCCAATTCTTCTTTCTCTATTAATTCCATTTTATGTTTAATTACATCCAGTTTCAATTTAATATCTTTTTTCTGTGGCATTTTCTATAATTCTTTTTCAAGTCTTTTATGCTTATCTTCCAAGGCCTTAGAAGCTTGCCTTTTCCTAATATTCTTTTTTCTTGTATAATCTATTATCAAACCTCTAGCATATGCCTTCATTGTATCCCAAACATTTTGCATTGAAGTATCTTCTTTTTTATTTTCTCTAAAGAAAAAAGCCAGTTCCTTCTCCATCCGTTGTATAAAATATTTTTCCTTTAAGATAGTATTATTTAATATCCATCTTGATCTTTTTTTTGTCCCTTCCATTTAATTGTCATTGGGCTGTGATCTGCCCAAGTACTTGTTTCGATATTTGTTTCTTGAATATTGGACATTAATTCTGTTGAGATCCAAATCATATCTAATCTGGACCAAGATAAATGTCTATTTGAATAAAAAGTATATTGTTTAGCTTTAACATTTCTTTCTCTCCAAATATCTTTTAAAGTTAATTCGTCTGTCATTTTAAAAAAAGATTTAGGGAGAGTCTTTCTATTTTGCTTTGTTGTAGTTGCTATATAGTCCAGTTTATTGTCCACAATTCCATTAAAGTCTCCCATCATAATTATATTAACATAGTCCAGTCCAATTATTTTCATGTGTAGTTTTTTTATAAAACTCTTCTTGTTTATCATTCAGAGCATAAATTGCAATCAAGAGTATTTTTATATTATTGTCCATTATTTCCACCATTAATACTCTTCCGTCTTCATCTGTGTATATCAGTTTTGCTGGGATAGCTTCTTTAATGTATAAAACCACTCCTCTTTTCTTACATTGAGTCAAAGAAGTAAATATTTTCCCTAATTTTGGCTGTACTAACAATTGTTCATGTTGTTTTTTAGTAAGCAAATTATATCAAATTTTAATTTCTCTAATTTATGAAAAGTTTTCCTTCTTTTAACAGCTGAATTGAGTCCATTTATATTCATTGTAATCAGTTTTTTTTCTTCCATGATTATGCTTTATATTTAGGTCTAACAACTCTTGTGGATCTCACTTCACGCCATTCTTTACTATCCACCTGTCCATCTACTGCTCCTTTCTCTTTTTCAGTCTCCAGTTGTTCCTCTTGAAACTCAATTAATGAGACCTCTTTCTCCGCCTCCTTTTCTCTTCTTCCAAAAAATTCTGCATGGAAAAGTTCTGCTTTCTCAATTGAATCAATTCTATGTCTCTGCTCTTGCCACGTAAACATCAATCCTTCTGGAATCAGCCATCTATAATTCACTTTGTTTTCCAATAGCATTTTGGTCAGAAATCGATATTCTCTGCTCATCTCTCTCACTCTTCTGGGTATTTGTTTTAAAACCACAATCTCTTTGCCTTTGTATTTCAATGTCTTCTCTCTTACCACTTGTAGTATTTGTGTTTTAATGGATTTTTTAGTAAATCTAATATGAACTTCCTTTGGTAATTTATTTCTCATCGCATATCTTGTATACACTCGATATACTTCATCTACTCCATCCATCATCTTTTCCTCTGTAATTTCTAAAGCATCTGCCAAAATTTCTATCATTATCGCAGCCAAATTTTCTCTTTTTTCTTCTTCTATATTTTGAAATCTGAGATAAAATTCTGACCTTTCCATCTCCCACCTCAACATCCCACTTTTTTCTTGTTCAACCACTGTTAATCTACTGTCAATATTTCCAATCTTCTCCTCTCTTTGTTTCCCTTCTTCCTCAATTTTTTGGAATCTCTCCTCATACTTCACCATCATTTGTTTAATATTTTCCACTATTTCATCAGTCTCCTCCATTCTTTGTTCAATGTTCTCTATTCTTTGTTCAATGGTGTCTGATTTTATCTTGAGATCTTGAATTCCTTGCATAATCATCTGTAAAGTTACTTTTTCTTGTTCTTTATCTTGCTTCAACGTTGCCTGAATTAAACGTTGTCCTCCAGCTGGTGGGGATGCAGAGGTAGAAGTAGAAACGCCAGATGATATTGGTTTACTGCTCATTTTAATGCTTCCAAATCTTCAAATTCTTTTTAACTTTTAATCCAACTGGTAGAATAGCCAATTATAATCCAAAATGGAAAAATCCAATAGTAAAAGGCCCAAAACCAAAGAAAAAAAAGGAAAAAAGAAGAAGAAAAGATCTTCAGGTTCTTCTAGACCCTAATCCAATTACGAAGTAGTAAAAAATAAAAAATAGAAAGAAAAAAACCCAAAAATAATAATATTGATTAAGAGAAAAAAAGAATAAAAAGAAAAAAGAAAAGAAGAGATTCCTTCAGGTTCTTCATACCTTAATCCAATTGAGAAGTCTCAATAATCAAAAAAGAAAAACAGAGTGGTCCAAAAACATGAATAGAAAAAGCAAAAGGGTCCCAATAAAGATAAGGAGAAAAAAAGAAAAATAAAGAAAAAGCTCTGAGGCTTTCCCTTTGAAATAAAAAGCAAAAATAAAAATATTGCTAGAATTAAAATTTACAAAAAGGCTGGTGAATAGGGGTATCACAAGTATATATATATATATATATATATATATATATATATATATATATATATATATATATATATATATAAAACAAATATAAATATATAATATATAATATATATAAAACTTAAATATATAAATATATAAAATATATAAAACTTAAGAAAATATATATATATCAGAAAGCACACTGCACTTTGTTTAGTTATCCAAGGCTCTTATTATGACTCTCTTCTCCAGCAGCTTCAAAGCCAAGCCTCAAGTGTTGAAATATTGATAAGAGTCCAGGAAAACACTTGTAATAATATTTTGCTGTGCTCTCCCTCTATCTTATCACATTAAGATATCCTTGAGAAGGAGTCTTCTTCCCATTCTCTCCAATTCAAATAAAATATTTTCAAGCCTCTAGTTGGCACTGTTACAAGGTTTCTTAATGCTCTTTTCCCCCCCAGCCAAAAAAAAGGATAATTTATCCAAAAAAAAAAAAAAAAGAGGAAAAAATAGCCAAAGGGAGCCTCTATCCTAAAAGAAAATTAAAAAATCAAAAGGAGCATAAAAATATATGTGAAAGAAAATTCAATCCAGTTACCTACAAAGTCACACTAAAGTCCCAGGAAAAAAAGTAAAAGAAAGAGAAAAAAAAAGATCCAAGCCTCAATTTGACGTCACTTTAAAAATCGCCGCTCATACAGTTTTTGTCAAAAAAAAATCTCACAGATTTCTTCTCAGTTCAGGATGCCCTTTCAAATCTCAGCGAATTTACAACACAAAAGAAGTTTCTCACCCAGCCGACACACTTTCACTCCAGCCACTTTCTTTCCGGAGCTGTCCCGACTTTAGCAGCTATGGATTGATCTGGGAGAAGCCCTTTTGCTGGCAAGGAGCTTTCTCTATAGTACAGCAGAAGCCAGTTGCAATGTTGTGTTTTTCCCCTCCCCTCCAAAAAGAAATCATGGCAGAGAGATTCCCTGGATACGAGGATAGGGACATGGATAGGCTAAAGTGACCAGTGGTCTTGGGCTCATCCCACCCCTATAGATTATTTTGAGGTGCTACTATTAGGATGGGAAAGAAAGCACAATAGATTGTCTTCACCCTTAAACTACTGCTTGATTGTGGCTGGCATAGGGAAGAATTGCTACTTTAACTCTAGTCAGAGTTAACTATGACCTTAGAGATGAAAGCTAGTTATAGCTAGCAAACCTTATGGCTGATACTCCATTGTATAATCCATCTGGTACTGCTTTGGTAGTGTGGAAATGTAACATTACTTGTCATAGCAACCCCGATAACCATTCATGGAAATTCAGAATGTTGAATGCCAGATGTAGGACGCTATTCTCTATACTGGGAAAAGGAATTTGAATTTAGAATGTGAGGAAGACTTCTATGGTTGATAACTATAGCTGCCATTTTCACACATGGAATTATTAACAGCTCCATCATTGAAAAGTCTCAGTGAACTCACTCATACCCAACTGAGTGAGTGAGAATGATGAATTGTAGAAGTAAACATAACTCAGAAGTTTCACCCAGTGCACATGGAGAAAAACAGAACAGTACAGAATAGAATTCTTTATTGGCCAAGTGTGATTGGGCACACAAGGAATTTGTCTTGGTGAAAATGCTCTCAGTGTACATAAAAGAAAAGATACATTCATCAAGAGTCAAGAATCAGAAGGTACAACACTCAATGATAGCCATAGGGTACAATAAGCAATCAAATCATACTAGGAAACAGTCAATATAAATACAAGCGACAAAGTTACAGTCATACAGTCAAAAGTGGGAGGGGATGGGTGATAAGGAGTGATGAGAAGATTAATAGTAATAGTAGTGCAAACATTGTAAATAGTTGGACAGTGCTGAGGGAGTTATTTGTTTAGCATAGTGATGGCTTTCGGGAAAAAACTGTTGTTGTGTCTACTTGTTCTGGTGTGCAGTGCTCTATAGCAGTGGCCCCCAACCTTTTTTGAACCAGGGACCGGTTTCACGATTATTTATTCTTCCACGGACTGGTACCTGAGTAACGTGGGACTCCACCGCCATCGGGACCCCCCCTTCGACAAAACTAAGGCGCAAGCACCCAAACGCCGTTTTCCAACCGAAAACCTGGAAGTGCCATCGAAGCAAGATGGCAGCGCCCAAGCTTTGTGGCCCGGTAAAAAATGATCCACGGACCGGTACCAGTCCGGGGACTGGTGGTTGGAGACCCCTGCTCTATAGTGTCATTTTGAGGGTAGGATTTAAAATAGTTTATGTCCAGGATATGAGGGGTCTGTAAATATTTTCACAGCCCTTTTTTTGACTCCTGCAGTATACAAGTCCTCAGGCAGGTGGGTAGTAATTGTTTTTTCTGCAGTCCTAATTATCCTCTGAAATGAGCAGACATCTGTAACACCAATGGTGGTGTGCTATCGGTTTGAACCGGTTCACCTGAACAGTAGTTAAAAATGTCTACAATCAGCTGAGAGGAGGAAAAAAAATCTGGACTATTAGCCAAGAGGAAAACAAAGAGAAAAGCACAGGATCGGCCCTCCCAGGTGCCCCTGCATTTTTCTCTTATTTATCCTCTCAACTGATTGGCATTGCAGGCCTCAGTTGGTGTGGGGAAAGCTGCATGCTGGCATTAGGCAAAGCACCCCCACCAAGCCATGCCCAAGCCACACCCACCAAACCAGTGGTAAAACAATTTGAATCCCACCACTGTACAACACTGTGACCTGAAGGTATTGGAGTTACTCTTAGAGTGGCCCAACCACTGAAAATGTCTTGACTGAGGGCACTGGAAACCTGTAACTAGCAATGATCAAGGAACTAACTCCTGCAGGATCATAATTGTTCCAATCAAGGCAACTTACATCACACATCATGCTGTGTGCATCATGAATCTGTTCGGATCTGAAGATGAATGAAGAGGGATTAGAAACAACAAGCAAAATCCAAATGTTTTCTACTTTCTTTTTGAATTTGTTTATTATTTGTAAAGTTGAAATGTCTGAGTAGGGTTATTATCTCTCTCTTTAAGATAACTGTTTCCCAACACTGTTAGATCTTGAAGAGAACCACTTTAACATGAAGGTTAGAGTACAATTATCCTTCCAAGTACATACGGAGATATACTTTATGATGCGATTGTCTGCTACACAATGGCATACAAAATATTATATTATCATAAGTTGTTTACAGAGATGCATACACAGAGAACATTGCAGAAGGCAAAGCAGACACTCCAGATGTTTTCTAAAACAATTGATATGGATATTGAAGCACATTTAAGACTGGATGTTCACAAAACATAATGTTTTATTTGATAAAGACTCGTCATAGTTATTCAGTCAATCAAGGATGGAGAATTTGAATTGGGTCACAGCCCTGAGGCCACATTGCCAAGAGAGAGGAAAAGTTTTTGAAAAGTTTGCATTGGGTGAGGGATTAAAAAATTAATTATTAGTACTTTTAATTGCATCCCTTATAAAGCAGATATATTTTAACTAAATTAAGAAAGAGTGACCAAGCACCAAGCTTATGAAAGATTTTTCTATGCAAATGTAAACATCTTGAACTTTTTGGTTTCACATTATAAGAAAGTTCCCATTTATAGAGGAAAAAAGTTGGAAAGAAAATGTTGTTGTAACTCTGTGGAAAAATGTATACTAATTACGGGTTCTTACTCTCTTAAATAAAGTAATTGACTTAATTAATATATGTAGCTCAACTATAAAAAAGATCTTTCTGCATTCCTGGTATCCTTTATAACTTGCCCAGTTACTGCCTGGCTCCTAATTTGAAGCTGCAAATCTTAAAAAGTGCCAGTTGATTCTAGTTAATCCTGAACTAAATTTTCTGTATAAACGCCAAAGGAGCTTAACTGATTATAATGTTGAAAGCAAGATCTTTGGACAAAGAAGGATTTGTGGTTGAATTGTTCAGTCACTGTTTTATATTGTGAATTTGAACTGAAGCAAAGATAGGCATCAAAAGATCCAAAAGTTCTAAGTTTCATTTCAATCTTGGCCATAAGGCCCTCATTAGGGGATTTTACACTTGCACATACATGTTTGAAAGAACAGGAATGGGCTCAAAATAGCTAAGGCAAGCTTTCAGGGACCATTGATGCCTCAAATCTCTGAGGAATGGATTCCTGGAAATCCTGAGGTTTGCACAGGATGAGTATTTAAGGGGAAGTGAGAAATTCCACCTCATTCCACTTTCTTAGTGAATCAGCTATTGTTTCTAGAGAAATTTTACACAGTGAATTATATTGTAGAGCTTCACTGTTGGACATGTCTTGAAAATAATTTGGAAGACAGGCTTTAGATCTCATGTGAGCATAGAACCTCCCTATGGTTCATTAAAGCAGCCTGGTGTTTTGTAATCTTCTCTATAGAGATGAAGAATAATACCGCTGCTTTAAAGAACCTACTCACTGACGTTAACTCTTAATCTTCTTTTTTAAACTCATGTGGATGCCAGAAAAGAAGTTGAGTTTTTTAAAAATAAAGTCATTTTTAAGGTATGCACAGCCCTACTCAAACACAAGGAAACATTGTGTTGAAATAATGGTTCCCCAAATCCTGCATGTTCAGAAGAAAATATGTCAAGTTTATATACAATGGTGTTTGGATTTGGAAAAGAAATCTTTAGGTTAATTTGTAAATTATTGGGTAATGAAGCATACAAAGTTAGTTTGTTTGCTTTTTCCTTTCTACATTATTAGCTAAAGGACAACAGAACACAAAGAGAACTGCTCCCAGCTATTCTACAGAGCTTCAGATCTAAGACAATCCCATTTCATCTTGGAAATGTAAGGGATGAATCTGGAATCTTAGATAGTAGATTTGGTGGATCTCTTCTGTTGTGGCTCCCACCTTATGGAATATTCTTCACCCTGGTTTCTTCTCTTCTAAATGTTTAAAGGTCCCTCAAGGGCTGGTTGTGCCACCAGGACTGGAGACACAGGGGACTGGTAAAATATTGAGATGACTCTGGTGTAATAAATACATACCCTTTGCCTATTTTTTTTTTGTGTTTGTCATTTAGCATCTCTATGGTTTTAATAATTATTGTTTTTTGCTTGGTGGGACACTGCCTAGAATCCCTTGTTGGTGAGATGGGCAGTCACAGAAAAATAAATACACAAATAAGTAAATTTTGCTCTCTTCTGTGATGGTCCAGAAGGCACAATTGGATATTAGAATTTGAATTCTACTTGAAACTCTTCTTACCTTCCATAAATCTCTTTGTAGAAGAAGGTCAGGATGGTTGCCATTCAGAAGCAACATTGGTGCTTTGATTTATGCCACCAGAATTTTTTAAAAAAATAGCAGGACTCTTTCTTCACTCAAGGCTTCAAGGCAGGATGCCAGAAAATTTATTAACTATTTTGTTTTGGTACATCAGTTAAATCTACTGGCAGTTTTGTGATATTCCAGAGTGTCTACATCTTATAATCGCTCCATAGGCAGGGAGAGGCGTTTGACTTTTATGAGAAATCATTGGCTGACTTGACAAAAAATGATCCCTTTCCATTCTTCAATCAATTCCAAAGCACTGCATTTCATACCCAATAGAAATGTCAAATTTTCAGTGATAATTTTTACTCACGTTGAGGTTCAAAGCTGTTCAGAAGTGGTTGTGCCCGGCTAACAGCAGCACCTGTGAGAGTCTTCACACCTTTCTCAGCCCCATCGCACACTGTCTGAAGGTAGGAGTTTTTTCGCTTAATGGAGGTGTAGTTTGAAGAAACCAAGTCACAGACGGAGCAAACCAAGGGCAGACTGCTAACTCTCTTCAAGATATTCTGACATTGAAAACCAAGAGAAACCACATCACTGATGCATTCCTGATTGATTAAGAAGCAACGCTGACAAATGGAATAAAAGCCATGCCATTTTCCTTATTGGGGGGGTCGTGGTGGCTCTGTGGTGAAGATGCTGGATTTGTTGGCTGGAAAGCCGGCAACCTAGGTTAGAGACCTGAGCGCCATGCAATGGAGACCCCATCCTTGCTCCAGCTTCTGCCAACCTAGCACTTCGAAAACATGCAAATGCGAGTAGATAAATAAGTACCGCTCTGGTGGGAAGTTAATAGTGCTCTGTGACATCATCTGGCCACATGACCACAGAAATATCTTTGGATTACACTGGCTCAATGGCCTTGAAATAGAGATGAGCATCGCTCCCTGTTGTCAGCAACAAATAGCAAAGTAAAATCTGAAGGGCCTCTTTTTATCATTTGTACCTTTTTATCATTTTTCTAATTAAACCCCTCATCTGAAGGAATTATGTTTTGTCTTCAATGAATAAATGTCTAGCTACTGTATATTTGTTTTCATAGAAAAAATAACAGATCCAGAATGTGGGCCTTTGTAACTGACCAAAACAGACAGAGAGATAGAAGTATGTAATATATTCTGGGATATTTTTAAATGCTAAATCACATTAATTTCCTCTAGACTGGTCCCAAGACAATCTTCTGAGAAATTAAAAAGTTATCCTGTATTTTAACACACATAGTGTTTTGGGGTATGGTTTTGTGGGGAAATAAATCAAATCAAATCATTATATGATATGCATTAATTTCACATCATAGGAATTGCTTCTAAATCTCTGATAATCTTTCATTTGGTTTTTTTAAAAGATGAAGCTCCTATGCAATCCATTGAGCAATTAAATAAAAATCCGTAAAATCTGCATGGCCTCAATCAGATTCTTGTTGAACACCTGCAATATCTCCCTATAATTTTTTAAAGGAAATGTTGCTGGGTTCTCTATTCTTCCAACACTTTTTCTTTCCTGTCATTTTCCTTAAATCTCTTTGCAACATAAGATAACAATATGAATGAAATCAAAGAAGACGTGAGGTCAACTTTCCCTTCCTTGGACTATGTTGGAAATGTCTCATATCTCAACAAAACAAAACAAAACCAAATATAACTTCTGCCCTCAACAAGAAAGAGCTACCTCCTCTTCAAGGCTTTCGTCAGAGGTCTCTGAAGACATGGTACCTTGGTCTGGTTTCATGGAAGACATGGTGGGTTCTCTGGTCACTAGAAAAGAAGACAAATTGTTACCTAAAATGACAAGTAAGGATCATTTAATAGCAGTCAATTGGTCCAAGGTCAGCAGACAAATGTCACCTTCTCAGTCTAATGATGAAAAATCCATCTATACATTTTCACTCTAACTATGAAATCTACTGGATGACTTTGAGTTGTTTGCTACAACTCATCCTGAACCAACTTAAGGGCTGTTCTGAACACAGAATGGGGAAAGGATGAGAAAAGTAAGTACACTGCATTGAGTCTCTTGGAGGAACAGTAAGACATAAATGTAGCAAATTAATCAATAAGGAAAAATATATTCCAATAGCTATCACTTTTCATTTATGGAAATTCTTCCATAGTTGAAAATAAAACATTTCTGGCACTCCTGAAGGCATATCTATTGTACTTTCCTTCTTCTTCAGAATATTAGGAAGTCCGATGGGCCTTTTTAAAGAAAAAATATCCTCTAAGTCAGCCACCCCACAACCTTTTGGGCATTAGGGACCGGTTCTGTGGAAAACAATTTCTCCACAGATCATGTGTGTGTGTGTGGGTGTCTGGTAGTAGTGATAGTTTCATGTGCTACCTAGATTCCACCAGGGGTGGGATTCTACAGGTTCGCACTTATTCACTAGAACCTGTTGTTAACATTCTAAGCAGTTTGGAGAACCGGTTATTAGAAGAAATTACTGGCCTAATCCTGTAAGAAAGGCAGGAAGGAAACATTCTGGTGTTGCTTACAGAAACTGCGTCTCCATTAACTCTTATTACATTCTTGGCAGGACTAGACTTCCTGTCTCTGGAACTTCTCTTGGAGTTTTCTTTTCTCCTTTGCTGGTACTTTGCTTGTGTGGAGTGACCATTCAGTTACAATGGCATTGAAAAAAGTGACTTATGACCATTTTTCACACTTACGACTGTTGCAGCATCTCCACAGTCATGAGAGGCCAGGCGAGGAGATGCGTGCCTTGATGTGAGTGATGTTGAGTTGGTCACACCCAGCCAGTCACATGACCACCAAGCCAAGCCCACCAACTAAGCCACACCCACAGAACTGGTTGTTAAAAAATTTGAATCCCACCCCTGGATTCTGCCCAGGCACAGATGAAGCTTTGCTGGCTTCTGAGCCCAGTTCTTAATGGGCCACAACTCAGCACCAGTCTACTGCTCAGGAGCTGGGGACCCCTGCTCTAAGTGACTCTTTCTAGGAGACAAGGCGGCAAAGCGAGGTGACAAAGTGGATTAATATCAGAAGCAGGAATCAGGATAACCGTTAGGCTGTAGCATAGAAGATCTATTCAAGCCTATACATTAGAATCTGGTCAACTAAAGTTTAGCACTATATTGGTGCCAGATAAAGAGTTGGACTTGGAGTGCTTGTGGGAACTCAAGGACCCTAAGTTGAGGATGCCCCATCCCAGTTCTGCCCACCTCTGCCTGCTCCTACACCTTTTTTTTTTTATATTGGTGGGTTTGCTTGCCTAGGGATGACAGCTCCAGGAATCCATTCCAGTTTCCCACAATGGAGTAGTGGGACCATAGTGCTCCAGAACCAGCAGTGTTTAAACTCAACAATGAAGCTCTTATCCCTCCAGTCTAGAACTGGGAGAACTTTGAATTACTCCAATCACCTTAACCACCACACTTAACAACTCACAGTGTTAACATTTTGGAATGCTTCCCATTGGCGAGGGCTTTATTGGCTCTCAGGATGATACTTCCTGTGACATGTTTCCAAACTTTATTCCCCGAGTGTACTGGGCTGTGTTGAAGCAAGACAATACTATTTTGTCATGGGCTAACCAATGTCAAGTGGGGAAAACCACCAATAGGACAAGCTATGAAATTTCCATTGTTTCTTCAGCATGATAAGCACTCATGCAGGACATGTTTTCAACCAATCAGACTGCATATGCAAATTGACATCATTATGAGTTCTTCCCCCATTGGTTTTCAGCAGAAGTTCAGTCTATAATCTTATGCCCATTATTTGGCAAATGAATCTCTCTATGAATCCAATGGAGCTTATTTTAAGTGAACATGCATAAAATCAGGGCTCACAAGCCATAAAATCTTGACTCTCTTAAAGAAAATTTATGGTTATCCTTTCAATGCAATGACTGATGGATGAACAGTTTTAGTAGCTCCAAACATTGATGGCCAACATGCTTTGTATATTTTTCTATGTCAAATCTGTAATCACCATTTTAAGAAAAATGTTAAAGAATGGATCATTATAAGCAAAAGAACCTAAACCTTTAATAACTGTGTTCCAGGGTCACAATGGAAATATTGGTGCACATTAGTTTCCCGAAATCCTAAAACCTGGTCTCCAAACTTGGCAACTTTAAGATTTGTGGACTTCAGCTTCCAGAATTCCACAGCATGGCTGGCTGAGGAATTCTGGGAGATGAAGCCCACAAGTCTTAAAGTTGCCAAGTTTGGAGACCCCTGTCCTAAGGTGACACTTTGAACAGAAAGTTTCCAGTTATGTACCATTTCCCCAAAAATACAACCTATCCTGAAAGTAAGCCCTAGCTTGATTTTTACATGTGCACCCAATTTTAACCCTACCCTCCAAATAAACCCTAATTAAGATCCCGCCCACTCCAAAGGTAAAAATTAATCTAGGGTGGGGATGGGGGGATGGAGCTGCCCTACCTTTGGACAGTTGCAGCCAGGCCTCGCACATCCTGACACCTGCCTTGCTGGCCCATTTCTTCTGCAGCCAGCAAGGCTGGCAAGGCTTTCCTGAAGGTTCTGTAGCTGATAACAAAGCTCCAGATCAATCCGGAACTCTGTTATCAGCTGCAGAGGCCTTCAGGAAAGCCTTGCTGGCTGCAGAAGTTGAAGTTCCTGAAGGCCTCCGACAGTGAAAAGGAGGCTGGGGGTGATGTGTGCAAATGAGGTTAATCAGTGGATGACTTCCCCAGTGCCTTTTTTGGTGGCAAAAAAAATATAAGACAGGGTTTTATTTTCGGGGAAACACGATTGTTAAAAGCGCATGGTGCAACCTTCTGTTCAATGATATCTCTGCATTTATAAAAATGTAAGTGGGTTTGCAAATAAGACATATTATCCAAAAGAGTTAAATTAAGAAGGATACAGAGGGCCCAGGAAAACCACATCTAATCAAGTGCTTGTATGAAAAGGTTGGATTACAATTCCAAGAATTTCCACCCGGCTTAAATCTGTAGAACTGCAAAGTATATTTTTGCTTTGAAAGATGTGGCGATTTTCCTTTTTTTTAAACTCAGGGTTTAAATTTCTCAGAGAAAAAATAACCTGCTGTGAGTCTTTGGCTCCAACAACAGAACTGATACATTTTTGCTGCACATGGCAGTAGAAACACAGCAAATACTGCCTTACACATGTTATACATGGTATTTATGTGTACCGCTTATAGAAATTTTGAATTGTACCTCAATTCTGTCTCTTTCTGAGTACATGAGAGGGGAATATTATACTTAAGGTCTATAAGATCTTAATAATATTGTACTTAAGGTCTATATTTGCTCATCATAGATTTATTTGATCCTGGTGTTCCTCTCATGAATTTGGGATTCTTTACATGTTTCCTTCTGCTTTTAAAAATGTTTATAACAAAGGTATTAGACTGATTTGGGAATGATACACTACCTGGTCTATATCATTCTCCATGGCTAACTATCTTCATCAACCATCACAAGAGGCTGAAATTGGAGGCCTCGCTAAGTTGCTGTCCCTAGTAAATCTTGTCTGATATCAAAAAAAGCTAATCAAGTTAGCCACCAGAAGATCCCAAGAATGGGAATTAAAATAGGAACATTCCAGGAAGAGGCAGTATCTAACCATGTCTGTATTGTTCCTAAAAATAATAATAATAATGACATGGACACATCTTCAAGAGTGAAACTTGATTCCAGGGAGAACTTACTTTTTAAAATAATAACAGATGTGTCTTCCTAATGCAGGGAAATATATTCTGCTCATGTTCACATTATTCTTATACCTATTCCTGCAAAACAGGCCAAATTTAAGCAAACTCTGGTTTAAAGGAAGTCTTGTTGATAGGAGCAACATTATATTAAGCACTTATTGACAATGAAATGATGTTGGATTCTTTTTTTTTTTAATAACAAACTTTATTAATTTTTTTTAACACACACAAACAAAACATAAGTTGTAGTAACATAAAATATCTTTTCTAGAAGAAACAAATAAACCATCTTATTTAAAAAGAAGATAATTCCAAATTATCACACTTCTATATATATATTTATCTTATCTAATCAACTTCATATCTTTTCAAAACTTTTCTTTATTACTCCCTTTCGTTCTATTTAGTCATATTTCTTCTGTCTTAAAAATATATACTCATTGAATATATTTTCATTAGTATTCTTCCACATCCTGTCAGACTTAAACAAACATTACACAAAACATAAATACATAAAACTTCTTTTTGGAAGGGGGCTTACCCCGAGTTAACTCTTTTTATACAGACATCAATCAAAATTTATACTCACTAATATACTATCTCATATCTTATTTAACATTCTCTATTTTCCATATATTTTCTCTCTTCTACTCATTCTTTTAATTCTATTTTATTTATTCCATCTCAATTAAATAATTATATTTGCATCTTTGGTCTGTTTTCTTTCAATCACCTATGTATCCTTTCTAACTAATACAATATTTCTCCTGTAAACCCAGATTGAAGTATGACAACTTTTTATCTTCCCCCTAAATAACACTTAAAATAATACATATTTTCCGTGCTGATTCTGCTCCGTACATTCAAAGTATTACATTTCAAAATAGTAAAAGAAATAAATAATATTGAGTTTAATAAGTAATAATAAAACTAAAAACAAGTAAAAAAGAAATATTAAATTTATAATATAGTAAAAGCAATGTTTCATAAGAAATTAAATTCTATTATTAATTCTTAAACAATAAAAATACTATTTCATACTATTATGAAATTAAGAAATTAAACTCTATAATTAAATCATGACTTCGCTTTAATACATTTTTAAATCATATAATATTCTAATTTTCTAACTCAACTTCAAATACTAATGTCTACAATGCATTTTTATGTACTTTTGCAGAATCATTTTTTAAAACAGATTATCTCACCCCTTATCTCTGAAAAAAAAACATTTTTTTGCATCTTGTTTAAAGCCTTTATGACTTCTCTTTCCTTTCCCCCTTTCTTTCTTCTCCATTCTAACTTTTTGACCCCTCCATCTCTCCAATTTCACTCTCTTAATCTTCCCTCTCTGTTGTATTTCTCTTTTCTGTTGCTTTCTGACATCATATCGCTTTTTCATCTCCTTTTTCTTTTTCTTGGTTGCTTTTTTAAGTTCTAAGTTCATCTTTTCCTTGCCCCCCTTCCGCTTTTCTTCCTCCACTAAGTGTGTTTGTCCATTAAAGATGGCTTCTTTTCCTTCATCCCAGCCTTCCTGTAGTATTTCTTGGTAGGTAGAAATCGCCATTTCCAAAAAGCGAAAGATAGATCCAAACGAGCCCTTATCTTCGTTTTTCAGTTTTTGAAATTCCATTTGTAGTCCTTCAAAAGATAATGCCATTTTTTTCTTTCTTTCTTTTTTAACGCAACCCTAATGTCTTTAGTCCCTTTTTTTAAAAAACAAAATTTCACAAAGATCTCAAAGTCACAAAGCAAACCAAATCAATTTTAAGTTGTTGTTGTTTTTTTTAAATCCAATGTCCAGAAATCCTTTATCCCTTGGCTTTAAATTTCAAATTGAGTCACCTTCCGTGCCCAAGTAGATTTTCCAGATCTCCGTCTGCTATTTCTATGGGGAGGGAGAGTTAAGGAAAAAATTTTTTTCCCCTTAACAGCTTTAACCGCAGCTTTCCAGTCTTCTTTGGGAAACAATGTATTCTCAGGCAATTCAAACAGTTCAGTTTCCAGGGTAATTAAGAGTTGTAATTGTCTCGGCTCAGCCAAATTTTCACTTCCTCCTGCAACCTCCAGCACAGATCTTACCCAGCTGCAGGCTTCTTTGTGACGGCCATTACTGACCCCCGCTCCACCACCTTGTGAAAAAGGGGTTTTTCCAGCTGGGGAGAGGGTCTGCGACACCCCCAAACCCCTGTCCGGATCCCCTATCTCTTCGGCTGCCTCTACAAGGCAGCCATATCCCCCAGACCCATTTGGATCGGGGGCATCTTGGCAGCAAACACAGCAGGAATTGCAGACAAGCAAATTCCTGCTGCTGCCGAAGCCACGCAAAACTGGAAGTCTCCTGATGTTGGATTCTTTTATGCTTCTTTTAATGCAACCTTTGCTTCTAAACTCATTGTGGTCCACAAGAACAGTCCTTGAATGCTAAACGATGTGCAAACTTTTTCTAAGGAGAATGCCAGATATTAGTTTTTTGCTTGCCGAGCTTATTAAAGGTCATGAACAATGCCATTTTCATAATTATATCATTTCAGAACTAAGAGAAGGATGAATCATCTATTTCCCACAGAGACATGAGAAACAGCTCGATATTCACCTCAGACACCCCCCCCCATTAAAATGCAAAGTAATGGTGCACCTGTTTGCATGTCCATCGAGAGGGCCCGAAGCATATTTCTTCATTATTGCATTCCAGTGACACCACTGACATTTAGCTACCATTTTCCCTCACTTGTTTTGACACCCAACGGTTTACCAAATGTCCTGGGGGAGGGTGTGAGTATCCTGCCCGTATTAAAAGTGGCAAACCAAAGAAAACAAGACTTCCCATAAATGGGGAATTGGCCTATAACTACATCTTGTGGATTTCTAGCATAGCAAATCATAAAATGGCTGCAAGAAATTGTCTGAGGAAGAGAAATTGTCAAAACAAAACAACAGAGAGGGGTGAAGGCCACATCAAACCCTTCAGGAGTAGAATCTCTCAGTGGAGCTTAAAGGGCATCTGAAGGGCTTTTGGATTAATTGGTAATCACGTGGTTTTGTGACATCATCAAAGTTCAAAATCTTCTTTTGCTACAGGAGTAACTTGGTGCAATCTTGAATTCTGGATCAGTTTTTTTTTAAAACGATCCATCTAAAGCAGGGTGTCAAACTCACATCATCAAGGCACCATCACGTGGCTTATCACAACTTTTCCCCCTTCACTAAACTGAGTGCGACTAGGGCGTGATACATCTGGCCCATAGGCCGGGGAGTTTAACACCCTTGGCTAGAGTGATGGCAGCTAACATACTTTCTTTTTATTAGCAGATTTTTAGTTATTATTTGAAGGTTTCTAGCTCTGCCTGTGATTTGTGAACCACCTAGAAAGATATGGTTGGCTTTAGGTAGAGCGAGGGCATTGGGACCAGTTTTTATGGTATTATTTGTTCATGTAAGCTAGGAATCAGATTTAGGATCTCAGCCTGACAACATAGAGTGTCATCCATACGTTATCTCACTAGGCAAATCATTTTGGAGGATTGAGTGGGCACATTTGAAAGACTGAGACAAAGGGGCAACACTTGGAACTCTTGACATTGTACACATTTTTGTCCTCCTTGTAGAAACACAATATATTCCTAAAAACCTGTTGGATAGTTTGAATTTCCAATAGCTGTTGGATTGCGGCCTCCATGAGACCTCTCTTTCTGTTGTCTTTTGATATGGGGCAATGTCTGAAGAATCTTGGGGGTGTGGAGAGAAATTTGAGTATGAGGCCTAGTCTCACTATGTTTAGGACCCAGGCGTCTGTCGTGGTTGTCTCCCATTGATTTGTGAATGGGGGCATACATAAGAGCACCAGCATGCCTACCGTCCCTGTTTTACTGTCCCCATTTATCTGTATTTACTTCCTTGTTCCTGTTTATGTTCATACTTATACTTGTTATCTTGTACATGTTTGACAAACAAACAAACAAACAAACAAATAAATGTAATGTTGGGCAAGGAAGGGGGAAGAACAGTCAGAATCTCATCAATGATGTTTACTCAGAAGTAAATCCTACAATCTCTGTTAAGATGTAATCCCAGGAAGATGTGTATAGTAGCTTCCTGTGAGAGTGTCTTTGTGGGAGTGATCTTGGGAGACTAGGCCCAAAGATGTTGCCTGGGGGGTATGGTTAGATAAGAGACACAGCAAAGTCCACAGCTCGATAATAGCAAGGCAAGAGGCTGAGAAGAGACCCTCCCTAATTTCTCAGGGTGTAAAGGAGATAGGGAAGAATTGTACTTCAGTTTTGAAACATGTTGGTAATGTAGTCTAACAATAAGCCTTAACACAGGGGTGTCAACTCATGGCCTGTAGACCAGATGCATCATGCGCTGACCATACCCACATCCGGTATAGCAAAGAGGGGAAAAGTGATGATATGTCACGTGACGATGCTATGATGACATGAGTTTGACACCCCTGCCTTAATATATCTGGTCTTGTTTCCTATCTGATCTACAGTTCCAGATCAGTATTTTTCAGACTTGTTAACTTTAAGATCAGCTTAAAGAATTTCCAGAATCGGCCTCCAGAATTCCCCAGCCAGCATGAGTTGAAGTCCACAGATTGTTGACAGGCTTGAAAAAACATCACTGCAAACTGATGGAGATGGCCTCTTCCAGAATTACAAGTCAACAGGGGTTTGGGTTAAAAATTCAATCAATTACAATCTCAATATATTTAGAGGCAGCAGGGCTGAGGATAATTCACATATTGCTGTGATAGTTGTATCTAAGAATAAACATGTTAAAAATCGCTGGGAATATTTGCACTGACATTCGTTAATCTTGCATGAGTTATGGATGTGATTCTTTGAAACGTTTTAACCCATACCTTGCAAAGAAAAACCTCTAATGAACCTCTAATTCAAAATTATCATAATGAAAAATTCAGAAAAGTAGAAGAGTTAAGCAACAACAAAATCAAAATGATTAATTTTCCAGGCCTAGCTTACTCAAGACATTTTCACCAAGTGCCTTAAGATCAGTCAGTTGGGAATTAACAAACTATTCCACAACGTCACAAGTCAGAAGACTGATTCTGGGCCATAGCAACCATAGATGTGGGTGGGCTGCTGGGGTTTCGCAGGCTAAGATTCTGTGCAGTTTGGAGAACCTCCAAATCCCACTTTCAACTGGACCTGCCCACTCCGCTGCACCCCTCTCAGGAGTCCCCACACGGTCCATTTTTGATGCAAGTAAGTGCAGGGCACAAGCAGAGGCTTGGGGAGGGTGAAAAACAGGCCTCCTAAAAGTTTGGGAAGGCTGAAAATGGGCTTGTTTCCAGCTTTCAGAGAGCCTCCGGAGCCTGGGGAAGGCAAAAATCCCCACCACCGTGGTGCAGGAGGCCAACTAGGCCACACCCAGCCATGCCCACCCAGCAAGCAACCAGACAGAGAACCCTCTGCTAAAAAATTTTGAAGCCTACCCATGGAGCAGACTCATCTTAATGATGACATCACAGCTATTCTATCACCTACCTGATGGGGAGATATTGGAGAAAGCAAACTTCTCAGGTGCAATCATCATTGCAAAGGCCCTACGCAGTTTATATAATGTTGATTCTAGAAATAAAGAATGCAATAAGGGAAAATAGGTTATGCAGCTCCAAACTATTTTAAGCCAAGGCCTTTGCAAATGGTTGGTGTTATGAACTAATAAAACACTTAAATAAAGTTTTATCAAACCTTTAGAATAAGCAGGGTTCTAATCCTGCACTTCTGATTGGCCAATAATAGCCATATCGGATTGGTCTGTTCAGGAGAATCTGATTGGCTGTTAACGAGCCACTCTCATTGGTTAAAGGGGTTAACACTCCACATTTCTCATTGGTTACTAGATCAGCAACCTGCCCTATAAAAGGGCTGCTGCTGCCCTAGGTTTTGCTTTGTTCAGAATGATTAATAAAGAGTTGAAGTTCACTGTTCACTGTCTTGTCTCCGTTCCTTGTGCCCATGCACAGAACTTAACACTGGCGACGAGGATGGGATGCAGAGACGTCAGAGCTGACTGAACACTACAGAGCACCAAACAGAGCACGTGGCTGAAGGCACATCGACAGCAGAAACCATGTCCAGCGGCGCCACACGACCCGCTCCATTTGACCCGGCACAAGAAGACTGGGACTCGTACATGGACCAGTTCCAGATGTTTCTGGAGACCAACAACTTGAAGGATGCCACTACAGGAAAAAAGCAAGCAGTATTCCTGACCCACTGCGAACCTGCTGTTTTTAAGATGGCTAAGGCACTGGCGAAACCGGCTGAGGTGAAATCCATGGACTGGGATGTCCTCGAGCCCCTCCTGCGGGCCCACTATGCACCTACCATACCAACGCTTGTCCGAAGACATGAATTTTACCAGAGACCAGCGGAAAGGAGAGAGCGTTGCAGATTTCATTGCGGATCTCCGGAACCTGGGAGGCCTCTGTGGGTTCGCCGACCTTGAAGAAGCCCTGAGAGACCGAATAGTTCTGGGACTAGATGCACTGCACGTGCAAAGTAAGCTGGTGGCGAAAGGTGACATCAGCCTTGCAGATACCATCGCTGATGATACTGCAGCAGAAGCAACCAGGAAGTCGGCTACCCAAATGCACCACACCAACGCACCGCTCCGCCAACTCGCCAGTGAAACCTCACCTCACCTAGAGGGACAGACAACGGCAACCCACCACAAGGACCTCGAATCGTCATCAGAAAGTGATGAGGAAGAGGTCAACCGGCTCCGGTCTGAACGAGACCAATGCCACCAGCGTAATCAGAGACTGCAGCATCAATGCGCAAGTTGTGGGGCAAACCACCCACGATCACCCACTGCAAATTCCTCGACGTGCTCTGCCATGTTTGTGGGAAAAGAGGCCACATCAGAAAGGTCTGTAGAAGCAAGCAAGGATCCAGCCCATTTCAGAAGGGGACCAACTACCACCAAACCATAGGAAATCGTCCTGTGAGTCGGGAACAATTGAACCACCAATGGAACAACCACTCCTACAGAAATAAACCACTGGCCAATGCAACAAAATGAGAAGAGGCACACCAAACCATTACAATTGGTCACGCCTCATCATTAGATGCAAAGAAGATCCGAGTGAAGGTCGCCATCAAAAACCAGCCCTGCGTGATGGAAGTCGATTCAGGATTGTCCCTCTCGATGGTTTCCTGGAAGACCCTTAAACAATTAATCCCTGCCATCCAGTGGCAAGACCTCAGATCTCAAAGAATCATACTCAAGGATTATCAGGGAAACTGAATTCTGGTCGTTGGATCCAACCTAGTCCAGGTCTCATTCAAAAATCATACTGCATCTTTACCATTGACAGTCATCAACCGTGATCGGCCTAGCTTGTTAGGCCTTCAATGGTTCGCCCCACTCGGGATTGAGGTAGCCGGCATTCAGCAAACCAGAAGTGACGACTGGGAGGAGGCCCTCGTCCAGGAATTCCAGGACATCTTTGCAGACAAACTAGGTGAGTACAAGGGGACCCTGATATCATTTAACCTTAACCCTGAAGTAGCCCCCATCCGCCTTAAGCCTCGTCGGGTACCTTTTGCCCTTAAATCAAAGATTGACGAGCAGCTTGATAAATTAATAGCCCAGGGTGTTTTAGAACCAACAGACCACGCTCATTGGGAAACCCCAATCATAACACCCATCAAACCGGATGGATCATTAAGGATTTGTGGAGACTACCGAGCCACCCTGAATCACGCCCTTCAACAGAACTCTTACCCGGTGCCGGTGGTACAACACCTATTCCATTCCCTGGGGGGCGGAAAAGTGTTCGCTAAATTGGATTTAGCACAGGCATACCAACAACTGCCTGTAGATAAGAAAACAGCAGAGGCACAAACGATCGTTACGCACCGAGGTGCCTTTAAGTGCAACCGACTCCAATTCGGAGTAAGCGTGGCCCCAGGGATCTTTTAGAGTTTGATGGAGAGACTCTTACAGGGGATCAAAGGGATTGTACCATACTTTGATGATGTTTTAATTGCTGCCCCGAATAGAGAAATACTAGAAGAGCGTCTTAAATTGGTTCTCCAAAAATTTAAAGACTCCAGCCTTAAGGTTAAAAAAAATAAATGTCAACTATGTACAGATAAAGTAGAGTTCCTGGGGTACCTAATCGATAAACAAGGCATTCACCCCACCAATAGCAAACTAAAAGCAATCAAGAATGCCCCAAGACCCAGAAATAAGACTGATCTCCAAGCTTTTCTGGGGCTCCTTAACTTTTACAACATCTTCCTGCCCCACAAAGCGACCGTAGCTGAGCCCCTACATAGGCTAATCAACAAAAAAGCAACCTGGGTCTGGGGACACCGAGAGGCGCACTCGTTCCGACAAGTGAAAAACTTATTAAACTCAGATGCTGTTTTAATGCAGTATAACGAGGCTTTGCCTTTAACAATTACATGTGACGTGTCACCGTTTGGACTAGGAGCCATTTTGAGCCATGTGTTACCAAACGGTAGTAAGGCCCCTATTGCCTATTTTTCAAGAACGTAACTATAGTCAAATCGATAAAGAGGCTCTTGCTGTTGTATCTGCTGTGAAACGGTTTCATGAATATGTATATGGATGAGTTTTTACAATTGTTACCGACCACAAACCTTTGCCGGGGATTATAGCGGAAGACAAGCCAACCCCCTATATATTATCACCTAGAATGACTCGCTGGTCGGAGTTTTTGGCTGCGTACAATTATAGATTGCAACACTGCCCGGGGAAAGCCATTCCCCACACTGACGCACTGAGCCATGCACCACTTCCGGAAACCGTCGACGACCCAGCTCCAACCCTTACGACACTCCAGATTGAAACGCTACATTCACTGCCACTAACAGCTAGAGATATTGCGATCGAAACAAAACGGATCCTATCTTAGCGCGAGTTCTTAGCTGGGTCGAACGGGGATGGCCAGTAGAACAAACCCCTGACGACTTCACCCCCTTCAAAAACCGGCAAACAGAACTTTTTTCGCAAAAAGGCTGCATCCTATGGGGGGATAGGGTCGTCGTCCCAGAGCGGTTACAATGAGCAGTATTAAAAACACTGCATGAGAGTCACCCTGGCATCGTGCGTATGAAAGCGCTCTCACGAAGCTACGCATGGTGGCCGGGCATCGACAAACAGATTGAAGCCTGGGTAAAGACTTGTTTAAAGTACCAAGAAGTTAGCAGTGCCCCACTTAAAGCAACTCCAAAAGAATGGGAAACACCCTGGGGACTGTGGTCCCACATACACATTGACTTTGCGGGACCTACTAAGGGACATACGTCCCTATTAACAGTGGACGCCTAATCCAACTGGCTCGAGATCCACGAAATGAAGAGTACTACAACCGAGTCTGTCATCCGGAAGTTGAACAGGCTATTCGCGACGCATAGACTGCCAGACGTTCTGGTCTCCGACCACGGACCCCAGTTTACCACTCTACCCTTTGAACAATACTTAGCAGACCGGGGTATTCGCCATGCGCTAACTTCGCCAGCGCACCCTGCGGCTAATGGAAGAGCCGAGTGCATGGTACAATTTGTTGAAAAAACCCTCTATAAAATGGACTATGGGGACATTGAAGATCAAATAAACAAAATACTCCTTCTCCAACACATCACTCCGCATAGCGTCACCAACAAGACTCCAGCTGAACTATTGATGGGACGCAAACTCTGTTCCCACCTCGACCGGCTTCACCCATCCTACGAGCCAGAGAAACCCTGTGGATCTAGCAGAAAATGCCGCGAGTTCAAGACAGACGACTTAGTTTTTGCCAGAAACCTTTCCGGCGAACCATTGTGGGTTGAGGCAACCATAGTTCAAGCCACTGGACCCAGGTCATACCGTGTGAAAACCTGCGACAGAAAAATATGGAAACGCCATATAGATCAGCTTCACTCAAGGCTACAACCTAGTTTCTGCGTCTCCGGTAACTCCCAAACTGAGGGGGGAGGGGATGTTGAAGAAACTGAATTCGAGATGGTGGAAAGCAGGAGTGAAAGAAGTCAGCAATCGGGCGTGATGAATGAAGAAGAATCAGGGAGTGGAGTGTCCTCACTACAGAGGAACACCTCAACAGAAGCAAGCCTGCAAAGATCGGAGGACAACAACGAGAACATTAGCGGCACCGAGTCATCCAATGAGGATACGGAACCACCGGTACCTGACTTGCCCAAAAACATCCTGCCGAAGCTGGGTTACAGACAGGAACCGGTGGGACAGCGTAAATCCAATAGACAGTCAAAATAACCTTCATACCTCAGGGATTACGTCACCGCACCCCTTAAACGGAACCCGGGGGGAAGGGGTGTTATGAACTAATAAAATGCTTAAATAAAGTTTTATCAAACCTTTAGAATAAGCAGGGTTCTAATCCTGCACTTCTGATTGGCTGATAATAGCGATATCGGATTGGTCCGTTCAGGAGAATCTGATTGGCTGTTAACGAGCCATTCTCATTGGTTAAAGGGGTTAACACTCCACGTTTCTCATTGGTTACTAGATCAGCAGCCTGCCCTATAAAAGGGCTGCTGCTGCCCTAGGTTTTGCTTTGTTCAGAATGATTAATAAAGAGTTGAAGTTCACTGTTCACTGTCTCGTCTCCGTTCCCCTCACCCATGCGCCGAACTTAACAGTTTGTACCCTTCTAAAAAGAACTAAGTTCTTGAGATTTTGGGGGGGTTAGTCTTCTTGACCTTTTGGGGAAAAAATACATTGATGACAAAATCAGGAGGACATCAGATCATCTTCATTTGAAAAAAAACCTTAATTGGGCTAGAGCAGAGTGAGAACTGGAATCTAAAAGTCTGATAGTTATTAGGTCAAGTCAACTGATGAATCTGGGCAAAATTTAGTACCCTCATAGTGGTCGACTGATACAAGTCTTATGTTTCTTTGGTGGAAAAGTGAAAAAATGACTTGATTTTCTCACTGGTTATAGTATACCATTCTAGAAGAATTAACCCTGAGTAGAGAGCAGTCTTAATGACTGCTGTAATATTAGAAGGATAGAACCAAGATCATACGAAGTCTTAATACCACTTTATAATACCTTGGTAAGACCACACTTGGAATATTGCATCCAGTTTTGTGGCCATGAAATAAAAAAAGATATTAGATTTAGAGTGCAGAACAACAAAAAGGATTAGGGAAAGGAGCAGAGGTGGTATTCAGCAGGTTCTGACCAGTTCTGGAGAACCGGTAGTGGAAATTTTGATTAGTTTGGAGAACTGGCATATCCCACCTCTGACTGGAGATTTTACAGTATCCTTCCCCTGCCACGCCCACCAATCTACGCCCACAGAACCGGTAGTAAAAATTTTTTGAATCCCATCACTGGACTGGAGGCTAAAAAATGGTTGAAGGAATTGGGTATGTCTAGTTTCATGAAAAGAAGGACTAGGGGTGACATGATAGCAGTGTTCCAATATCTCAGGGGCTGCCACATAGAAGAGGGAGTCAAGCTATTCTCCAGGAGAGAACCAAGAACTAGAACTAAGGAGAAATTTCCTGAGAGTTAGAATAATTAACCAGTGAAATGCCTTGCCTCCAGAAGTTTTAAATGCACTTTAAGTACATTGGAATATTTTATGAAGAGATTGGACAACTGTTTGTTTGAAATGGTATAAAGTTTCCTACTTGACCAGAGGGTTGGACTAGAAACCTTCTATGTTCCCTTCCAACCCTATAATACAGTTCTTCTGCTTTCAAGGGCAAATGATTAAGGGATGAAAATAACGAGGCTTACAAGTTATGTAGGATGGGTACCCAGCAACAGATATACAAATCCCGTCTCACTTTTTTTCCAAAACCTCTTTAGCTTCAGGGAGGGGCGTCTCTCCTTTTCTGGCCCCCAAAGTGGCATTTCCCTTGCACAGACAGGAGGAAGCTCTATGGTCAATGGAATTCTAATCCCACCCATTTCTTTCCTACCTCCTCACAAGAACGCATCAACAATGCCCAGGGTGCTGTTTAGAATATTGGCAATATTCTATAGAAGGCCTTCAAAACTTCCTCCCTTGAAGGATGCTCCATTGATTGGCCACGAAATACTCTTCCCAGAGCTTCTGAAACTGACATTTTATGGTTGACTGAATTTAAAAAAAAAAAAAATCATAAAGAACTAAAACCATCCTCCCGACTCTAAAACAAGTTACAGGGTGGTGCTTAAAACATTTCTGTACATTAAAAACCAAACCACCCTCTTTATTCTTTTTTAAGGAAATAACATGGGAAAAAAATTAGAAAGACTTTACCCCCCCCCAAAAAAAATAGGTTTTTAAGGAAGTTGTATCTAAAAAGTGGTATTCAATAGCAATACACAGTTTTCTGCCTTGTATAAATTTAAGTAGAAAATTGTCCCTGATAAAAAAACAAAAACAAAAAAACAGGTAACAAATCTGAATGAATGTGCAGCTGTTTGAATGAGGCTTCTCATTGGTGGGTTTTTTTTTCGTTCACAGTTTTGGGCACAAAAAAAAAATCAGGCTCACACAATGAATTCTTGTTAAGCTGATTCATTGCTCATGCTTAATCGAGTCAATTAATAGTCAGCACTGAATTGGCACGAAGTAAAAATCAACAGAATTCAAGAATGGTTGGACTTAGACCAGTGGTGGGGTTCAAATTTTTTACTATTGGTTCTGTGGGGGTGGCTTGGTGGGCATGGCAGGGGAAGGATACTGTAAAATCTCCAATCAGAGGTGGTATTTGCCAGTCCTCCGAACAACTCAAATTTTCCGCTACCGGTTCTCCAGAACTGGTCAGAACCTGCTGAATACTACCTCTGACTTAGACCTCTTGTGACAATATAATGACTCCAGGCTGGTTCCTCTCTTGACTCCACCCACAGCTTGTCCATCTCCTACACTTTCCCATGCAACTTATTATAAATGTTGAATCCATTCCTCTTGCATTTTTCAAAGTTTTATGTGGACATTAAGGTTAAAAAAGAGTGGTGTAGAAATAACATTCTATCTCCTCCAATAAAAGTATTTGACATTTAGAGACGAGGAAGTACAAATATTCCATTTATTTACCCACTGATGTACTCCTTCCCATACTCAAAGGATGAGCAATATTGTTTAGAAGTGGCCATAGCTATTGTGAATATTATTGCCATTATTAATTCTAAATTACAACTCCTGATATGAAAACCTGTTCTTAGAAACCTTTGTCTGGGATTGGGTTTGACATTAATTCTACATTTAAAAAATAACCCACAAGCTTCTGTCAAATCAATACTGTTTTGAGCCAGAGAAGCATTGATCAGTGCTGTTATCAAGACTAGCTGAGACATTTTTGTTTTTCGAGGCTCATTTGTTAATCTACATGGAGCTGTGAGTCATTCGCTTTAGATTTCCAAGCAGTGGAGAAAAAAACACAAAGGGAAAACAAAAGATTCTGAAGGAATCTCAGGACAGAAATACACAGAATCCATTTTTCTTGGCGAGTGAAAATAATAAAAGAAATCAGGCATAATTGCAAATGGCAGTTTCTTCCTCTTTACTTGTATCATTTATACAGCTGTGTACAGCAGAATGCAACGAAATTACAATCAGATCTTTCAAATAAGCTATTGAACTCCATTCTTTCTTCAAAATTATGACGATATAATTTTGGAGATGAATTTTACATTGTTCTTAGACTATTTTCCCCCATTCCCAGCCTCTGCCTCTGGTTATCTCTTTTTATTCGTTTTGCTTCCGCATAGGGATGGGAGGATTGATTGATTTATTTAGAGATTTCTGTATCTTGCTGCTGACTTATTTGGGTTTCTCAAAGCTACGTCATCACCTGAAAAGCTAACCCTCATAAGATTTTTTTGCTTGGTTTAGGTGGCTTTAAACACTGAAAATTCTCAAAAAAGGAAAAAGAAAAAGAAAACAGTATAAAAGCTCTGTTGTATGAGGATTCACTGACAGTATGTAGGACAATCATATCTGGTCCACAAATATTTGGATGAGTTTTAGATGGCTGAAAAGCGACAAAGACTTACCTCAAAAACATTTTGGAAGCAGTAGAACGCAGCTTCTAAGATCTGCAAGTGGGCATTGCACACCACCTAGAACATGGGTGTCAAACTCGATCGCAACATATGACGTATCGTGACATAACATGATGCTTTTTGTCTTTGTGCAGCCAAAGTGGCTGTGGCCTGCGTGACACGCATGCGGCCAGCAGGCCACCAGTTTGACAGGCCTGGCCTAGAGGCTACCCTACGAGGACAACTTATGCATTGTAAAGATTGCTTGGAGGTGGGAGATACTTCCAATGTAATCTACCAGATCACCTGCATGGATTACTCCTCTGACTATGTCAGAAGGAAAGAATGCAAGAATGCAAGTGAGTAGTCAGACAAGGAGACCCGAACTCATTGGCAGCCTCATACTGCAATGAACAAGGACACACATTTAATTTTGCAATTACTAAAATTGTTGGAGGAGCAGGCATAAAAACCAGTGGTGGGATTCAAAAAATTTTCTACCAGTTCTGTGGGCATGGCTTGGTGGCGTGGTGTGGCTTGATGGGTGTGGCTTGGTGGGCATGACGGGGAAGGATACTGCAAAATCTCCATTGCTGTTGTGAATTAATAAAAGTGCTTGAATAAAGATTATTGAGAGCTTGGAGTAAAGTGCAGGGTTCTGGCCCTGCACTTCTGATTGGCCGATAATAGCAACATCGGATTGGTCCGTTCAGGAGAATCTGATTGGCTATTAACGAGCCTCTCCCATTGGTTAACGGAGCTAGCGTTCCCTGTGTTTTCATTGGTTAAATACCCAAGAGCTTGCCGATATAAAGGGGGGCGTTGTAGCCATTGAGCTGAGCTGTTACACCATGTTAACAAAGAGTTTGAAGTTCACTGTTCACCGGCTCGTCTCCTTCTTTGCGCCCATGCGCAGAACATAACACTGGCGATGAAGGTGGGATGTGGAGACGTCAGAGCTGACTGAACAATGAAGAACGATAACAGAGCACGTGGCTGAAACGCACCAATGGCCAAACCATGTCCGGCGGCGTCATACCACCCGCTCCATTCGACCCAGCACAAGAAGACTGGGACTCATATATGGATCGCTTCCAGATGTTTTTGGAGACCAACAATTTGAAGGATGCCACTACCAGAAAGAAACGGGCAGTATTCCTAACTCATTGCGGCCCAACCATATTTAAGATGGCCAAGGCACTAGCGAAACTGGCAGAAGTGAAGTCTATGGACTGGGACGTCCTCGAACCCCTGCTAAGGGCCCACTGTGCACCGACCGTACCAACGCTCGTTAGAAGGCATGAATTTTACCAGAGACGTCAGCGGAAGGGCGAAAGTGTTGCTGATTTCATAGCGGATCTCCGGAATCTGGGAGGCCTATGCGGGTTTCCTGATCTCGAAGAAGCCCTGAGAGACCGAATAATTCTGGGATTAGATGCTCCACACACCCAAAGCAAGTTGATGGCGAAAGGCGACATCAGCCTTGCCAATGCCATTACTGAAACTACTGCAGCAGAAGCAACCAGGAAGTCGGCTGCCCGAATGCGCCGCACCCACGCCCCGCTTCGCCAACTTGCCCACGAAGTTTCACCCCACTCAGAAGAACAGGCTACGACAGCCCACCACAAGGACCTCGAATCATCATTAGAAAGTGATGAAGAAGAGGTCCACTGGCTTTGGTCCGAATGAGACCAACGCCAGAGATCGCAGTACCAATGCGCTGGTTGTGGGGCAAGCCACCCCCGATCAGAATGCAAATTCCTCAACATGCTCTGCCATGTGTGCAGGAAAAGAGGCCATATCGGACGGGTTTCTAGAAGCAAGCCAGGACCCAGCCAGCCCTCGAGGGGGGCTAAATATCGCCAAACGACAGGAAGCCATCCTGTAAAGCGAGAACCCTTGAACCACCAATGGAACAACCACTCATACAGAAACAAAACCCTAAATCACTCAACGAAGCAAGAAGAGGCTCACCAAACTATCACAATCGGTCATGCCTCATCTCTTGATGCCAAGAAGATCCGAGTGAAAGTGGCCATCGAAAACCAGCCCTGCCTGATGGAAGTCGATTCAGGACCATCCCTCTTGATGGTTTCCTGGAAGACCCTCAAACAGCTCATCCCTACTGTCCAGCGGCAAGACCTCAGATTCCAAAGACTCATACTCAAAGACTATCAAGGAAATCGAATTCCAGTCGTTGGATCCAGCCGAGTCCGTGTCTCGTTTAAGAATCGTACAGCATTCCTACCCCTGACTATAATCTACAAGGATCGGCCTAGTTTGTTGGGCCTCCAATGGTTCGCTCCACTCAGAATTGAAGTAGCCGGCATTCACCGAACCTTCAGCAACGACTGGGAAGAGGATCTCGTCCAAAAATTCCAGGACATTTTTGCAGAAAAACTAGGCGAGTACAAGGGGACCCCGATATCATTTAACCTCAATCCTGAAATAGCTCCCATCCGCCTTAAGCCTCGTCAAGTTCCATTTGCCCTTAAACCAAAGATTGACGAGCAGCTTGATAAATTCATAGCCCAGGGTGTGTTAGAACCAACCGATCACTCTCCCTGGGAAACCCCAATCGTGACACCCATCAAGCCGGAAGGATCGATAAGAATTTGTGGGGACTACCGAGCCATCCTGAACCATGACCTTCAACAAAACGCTTACCCGGTACCGGTGGTGCAACACCTCTTCCATTCCCTGGGGGGTGGAAAAGTCTTCGCTAAACTAGACTTAGCCCAGGCATACCAACAACTGCCTGTAGACAAAAAAACAGCAGAGGCCCAAAGGATCATTACACACCAAGGTGCGTTTAAATGTAACCGACTCCAGTTCGGAGTGAGCATAGCCCCAGGAATCTTTCAAAGTTTGATGGAAAGATTATTACAAGGGATAAAAGGTATTGTCCCATATTTTGATGACGTGTTAATCACTGCCCCTACTTGAGAAATACTAAGGGATCACCTGGGGTTGGTTCTCCAGAGATTTAAAGACTCAGGTCTCAAAGTTAAAAAAAACAAGTGTTAACTATGTACAGATCGTGTAGAATTTTTAGAATATTTAATTGATAATCAGGGCATTCACCCCACCGATAGCAAGCTTAGGGCAATCAAAAACACCCCAAAACCCCGAAATAAGGCCGACCTCCAAGCTTTTCTAGGCCTTATCAATTTTTATAACGTTTTCCTGCCTCACAAAGCAACCGTAGCCAAACCCCTACATCGTTTGTTGGACAAAAAAAGCAACCTGGGTATGGGGACACAGAGAGGAGCAGGCGTTTCGACAAGTGAAAAATTTATTGACTTCTGATGCTGTTTTGATGCAGTATAATGAGACTTTGCCTTTAACGATCACGTGTGATGCATCACCATTCGGAGTGGGCACCATTTTGAGCCACGTTTTACCAAACGGTAGTGAAGCCCCTGTTGCCTATTTTTCAAAGATGCTATCAAAAGCAGAACACAATTACAGTCAAATTGATAAAGAGGCTCTTGTTATTGTGTCTGCTGTTAAGAGATTTCATGAATATGTGTATGGCTGAGCCTTTATTATAATGACTGACCACAAACCTTTGCTGGGAATAATAGCGGGAGATAGGCCAACCCCTTATATATTATCTCCCAGAATGACTCGCTGATCAGAATTCTTGGCAGCATATAATTATAAGTTGCAACATCGCCCGGGGAAAGCCATTCCCCACACCGACGCATTGAGCCATGCACCACTTCCGGAGACCGTTGACGACCCCGCTCTGACCGTCACAACACTGCAGATCGAGACACTTCGAACACCGCCACTAACAGCCTGAGATATCGCAATTGAAACGAAACGCGACCCCATTTTGGCACAAGTCCTCAGCTGGGTCGAGCACGGATGGCCATTGGACTAGATACCTGACAACTACGTCCCATTCAAAAATCGACAAATGAAACTGTTTTCCCAGAAGGGCTGCATTATCTGGGGAGATAGAGTTGTTGTCCCAGAGCGATTACGACAAGCGATACTAAGAACCTTGCACAATGGCCACCCCGGCATCGTGCGCATGAAAGCCCTCACACGAAGCTATGCGTGGTGGCCGGGTATCGACAAGCAGATCGAAGCCTGGGTAAAAGCTTGTCACAAATGCCAGGAAGTTAGCAACACCCCTCCGAAAGCAACCCTGACAGAATGGGAAACACTGAGGGGACCATGGTCCCATATTCATCTGGACTTTGCGGGACCTACCAAAGGACACACATTTTTATTAACGGTGGATGCCTACTCGAACTGGCTTGAAATCCATGAGATGAGAAATACAACAACTGAATCAGTCATCAGGAAACTAGACAGATTATTTGCAACACACGGATTACCAGATGTTCTGGTATCCGACAACGGGCCCCAATTTACCGCGCTGTCCTTTGAACAGTACCTGGCGGACCGTGGTATTCACCATGCGCTGACTTCGCTGGCGCATCCTGCGGCCAACGGAAGGGCCGAGCGCATGGTACAATTCATCAAAAAAACCTTGCATAAAATGGACTATGGCGATATCGAAGACAAGATTAACCAGATACTCCTTTTGCAGCATATCACTCCGCACAGCGTTACCAACAAAACTCCGGCCAAGTTGTTGATGGGGCGGAAGCTCCGCTCCCACCTCAACTGTCTACACCCATCATATGAACCTGAAAAACCACACGGATCCAGCGGGAAATGCCGTAACTTCCAGGTAGGCGACTGTTTTCGCTAGGAGCTTTTCGGGTGATCCGTTGTGGGTCAAGGCAACTGTAATCCAAGTAACTGGCCCCAGATCGTACTGCGTGAAATGTTGCGATGATAGAATATGGAAGTGCCATATTGATCAGCTGCGTTCAAGGCTGCAGTCGGGGATCTCCAAGTCCCCTGATTTCCAAACTGAGGGGGGAGGAGACGCTGAGGAAGCTGAATTTGAAACGGCAGAAAGCTTAAGCGGAAGAAATGACAATTCAGAGGCAACATATGAAGAAGGATCGGGAATGGGGGTAAGCTCGCCTCAAGGAGATGCCGAGAACATTAGTGGCAACGAAAATTTGGATACAGAACTGGAGGCACCCTGTTCACCGGATAACGTCCTACCCCAACAAGACTGTAGCCAAATACCGGGAGGATAACGTAAATCAAATAGACAATCAAAACAACCTGCCTACCTCAAAGACTACGTGACCACACCCCTTAAGCGGAACCCGGGGGGAAGGGATGTTGTGAATTAATAAAAGTGCTTGAATAAAGATTATTGAGAGCTTGGAGTAAAGTGCAGGGTTCTGGCCCTGCACTTCTGATTGGCCAATAATAGCAACATTCGATTGGTCCGTTCAGGAGAATCTGATTGGCTATTAAAAAGCCTCTCCCATTGGTTAACGGAGCTAGCGCTCCCTGTGTTTTCATTGGTTAAATACCCAAGAGCTTGCCTACATAAAGGGGGCCGTTGTGGCCGTTGAGCTGAGCTGTTACACCATGTTAATAAAGAGTTTGAAGTTCACTGTTCACTGGCTCGTCTCCTTCTTAGCGCCCATGCGCAGAACATAACAATTCCCACCCTACTCTTGGGGAAAAGTTACAGCAAAATCCCATTCCCTCCCCACCTCACTAAGCTGCTTTCCAGCTCCGTTCGCCTGTGCAGGGTCACAAAAGAAGACCCAGCTGATCAGCTGGGACTCAGGAAGCAGAGAATAGATGGGGGTAGGGCCAGTCAGAGGTGGTATTTTCTGGTTCTCTGAACAACTCAAAATTTCTGCTACTGGGTTTCCAGAACTGGTCAGAACCTGCTAAATACTACCTCTGATAAAAACAGCCAGGGAAGTGAATCAAGCCTGGGAAACAGGTCCCTCAACAGTCAACAGGATTTATCACCAGCTTACCAAAGGAGACGAGGGCTTGGCAGCCCAAGGAAGCAACAGCCAATGACTTAATAGCCTGTCATCAACACCCCAATCAAAGTCTAAAACAGGGGACTTCAAACTTGACAGCTTTAAGAGTTGTGGACTTCAACTCCCAGAATTCCTAAGCTAACATGACTGGAGGAGGAATTCTGGGAGTTGAAGTCCACAAGTCTTTAACTTGCCAAGTTTGAAGACCCCTGGTCTAAAAAGCCACATACAATACACACCTTATAAAAACTACACAGAATATCCCAGAGCTAGAGAGAAGTTCCCTGAGGATGGCTCCAGCATGAGTGCAAAAGCTCGGAAGGCAAAACTGGTGACTGACCCAGATTGGATCCTGCAAACCTTAGTCCTTTTCCACATCTCTCTGTGCTATCTTATGGATTCTGAATTTTTGCAGATCTGCTCTCGGACTGGGATTACTTTATGTATTTCATCGTGGCAGATATGAGGCCACTTGCATGTTGCAAGTGATCAGGTTTGCTATATGAATCAAGTACTTAGAAGTGATTGTCAGATATATAATCAGGGAATCCATAGAGAGGTAAGAAAGGTCAAACGTTGAAAGCCTTGACTGCATAACGAAACTCTTTTCTTTTTCTTTTTTTTTTTTGGAAAAATACTTTATTAGTTTTACCTTTAAAAGAACAACACAACTACAAGTTATGTACAATAAAAAGACAAACAAGCCTTAGCAAAAGCCAAGAGGGAAAGAGAGGAAAGCCTAAGAGAGGAAAAAGGGAAGAGTAAGGGAGGGGAAGGGTAGAGTAGGGAAAACAGTTAATATAAAACCATATTTTGTGACTGTCTGTAAGATCCTTTTTTCTTCAAAAATATCGTCGGCGGTGCTTTTCTTTATCTCTGCTTTGGAGGCCCTCGGCCATAATTTTCCTAGAGGTGATCTATCTTTGGTTTAGCCAATTATACAAAGGATTCCAATTGTTGTAATAGGATGAGGATTCTTTATTTTTTAATGCTTGGGTTAGTTTGTCCATTTCGGAGTATTGTAAAATTTTCTGAATAACCATATGTTCAGTGGGAATGGAAGGTAATTTCCAGCACTGTGCGAATGCCAGTCTGGCTGCGGTTAAGATATGAATAACAATATACTTTGAGAAATGGAAGATTCCTTGGTCCAACTTGAGATGGACAGAGCAGTGGCATACCTAAGGTTCCAAAATGTGGAGGAATCCAAAAATGAAGAACTAGAGCAATTAATGGCAGGTTTGTTGGCTGAACCAGTTGAAAAAGAGAAAGATGACTTACTCAAAGAGTTAGACGAAGTCTATAGAGTGAACACCAGTTACGCAAGGCATCACAAGTGCCCAAGGGAGATTCATATCCGCTTTTCAAGAAGATGCGTGAGAGACCTAATACTTAGAATGGCCAAAGATGAGAGAATATTATATAAGGGCAAAGAGATCATAGTTCTTAAGCAGATTCCAAGAAAAGTGAGGGCCTTAAGGCAAGAATATAAATTTTTAGCTAACCACTTAAATAAAAAAGAAATCTCATTCAAATGGCAAATTCCAGAAGGGATGCTAATATTGTGGAAGGGAAGAAAAATTAAAATAGATTCAATAGAACAAGCACAAGACTTCCTAGAACAGCTAACAACCACGGAGGATCAACACACTAGGGAGGAAACCCAAAGGAACATGCAGGAAGATCGGAACCACCATAGGAACAAAGAAGAAAGACCCATCCAAACTCAAGGGAAAGACAACTTACAACAAGAAAGAGTAGAAACATCCCCATACCAACCACAAGAAGAGAGCCGTATAATTACGAGACAAAAAGCAAGGCAGACTTAAGTAAATGGAGGAAGGAAGGAAAATCCTTTCCATCAATATAAACGGCCTAAATTCAAGAGCTAAAAGGAAGAGGATTCTAACCAAATTAATAAAACAAAACGTTGATATAATTTGCATACAAGAAACACACATTAGGAAAAGTAATGAGAAATTTCTAGATTGTCCGAAATTGGGAAAATTATTCACAGCACCAGCAGATAAGCACAAAAAGAAACGTATTGCAATATATGTGAGAGATGATTTAAAAACGGAGTTAATCTGGGCGGACCCTGAAGGAAGAGCTCTGGTGGTACAAACTTCGATTAATGGCACTACATTTTTACTAGTAGTAATCTATGCCCCAAATGATGATCAAGGTAAATTTTTCAAACATCTCCACCAAAAAATAATAGATTTCGAAAAAGGCAATATTTGTCTGATTGGTGATTTTAACTCTATTGCTGACTACCGGAAGGATCATAGTAACATGAGTAAGAATAGAAAAGGAAAAAGAGAATTTTTGAAGCCATGTAAGGATATGATGAATGAACTGAATCTGGTAGATATCTGGAGAAAACTGAACCCCAAAAAAGAACAGTTTACTTATTACTCTAACCCACACAAAATTTGGACAAGAATAGATATGGCTTGGATAAATGGTGAATTAATTAATGAAATCAAAGATAGCGAAATCTTACCAAACGACTGGGCTGACCATAACCCAATTCAAATAACTTGGAGAGGTAGAAGAAAACCAAAGAGAAGATGGACTCTTAACACTCACTTAATAAAAGAAGAAGAATATACTAATAAAGTCAAAGAAGAACTGAACTTCTTCTTAAAGGAAAATAATAATGAACTAACTTCGAAACAAAATATATGGGACACAATGAAGGCATTTATAAGAGGAACAACAATCTCTTACAATGCGATGAGAAATAAAAGAAAGTATGTCCAACAAAGTAACTTACAACAAGAAATTAAGGATTTAGAAACCCAACTACAAAAGAACCCCAAAAATCAAAAAATACAGAATCAATTAATAACAACTAAACACAAACTAAATTTACTGGAACAAGAAAAATTGGAGATTAGTCTGAAAATGACTAAACAAATTTATTTTGAGCATGCAAATAAGCCAGGGAGATGGTTAGCCCACAAACTTAAGAAAACGAAAGAAAAAAGATTGATACACCAATTAATGGACGAGAGGGGCAATTTGCAAGAGGAGATAGAGAAGAAAAAAGAGATCACTTTTAAATACTTCGGGAAATTATACAAAAAGGAAGAAGTCTGTGAGGACAAAATAATGAAATACCTAGAGGAAGCGAATAATAAAGCAATTGGAGAGGAAGAGATAGAATTATAAAACAAAAATATAACATGGTCCGAACTCAAGTCAGCAATAGAGAAGCAAAGTAACAAAAAAGTGCCAGGACCGGACGGGATACCTGTAGAACTTTACAAAACAATCATAGAACAAATTGGACCACTGATGCTGGAAGTATTCAATGAGGTACTCCTAGCAGCCAAGATGTCGGACTCATGGAGGGGAGCCTTAATTTCGCTGATCCCGAAGGAGGACCTAGACCATAGACTTATTAATAATTATAGACCAATCTTGCTCCTGAATGCAGATTACAAACTATTCTCTTCTATAATAGCCAATAGACTAAAACAGGTTTTAAACACACATATCCATGAAGATCAAAATGGATTTCTCCCATTTCGACAAATTAAGAATAATTTAAGAACAGTGATAGACATTTCAGAATTCTATGAAGCCCATCCGGAAAAACAATTTGCATTTATGTTTTTGGACACTGAAAAAGCATTCGACAATTTAAATTGGCATTTTTTAATTCAAAAAATATACAATATGAACCTCGGCACTAGATTCGAAAACGTCGTCACTACAATTTACCACACCCAACAGGCAAATATTCTAATAAATGGGGAACAAACTGGCCCGATAAAAATAGAAAAAGGGGTAAGACAGGGTTGCCCTCTCTCTCTTCTGCTTTTCATATTTGCCCTAGAATCTCTTTTGATGTATATTAGGCAAAATTCGAGAATTAGAGGACTGAGGATTAAATCAGAAAAGTATAAGGTACAAGCCTTCGCTGATGATTTGGTCTTTTTTCTGGAGGAGCCCATAGAAAAAGGACATATCTTATTAGAAGAACTAGAAGGATTTGGAGAAGTTGCAGGATTTAAAATTAATAGGGGAAAAACGAAATTAATGTCTAAAAATTTAACAGGACACCAGAATAAAGAACTAGAGACAATAATGGGAATACAGGTGACAAAAAAAAAATTAAATACTTAGGAATTTGGCTTACTCCACAAAGCAAATCATTAAAAGAAAACAACTATGACAAACTTCTCCAACAATCCAAGAAAGATTTAGATTCCTGGAGTAAATTACAACTTTCCTTATTGGGCAGGATTGCTCTGATTAAGATGAATATTCTGCCAAAATTTCTATATCTATTTCAGACAATTCCAATCAAATTAAATATTTTTTTTTTTAATGGAATTAAACAAGATAACACTGAAATTTATTTGGCAGGGGAAAAAAGCTAGGATTAATGTAAAAGCCCTACAAGATTTGAAAAGCAGAGGAGGGTTAGGCCTGCCAAACTGGGAAATATATTATAAGGCAGCCACCCTACTATGGATAAAGGAATGGGTGAATTTAACCAACAAAAGAACACTAATATTAGAAGGCCATGATATGCAGAAAGGATGGCATGCCTTTCTGTGGGAAACTGGGAAACCCAGGCAATCATAATTCCATAGGCATCTTATCAGGGACTCTCTATTAACCAATTGGAAAAAAGTACGCAAAAAACTCTATCTAAAAGTACCGATTTGGCTATCTCCAATGGAAGCAATAGTACACCCTAATAATTTGGATATAACTAAAATGATTAAGTACGAAAATTTATTAGACCCACAAGGAAAACTGAAAACACGACAAGAATTACAAGAGCGAGGATTTATAATTGATCAGTGGGTGTACCTTCAAATTCATAGTAGATACAAACAAGATATTAAGGAATTTGGAATCTACAATAAATTACAGACTTTAGACAAAATTCTATTAGGACCGAGCAAAAAAAATATATCTAAATTTTACAAACATTTATTAGAAACTGAACTAGAACAAGAAAGTGTCAAAGGAAATATGATTGCATGGAGCAGAAACGTGGGACGGAGCATTACCCTAGCAGAATGGGAAAGGATCTGGAACAGGAACATTAAGATCACGAAATCAGCAGCTTATAAAGAAAACGCATATAAAATGTTTTATAGGGCACCTGCCCCCTTCGAGATTGGCGAAGATGCACCCCAACACGAGCCCCAATTGTTGGAAATGCCAAAGCATAGAAGGTACCTTCTTCCATATGTGGTGGTCATGCAAAGAAAACCAGAAGTATTGGCAAAAAATTAGGCTAGAGGAAATGGCTAGAGGAAATAATCAAGGAACAAATTGAGTACAAACCAGAGTCCTTCCTTCTAGGAATTTTTGATAAACAAATACCCAACGAAACCCTTTTCATTGTGCAGTTACATGTAAGATAGGAGCAGGTTTACACAATGCAGTTTCCTCATCATCTTGACTTTTTTGACCTTCTTATGAATGCCTGTGCCCATAATTTTTTTTAAAAAATCATGTACAATAAAATACCTTGTAATGTAACTCATGATTTGAGTAGAAATTAGTAATAGCAAGCTCTGATGAGAGCTACTAATCCAACTGCTAATCTAACAAAGACCGAAGTTGTTTTGTCCGCATGGAAGGAGGCCAGGAGTCGGTGACTTTGTATCAAGCTCTTTATTGAAGTCAGGAACTGAACTGGCTCTTCGGAAAACTTTGTGGCTTTTTATTTCCAAGCCACGGCTGCCGCGGCCAATGGCACCGCTTTGAATCTCCCGCGATTCGAATCTACCAATCGTGGGAGATTCTCAGCGAGCCAATCGGCGCGGCTCGCCTAACCAATCCGATTGCCCCGCGCTTTGGCCAATCAAAGCACGGGGATCTCAATAATTCAAATTAAGGTACAGAACACCCCTCCCCTCTTGGTTTGGTCCTACGTAGCGTAGTCCCGTAGGTAGGCGGGGCTCCGTCTTTGCCTACTGGACCTGCGCAGGTCAGTCGTAGGTTGGATCCCGGCTAGTTCGGTCGGGGTCTCTGTTTCTCTTGACTCCGTCGTGGGAACCACCTGGTATGTCTGGCCGGGCCGCTCTCCACAGCTCCTCCTGGGCTACTCGGGTTGGTTGAGCTGTGGGTTTCTCCACTCCCGCTCAGTCTTCCTGGGTTGGTTGAGCTGGCCTGGTTGTCTCTTCCTAGCGAGGTTTCGTGCTGGCTGCTTGTAGGTGAGTATGGCTGGTTTCTTTCTTCTGGGTTTTGGTTCCCGGGGTATCCCCTCCCCTCTTGGTTTGTGTTGAGGGGGTTGGTTTTGTTTGGTTGCATTTCGGTGGTGTCTTGTGTGGCAGTCCTCGATCTTAACTGATCGATGTGGCGTTTCCACGCTTGTCCGTCGGTTGTTTGTAGCCGGTACGAGCGTGGACCTGTTAGCTGTGTTATGATTGCTGGTACCCATAATGGGTCTCCGGTTAGGTTCTTCGCGTAGACGGCGTCGCCTGGTGCGAAGGTTCAGTGTTTGCTGGTGGAGTCTGGGGGTTTCTCTGGGTTGTAAGTGGGGTGTAGTCTATCGAGTGGGGATCTTATTTTCCTCCCCATTAGCAGTTCTGCCGGGCTTTTATTTGTTGTGGTGTTCAGGGTTATGTGCTGTATGAAGAGTAATTTATTTATTTTGTCCTGGATCTCCCCATGGTCTATTTTCTGGATGGTTTTTTTTGTGAATTGAACCATCTGTTCCACCCTTCCATTCGCCGCCAGATGCGCCGGGGCTGTCAGTGTGTGTAGTATGCCCCTTCCCGCTAGGAATTTTTCGAATTCCAGTGAGGTGAATTGGGGCCCGTTGTCGGACACGAGGACATCTGGGAGGCCGTGTGTTATGAAGAGTTTGCAGAGTTCTTTGGTCACGGCTTCCGTGGTGGTTGTTCTCATGTTGCTTACCTCCAGCCAGTTGGAGTAAGCGTCTACGGTTATTAAGAAAGTGTGTCCTTTTGTGGGCCCAGTGAAATCTATGTGGATTTTAGACCAAGGTCCCCTGGGGGTTTCCCACTCTAGGATGGGTGCTGTGGGTGGGCTTGGTCTAGTTTCCTGGCATTGTTGACACCTTGCTACCCAGGCCTCGATCTGTTTGTCCATCCCTGGCCACCAAGCGTAACTTCTGGCCAGGGCTTTCATTCTAACGATGCCCGGGTGCCCCTCGTGTAACAGTTCCAGAACCTTCCCTTGTAGTTTTTCTGGGATGACCACCCTATCCCCCCATAGTATACATCCTTTTAGTAACAAGAGTTCCATTTGGCGGTTCTGGAATGTGCTGAAAATCTCGTCGTTGTCCTTTTCCGGCCACCCTTTCTCTACCCAGTGCAGAACCCACGCCAGACGTTTGTCTTTATTAGTTTCTCGGGCAATGTCTGACGCGGTTATGGGTAGGTTGAGCAGAATCTCTATGCTGAGGGTGGTCATCGTGGGTGCTGGGTCAGTGTCTGGTTCGGGTAACAGTGAGTGGCTTAAGGCATCCGCATGGGAGATAGTCTTACCGGGTCGGTGTGTGAGCCCGCAGTTGTAGGCGGCCAGGAATTCGGACCACCTTGTCATTCTGGGAGACAGAATGTTCGGGGTGGCCCTGTTCCCTGCGAGTATTCCCAGCAGCAGTTTGTGGTCAGTGATGATGGTAAATGTCCGGCCATAGAGGTACTCGTGAAACCTTTTTACTGTGGCGACGATAGCCAAAGCCTCTTTGTCCAGCTGGCTGTAGTTCCGCTCCGGTTTGGTGAGGGTCCTTGAAAAGAATGCGATGGGTGCTTCCTTTCCGTCGGGGAGAGTGTGGCTGAGGACAGCGCCGACGCCGAAGGGTGATGCGTCGCATGTGATGGCTAGTGGTAGGGTCTCGTTGTACTGGATGAGGACGGCATCCGAAGTGAGCAGGTCCTTGGTTTTCCTGAAGGCGGCTTCCTCGTGTTTCCCCCAAGTCCAGGTAGTCGCCTTGTCCAAGAGCCTATGCAAAGGCTCCGCCGCGGTCGCCTTTTGGGGCAGGAAGACATTATAAAAGTTAAGTAGCCCCAGAAATGCCTGCAGTTCTGTTTTTGACCTGGGTGTGGGAGCTTCTTTGATGGCTTTAATTTTTTTGTCAGTGGGGTAAATGCCATGACGGTCTAGGAGGTATCCTAGGAATTCGACCTGCTCTGTGTACAGTTGGCATTTTTCCCTCTTCACTTTAAGCCCAGTTTCTTTGAATCTTGTTAGCACCTCCCTTAGGCGAGTCTCTAGTTTGGCCTGGTTGGTTGCCGATACTAGTACATCGTCGAAGTAGGGTACCACCCCCTTAATGCCTTGTAAGAGTCTTTCCATGAGGCTCTGGAAAATTCCAGGTGCCACGCTGACTCCGAATTGGAGTCGGTTACATCTAAAGGCTCCCCAGTGGGTGACTGGTTTGCGCCTCTGCAGTTTCCTTGTCGACCGGCAGTTGCTGGTATGCTTGGGCCAGGTCGAGTTTCACGAAAACTTTGCCCCCTCCCAGTGAGTGTAGGAGATGTTGCACTACTGGGACGGGGTAAGCGCTTTGCTGCAAGGTGCCATTTAGGATGGCCTTATAGTCCCCACAGATTCTCACTGACCCATCAGGCTTGATTGGGGTGACTATTGGGGTCTCCCACTGGGCATGGTCTATGGGTTGTAGGACCCCTTGCTTGATGAGCTTGTCAATTTGCTCGTCGATTTTCAGTTTGAGTGCGAAAGGTACCTGCCTTGGTTTTAGGCGTTTCGGGGGAACGTTTGGGTCCAGGCTGAAGGATATAGGGGGCCCTCGATACTTGCCTAGGGTGCCGTCGAACACTTCTTGGAAGTCCCGGGCCAGTTGCTGCTCCCAGTCGGCTTCAGCGATGTGGTCGATGCCCGTGACTGCGATGTTGAGCGGTGCGAACCATTGAAGTCCCAGCAGGCTAGGTCGGTCTCGATCGACGATGGTCAAGGGAAGTCTTTTGGTGTGCCCCTTGTAGGTCACTGTGAACTGTCCTGTTCCAACTACAGGGATGCGGTTTCCCTGGTAGTCTTTGAGGATTAGTCTCTGGTTTTCTAGTTCCCTTCTCTGGATGGTAGGCACCAAGTGTTTAATTTCTTGCCAGGCTACCATTGAGAGGTAGGACCTGGAGTCCACCTCCAATTGACAGGGTTCGCCTTCGATGCCTACCTCCACGTAGACCTTTCTGGCATCGGGGGTTGTTGCGTGGCCGATGGTGACCGTCTGATGTGTCTCTTCTCTCCACCGGGTCTCGCCACCTCGTTGGGCTCGTCCGTTCCATTCCCAATGGTTGTCTGCTGGGCGGTCTCTGGTCCTGGGGGGTGTGCTCTCTCATCTCCACTCATTCGGGTCCCATCGTCTGGGGCTGTGGGTTTTCTTGAGGCAGCAGACGCGGGCGATGTGGCCCTTTTTGTTGCAGTGCCGGCAAACTGAGTCGAAGAACCGGCATTCGGATCTGGGGTGGTCGCCTCCGCAACCGGCACACACAGTCCTCGACTTACGACTCCGCCGGCTGCGCTGGTCGCGGCCTGCCTGGAGACGGTGAATGTCTTCCTCCTTGTCTGAAGTGCCCGAGGTGGAGTGGAGTTCGCCCTGGTGGGTGGTAGTTTCAGGTTGTGCCTCGGTTGACCTTGCAGGGTGGTTGTTTGCGGTGCGGTCCCCGGCGTTCGGTCTCCGCATGCGGTCTGCTGATTGTCGGGTTGCTTTGGCTGCCGTGGCTTCGGAGATGGCATTGGCGAGGGCGATGTTGCCCTTGGCCATCAACCGACTTTGGAGAATGGGGTCCCAAAGGCCGAGCACGATTCGGTCCCGCAGGTCCTCGTTCATATTGGAGAACTCGCATAGTCCTCCAAGGCGCCACAACTCTGCGACGAAATCACTGAAACTCTCGCCCGACTGCTGGTCCTGCCAATAAAATTCGTGTTGTTGGATGAGGATGGGTACGGCTGGAGTGTAGTGTCTCCGGAGTAATGGCTTGAGGTCATCCCAATCCATCGTGGTAACATCGGCGGGCTTGGCTAGCGCTTTTGCCATCTTAAACACTGCAGGCCCGCAGTGCGTTAGGAAGACGGCTCGTTTCTTCAGTCCGGTGGCATCCTTCAGGTCGTTGCATTCGAGGAACATGTGGAATCTGTCCGTGTAAGATTCCCAGTCCTTGCTAGTGGGGTTGAAGGGGGTTGGTGGCGCAATGCTGGCCATCTCGTCGGTTGGCTGGCTTCCGTCGGACACGTGCTTTGGTTCAGGATAAGTATCCCACCTTCGTCGCCAATATTGTGTCCGCGTGGAAAGAGGCCAGGAGTCGGTGACTTTGTATCAAGCTCTTTATTGAAGTCAGGAACCGAACTGGCTCTTAGGAAAACTTTGTGGCTTTTTATTTCCAAGCCGCGGCAATTGCAGCCAATGGCACCGCTTTGAATCTCCTGCAATTCGAATCTACCAATCGCGGGAGATTCTCAGCGAGCCAATTGGCGCAGCTCGCCTAACCAATCCGATTGCCCCGCGCTTTGGCCAATCAAAGCACGGGGATCTCAAGAATTCAGATTAAGATACAGAACAGAAGTGAGGGATAGTCAGAGTACAGACAGTCAACTTCCAACCATTTATTTATTTGAATCCCACCACTGCTTTCCTCCATAAATCTAATCCCTATAAAATGAGGTCTAGTACTGGAATGCTTGTTGAAATAGGTCCATTTTTATAACCTTCGAGAAAACCAGGCAAATGATCAATATTGGGAGAAAACCATTCTAAGATATTAAGATCATTATAAGAAGTTTGCCTTTGAATCTTTACCATTTAATTTCTTATTGGGTGTGGTCCTTAAGCATAACTAATCAGGATGGTCACATAGGACTGGCTGATTATAGTTGGAAAAAACAGGCCTGAAGGTAGAAGTAACAATAGCAAAGAATACTTCATTGGCCAAGTGTGTTTGGACCCACAAGGAATTTGTCTCCGGTGCATAAGCTCTCAGTGAACATACAAAGTAGTAAGTCATATATCATAAGATACAATTATAAATCACAAGATACAAACAAGTGGTAAATGATAAGAAACCAATAGGAGAAGATATTAGATAAGATGGGAAAGTTGAGAAGATGAAAAGATGAGAAGGACAATAGCAGCACAGCTCTTAAACAATGCAATACAATAGCATTTAAAGTTATACATCTGTAAACTGTAAACTTTTATAAGTTCACAGCGCTCTCTAGGCAGTATACAATATCAGCATATTGCCACAACAATTTGGGTCCTGATTTTACCAACCTAGGAAGGATGAGTCAACCTTGAGTCTGTCAAGATCAAACTCCAGATTGTGGGCAGAGTTTGCCTGCAATATTGCAATCTAAGTTCTATACCATCAGGGCTCCATGTAGGCCTTAGTAGCTTAATACCAGGATTTTGAATTGGACTTGGGTGCTTACTGGCAAGCAGGTACCATCCTCTCTAATAAACATTCAACAACTTCTGAATCTGGTGAGCCACAGCCTTTCTTCCCATCTGAAGGACCAAATTGGCATGTAGTACCAGTCTATAGTTGGAAGAGTTCATGTCACAGAGAACTCTATCCCTGTTTTCAAACTCTACAACAGGGATGTCAAACTCATGGCACATGGGCAGAATGAGTCATGCGCTGGCCATACCCACCCCCATTTTAGTGAAGGGGAAAGTCACAATACATCACATGATGACAACATGACCACATGAGTTTGACATCCCTGCTCTACAAGATAAAAAAAAGGAAAAACAATTGCTAATCCAAAGGAATTTGTTACATGTTGCCTCACATTCTACCTAAGTAGTGTGCAACCCAGATCAACAAAGTCTCCCACAAACCTGGCATCATTGCTTAATAATTGTTTCCCTATTCTGCAAAAACTATGCAGTTAACTTTCAACAAGACCACTGTTTAAAAAGTTGCAGTGAGCCTGCTAGGTCATTCAACAACTTCAGAAGATCCATTAGCACTCTATCTCTGTAGAAGTGTGCCAACAGTCCACATATTGGAAAATCCATGGAAAGTTGAAGGATTTTTTGATGGTCTAGTTGCTTTTGTTTTTCTAACATGATCCAGTGAAATTCTGGGCCGATGAGCTAATTTCACCCAATTTAACACACCCGATTTCATACTGTAAATTGACAATTTAAGAGGCATTTATCTCATTAACTCATCTAAAAGCAAGTGGTTTTTTTTTTTACATTGCAGGATTTGGAAAATAGAATCCATTTTAAATGGATATGGCCCAAATTAAGAAGCCGTTATCTGTATTTTTCATCTGCACCCAACTTCTTTTCAATTGCTGGGAGATTATTCTTGCAAGAGAAATCTCAGAGACAAAGAATTATTCAGTTTGGCACGAAATGCAGGAGAACAATGGAGAAACATAACCAATTATACCCAACTAGTGCCTTTTTCTTCTGAATTTTTTCTTCTCCATGATAATTCTCTGGCTTAATTGATAATAATGATAATGATATTGACCAGAAAGTGATTTAACCATAGTAAAGAACTGATCATAATATTTCCCATCTTTATATCTAGCATCAGCTGCCCTGAGATAAAAAATGAGGTCTTGCCAGAAACCTCTACTGCATCTACTATATATGTCAGGCCCAAGATCACCCAGAAACCAATGGTTGCTATGGAGACTATGAAACTCAGGTCAGTTTATCCTAAATGAACACAGCAATCAAGAAAACAGAAAACTCCACTTCTATTTCTTCCTTGGTGTTTCCCCTTTTAGCCAGCATTAGTTCTGAGTTGCGCCCTTCCTCATTTTCTAATTGGCTAATAAAGGTGAAATGGAGCAACCATGATATGATGTGTGGATGAATTCTGTAGGATCTAATCATGTGCAATTACAAACAGCACTGACCCAGCAAATGTATCCTTATTCTGTTTGGCACGAAATGCAGGAGAACAATGGGGAAACGTAACCAATTATACCCAACTAGTGCCTTTTTCTTCTGAATTTTTTCTTCTCCATGATAATTCTCTGGCTTAATTGATAATAATGATAATGATATTGACCAGAAAGTGATTTAACCATAGTAAAGAACTGATCATAATATTTCCCATCTTACATTACAGTATGTAAGCATGACCAGACAATAATCATTTTCTGCTTGGTCTTGCTCACTAATGTTGGTTGCCAATACAAGACAGAATGGTAGATCCCACCCTTTTTAATTTTACTGGCTTAAGCCTACAAGGAAAATCAGCTGCATTAATCAAATGCAGAAAATTATGAGAGATGCCTAAGTGTTCAAAGGATAAGACCCTAAAATAAGCCATCATTTTCAAAGTAAGCTGCTGTTAACTAAGTTTAATCTGGATGGGTGAACATCACTAGATACAAACTCAAGGTAAATTGCACCAAACTTGATTGCAGGAAATACGACTTCAGCAACAGAATGGTCAATGTCTGGAATACTCTACCTGACTCTGTGGTTTCTTCCCCAAACCCCAAAAACTTTAACCTTAGATTGTCTACTATTGACCTCACCCCTTTCCTAAGAGGTCTGTAGGGGGCTTGCATAAGCACACCATTGTGCCTACCATCCCTGTCCTATTGTTTCTTTTATATATATATATTTATTTTTCTTATAAGTATCCATGTATTCATAACTATGTTTTTACTTATACCTATTATCTTGTAAGCAATTGACAAAAATAAATAAATAAATAAAAAATAAAAAATGTTGGTCTGCTTCTCTTTGCTGCAGATTTTTGTAACCTTCCTATGGTAGGCCACAAGATCATAGGAATAATATATTGTTATTCAAAACATTGGTTTACACAGAATACTACATTCTGAGTCCCAATGCCATTATGCAGATATATTGTGGGCCTCCTGCTGAGTACCATATCCAGCTGTGTTACCTTTTTAAAAAGATCTTTTAATCTTTTATTACAAATTGAGAAGCTAGCATCTTGAAAAACAACACTCAGCCTTGAATATCACCTTCATTTCCAAAAATGATTCCAGGTTCTGGGAACAACCTTGAAAGTAAAAGTTATAGCAAACTTTGGAAACATGGCTACCACATTGAGTGTTTGATAGTGATAGTGCCCACCATGGCACACCCAGAGCTTGCATTTAATATCCAAGTGGTTCCAATTGCCTCAGAGTTCAAAGAACTTTGTGCTAAATCATTGTGCCACTTTATTGGAACCTGGCTTAGCACATTGTGTGAAATTAACTACTGTGGTTTCTAAAACATGGTTTATAATTTATTTGAGATGTGAATAGAACTAATTGTGATATATTCAACAAACCATGTCCAAACAAACCATGGCTGAAAATATGATATCACCACTTCAGGAGAGACATGTTTTAAGCAGGGCTTATCCAAACCAACCATTATTATCTGGGCTACATAACATGTTGTTACATACCATGTTTTACACACTAGGCAGATTGGGTTCACATAGCACATTAAGCCCAAACTGAACAAACTGCATTATAATTCAAACCAATATATGAGCCCAACTTTCATTATGAGTTGTTCAGTTGATGATATTATCTGGAGAGGTCAGATTGTCAATGGGAGCATTGCTTGCTCTAGCATAACCAATCAGTGAGCAAAGCAAGAATGTGGGAAGATCTCTTCAATCAAACAATGCTCCCATTGGCCCTCTGCTCTGTCAGTTGGAGGGCTTGGTCTTCATTTGATGGATAAATAAGGTGAAATTGGAGCTGGCTAATCTACTCTGCAGGAGTTTCCGTGAAGAGCTGAAGACCCTCTTGAAACTTTCTACTAAGAACATGTAAGTGTTTCCCAAGTTTTTTTTAAAATGGTATTTATGTTGTTAAGAAGAATGTATTAATGTACAATATTGGGGATGATATTGGCTATGTGAACATGGAATGCTATGGTAGTTCCACTTTCTTCTTTATCTCCAGAGTTTCTAAATGAATTAATAGCTACAATTTGGATGAATTAATAGCTACAAATGAATTAATAGCTACAATAGCTAAATGAATTATAAGCTACAATTTGGGTTAATCATTTGGTCTACTTTTTGGTGTAGAGCCAATTTACTTTACATGTTTGCATTTTATTAAATTTTACCAGATTACATTTTTATACTCTAATGTAACATAAAAGCACATGTACTTTAGATAACTTCTATATAGAACAATTTGCCATATTTTAACCTTGGAAATGTAAAAGCAATGTTGCTTAATGAGTTGAAACCTTGCTTTAAGATTAAGGGAATCACTGCTTAAGATTCCTGCCTTGTGATAAGCCATGTTTTAATTAACTCTAAAATAAGCCATAGTTTCTGGGTTCCTACCCAAAGCTAAATTTAAAACCATGATTTCCAAGGCACAATTGCAGGTTTATATGTCAAAACAATTAAGGCTTAATATGTTGGAAAACTTGTTGATTGGGTTCATCCATCACTTTAAGCTACAATTTGGGTTAATTGATTTTTCCTTAAAATGGAGCTACAATTTAAATTTCCAGAGTTGCTGAAAAGAAAATTCTACCAAGAAGTGATGGTAAAAAACCCCCTATGATTTGCAATAATAAGCTTATCATTTGTTCTCCTTTAGCAGGTCTCCCACACAGTCATGTTTGCATCTCCTGCTTGGGAAAAGCTACAAATGAGCTGTTGCCTATTTCAATGGATGCAAAGCGGAGGCCAGAGATATAAAAAAAGAGCACTTTCAATGTTCTTCTTGAGCTATAGGTATCTTGAGAGAGTTACAGGTGGTACTAGGGGATATTTTTGTTCTTCCAGGCCAGAACATCCAGTGGCTCCCAGAAATAATGAGGAAGAGTCTTCAGCTATGGAGAATAATGAAACACAGCAGGTAAATTTGTCCTAGGAGAGTCTAAACTAATGAATGAGTATCAGTAGACATCTGCATATATTTTAGACAGGGTAGTAAAGTTGCAGGACCAATTTAGATTTTAATGCCAAGTCATATTTAATGTGATTGAAACAATGTTTTATACAGAAGGCAGAACCATGCTATTTAATTTTAATTAAAGATAATTAATTTTCTCAACCCAGTTATTTTCTTTTTAAATAGCATTCCTCATTCAAAAGCCAGGTCTTTTTGCACCAAAGGCTCTATGAATGAGAAATGCTTCCAAAGCACCTGAAGCAGTCTTATTCCACCCTTGAAATAATTGAAACACAATTAGTTTAAGATTTGAAATTTTACATCCTATAAAATGTAGAGAGACAACCAGTTTGGTGTAGTGATTAAAACACCACTATAGAAACTAGGATAGCAGAAGTTCTTGTCCCCATTTATGCACAAAGTCAATTTGAGGGTGGGGGGGGGGGGTATGACACTTGCTTTGCACTTCCAAAATCTTGCCAAGAAACTTCCAGGGAGTAAGAAACAGATTCAAAGGTGCCCCAGTTGAAAAAATTAAGGCAACCACTAGATGGCAGTGAAAACAGAAAACGAAAATTGGGGTTTTTCTGAATGTTTGCAGCCTGTATCTTGGAGCCCTACAATATGCAAGGCAGCAAAGGTAGCCTGTCCTAGGTGTATTTTTCTAACCTGGAATGTCAGCAGTTTTTCCTAGGAATTGTCTATTTTTCTTCCACTCTACCATGATAACTTTCCTAACTTCCTGTCCTAGAAAGTACTAAACCTAACACTTGCAGACAAAGTTTATTGAATCCCTGACATTGTCATCTATAAATAGGGGGGCTTTTCCTTCGAATAATGGGTAGTCTGCCTTTTGGGTTGGAGGCATATTTTAGCAGGCTGAGAGCAAGGAATGTGAGCACGCTCACAAAATGGCTACCCCAGGAAGTTTGCCTATTCATAAAATAACTGCTATGAGGTGAGTTGTGGCCAGTTGCAAATCACCCATGGTTCAAAAGCTGAATAGTTCCAAGAAACTCATTTGTCTAGAGTATTTTTATGTAATGCAAAATGATACTTCATAAAAGTAATGCTGGAGTTTTCTTTGTAATGTGCCAGATTTCTGTTTCACTCTTTTAATTTCTATTTAATTTTCTAAATCTTGGTTTGTGGTTTAACAAATTCCGAAGTATAATAAATAGCTGCTTGTATAATATCTACATATTGTGTTTTTGGTGCCTATGCCAACAAATGCTAAAATGTGAATTACCCAGTGTAGTTGGGGAGAAAGATTATTCAAAGGAACTGCTAATACAATTGTGTCCAAACTAGCCCTCATCAATAGTGTACCTTGTTTGGTTTTGGATTACAACTTCCAGAACTTTCTGCTAGAAGGGTTGTTAGTCATATAAATCTGGGAATTATAGTCCCAACACATACAGAGGACACTCAAGGAAACCTTCTATAGGAATAGGCTATAGTCATATTTGAACATTGCATGTATTTACTAAACCTATCATATACCCCAAAGGATGTTCTTTCAAGAGCTACCAACCTGCCTCTTGTCAGCTCCACTTATGAAATGGCAGCTTCGGTTTATACCTCGACTAAGGAGAACCACCCCTACGTTAAAGTAGTTTTGGATTTGGCAGAGAAGAGCGTGCAGCATGTCTCTGAGATGGCTATGTGCAGTGCTCAACCTTTTCTGAGTAAGCTTGAGCCCCAAGGTAAGGCACTGCCCTCATTCTAAAGGTTTTCTCTTTGTGGAAAGAGGCAGCAAGACTTTGGGGCACCTCACAAGCTTATTTTCCCTGTAGGTTTTGGGACTGGTTCACATATGTAAAGATTGTGAGGAATTCTTTCTACTGGTGTGTTGTGAGTCTTGTGAGACCAATAATCCAGAAAATTAGTTGACTCCTTTTCACTGGGGGATGAGAGCACCAGTAATCTTTTCCAGCTCTAGGATCTGGTTATCTCTTCCTCTCTTCTCACTCCTGTTCAATAAGGAGATTGTTCCAGATAATCTGTATTTATCCATCGATATTGTAATTTCTGCCATTTCAAGAATGTACTTGAATTGAAGGAATTGCTGCAATACCATATAAATGCATGTCAGAATGTGACATTTCTTGAAAGGATGGAAATTGGACTCTGAGGTCCACATTGGTGTTTGTAAAGCCACTCAAAGTCACCTCTTTGTGGGATGGGCAATATACAAATCTCAAAATAAAAATATCAACCTGGAATATTCTTTTTCTGTAAACTGCAACATACTTTAATTTTCAGAAGTTTATACCATGAGAAATTTAAATGGAATGTAATGAGGGGAAAAGGAAGATTCAGTGGTTATTGATTAGAACTCTAAAAATACTTAATACTTTTTGGATGTTATGTCAAAAGTCTTGCAGCCTATAAGCTAAAGACCTGCATCTCTCTAGTTTCAGTAGCAAGCCACTATGCCTCCAAGGGTTTGGATAAGCTGGAGGAGAACTTGCCGTTCCTCCATCAGACAGCTGACCAGGTAAACTGAAAATATTTTTACTCCTGTCTTTATCATTGTTGATGGAGGATAAATCTGGTGCCCTCTAGGGGTTTGGAGGTGCAACTCCAATTAAAAATTGCCTTATATTGGATATAGTAATTTAATGTTCTTATTTCTGATCAAGAGCATGAGGAAAAGATCTAAAAATGCACTGGGGTAAAATTAGAAGCCACTTGATCAGGGGATGAAAACTTGTGTAAAATCTGATTTCAGCATTGTATTGATTCATTTGATCTGATAGCTTGGAACAGAGCAGCTAGTTTGGGGAGTAAAAGGAATCTAAAAAGCAATAGTCACGTATTGCTTGTTTTCCAAATATAGATTCTGACAACTGAAGACTTCGATGACTTTTTGCTTACCCAGAGTAATTCTTAAGAGAATAATGGTTAGAACTACATTACATCCAGTTCCCAAAACACTGAATGTTGCTGCTTTTGTTTAATGGTATCTCCATAGGTTATTTCTGAGACACAGGAATTGGTGTCCTCCAAAGTAGCAGATGCCAAAGAAGCAGTAGCCAAAGCTGTCCAAGATGGCAAAGAGATGCTCATAGACACAAGAATGGGTAAAATCGCCATGAGTGGGGTAGAAGTAGCACTAGAGATATCGGAAGAATTGTTGGATCACTATCTACCAATGACTGAGGAAGAACTTGGTAAGCAAGACGGTTTACCCCAACATCTTCAGTCTGGTGTCTGTGAGATCATAGGAGTTGAGCATTTGCAATACTCCCAGTCTTGTTCAATTGTCTTTGGCGAATATTGCTATTTCCAAAGGCCATACCTTTGGAAAGAAAAATGGCTTCCATGTGTTGAAGTCTGAGCAGACGTTTCAAAGAAGTAACATGTTTTTAACTATATTCCACAGCTCAAATAGCACAATCTACACCAGAAGGGATCCCCCTGCCACCTGAATCCCAAGGTTATTTTGTGCAACTTGGTTCCCTATCAACTAAACTCCAGAATCGTGCCTACAAGTATGCTGTGGTAAAAATGGAAGCTGCCAGGGAAAACATCCAGAATACATTCAGCCAGTTACGTCAAACCATTGGACAGGTAGGAGAATTCACCTCCAGACCTCTAATTTTGTAAAATTCAATATGGAATGAAATGTTTAGCCCCACCCCTCCTTAACCATGTTCCCTTTGTGGTATAAGCAACTCATGCTATTAGGGCATAGGAACAGTAAGTACACAGGAAAAAGAACACATGCTTTGCTGCTAGAGCAATATAACGTTGAAGGAGCTTTGTGTGTGACACATCTGGAGGAGCTTAGACATAAGCTAGCCTGTGCTTTGGTCTTCTCACCCTGCTTATGTATATGGGAAGTGATTTATTGAATGGAAATAAGAAAGCAAAAGGGAAGCAGTACTAGAAAGAGGATGGAATGGGGAACTTAAGATTAGATATCTAAACTTAAATTTTCTTGCAACAAAATGCCTTCCCTTTACCATTTTTCCCCCACTTGGAAATTAGCAGCTTTTTTTTTTTTTAATCTTTAGCTCATATTGGTATTTTTGTGAATCGTTCAAGGCGAACTGTGGTTGCCAGATGATATTCAAAGACAAAAAGCAGAGGGGAAATGGCAAAAATGTATCTGTTTGCGTTTAAGTCGGGAGTGGAGACTCCAACTGATAAACATTTGTTTTCATTTAGTGCTCTGAGTCACTTGCAAGGGGGATGGATAGCTTGCTCCGGTCATTATCTTTCTGATGGCAAAGCAAAATGTATTGCTCTAACCAAAGCTGTACAAAAACAATTCCTTGTTTTGCTCCACCAGATAGAAGGCACCATGCAAGATATCCTTCAGATACCCCAGGAAGAAAAGGAAAAGCTGAGGCAGGTACGGCTGGATTAAAGTCACAGGGGGGACCAAGGAAACATGAGCTCTTGATGTAATAATTGTAGGGCCATTCTTGAGAAGTTAAAATATATCTATTGGTGCATTCCTTTTCACAGATGGAATGTCATAGCTTGGCCGTGAGTTATCACATCACTGAACAACTGCAGATTGCATACACCAACTTGATGGGAAGCATCCAAGGTCTGCCTGGTATCTTTCAACAGAATATTGAGTTGGCTCTCCATAGCATTGAGGAACTTCAAGCTACGTTTACCGGGGCTCAATCTTTCAAAGATCTTTCTAGCAGCCTTTTGATCCAAAGCAAGAAGACAGCCAGCATGGCCCAGATGTATGTCGATGATATCTTGGACTATGTGCGCCAGAACACTCCGTTATCCTGGCTTGTGGGACCTTTTGTTCCTGCACTCAAGAATACCTCAGGTGACCCGGAGCCTGCAATAACTAATGAACAGGAAGTGGAAACTCTGAAACCAGAAGCTCCAAAGGAAACTCAGTGACTTAGTATTTAGTCCAGATGGTGGCATGCTATTCCTGAGATACAAAGGGAGTGTACAAATGCAGTTGTAGATTCTCAGGGGGGAAAAACTGAAATTAACATGATTGAAATATTCCTGTCTTCCAAGTTGTATCACAGTGGAGTTGGGAGCACAATTATTCCAAAGGAAAGATACATGTTAGTTGATTTTCCTAAGGACTTCACTTTGAGAAATAAAACAACTGATTCATGTTGTAGTACAACTTCATTTTTAAGCTTCCTGGGTATACTGAATGGCACCACTGTAATTCTTTGATTTGAAATAAATGTCATTGCATAAAAAATGTAGATAATTGTTTGAAGTTTGTTTCAGGGTCTTGCTATAGATAATCAATGCTACGGGGTAGTGATTCTTTTGCAGTATTTTACAATGTTGATTTCACAAGGAGACTATATATGTGCTGGAAGTGGAAGAGAAGAGACAGTTCTATTAGTTAATTGTTCTCACTGTAAGGGAACTCCTTAATTCTAGGTTGGATAGCTCTTTGTTAAGTTTCCAAATTTTTGTTGGAAACTTATCAAATCTCCAATTATTCTTTAGTTTCCAAATCGGAACTGATTCTTGGCAATGATTTCAATGTCTAGCTGGACCAAGAGAGTTTCCTTTTCTCATATTTTAATATTGTAACTCTTAGTTTGAAAGTCCAGCTTGTTTTAGAATCTGACATTCTAAGGTTAAGTAGGGGTGAAGATTGACTCAACTGGCCATTAAATTAAACTTCTTTATTCTAAATATTTGGATGCTGGGTAATCACAGGCGGAAGTTAGTTTCTGGGCAAGAATAATCATCAGTTCAATTGCCTCCAAAGAATTTTAGCCAAATTTCTCAACTACTCTGCAGTTTTTAAGATAATTTTCCTGTTCTCTCTCCTTATTGCAAGTTTTGCTTTTACTGCCTTGATATATAGGTAGGATACATAGAGATTTCCTGAGTTTATAAACCTGTAAATTAAATCAATTGGTGATATATCATACTGTAGGATGATATATGATGGAGAACCTATGGCACATGTGTCAGAAGTGACATGAAGAACCACTTCTGCCAGCATGCAAGAGGTCAATTGGAAGAGCCCCACTGTGCATGTGCGTGTGCACCCACCAGCCAGATGATTGTCTGGTATCTCCTACACATGTGCGGGGAGAGATGCACATGTGGGAGACATGCATGCATGCACAGAGGCATGCAGCATGCGAGGGGTATCATGCATGCATGTGCAGAGGTGCATGCTGTGTGCACACAGAGTTGCACACTCGAGCAGGGCCAGGGGGAGTTGCACGTTCATTGCATCATGTTTGCAGTCATGCGAGCACACGTGTACGCTGCACACTTTTGGCATGCAATATGGAAAAGGTTAGGCATCACTGCTATAGAAGAAGAAGGGACAGAGATTGAGGGTGGAGTTAAGAGAGTTATCAGTCTGGAGTCGTTACACTGACACAAGCATCCAAGTCCAGCCTCCCCTTGAATTCCATTGTCTCTTATCTGGCACTAATTTAATGCTGACCTTAGTGCAGGGGTGGGATTCATTTTTTTCAAACAACCGGTTCTGTGGGTGTGGCTTAGGTGGTGGGCATGGCTTGGTGGTCATGTGACTGGGTGGACATGGCTTGGTCATGTTATTGGCTGGGCGTGGCCAACTCACCATCACTCACATCAAGGCACGCATTTCCTCGCCTGGCCTCTCATGACTGGGGATGCTGCAACAGTCGTAAGTGTGAAAAATGGTCATAAGTCACTTTTTTCAGTGCCATTGTAACTTTGAATGGTCACTCCACACAAGCAAAGTACCAGCATAGGAGGAAAAAAAAACTCCAGAGAAGTTCCAGAGACAGGAAGTCTAGTCCTGCCAAGAATGTAACAAGGGTTAACGGAGAGGCAGTTTCTGTAAGCAACCCCAGAATGTTTCCTTCCTGCCTTCCTTACAGGATTAGGCCAGTAATTTCTTCTAACAACTGGTTCTCCGAACTTCTTAAAATGTTAACAACCTGTTCTAGAGAATAGATGCAAACTGGTAGACTCCCACCCCTGCCTTAATGAGTGATCCTGATTCCTTGGCCTCACACATCAGGTCTGATATACAGAAAACAGTTAAAGGGGGCAGATTTTTGTAATCTAACACAGAGTTCACCAACATTTTTGGCTTTGTGGATTGGCAGTGAGGGAGAGAGAAGCTGGTTCTGCATGAATGGCTGGCAAGCGCACTTGTGCACGCTCTATTTGTGCAATTGATGTGCATGTGTGCCTGTGGCTCTCTTAAATGAAATGTCCATGTGGCCGCTGGTCACAGGAGTGAAGATGTGCATGTGTGCGCATGCTCACTGGCCACTTCCAGGGCCTGCTTGCAAACACCCAGCTCACAGGTTGGGGACCCCTGATCTAACAAATAAAGTAGGGTTAGTGTTGGTGAATATGGTATTTTTCTTCTATTGTAACTACGGTTACAATTATTGGGTTATCATTCCACAAGACGCTCATAAAAATGGCAGAGACTTTGGTTACATGGTCATAGGCTCCATCATGATGTTTTAGGAATCCTCCCCACTTCAATGCCCCTACTCTGTGCTAACATGTGGATCAGAGGTGGATATTCAGCAGGTTCTGACCAGTTCTGGAGAACCGGTAGCGGAAATTTTGAGTAGTTTGAAGGACTGGCAAATACCACTTCTGACTGCCCCCCCCACCATCGATTCTCTGCCTCCTGAGTCCCAGCTGATCGGCTGGGTCTTCTTTTGTTGTCCTGCACAGGAGAATGGAGCTGGAAAGCAGGTTAGAGGGGTGGGGAGGGAATGGAGATTTTACAGTATCCTTCCCCTGCCACGCCCACCAAGCCATGTTATGCTCACCAAGCCATACCCACAGAACTGGTAATAAATTTTTTTGAATCCCACCACTGATGTGGATGCAAGAAAAGAAACTGAATGACTTACGTAATAGATCTGTCATCCAGCCAGCTTTCCCAATTTTTCCCAAGACAATAATTTAACAGCATTTTAATACAGAGTGGGATTGCTGTGCTCTGGAAGGCATTTTCAAAACTTTATTTACCCAACTTTATTTCCTCTTCTCCAAAGCTGCTGGTTTCCTGTCAAGAGAAATAGAAAGATATACTTATGTGTGCTTTCTTCTATAGGAAAGGTGTGGGTGTGTACAAGTTAACACGTATACAAAGGAATATGATTGAGTGGTAACTAGTATTTAACGTTCTGGCATTATTCTTCTCTCCATACTTCAGTTCCCCTCCCTTTCTCTCCACTTGCTTTGATGTAATAATATCCATGCACTGCTAGATAAAGGGGTGTTTCCAACTTGCTAGAAAAGCTATTTTCATTCCCAGGGAAAACAGTATAAAACCTGTTTAAAATGAGATGGAGGAGGTTGCCAACAAGAGGTTAAAATAGAAAAGCCAAGGAAACCCATGTGATTGGGGCCAGCAAAGGATGAATGGCTTCCATCAGAGTTTTCCAAAAGATGACAAATTCAAGGGCCAGTTTGGAGTCTCAGGGATGAAGGCACCTCATCTTCTCAAAGACAGACAGATGATATTAATTTGAACTTGATTGATGTGCTGATCAGCAGACTAGCAGAATGAAGTAAAAATATTGACATTTTTAGCACTTCCTACTCTTTCAGAAAAGAAGCACCCCATTGCATAATAGAATAGAATAGAATAGAATAGAATAGAACAGAATAGAATAGAATAGAACAGAACAGAACAGAACAGAACAGAATTCTTTATTGGCCAAGTGTGATTGGACACACAAGGAATTTGTCTTGGTGCAAATGCTCTCAGTGTACATAAAAGAAAAGATACATTCGTGAAGAGTCAAGAATTATCAGGTACAACACTTAATGATAGCCATGGGTTACAATAAGCAATCAAATCATACCAGGAAACCGTCAATAAAAATAGTTAGGATACAAGCAACAAACTTACAGTCATAAGTGGGAGGAGATGGGTGAAAGGAAGGATGGGAGGATTAATAATAATAGTAATGCAGACTTAATAAATAGCTGGACAGTGTTGAGGGAATTATTTCTTTAGCAGAGTGATGGCGTTCAGGAAAAAACTTCTTGTGTCTTGTTCTGCCGTGCACTACTCTATAGCATCGTCTTGAGGGAAGGATTGAAACAGTTTATATCCAGGATGTGAGGGGTCTGAAAATATTTTCACAGCCCTCTTTTTGACTCGTGCAGTATACAGGTCTTCAATTGAAGGCAGGTTGGTAGCAATTGTTTTTTCTGCAGTTCTAATTTTCAGTGAAGTCTGTGTCTGTCCTGTTGGGTTGCAGAACCAAACCAGACAGCTATAGAGGTGCAGATGACAGACTCAATAATTCCTCTGTAGAACTGGATCAGCAGCTCCTTGGGCAGTTTGAGCTTCTGAGTTGGCGCAGAAAGAACATTCTTTGTTGTGCTTTTTTGATGAAGTTTTTGATGTTAGTCGTCCATTTTAGGTCTTGAGATATGATAGAACCTAAAATTATATATGTTCATATATAAAAAGCTGAGAATATTGTGTCAGATGTGTTTTCTGCAGTGTTATGGCAGCAAAACATGTTGGAGCTGCAGCAGGGGAATTCAGGATTAAATATGGTTTAACTTGAAATGGTATGGAAGGTCATAAGTCTGAAGATTATTTAGTTTACTCTACCTCTCCTTCAGCTCTAGGATGCTTGTTTCTAAATGCAGGTAGTTCTCAACTTACAACCATTTGCTTAGTGTCCATGACTGTTCAAAGTTATAATAGCACTGAAAAGAATGACTTATGACCAATTTTCACACTTAGGACCGTTGTGGCATTCTCACAGTCATATGATCGAAATTTGGACCCATGGCAACTGGCATTTATGATGATTACAGTCCTGGGGCCATGTGACCACTTTTTCCAACCAACCCAAGTCAATGGGGAAGCCAGATAAATTTAACAACCATGTTATTAGCTTAACAACTGTTATTAGCTTAACAACTGCACTAAAGATGCTTTTTCAAGAGGCAACTGGACTTTCTTTGAAGACGTTTTCTCATCTAAGAAGTTCCTACAGAGCTGAAGAAGCTCCTTGGATGAGAAGCGAAACGTCTTCAAATAAAAACCAGAAACTTCTTGAAAAAGCAACTTTGGGACAACCATGACCTGGATGATTGAGAATCTCCATAGACCCTTAACATGTGTTCCACTTGTGTGCAGTGTTACACTTAACAACGGTGGCAAGAAAGGTCATAAAACGAGGCAAAACTCATTTAACAAATGCTTCACTTAGCAATAGAAATATTGGGCTCAATTATGATCATAAACTGAGGACTACCTGTTGACTCCAACAACCTACTGGACCAAAAAACACCCCAAACCATATCATGATTTGGTGTTTTGTATGGGTTCAGCTGACACCATTATGTCTAGGTTGCTAAAATTCTGGGGCAAAGTCTTAGCCCCCAAATCTTTCCACTGTTGCGAGATACTGAATGAAACCACCTTACAATGAAGCTCAGAGTTCCAAGGCTCAAGTCCTTACTAATTTGGAAAAAAAAAGATCCACATCACCCTTCCAAAACAGCATTTGTTAAAAATGTGTTGCTTTTTCGAAGGAAGACAACCTCTCTGATCTGAGCAGAGCTGAATGTACAGTTATCTTACATGGAACATAAGCCTGGGATCCCATGCTGTCAAAAACATGCAGCTGACAACTTTGGAACTAGCAAACTGTGAACATCAGATGCTCTGCTCCCAAAAGCATCTGCACTTTTTAGAGAACTGCAAAATGTTACCATATGTGTTAAGTACTTGGACATGGGTCGGAGTAAATGGAGACAGCCTCTGAATAGTGACTTTCAGCTCTTTATTAGCATAGTGACTTCTCAAAACAACAACAGTGAACCCTGCCTTATATAGGCAACCTTTGTGAGAATTGTCCAATAGCGAGCTATGAATGCAAGTACTTTAAACCAATAATAATCCTCTGTTAAGGGCCAATCGGATTCCTAAGAACTAGCCAATCCAATCTGGCCGCCTAACAGCCAATCAGAAGTGCAGGGCCAGAACCCTGCACTTAACCTCAAGCTCATACTTTATTAACTATGGTACATACATAACACCCCTTCCCCCTGGCTTCTTAATTATGGTGTAGTTATATAATCCTTTAAGTAGGATGGTTGTCTTTTAAGTCTTTTGGATTTTCGTTGGACTGGTTGATTGCAATCCTGTTGAGGTAGATTGTTGTTTGGCAGTGTCTCTGCTTCTTGCTCAGGTGCAATTTCTTGTGGTGCAAACAATTCTCCTTCCTGCTCCATTTCTTGAGTCTCACTTGATTTGTCGCTCTCTTCGAGCAGGTTCCCTGGAATGTCATCTTCTTCTTCTGTACCTCCCCCCCCTCGGTTTGGTCATGGGGGAGTTGTTGACTGGCCGTTATGAGTCGTGACCGTAATTGGTCGATATGCCATTTCCACAGTCTATTGTCACAGCATTTCACTACGTAGGATTTGGGGCCGGTCACTCATACTACCGTTGCCTCTATCCATAACGGGTCGCCTGATAAGTTCCTTGCGTAAACGCGGTCTCCTACCTGGAACGTGCGACAGCGGCCACTGGATCCTATTGGCTTTTCCGGTTCGTAAGCAGGGTGCAACCGGTCGAGGTGGGAACAGAGTCTTCATCCCATCAGTAGTTCTGCGGGAGTTCTGCCAGTGACACTATGTGGAGTTATGTGTTGCAAAAAGAGAATTTGGTTGACTTTGTCATCGATATTGTCATAGTCCATTTTTTGCAAAGTCTTTTTAACAAATTGGACCATGCGTTCCACTCGGCCATTGGTTGCAGGGTGCACAGGCGAGGTGAGCGCATGGCGGATGCTGCGGTCAGCGAGGTACTGCTCGAACATCAATGCCGTGAACTGTGGCCTGTTATCGGACACCAGGACGTCAGGCAATCCGTGGGTTGCAAAGAGTCTATTTAGGATTTTAATCACTGCCTCAGAAGTTGTGGCCGTCATACGATGAACTTCTAACCAATTGGAATATGCGTCAACTGTCAGCAGGAAGGTATATCCTTTGGTTGGCCCCGCGAAATCCAGGTGGATTCTGGACCAGGATCCACGTGGCATTTCCCATTCAGCAGGCATGGCTTTTGGTAGGGCGTTGCTGGCTTGTTGGCAACTGGTACATGCTTTGACCCACTGCTCGATTTGCTGGTCCATGCCTGGCCACCATGCGGAGCTTCGTGCGAGTGCTTTCATCCACACGATGCCGGGGTGGCCCTCATGCAGGGTTTGTAGTAGCGTCTTCCGGAGTCGTTCTGGGATAACGACTCTATTGCCCCAGATGACACAGCCTTTTTGTGAAAAAAGTTCAGTCTGTCTTGCTTTAAATGGCGCGAAGTCATCTGGGACTTGGTCCAATGGCCATCCGCGTTCTACCCAGCCTAGGACTCGAGCTAGGGTGTGGTCTCGTTTGGTTTCTCTCGCGGTGTCTCGGGTGGTCATAGGCGGCGAGTTGAGTGTTTCGATCTGCAACGTGGTTGCCGTTGGTGCCGGATCGTCGAGAGTCTCTGGAAGCGGTGCTCGGCTTAATGCATCGGCGTGGGGAATGGCTTTCCCCGGGCGATATTGAAGGCAATAATTATAAGCAGCGAGGAATTCTGACCATTGGGTCATTCTAGGGGATAATATGTAGGGGGTTGGCTTGTCCCCGGTTATTATCCCTAGCAATGGTTTGTGGTCAGTTATAATGGTGAATGTCCTTCCATACACATATTCATGAAATTTCTTTACAGCTGCAACGATTGCGAGAGCTTCTTTATCAATTTGTCCATAGTTCCGCTCTGCATGTGAAAGAGTCTTCGAAAAGTATGCAATAGGGGCTTCGTTCCCATTAGGCAGTACATGACTCAAAATGGCGCCCACCCCGAAAGGCAAGGTATCGCAGGTTATAACTAATGGTAAAGTCTCGTTATACTGCATAAGTACAGAGTCAGATTTGAGCAATTTTTTAACATTCCGGAACGCTTGTTCCTCCCGGTAACCCCATACCCACAATGCTTTTTTATCTAATAACCGGTGTAACGGTTCAGCAACAGTAGCCTTATGCGGGTAAAAATACATTATAAAAATTAATGAGGCCTAAGAATGCCTGGAGATCAGTCTTGTTACGTGGCCTGGGGGCATTTTTTATCGCCTTTAATTTACTTTCGGTAGGGTGGATGCCCTGGCTATCAATCCTATACCCTAGAAACTCAACACTGTCAGTATATAAATGACATTTATTTTTTTTCACCTTAAGTCCTGCCTCTTGGAATTTTTTAAGAACACTTTTCAAACGATCCTGCAAGATTTTTTTGGTAGGGGCTGCAATTAATACGTCATCAAAATACGGAACCACGCCCTTGATTCCCTGTAACAACCTTTCCATGAGGCTTTGGAATATCCCCGGGGCTACACTAACCCCAAATTGCAATCGAGTACATTTAAAAGCACCTCTGTGCGTTACAATTGTTTGGGCCTGAGCTGTCTTTTCATCCACTGGTAGTTGTTGATAAGCTTGAGCTAAATCTAATTTAGCGAAAACCTTTCCGCCCCCCAAGGAGTGGAGGAGATGCTGCACCACCGGAACTGGATGCGCATTCTGCTGTAGGGCGTGGTTTAAAGTGGCCCGGTAGTCCCCACAAATTCGGATTGATCCATCTGGCTTAATGGGTGTTACAATAGGGGTTTCCCATGGAGGGTGATCGATGGGCTTCAACACCCCTTGAGCAATTAACTTATCGAGTTGTTCGTTGATCTTAGCTTTAAGAGCGAATGGAACTCGACGGGGCTTCAAGCGAATTGGGGCTACTTTTGGATCTAAACTAAATGAGATTGGGGTCCCCTTATACTCGCCTAAACGGTCCGCGAAGACGTCGCTGAACTCAGAAACAAGGTCTTCCTCCCACTCACAACCACCGACTCGGTTCACGCTGGCCACCTCGATGCCTAGTGGCGCGAACCATTGGAGGCCTAACAGACTAGGCCTATCTCTATCAATGATTGTTAGAGGTAAGTACGCTGTATGTTTTTTGAAGGAGACTCGGACTCAGCAGGACCCGACGACAGGGATTCGATTTCCTTGGTAGTCCTTGAGGATGAGGCGTTGAAATTGGAGGTCTTGGCATTGGATTGTGGGGATAAGTTGCTTGAGTGTCTTCCAAGACACCATCGAGAGGGACGATCCTGAGTCGACCTCCATGTGGCAAGGCTGGTTCTCGATGGCTACCATGACTTGAATTTTCTTCGTGTCCATGACTGAGGCGTGACCTATAGTGATAGTATGGTGAGCCTCTTCTTTTTGCAAAGCGCGATTTCTGTTGGAGTGGTTTACTGGTTCTCGCCTTACAGGACGGTTTCCTGTCGATTGGCGATAGTTGGCCCCTTTTGAGGCCTGGCTGAGTCCTGGTAAGCTGCGGCAGACCCGGCCGATGTGGCCTCGTTTCCCGCACTCATGGCAGAGTGCGTCGCGGAATTTGCATTTGGCCCTGGCATGGTTTGCTCCACAGCCAGCGCAAGGGCGTAAGGGCTTCGGGTGAGTGTCCCGGTCAGACCGCATCGATGGACCCCTTCTTCGTCGCTGCCTGACGACGAAGAGAGGTCCTCATGGTGCATCGTCATGAGCTGTCCTTCAGACTTGGATAAAATGTCGCTTGTCGGTGGTGGTACCGGAGTGCGGCTTCGCCGTAGTTGTGCAGCTGACTTTTTGGTCGCCTCCGCAGCCGTGGCTTCAGCGATGGCATCAGCAAGGCTGATGTCGCCTTTCGCCATCAGCTTGCTTTGCACGCCTAGTGCATCTAATCCCAGAATTACTCAGTCTCTTAGTGCCTCTTCTAAATCGGCAAACCCGCAGAGGCCTCCTAAATTTCGGATGTCTGCCACGAGATCAGCCACGCTCTCTCCTTTTTGCTGGTTCCTTTGATAAAACTCGTGGCGTCTCATGAGTGTTGGCATGGTTGGCGCGGAATGATCTCTCAGGATGGGTTTGAGGTCGTCCCAGCTCATGGCTTTCACTTCTCGAGGTTTGGCGAGTGCTTTTGCCATTTTAAAAACAGCCGGGCCGCAGTGCGTCAGGAACAGTGCCCGCTTTTTTGCTGGTGTGGCGTCCTTCAAATTATTCGTCTCAAGAAACATTTGGAAGCGATCCATGTAGGATTCCCAATCCTCTTGGTTTGGATCGAATAGAGCGGGTGGTATGATGCTGCTGGACATGGTTCCGTTGTTGGCGTCGTCTTCCACGTGCTCGGTCTTGCTTCCTGACTTCTTAGGTTCAGACGTCTCCAAAACCCCTCCTCGTCGCCAGTGTTAAGTACTTGGACATGGGTCGGAGTAAATGGAGACAGCCTCTGAATGTGAACTTTCAGCTCTTTATTGCATAGTGACTTCTCAAAACAACAACAGTGAACCCTGCCTTATATAGGCAACCTTTGTGAGAATTGTCCAATAGCGAGCTATGAACACAAGTACTTTAAACCAATAATAATCCTCTGTTAAGGGCCAATCGGATTCCTAAGAACTAGCCAATCCAATCTGGCCGCCTAACAGCCAATCAGAAGTGCAGGGCCAGAACCCTGCACTTAACCTCAAGCTCATACTTTATTAACTATGGTACGTACATAACAATATGGATGCTGGTTGAAACAGAATTTCCTCAAATGGGGCATTATTGACAGAATGCATATCTCTGCACACACATGTACAAACCAGCCAGCCATTAAAGGGGCAGTTTTATAGATATCTGTTCAGAAGTAAATTCCATTGAATTCATTGGGGCTTCATCAAGAGGGCATTAGGATACCAGTCTAAATCAGCCCTCTTGGGCTTAATCTAGCTTGCTGCGTTTCTTTTATTATTTTTATAGCAAAACTATTCCGAAATCTGCTTCGCTGTTTCTCAAGTTTCCTTCCTTTTTTTTTTTTATTAAAAAAAGAACAATTTTTATTTTAAAAAAATCTTTTTACAGAATAAAAAAACTTTAAAGAAAAAAAGGAAAAGTGATGAAAAAATAGCTGAAAGAAAAGAGAGAAATGAAAAAAGAGAAAAAGAAAAGGTAAAACATATAACGTCTGATTTTTTTTGTAACAGTTATAAATGCATTTGAATTTTATCCTTTCTCTAATTAGGGTTATACCAAAAGGCCCATCTCTCCATAGAAAGTAGAAACCAGAGCTCTATCCTCCTAAAATTGAATTTTCATAAGGACCTTTACGCATAATGTAAATAATTGACAAATAATTAAATTTCCAGAGCATTTGGATTCCTTCTGACTTTTACATTTTTTGTCAAAGGATGATGCAATCTTGTTAAATCTCTGCAAACAGTGTCATACCATCTACAAAATCTATACAGGTAGTCCTCAACTTATGGCCATAATTGAGCTCAAAATTTCAATTGCTAAACAGAATAGTTGTTAACTGAGTTTTGCCCCATTTTACAAACTTGCTTGTCACAGTTGTTAAATGAATAATTATAGTTAAGTTATTAACATGGCTGTTAAATGAATCAGGCTTCTCCATTGACTTTGCTTGTCAGAAAGTCACAAAAAGTGATCACATGTTTCCGGGGCCCTTCAACTGCCATAAATAAATGCCAGTTGCCACGCATCTGAATTTTGTTCATGTGACTATGGGGATGCTGCAATGCTTGTAAACTGTGAAAAGTCACTTTTTCAGTACTATTGTAATTTTGAATGGTCACTAAATGAATGATTGTAAGTCAAGGATGATTGTAAGCCAAGGACTACCTGCATTGAGAGGAAGTATATTGCTATTTTTACCATGGATCATAGTTTTAGCAACTGTCCCAGTGGTGTGTTTGTAGCAGGGGTGCGATTCTATCAGTACAGACCGATTCTATAGAACTGGTTGTTATGGTTCTGTGCAGTTCGGATAATTTAATTTTGTGAGTTTGCTTGCAAGCAAATTTTATGTGACAGACTCAGCCAACAGATTCCAGAAAGGTAGATCTGTGAGTGAATGTATGATTCTGTGAGCAATTCAATCTGCCTGCCTGTTTTTTGGGTAAAAGTTGCTCTTTTTTTAATAAAAAAATTCAATATTTACATAAATATTTATATTTACATACAAGCCATGCCCAGCCAGTCATGTGACCACCAAGCCATGCCCAATCAGCAAGCCACACCCACCCAGTCACATGACCATCAAGCCACACCCACAAAGTAGGCCATGCCCACAGAACCGGTTGTTAAGAAATTTGAATCCCACCCCTGGTTTGTAGGCTTTTGCTTCAGCAAGCAAGCTATATATGATGGATGTGACAGAGCATCTTGGAGGACTGAGGAATCAGTTGGAATCATCTTCCCAATACCAAGAATGAGAACAATTTTTCTTGATTCTCAGCAATATGGAGAACTTCAATCTGCAGAATTCTGGGAAATGGAATCCACACATCTTAAAGGCGCTCAGATTGAGAAGTACTGAATGGCAGTAAATGTCATGAGTGTAAATTCCAGATCGGTCCACATGAGCTTCTCCCAACATATGTCCATGCCCTTTTGTGGAGGAAAAAAATTAAGAGATGTTACCAAAAGAACATGAAAGAAACAGGTACTCAGCAAGACTTCTGACCTTCAGCCTTTCTTTTTAAGAATCAATAACAACTACAGATCTGTATTGCAAATAATGTTTCAAACCTTCTTCTCTCATTCAAAAATAAGGATGAGAGAGAAAAAAAAATCAATGACTATTTCTATGATCAGTGTTGCTTCCTGCTTTTCCTTTGAGGGCCTTTTAAAAATACAATAAGTAGAAACAAGTTCAGTTTGAATTTAAAGGCCCAAAGATAACATTTCAATGTTGCACCTGGCATGAGATTGGGAGAATTTTCACCCAGCTCCAGCAGAATGTCAGAATTTTACAAAGTGAAATGATTTAAGTTACTATGAAAATTGGTTGAGTGAAATACTTTCACAATAGGTTTTCCAGATAGATTTCCATGAATTGATTCACCAATCCAGCTTTCTCCAACCTGGTGCATTCCAGCTGTCAAGCTTATCAACCCCAGCCAGTGTTAATAAGTTGCATATATGTTTCCGTATGATTCAGAAGCTATTCTCTTTATTTCAAAGGATAAATTATGTTCTTCGGATTGTTTGGAGTTTCTGTGCAGGACTGGGACCCCCCATAATAAATATTTCGGTGTGATCTGGCTCTGTCCAGCTCTTAGCATTTAAAGACCGTTGGAGTTATTTGCACCAATACACTGTACTTGCAAAGCATGCTAACCTATGTTTTGTTCAGTCATGATTTACTGAATCAATCTAATAGGCTAGATTTCTGAAACACACTGAACCACAAAATTAACAAGTAGCATGGGCTTGCACAACAGACTAGCAAATGGCAATTCAGCCTACCATATTGTACAGCCATAGAAAAATTTGATAGGTGTTGAGTTTACTATCTATGTGTATATGTATCTATATGTATTTGGAGCAATAAATGGATCCCAGAATTCTACTAAAGATGCTTAACTCATTATGTCAAGACTGATAAAACTGAGCAGGATCTAGGATCCAAGAATTATACTAACCTCATTGATGTGTCTTTAATACTAGCATTAGATGTAAATATAAAATCTTGGAAACTGCAAGATATATTTCCAACTTTCTTTTATTAGTAAAGTTCATGAATTCAGGGACTCCTGGGCATTTTAAATAGATACTTTCTAGGTTTCTTATCATCTGAATGTAGTTGACATTTATGAGAAAGCTACCAAAGAACTTCCTTCCTGTCTCTTTATTGCATATGTCTAACATTCCTTTCATTTCTCTTTCAGGATTCCACAATCTCTCATGCGTTGCTATAAAGCAAGGGTTTTCAAAGTTGGCAAGTTTAAGACTTGTGGACTTCAACTCCCAGAATTCCTGAACTAACATGACTGGAGGAGGAATTCTGGGAGTTGAAGTCCACAAATCTTAAAGCTGTCAAGTTTGAAGACCCCTGCTAGTATAAAGCATGTTGGCAGGGGAATTCTGGGAATTGCAGTCCATACATCTTTAATTTGCCAAGCTTGAAAATTACTGCTGTAAATAGTCTTTGTTAAGATATTTAATAGCTGGAACAGTAAAGAGTATAATGGGCCAGAACACACAGTTATATTTGATTGGTTTGAGATTGCCTCCTGCATGAGGCAATCTACATCATGATTGGTTGCTGGGTGGAAAGGGGGAGTTTCCCTTTTCCTGCCCTTTTCTGTGTGCTCTATGCTTTTCAGTGGTTTACCTGATGATTTACCTCATGATGTTAGTGAATTCCTATCTTATTTACTGTAAATATAAATGTAAAATATATTTATTTATATAAAACTACAAGTTCATGTCAGTGTCTCTGACTCCATTTGGACACCGGCTGTGCAATTCGCTGACAGTCTTCAAGTTGCTTCAACCTGCAGTTTCCATCTCGGACCAAATATGTGCTTTGGAATCTCTCCATTTTGAAATTGAATGACGGATTTCTGGCTGTATAGATGTTACTGAGGCCTAGCAAATCAAATTATCACTTAATGAAATGACATTTCTTAGTTCTCCTCATGGAATCTTTCCTCCATTTGACTTTCAACCCAATCAAGTTTTCATGATTGGGTGAACATCCATCATAGCATTTTCATGTGTGGGTGGGCTTCTCAGCCTGATCCCAAACATAGCATTTGAAATCATTACAGTTTCTTTAATTCTAGGTTAGCATATGGCAGTGATGGCTAATCTTTTCATTGTCATGTGCCGAAAGTGAGTGCGCACATGCATACCTGCACCTATAATGCAATGCGTGTGTGACCTCCTCCCGCCCCTTGCGCATGTGCGTGTGACCCCCCTTCATGCTCTCCGCCCCCCCCCCGTGCATGCGTGGCAGATACCCAACAATCAGCTGGCTGCCGGGAGGCTCAGGCACATGCGCAGCGGATCTGTTCAGGCAACAGCTCATGTGCTGGCAGAAATGGCTCTGCATGCCACTTCCAGTACATGTGCCATAGGTTTACCATCATGGGCATATGGCGAGATATATGCACCCATTGTGGCTTAGGAAACTTTGTGATATGCAGCATAAGCTAGTCAGTATAGTAACTTTTAAAAGAAATCTGGAGCCAGCAACCATCAAATTAATATAAGAAAATAGGTCGATAAGTGTGAGAAAGATGGATGGGAACATGCTACCTACTTTAAATTTCGAGGGGGAATTTCTTCTGCTAAGTCAACAAATTAAAGCTTTGTAAGTCTGGTGGGGGTGGGGGAGAACTTTGGTGTTTGAGAATTTCAGATTCTCCTCTTACTGCATAAAGTCTAGGATGGGCAGTAGGGTGGGATAAGAAAGAATAGAAAAGTTACTTTCACATAAATGAAGACTGCTGGCTGGGAAATTCTGGAATTGAAGTCCATAAGTCTTAAAGTTTCCAAGATTGGACACCCCTGTGAACATGTTAGACTTCTGTAAAGAATCCAAACCAAAAATATTGCATGCAAATTAATTACAATCAAATGAAAATATCTTCTCCCAAAATATTTCCAGCATGTAAATTGTTCCACCAGAGGCAAAAATACTTTAGACCACTGCTACACAACTGTAAAAGATGCTTATAGGTCTTTACCACGAGTAGCTGTGGGACACTCTGACCACTGCATGATTCACCTTGGACCTGCCTACAGACAAAGACTTAAAACCATTAAACCAACAATTAAATCAGTGAAGACTTGGTCGGATGAGGCAAAGCTGAAACTCCAGGCCTGCCTTGATTGCACTGATTGGAATGTTTTTGAAGATGCCTCTGCAGACCTAGATGAGCTCACAGATACTGTAACATCATATGTTAGCTTCTGCGAAGACTTATGTGTTCCAACAAGGAACTTGCAAATATATAGTAACAATAAACCTTGGTTCACAGCTAAACTTAAGCAGCTACGTCATTCCAAAGAGGAAGCCTACAGAAAAGGTGACAGAATGCTATACAACTAGGCCAGAAACATATTAACAAGAGAGATCAGAGCAGCAAAAAGAAGCTACTCTGAAAAGTTAAAGAATCAATTCTCAACAAATGAACCAGCAAACATGTGGAAAACTCTTAAAAACATCACTGGCTTCAGCAAACCTCCTTCCCAGGCAGAAGGAAATCAACAACTAGCAGATGACCTGAATGTGTTTTACTGCAGGTTTGAAAAGAAACTACAGCCACCTATCTCCACAACCTACATCTCAAACACACCAACAACAGCCAAGCCTCCTACAACTGGCCCCAATCTATTGGGCTCACAACCTCTGGTGATCACAGAAAAAGAAGTGCAAGATCTATTACACAGACAGAAGCCAGGAAAAGCACCTGGGCCAGACAAGATAATTCTTTCTTGTTTAAAAGTCTGTGCTGACCGATTGGCTCCCATCTTCACCCGAATCTTCAATAGATCACTAGAGATGTGCTATGTTCCTTCCTGCTTCAAATGTTCTACCATCATCCCAGTGCCAAAGAAGCCCTCCATCAAGGAACTGAATGACTACAGACCAGTTGCTCTAACATCTGTAGTTATGAAAATCTTTGAAAGGCTTGTGCTGTCCCACCTGAAAACCATCACGGATGCTGTTAAGTCCTGGGCATGGGTGCAAGGAATGGAGACGAGACATCGGATGGTGACTTCAACTCTTTATTAACAAGAAAGAACGGAGCAAAATATCTGGGCAGCAGTAGCTCTTTTATAGAGCTTGCTGCCGTCAAAACAACCAATGAACTGAGTCTATCGCTTTCACAAGTGTCCAATCAGGGGTTCCCATTAACAGCCAATCAGACTGGCCAAACCTGACCAATCATGACTTGCTATCTACGGGCCAATGAGAATTGCAGGATTACAAGCCTGCTGTAAGACGAAGCTGTTGAGGGTTGTATTGCTGCGTTGGCTTAATCCATAACACCCCTCCCCCCTTGGTTCCATCTGAGGGGTGGGGTGACGTATTCTCGCAAGTAGGCAGGCTGCTTCACCTGTCTGCTCGACCTGCGCTGTTCCACCGGGTTCTGTCCCAGTTCTGGTTCTGGTTCTGGTTCCAGTGGGCTGCCAACTGGGTTGGATGGCGAAGATTGTGGTCCCGGGTTGCTTTTGTCAGCGCTGTCTTCTGGGTTCCCTGGATCTGCCTCTGTCGCAGTGTTGTCACGTGGCGAGGCTGCTCCCTGGCTCGGTTCTCCCTTGGATGGTGAGTATCCCCTGGGCTGTTGGGTTTCAATTTCTTCTTTGTCCTCCTTCATGTTCCTTCCCCCCCCCCCCCAGATAGAGGTTCTGGCGCTAATCTGGAACGGAGTTGGTCTATGTGACGTTTCCACATCTTACCATCTGCCATTTGTAGGCGATAGGATCAGGGTCCTGTAAGTTGTGTTATTGTCGCGGGGACCCACAATGGGTCGCCCGAGAAGTTTTTTGCAAACACAAGGTCCCCTTTCTGGAATGCTTGACACTTGCTGCTGGATCCCGGGGGTTGTTCTGGTGTGTAGTTTGGGTGGAGGCGATCAAGATGCGAGCGAAGTTTCCGGCCCATCAGGAGTTCAGCTGGGGTTTTGTTCATGGTGCTGTTTGGGGTTATGTGTTGGAGAAAAAGCATTCGGTTTATTTTATCGTCAATGTCGCCGTGGTCCATTTTGTGCAGGGTCTGTTTTACAAATTGAACCATTCGCTCAGCCCTATCATTGGCCGCAGGGTGAGCTGGCGATGTCAAAGCATGGCGGATGCCCCGATCTGCCAGGTATTGTTCGAATGGCAGGGCAGTGAATTGGGGGCCATTATCTGAGACGAGGACATCAGGAAGTCCGTGGGTAGCGAATAGTTTATTCAGTTTTTTAGTGACTGCGTCTGTGGTGGTGCTTTTCATTTTTTGGACTTCAAGCCAGTTTGAATAGGTATCCACTGTTAAGAGGAAAGTGTGTCCTCTTGTGGGTCCTGCAAAATCGATGTGGATATGGGACCAAGGACCTCGAGACGTTTCCCACTGAGTTGGGGGAGTCTTTGGAGGAGCAGAGTGAGTCTCCTGGCATTTACTGCATTTTGCTATCCAAGTCTCTATCTGTCTATCTAAACCAGGCCACCATGTTTAACTCCTAGCTAGTGCCTTCATCCGCACGATGCCTGGATGTCCCTCGTGCAGCATTTTCAATACCCTATATTGCAATTTCTCCAGGACTATGACTCTGTCTCCCCATATTATGCAAACTTTCTGGGAGAATAGTTCTGTTTGACAATTCCTAAATGGCTTGAACGTGTCATCGGCTGCACTGACTGGCCAACCCCATTCTACCCAGCTGAGGACTCGTGCCAAAACAGGGTCCTTTTTTGTCTCTAAGGCTATGTCTCGAGCGGTTAGTGGCGGCGATTTGAGTTTTTCAATTTGTAATATGGTTATGGTTGGAGCAGGGTCCTCTATAATGTCTGGTAGTGGAGAGCGGCTCAAAATGTCAGCGTGGGGAATGGTTTTCTCCGGGCGATGTTGCAATCGGTAATCGTAGGCGGCTAAAAATTCTGACCAACGTGTCATTCTTGGTGATAAGATATGGGGAGTTGGTTTGTTTCCCGCCAAAATACCAAGTAGTGGCTTGTGGTCTGTAATTATGGTAAAGGGTCTCCCATATACATATTCATGGAAGCGTTTAATTACGGATACAATAGTGAGGGCCTCTTTATCAAGTTGACTATAGTTCCTTTTGGTTTTAGACAAAGTTCTCGAAAAGAACGCAATGGGTGCCTCATTTCCATTTGGTAGGACATGGCTTAAGATGGCTCCTACTCCAAATGGTGAGGCATCACAGGTAACCGTCAAAGGGAGAGTCTCTTTGTATTGCATTAATACAGCATCGGAGGTTAAAAGGTCTTTTATCTCTTTGAACGCTTTCTCTTCACGCTGTCCCCAAACCCAAGAAGCCTTTTTATTGAGAAGTCTATGTAGGGGCTCATCTACGGTTGCCTTCTGGGGCAAGAAAATGTTATAAAAGTTAATGAGTCCCAGGAAGGCTTGAAGGTCTGTCTTATTCCTAGGTCTCAGGGCTTTTTTGATTTTGATTGCGGTTAGTTTTTTTCCGGTGGGGTGGATTCCCTGTCTGTCGAGAAGTCCCAGGAACTCCACTCTCTCTGTACAAAGTTGACACTTGTCTCGTTTTATCTTAAGGCCCGTGTCTTTGAATTTCTGCAGGACTTTTCTGAGTCGTTGTACTAATAACTCTTTAGTGGGGGCAGCTATTAGGATGTTGTCAAAATAAGGCACGACGCCTTTTATGCCTTGTAATAGTCTCTCCATTAAACTTTGGAAAATGCCCGGTGCCACACTTATTCCGAATTGGAGTCTATTGCACTTAAAAGCGCCTTTATGTGTAACTATTGTCTGGGCTTCTGCAGTTGCTGCATCTCCAGGGAGTTGCTGGTACGCCTGAGCTAAGTCCAATTTCACAAATATTTTTCTGCCACCCAGGGAATGAAGAAGGTGTTGGACCACTGGTACTGGATAAGCGCTCTGTTGAAGAGCATGATTTAGGGTGGCCCGATAGTCCCCGCAAATTCTTAACGAACCATCTGGCTTCATGGGTGTTACTATTGGAGTTTCCCAGCAGGTTCCAATACGCCCTGGGCTATCAGTTTATCTAGCTGCTCGTCGATCTTTGGTTTTAAGGCAAAAGGTACTCGACAGGGCTTAAGCCAAATGGGAGCTACATCGGGGCTGAGATTAAACGATATAGGGGTCCCCTTGTACTTGCCTAATGTTCCTGTGAACACATCCTGGAATTCCTGGATGAGAGTCTCTTCCCAGTCATCATTTCTGGTATGGTGTATGCCGGCTAGTTCCATTCCGAGTGGGGTGAACCACTGTAACCCTAACAAGCTGGGTCGGTCATGATCGACGACAGTCAGGGGAAGCATTGCTGTGCGGTCCATAAAGGATACTTGGATGTTGCTGGAACAGACAACTGGGATTCTGTTTCCCTGGTAGTCTTTCAGCATGATTCGCTGCATGCTGAGGTCCTGGTGGGAAATGGCAGGGATCAGTTGTTTGAGGGTTTTCCAGGATACCATCGATAGGGACGATCCCGAATCGACTTCCATCACACAAGGTCGATTCTCAATAGTAACCTTTACACGGATCTTTCTTGCATCGAACGATGAAGCTGATGATAATGGTTTGGTGGGCCTCTTCTCATCTTGTTGAAGAGGCAGGTGCTTGGTTTCTGTAGTAGTAGTGGTTGTTCCATTGGTGGTTGAGATGGTCCCGGTTCTCAGGAGGTTTGCCTATCTCCCGACGGAGGTTGTTTTCCCTTCGGTAGGGACTGGACTCTCATCTGCTTCTGCAGACCTTCGCGATGTGGCCTTTTTTCCCGCAGTTACGGCAGAGTGCATTGAGGAATTTGCAGTCCGATCGTGGGTGGTTTGCCCCGCAACCCGCACATTGGTGCAGACGTCGCTGGTTCCTTTGCTCTTGTTCCGAGAGGAGCTGGTTGACCTCCTCTTCATCACTGTCTGAGGATGACTCGAGGTCTTCGTGATGGGTAGTGGTAGCGTGCTTCTCAGTGGCAAGTGGGATCTCGTCGGTGAGTTGGCAAAGCGGTGCGTTCACTCGGTGCATTCAAGCGGCTGACTTCCTGGTTGCTTCTGCGGCAGTAACGTCGGCGATGACATCTGTAAGGCTGATGTCGCCTTTCACCATCAGCTTACTCTGCACGTGTGGTGCATTTAAACCCAGAACTATACAGTCCCTTAGGGCTTCCTCTAAGTTTGCAAAACCACCTCCTAGGTTCTGGAGGTCGGCTATGAAATTACCAATGCTCTTGTCCTTCCGTTAGTCCCTCTGGTAAAATTCGTGTCTTTGTATCAGTGTAGGTACTGTGGGTGCGTAATGGGCCCGGAGGATTGGAGCGAGGGTGTCCCAATCCATGGTCTTCACTTCTGCCAGTTTTGCTAATGCTTCAGCCATTTTGAAAATGGTGGGGCCAGAATGAGTCAGGAACACCGCTCGTTTCTTGCCAGGCGTAGCATCTTTTAAATTGTTGGTCTCCAGGAACATCTGGAAACGGTCTATATACGAGTCCCAGTCTTCGGTTGCTAGGTCGAATGGAGCGGGTGGTATGGTGCCACTGGTCATCTTGCCGTCCGTTGCGTGCGCTCTTTCGCCACGTGCTCAGTCTTGTCCGTTGTGTTTTAGTCAGCTCTATCGTCTCTGCATCCCACCTTCATCGCCAGTGTTAAGTCCTGGGCATGGGCGCAAGGAACGGAGATGAGACATCGGATGGTGACTTCAACTTTTTATTAACAAGAAAGAACGGAGCAAAATATCTGGGCAGCAGTAGCTCTTTCATAGAGCTTGCTGCCGTCAAAACAACCAATGAACTGAGTCTATCGCTTTCACAAGCGTCCAATCAGAGGTTCCCGTTAACAGCCAATCAGACTGGCCAAACCTGACCAATCATGACTCGCTATCTACGGGCCAATGAGAATTGCAGGATTACAAGCCTGCTGTAAGACGAAGCTGTTGAGGGTTGTATTGCTGCGTTGGCTTAATCCATAACAGATCCGCTGTTAGATCCCATGAAGTTTGCATACTGAACAAATAGATCAACAGATGATGCTGTTAACATGGCTCTGCATTATATCTTACAACACCTTGAATCTCCAAATACCTATGCAGGGGTCCTCTTTGTAGACTTCAGTTCAGCATTTGATACCATCATTCTAGACACTCTTCTAAGTAAATTAAACCAACTAGTGGTACCTGATCGCACTTGTAAGTGGATCATAAGCTTCCTAACAGATAGGAAGCAGCAGGTGACGCTAGGCGGAATAACATCCGATACCTGTACAATCAACACAGGGGCCCCCCAAGGCTGTGTGCTATCTCCACTTCTCTTCTCCCTATATATAAATGACTGCATCTCAAACGATCCATCTGTTAAAATACTGAAGTTTGCTGATGACACAACAATGATTGGTCTCATTCGAGACAACGATGAATCTGCATACAGACAGGAGGTTATACAACTTGCCTCGTGGTGTAACCAGAATAATCTGGAATTGAACACACTCAAAACTGTAGAAATGGTGGTAGACTTTAGAAGAAACCATCCCATACTACCACCTCTTACAGCACTAGACAACACAGTATCAACAGTACCTTCAAATTTCTAGGTTCTACTATATCACATGACCTAAAATGGACACCTAACATCAAAAACATCATCAAAAAAAGCACAACAAAGAATGTTCTTTCTGCACCAACTCAGAAAGCTCAAACTGCCCAAGGAGCTGCTGATACAGTTCTATAGAGGAATTATTGAGTCTATCATCTGCACCTCTATAACTGTCTGGTTTGGTTCTTCAACCCAACAGGACAGACACAGACTTCAGAGAATAATTAGGACTGCAGAAAAAACAGTTACTACCCACCTGCCTTCAATTGAGGACCTGTATACTGCATGAGTCAAAAAGAGGGCTGTGAAAATATTTTCAGACCCCTCACATCCCAGACATAAACTGTTTCAACTCCTTCCCTCAAAACGACACTATAGAGCACTGCACACCAGAACAATTAGACACAAGAACAGTTTTTTCCTGAAAGCCATCACTCTGCTAAACAAATAATTCCCTCAACACTGTTTAACTATTTATAAAGTATACATTACTATTACTGTTAATCTTCTCATCACTCCTTATCACCCATCCCCTCCCACTTGTTATTGTAGGACTGTAACTTTGTTGCTTGTATCCTTACAATTTATATTGACTGTTTCCTAGTACGATTTGATTGTTGATTGTACCCTATGACTATCATTAAATGTTGTACGTTATGATTCTTGATTCTTAACAAAAGTACCTTTTCTTATGTATACTGAGAGGATTTGCACCAAGACAAATTCCTTGCGTGTCCAATCACACTTGGCCAATAAAGAATTCTATTCTATTCTATTCTGGTGTGACTGTATTAGTCACACTTTAGAATTCTAAAGCTGATGGAAATTTTCTTCCAGCAGCAATTTTTTTTCCAATATTTCCTTTTCGGTTGGGCTTAATCAAATCCTACTAGGCAGTTTCACTAAAGAAACATCACAGCTACTTATACTTATTAAAACTGATGGGTCTTGTACTTACAGTTGGTTTACCGGGGTCAAAAAGGGGTTTGCTGTATTATGGGAACTCCACAACAGGGTCAACTGACACAGTCAACTAATTCTGAAAACGTTACATTGACCCAAAACATACTTATTCCTGCTATATACGTGTCCCAGGATAATGTTGCAGCATCCAGTCCGAGTTGGATAACTGGGACAAAGGTTTGTTCTTCCAAGTTTTCAGGCTTGTGCTGGAGCCCATCATTGGGAATAGAACTTAGTTCTGTCCAAGCAGAACCCACCGTTCCCACCTAGCCTTCAGGGAAAGAGCCTATGGAAAGACTATCTCTCAAAATATACCCCCTAGTCTACCGGTGTGTGTGTGTGTAATTCTCACAATCAATAATCAATTGACCATTTTTGCTGGGGGTGGGTAGCAAAATGGTCAATTGATTATTGATTATTATTTCTCTGACTAACAGATATTTTCAGAGATAATTGCTGCTGGTAAAACATTTAGATTTAGATGCAATGCAATTTTGTTGCTATTTAAAATATGCTCATTTGAGTGAGTTGCCCTTGGAGTGTTTAATTGAGTTTATATTAATTAGTAATTAAGGATGATTAGCATTTTTCTGGACTGAGTTTTGATTCACTTCTTCGTATTTACATGCTTATTTGAATGTTTATCTGATAACATAGATGACAACCTTCCATTTAATTTGGTAAGTCATCCTTTTGTACAAAAATAGGCAAACCTTTTTGGCAGCATTTAGGAAGGGTGTCAGAGAATGGGGTAGACTGAATGAGGTTTGCCATGGGCAGGGCAAATGACACCACCAAAAGTTTTATTTTTGCTGGAGAGTTGAATTTGGGGTGCACTGATATTTATGCATGCATTAGTGTTAAATCAACTCACAAATCTCTGTTTTTACTCTCTATATCTAGAGTTTATAGGAGCCTGACAGCTATGTGCTTGGATAGTTTAACTAATTTTCTTATACATTGAAAAACTGGACCAGATGACCCTTCTAGCCCCTTCCAACTCTACTAATATTTGATATTATTTGTGTTATGCACTATTGTGTTATGCATTATTTGTGTTATTCCTAAGAACTCTTTGGGCTTTAAAAAGAGGATCAGGGGCCACCTAAGGCTCTCAACATATGAATAGTTCATCTGTGACCTAGCCAGATGTGTTTAGAACAGTGTTTCTCAACCTTGAAAGGTGTTGGGCTTCAACTTCCAGAGTTGAGGTCCACATATCTTCAAGCTGCCAAGGTTGAGAAACATTACTTTGGAGTTTTAGAGTTCTTCAGTGTGACCTAAGAAGGCCATGAATGGAACCCAGAACTTGCTCTGGAGACCTTCTAATTGCCTTATCACTGAATTAGCTGTTCAGATGACTGAGTAATTCTGTCTGAACATTCTTAAAGTAGTGCTGCATTTTCTGCCATGAACTGCTCTGAGTATTATTTATTCAATATTATTATTTACTAGGAAAAGACTAGCACTGATGATGTTATCTACTATGGGTAATGAAACATCTGAAAGAAAATAATGGAGGTCAGAAAGTATCAAGGACCCTTCATTTCAACCCCAAGTTACAAATATTCTCCTTTATTACTAGGCAAAATCAGGATCCAAAGGAATGGAGGAAAACATGAAAATTGTCAATGAACCAAGAAGAAAAGAAAACCAAAGTCATTGAGTCATCTTATTCTGAATCTGGCTGTGTGGCTGACTCAATTAAGCAGAGGAGAAAGGATACACAGTGGAGGGAAAACTCATTGTTCTCTGTGCATTTATTGCATTTCAAGTGATAATTTTAAAACACAGCTGGAGGCCCTTGATTTTTCCTGATATTTGGATGGAATTGATGATCTGTGACTTTAATGATCATAAATGCATTCTTTTTTAAGCAGGTACATAAGAAATGGCAATTACAGGATGCTAAGTGGGAGGGAACAGCACATTGTGTCTTGTGCTGGGAACTTTCCATGGCTCAAAGTCATTTTTGGACTGAGGTTTATTAGTAAGCAAGAGCATCTCCTAGCCTGAGTGCTAGAATGTGAAATTTTGATTTGGGAAATGATTGCTGGCTTAACTGCAGTGTCACCCTTAAACAGGTAAGAAGAGTAAATGGTAGTTGTTATTGGTTCATGGTGCCTTGTATTGAATTTGGGATATGAAAGAATCCTGGCTACAAGGAAAGGTGATGAAGCAGGACAACAAAAGGATTATTTAGAGCAGGGGTCTCCAACCTTGGCAACTTTAAGACTTGTGGACTTCAACTCCCAGAGTTCCTCAGCCAGCAAAGTTCCTCAGAGGAACTCTGGGAGTTGAAGTCATCAAGTCTTAAAGTTGCCAAGGTTGGAGACCCCTGATTTACAGAATACCTCTCATAGTGCAATGGTCTAACCACAACTAACTTTGCTTGTCAGAAGGTTGCCAAAAGGATCACATAACCCTGGAACACTGCAACCGACATAAATCGGAGTCAGTTGCCAAGCTTCCAATTTTGGTCATGTGATCAGAGAAATGCTGCAACGCAATGGTGGGATTCAAATATGCTTACCGCCGGTTTGGTGGGCGTGGCTTGGTGGGCATGCCTTGCATGCATACACATACTTCGCCAAATGTGCACTTTGTTCAGGCACAGAGGTGTTCTAACTCACCTCCTGCAAGCCTGCACAATTCCGGTTGCTTCAGCAGCTGCCACACAGCACCCTTCTGTGCTACACCAAGCAGCTGAGCTTCAAATTCAGAGGATAAAGGTGAATATGGGAGCCTGTGCAGGCGGGTGGGCCCAACAGCAGAGTGGCAGAGAGAACCAGTTCAGTCTCCACTGCTCCTTGCTGTTATCGGCTCTGCAGAACTGGGCTGAAGTGGTAGAATAGCACCATTGCTGCAATGGCTGTAAGTATGAAAAACAGACATGCCATTTTTTTTCAGTGCTGTTGTAACTTCCAGTGGTCACTAAGTGAATGGCTGTAGGTCAAGGACTACTTGCATATTATGCATGCTTAAAATCCCTATGAACATAATGTACAATTATACACTCCTACACCTACCTATCTTTATTGTAGGGCAAAATAGCCCTCCCCTCATTCTCAGCATCTGCTCAGCACCACCTCTACCTGTGGCCTAAGAAAATGAGGGCACCAATGAACAGAAAAGAAACTTGGAATCCTGAATTCAGAGTGGCTACCTTTTCTGGTTGAGCCAGGAAACACTGCAACCCTTTGGATGAAAATTTAAGTTGTAATAATGACAACTTACACCCACTTAATGCTATAAGGCCTGAAGGTGGTCATGTGTGTCTTTAATTCCTATTTCCACAGTGCCTCTAAATCTTGTTGTTCTGTCCTGAATTTGAATACTCGAAATCCCCGCGCCTTGATTGGCTAAGGCGCGGGGATTTCTGATTGGCCAGGCGAGCCGCGCTGATTGGCCCGATTGAAGTCTCCCGCGATTGGCTCGCTCCAAGAGCGGGAGACTTGAATCGCTGCCATTGGCCGCGGCCGCCGCAGCGAAAAGGATAAAAGCCGCGGGCTTTTTCCTTTTCGCCGGTTCGGTTCACAACAGTTTAATAAAGAGCTTGAACGATAGTCACGATAGTCAGATAGTTCTTTTGCGGACACGACACTGGCGACGAGGGTGGGATCTCGACCCTGAACCGAACCCCGTGTCCAACAAAAGCCAGTTCCAGTGAAAGAGATGGCGAAGATCGCACCGCCCGCCCCCTTCAACCCCGCCAACGAAGACTGGGAATCGTACTCAGACCGGTTCCGAATGTACTTGGAATGCGCCGGAATGAAGGACGCCCTGGGCCCGCTAAAACGCGCCGTCTTCCTTACTCACTGCGGACCAGAGGTCTTCCAGATGGCCAAAGCATTGGCCAAGCCGGCAGACGCAACCGCCATGGACTGGGACGTCCTCGAGCCTATACTGCGGCGCCATTACGCCCCCGAGGTCCCCATCCTGAAACGGCGCAATGAGTTTTACCGCCGAAATCAGAAACCAGACGAGAAATTGAGCGACTTCGTCGCCGAGCTGCAGCGCCTAGGAGGACTCTGCGAGTTTGAAGGTCTAAACAGCCTCATAAGAGACCGATTCGTGCTCGGCCTATGGGACCCTACACTCCAGAGTCGGCTTATGGCCAAGGGCGACATCAGCCTAGCAGACGCCCTCACCGCAGCCGCAGCCGCAGAGGCAACCCGCTCATCCGCTGACAGCATGTGAAGATCCGACGCAAAGGGCGGTAACAACAACCCGGCAAGGTCGGCCGACCCTAGAAGCGAATCAACCGCACACTACGGAGAATTTCAGTCAGCCTCCAGCACGTCGGAAGACGAGGAGGACATACATCGCGTGCAGACGGGACGTGGCGACCAGCGGAATCGAAGAGGTCGTAGGTCGAGGACCAACTGTGCCGGGTGCGGCGGCGACCACCCCAGGTCAGAATGCCGATTTTTTGACTCTATTTGTAGGCATTGTGAACGACGCGGTCACATCGCTCGAGTTTGCCGCCAAAAGAAGACCCGCAGCCCGCCCAGATGGGAACAACACGACCGGAAGAAGGAAAGCCCCCCGCCCAAGACCAGAGAGCGCCAACCGGACGGTCAGTGGGACCGTACCCAGCGATCTTCGAGAGGCGGCGACGGTCGGCGAAAAGAAGAAACACACCAGACGGTAACCATCGGCCATGCCATCTCCGACGGCGCCAGAAAGGTACACGTTGAAGTCCATATCGAGGGCCAGCCATGCAAGATGGAAGTGGACTCCGGGTCCTACCTCTCCATGATTGCATGGCGCGAGATTAAGCGGCTCGTACCCACACTCCATAAGAGGAAAATTCATACCCAGAAAATCATCATAAAAGACTACCAAGGGAACCGCGTCCCGGTAGTGGGCACCAAGAGCTTCAATGTAACCTACAAGGGCCGCACCGAACAACTGCCACTCACCATCGTCGATCGTGACCGCCCAAGCCTACTGGGCTTACAATGGTTCGCCCCGCTTGACATCGCGCTGACAGGAGTCAACCACGTCGCCGACGACGGTTGGGAACAGCGGCTAGCCCAGGAGTTCCAGGAAGTTTTCGATGGAAGCTTGGGCAAGTACCAGGGGCCCCTTATTTCATTTGATCTAGACCCGAAGGTCCCCCCCAAGCGGCTTAAACCTAGGAGGGTACCATTCGCCCTGAAGCCTAAAATTGACGAGCAGATCAACAAGCTCGTCGAACAGGGGGTGTTGCAGCCGATAGACCATGCCCGATGGGAAACCCCGATAGTGACCCCAGTAAAACCAGACGGGTCCGTGAGAATTTGCGGGGACTATAAGGCCACCCTAAATGGCGCATTACAACAAAGCGCCTACCCAGTCCCAATCGTGCAACATCTGCTGCACTCACTGGGAGGGGGCAAGGTCTTTGCCAAGCTCGATCTCGCCCAGGCATATCAGCAGCTACCAGTAGATGAGAAAACGGCAGAAGCCCAGACCATCGTGACCCATCGGGGGGCCTTCAAGTGTAACCGACTCCAATTCGGAGTCAGTGTGGCACCAGGCATCTTTCAAAGCCTGATGGAACGTTTGCTACAGGGCATCGAGGGGGTGGTGCCCTATTTTGATGACGTATTAGTAGCGGCGCCAAATGAAGCCGAATTAGAAAACCGACTCAGACAGGTCTTAACAAAATTTAAAGTGACAGGACTTAAAGTTAAACGAGAAAAATGCCAACTATGCACGAAGCAAGTAGAATTTTTGGGCTACCTTCTAGACCGGCATGGCATTCACCCTACAATTAAAAAAGTGAAAGCCATCAAAGAAGCCCCTACCCCAAAGTCTAAAACGGAACTACAAGCGTTCTTAGGGTTGTTGAATTTTTATAATGTTTTCCTACCCCAAAAGGCTACGGCGGCGGAGCCTTTGCATAGACTCCTGGATAAGGCGGCAACCTGGACTTGGGGGAGACGAGAGCAAACCGCCTTTCAAAAAACCAAAGACCTCCTCACCTCCGACGCCGTCCTGATTCAATTCAGCGAAACCTTGCCCTTAGCTGTCACTTGCGACGCATCACCTTTCGGCGTCGGCGCTGTCCTCAGCCATACCCTCCCCGACAAAAGGGAAGCACCCATCGCTTTTTTCTCCAGGACTCTGACTAAACCAGAGCGGAACTATAGCCAGCTGGACAAAGAAGCCTTGGCTATAGTTGCCGCCGTTAAGTGTTTCCACGAATACCTATATGGCCGCCCGTTCACCATTGTGACAGACCATAAGCCACTACTGGGAATCCTCGCCGGAAACCGAGCCACCCCGAACATTTTATCACCCCGGATGACAAGGTGGTCCGAGTTCCTGGCAGCCTACAGCTACGAACTGTTACACAAGCCAGGTAAGAAAATTTCGAACGCGGACGCTTTAAGCCGTTCCCCCTTACCAGACTCTGATCCTGACCCAGCACCAACAACAAACACCCTTAGCATTGAGAACCTACCCATTACCGCATCGGACATTGCCAGAGAGACGGTTAAGGATAAGCGTCTGGCGCGAATCCTACATTGGCTAGAAAAAGGCTGGCCTGAAAGGGACACTGACGAATCCATTAAAACGTTCAGAAACCGCCAGACTGAACTTTCACTTCTTAAGGGATGTATCTTGTGGAGTGACAGAGTAGTCATCCCGGACAGATTGCAAGGGAGGGTCTTAGAGATGCTGCATGAGGGTCATCCTGGCATCATCAGGACTAAAGCCCTGGCCAGAAGTTACGCTTGGTGGCCGGGGATGGACAAACAGATTGAACAATGGGTCGCCAAATGCCATCGATGCCAGGAGACCAGACCCAGCCCACCCGCAGCACCCATCCGGGACTGGGAAATACCAAGGGGGCCCTGGTCCAGAATCCATTTAGACTTTGCGGGTCCAACAAATGGGCATACTTTTTTGATCACAGTCGACGCTTACTCCAATTGGTTGGAAGTAAGCGATATGAAATCCACTACCACGGAGGCTGTCATCAAAGAACTGTGTAAACTGTTTTCCACGCACGGCCTCCCAGACGTCGTCGTCTCAGATAACGGGCCCCAGTTTACTTCCCTCGAGTTTGAAAGGTTTTTGGCGGAGAGGGGCATCCGCCACGCATTAACGGCACCGGCGCATCCGGCGGCGAACGGTAGAGCGGAACGGATGGTCCAGTTTACTAAAAAAACCCTTCGGAAAATGGACCACGGGGAGATCAACGACAAAATCAACAAACTCCTCTTCATCCAACACATCACCCCTAACACCACTACCAACAAGAGCCCAGCCGAACTTTTAATGGGCAGGAAGCTGAGGTCCCCACTTGACAGGTTGCACCCGACTTACAACCCGGAGCGGCCCCCAGACTCCAGCTCCAAATACCGGACATTTGCCCCCGGTGACTTAGTTTACGCCAAAAATCTGACGGGGGACCCCCTATGGATCCCAGCCGTCATCACTCAAATCACCGGTCCACGGTCGTACCGGCTCCAAACCACCGACGGGCGAGCCTGGAAACGACACATCGACCAGCTCCGGTCACGTACGGCAACAGACCTCAACCCCCAAGAATCGAACCAAGGGGGGAGGGAACACCCGAATAAAATAGCGCAAGAAAAAATCCAAAAATACTCACCGGAACGCAGCCATCGCGAGTCCCCTCCGGAGAAGAACCACCTGGCCAGCTCAACCGACTCGGAGAAACCAAGCGGGAGCGGCGAAACCCGCAGCTCAACCGACCCGGTAGGCCCAGGCGGGAGCCACGGAGAACGAACCGGCCCGATCATCCAGCCGGTTCACACAGAGGGAGGAGCAGCCAAAAAGATGACCGCTCCGGCCGAGGTACAGCTTGAAACTGAGTTGCGCAGGTCAACTAGGACTAGACGGAGCCCCGCCTACCTGCGTGACTACGCTACGTGATGGACCATACCAAGAGGGGAGGGGTGTTCTGTCCTGAATTTGAATACTCGAAATCCCCGTGCCTTGATTGGCTAAGGCGCGGGGATTTCTGATTGGCCAGGCGAGCCGCGCTGATTGGCCCGATTGAAGTCTCCCGCGATTGGCTCGCTCCAAGAGCGGGAGACTTGAATTGCTGCCATTGGCCGCGGCCGCCGCAGCGAAAAAGATAAAAGCCGCGGGCTTTTTCCTTTTCGCCGGTTCGGTTCACAACAGTTTAATAAAGAGCTTGAACGATAGTCACGGACTCTGAGCTTTCTTTTGCGGACACGACACTTGTCTTTCCTTATCAGGAGTCTCTTCAACTCATGACAGTCCTCCATTGAGAAAACTGAGGAGTTAAGTGAAGCTAGTTCTCAGGAAATGACTATCTGAAGATACTATCTGAACTTTTTAAACTCAGGTCTATGTCTTTTAGGGGTAGAACCAGAGGTGGTATTCAGCAGGTTCTAGAGAACTGGTAGCAGAAATTTTGAGTAGTTTGGAGAACCGGCAAATACCACCTCTGACTGGCCTCACCCCTGCCCCCATCTATTTTCTGCCCCGAGTCCCAGCTGATCGGCTGGGTCTTCTTTGGTTGTCCTACACAGGAGAACGGAACTGGAAAGCAGGTTAGTGGAGTGGGGAGGGAATGGCGATTTTGCAGTATCCTTCCCCTGCCATGCCCACCAAGCCACGCCCACCAAGCCACACTACACCCACCAAGCCACACCCACAGAACTGGAAGCAAAAAAAATTGAATCCTACCACTGGGTAGAACAGTTGGGCAAGATGAAGAAAGCAAAAACTACATAGTTTTATTAATTAATTATGTGGTGTCAACTCTTAGCAAACATATCAACAGATTTCTCTCTACTATAATTTATAGCCAACTCAGTCCCTTAGATCTTCCAACAGTACCTTCATCACCACTGTAACTGAATTCATCCTCCTTGCTGCTGGTTGTTATCTTAACTTTCCTTCTATCTTTTCTATCATTATAGACTTCTCCAGAAAGCTAGGTTTTTACATGATGTGCCCAAAGTATAAACATTTGAGTCTGGCCATTTTACTTCAAGTGACAACTATGGGTTGATTTGTTTAATGACTTCTTAGAATAGGAATTCATGATCTCAGAACCACTGAATATAATCTTTCAGAGCTCCTGACACACAGGGAAACTACCAGAGGAGTGAAAAAGAGCTGATGTGGTTCCAATGTACAAAAGAAGTGGGGAGTGGATCCAAGAAACTACAGTCTGATATTAATACCTGGGAAGGTCTTAGAAAAAATAATCAAGCAGCATATTTGTAAGTATAGATACCAAAGAAGGATGACTTAAAGGCACTTCTAGGACCAAAAACAAATGGCATTATGTTTATTTAATTTAGTTACAGCACTAGAGGTCCTTCCCTAATTACCATGGTGAGCCCAAGTGGCAGCTACAGTATCCAAAATTTGACCCAAAAAGAGGTTGCTTTTGTTGGTTTTAGAGTTTATAGTTCTGCAACCTTTCTTTTCTGTTCTGCCCACCTGCTTTGCTTAGGCACTAGCAAGGGAAGGTTGCATATTAATGAGGATTAAATGTCTAGCAGGATGCCTACTACAACAAAAGCGGGAAATAATTATCTCATTAAGCTCAGAACTGGGTATTTGTCATCTCACAGCTCACAGAAGTAAATACAGCTGCCTTGTCCAAGCAGCCTGTCTTCCAAATGTTAATTAAAATGTGCAGGTCAATCATAGGACAGATGAGGTTTGTGATCTGCTCTTTTATAACCCTACAAGCATTTTTCCCCCTGTCTGAAATGTAATGGATGAAAATAAGTACAGGCTTGTCTTTTGCTGAATCTATCTTATGCTTGTGTGACTGTATTCAAGCCAAAATGCAAAAAAAAAAAAAAATGCATTGGAAAAACTGAAAGGTTAATTCATTCTTAACCTGATCACTCTAGCCTAAATTCCCATAGCAATTTAATAGAATAACAGAATAACATAGTTAGAAGGGAACTTGGAGATGTTGTAGGGCACAACATCTAGTTCTTGGCCCCGCTTTTTATACGTTTTGCAGAATAACAGTGTTGGAAGGGGCCCTGGAGGTCTTCTAGTCCAACCCCCAGCTCAACCAGGAAACCTTATACCACTTCAGAAAAATAGTTGTCCGATCTCTTCTTAAAAACTTCTAGTGTTGGAGCATTCACAACTTCTGGAGATAAGTCATTCCCCTGATTAATTGTTCTGTCAGGAAATTTTATTCCTTAGTTCTAGATTTCTTCTCTCCTTTATTAGTTTCCATCCATTGCTTCTTGTCCTACCTTCAGGTCCTCTGGAGAATAGGCTGGCCACCTCTTCTTTGTGGCAATCCCTCAAATATTGGAACACTGTTATCTTATTACCCCTAGTCCTCCTTTCTTTAAACTAGATATACCCAATTCCTGCAACCATTATTGATGTTTTATCCTCCAATCCCCTAATAATCTTTGTTACTTTTCTCTGCACCCTTTCTGCAATGTCAGCATCTTTTTTATATTATGGTGACCAAAACTGAATGCAATATTCCAGGTATGTGATCTTACTAAGGCATTATAAAATGGTATTAATACTTCAGATGATCTTGCTATCCCTCTATTAATGCAGCCTTGGTCGTGTTGTTGTTTTTTGGCAGCTGGAGCACACTGCTGGCTCATATTTAAGTGATTGTCCACCAGGACTTTATTATATACCATAAAAATAAAGATACTCCACCCCCATTCCCTCCCAAAAACCAGAAAAAATAAATCCTTGAATCCCTTCCCATTTTGCTTCCTTAACCATGTCCTCAGATCTTCTACTTCCTGTCTCCCAAATCTTCCAGTGCAGTCTGAATTTTTGAAAGCTTTCTCAAGAAGACATACTGTGAAATATAGTGGCATGTTCAACTTGCATTCATACCTCAAATTTTTTCATGCAGAAAGTCATAGAATTGTACCATGTAATGGTTAGAAATGATCTTTAGAGATCATCTGGTTTAGTGTTTGTCAACTTGGGAACTTTAAGATGGGTGGACTTCGATCTCCAGATTTCCCCAGCCGGCAAATCTTAAAGTTGCCGAGTTTGAAAAACATTGATCTGGTTCAACCCCTGTCTAGTACAGGTCCTATGTTGCATTTCTCCATCTGACCTTAAGAAGGTTCTCGTGGCAAGAACAGAGAAAATCTTTGACTGGATCCCCAAGCAATTACTGCCAACACATAATATGGGGGTAGATGATTAAATAGTCCGAACAGAAATAAGGCAATGTCTGCAAAAGGGAGAGACAGTATGTTCTAGGAGAAGCTGTTCTGCAGTAGTGCTGGATCTTCTCCAGTATGAGTAATGTTTAATTATGTTTAGAATTCAGCTAAATACCCCAAACTTTAACATCTGCCTTTTGCCCCCAGTATGCAACACAATTATTCAGCATGATTTGCAACCAAATGTGGAATATAATTCAGACAAATGAGATCATAGCAGAGCAGAAATGTGCTAGATCATAAACTTCATAAACATTTATAAACTTTTCAAGAGATGGCAAAACCTCTCGAGCAATAAGCTATCAGGATTGTATGACCTTCTCTCTTGGTCTTGGATTTTCACAGTGATGGACACCCTGGCAGAGGAATCTTAACATAATTGGTAGGAGTGGAGAATGCAAAAATAAATTCTTCCCCAACATACATATCTCCCAGAAAGGAGCATCTCCAAGAATGTTACATTGCTTTGTTGCAGTGTCTTCTGCACTCAAGCCAGGGTGATTACTGCTACTGTAAACATTAAGAATGAATAGGAAGGGGGGCTTGGCAACTTCAAACATCTCAATATCAGAAGAGTGGTGAACAGCACAAATACAATTGTGAGACCAGAGTTTCAACTAGACCATTTGTTTTTTTCCAGTGCATCACCTAACCAAGAGGGAACAGTTCATGGGAAAGATTTCATATCCCTGGATGTGAAGGTCCAATTAAACTGATATATTGCTACTCATGCCTATGCACTGTAATATTCTCAATTATGGGTTAACAAGGATTTAGAGAAGGTTTAATGATTACAGGGGGGAGAGGTTGGATTTTGTAGCTACATAAAGATTCTAGGCTGATCCCTCTTTTAAGTCCAACCCCTCCCCCACCAAATTCTGGGACTCCTTCCCCTATGCTTGGCACTCTCTGGACAGCTTACAAATGTCAGCAAATTGCCCCCAACAATCTGGGAATGTTGGAAGAATGGAAGGCTGAGTCAACCTTGAGTCTATCAGGATCGAACTCCAGACAGTGTTCAGAGTTAGTTTGCAATATTGCATTCTAACCACTATACTACAGGGCTCCTGCTGCGGTTGCACTGTCCCAGTGTCATGTGATTGCTATTTGCAACCAGACAGGTTTAACAGATAATAGATAATCAGAGTTGGAAGGGACCTTATAGTCATCTAGTCCAACCCCCCACCCAAGCAGGAGACCCTACACCATTTCTGACAAATGGCAATCCAATCTCTTCTTGAACTTCTCAAGTGATGGTGCTCCCACAACTTCCAAGGGCAAGCTGTTCCATTGGTTGATGGTTCTAATTGTCAGAATTGTCTCCTTATTTCCAGGTTGAATCTCCCCTTGTTCAGTTTCCATCCATTATTCCTTGTCTGGCCTATAGGCTCTTTAGAAAATAGATTGACCCCTTCCTCTCTGTGGCAGCCCCTCAAATAGTAGAAGACTGCTATCCTGTCTCCCCTGGTCCTTCTCTTCATTAGACTAGCCAAACCCAGTTCCTGTAACCATTCTTCATATGCCTTAGTCTCCAGTCCCCTAATCATCCTGGTTGCTCTTCTCTGTACTTTTTCTAGAGTCTCAACATCTTTTTTATAATGTGGTGACCAAAACTGGATGCAGTACTCTAGGTGTGGTCCTACTAAGGCTTTATAGAGTGGTATTAGTACTTCCTTTGATCTTGATTGTATACCTCTGTTAATGCAATTTAGGATTGCATTAGCTTTTTTGGCTGCCGCTACACACTGCTGGCTCATATTTAGCTGGCTGTCCAAGATCCCTCTCACGGTTACTGCTATTGAGCCTGGTTTCATCCAGTCTATATATGTACTTTTGGTTTTTCTTGCCTAAGTGTAGGACTTTACTTTTCTCTATATTGAATTTCATTTTGTTAAATATGGCCCAGTGTTCTAGTCTGTCAAGATCCATCTAGATCTTGAGCCTATCTTCTTCTTGAGTGTTAGCTATTCCTGCCAACCTTTGCATCTCACTTCTGACAAGCAAAGTCATTAAGGGAAGCCAGATTTACTTAATGACTACAAGATTCACTAATTGGGACTTTCAGTTTGAGCCTCTTTGTAGACAGACCAAAACCGTGATCGTGTGCGGTTTCGATCCGTGCTTGCCGCTGGAGCGCCCCGAGCTGGCTAAGCCACCCCGTAAATGTGGTGAAGAGGGGGGAGACTGCCAGAAGGGTTGAGGACAGCTGCACCTCTCCTCCTCATCTGGCCATTACTCCCTTTCCTGAAGGCAGTTGCAGCAGTGGTCAAAAATGGCTTAAATAACAGTTGAATGGATAAAGTTAAAAGGTATAAAGGTGTCATACTCCAATTTGTAACTACAGGAGAAAATTTGTTTAATGAGAAAAGAAAATATGAAATTGAAACAGGACAGACAAAAGTATAAATATATTGATTTGAATTGAGATGAGATAATTAAAAGAAAATTGAGAAAATTAAGAGAGGAGAAAAACTATGTAGAAAATGTAAAACAGTAATAAGATATGGAATAGAACATAAAAGTGAGCATGAAATTGACTTTGTGTCTGTATGAAGAAGTGTAACCCAGGACCATGCTATTTTCAAAAAAAGATGTTTTATTTGTATTATGGTTTTTTTTGCGTGAAAACCCAAATAAAATTTTCAAAAAAAAAAAAAAAAGATTCACTTGTTGACTGCAGTGATTTGCTTAACAACTGTGACAAAAAAGTAATAGAATCCACCTTGCTTAGCAATAGAAATTCTGTACTCAATGGTGGTCATAAATCCAAGACTACTTCTATATATGTTTTTAAACATATTTCTGGACAGCAGCCAAGCCATGGTCTTTATAGTGGTCGAGACTAAATCATCTGTTGGAAAATTCTGGAGAAGGATTTGATACAGTAAGTACACCATGTAAAACAGGCCCACAATTTATGAATTTCTACATCTCTATTTGCTTAATTGCTATACAGCTTAAAAAATATTACAAGTATGAAAATCTATTATCAACTAATTTGACCTGCCATCTATTTACTGTAAAAGAAAATGAGTAACAGATAACCCAGTGATTATTTTTCCTACCTGTTTGGAGAGCTTGAAAGATAGAATATAGGAGAGGTAAGAGTGGGGGCAGGTGGGGGGGGGGGCAGCTAGAGGTAGTATTTGCCGGTTCTCCGAACCAGTCAAAATTTTCACTACCAGTCTGCCAGAACTGGTCCGAACCGGCTGAATACCACCTCTGAGGTAACCTCAACAACAAGCTAAACTTTGCAAGCCTGTTAATGATCTGCTACTGTATTTAACTTGCAGAAAGTCTTCCAATAATTTCTAAATGGCCATTTAAACTCCCCAGTTATAATTTCAAGGAAAAGTTTTATTTTATCAAGAATCAAGTGAGGATATTTGATCCTGGAAGGATCAGAGGGTTTGAGACATTTTATTGTTATTATTTTGGCTACATTTACAAAACAGGGAAATCTATTTTGTGATTACCTTCTGCAAGAAAAAAAGATTAGGAAGAGGGCTAGATTAGTTTATTTACTCTTTCTTCACATAACAGAGAAATATTTTGTCTTTCTAGCAGCATGACCTAGGAATTTAAGTTAAAACTTTGAAAGTGTAATGGAATTAGAAACTCTTCCATTTTTTAAATTCCTCCTCCTCACCTCCATTTCTTGTTACCAATATTGTCCTGCTGTTTGCATTTCACCTGTAATGCTTAGAATGTGCCTGACTGCGATAACCGCAGGAAAATAATTGCTGCTTAAATGAAAATGCACAAGGGTACAGTGAGGTGCAATCCCCAGCAATTATTTCAAATGCAAGAATAAATAGAAAGTAGAGGGAGGTCTATGCTTTGCTGTTAAGGAATCTCATATATATGTTAATATTGGTAGAATGTCAGCTTCCTCCAATTTGTTCTCTAACAGTCCTGCTGACTTGTCTTCTCTGTCTTTTCAGGCTACTAAATCGGGAGGGTGGAATGGGCATGGCTTGAAGTAGTATTTATCTTATATCAGCAAAAAACATCTGTGACTCATTATTGGGTGCATTGTGTACTGCAAAGGCCCAAGTTCCTTGAGACAGGAAAGGAATAAACTGCTTAAACCTCAGTTCACATTTGCTTTAGATGAGAAGAAGACAAATATGAACTTTCTCCCTTTTGGACAGCCTAGAACCGTAATGGTGAACCTATGACATGCGTGCCATAGGTGGCATGCAGAGCCATTTGTGCCGGCATGCGAGCTGCAGGCAAACTTACCTCACTGGGCATGTGCACGCCTCACAGCTGATTTTCGGCCAGTTTGAGGCTTTTTTCTGCCTCCCAAAGGCTTGAGGAAGGCTTCTGTAGGCTTTGCAGGCCGAAAACTAGCCCCATTTTGTCACTTCTCGTTTTTTTGAAAATACCAGAAGTGACTCTATGGAGCTAGTTTTCAGCCTGCAAAGCCTGCAGAAGCCTTCCTCAAGCCTTTGGGAGGCCAAAAAAGGCCTCAAACCGGCCAAAAATCAGTGCAGGTAAGGAGGTGGGGGGGGGTATTACATGCACATGCATAGGGGCATGGTGCGTATGGCACGCGAGCACGAGCCTGCAGGCGCACATACAATTTTTGGCACAGGAGCCCAAAAAGGTTAGCTACCACTGGCCTAGAATAATTCCCCATCAGAAACACTGCTTGAAGCTCTGCAGTCTGGTGTCAAGGTCTCTTGTAATCCAGAGTGATCTTTTTTTTCTTTTGTTGGTGAGATATTCCTTAGCAGTATTCAAAACTTTATTGTATTTGACATTTTCTCAAATTACATTTCTGCCTTGGACTCAAACTTCTTTTACCTGACCAGTGACTTTGTTGTGTCTCTTCATCTTGTTCCTCAACCCCTGATGCTCGTTGATTCATTTCCATAGATGAGTGAATGCAGCACTTTTGGAGCTACCCAGCCTATTCAGAAACTATTACTATCAGAAGTACATAATTTTTTTCCAGATGTTTGTTTATTGGTCCTTTGAGTGACATGTGTTAGGAATATGAGTCACCTAACAGCTATTTGGGTTATAAATATATAAACCAGGATAAACATTTTAAAACTGTATCTTTAAGAAAATGCAAGACTGTAATTAGGTGTGGTTTCTCAAACGGCCATAAGATGGAGCCAGAAATCTGGTTTGTATTAGTCTTAGTCTCAGAAGAGAGTGTGTCTGAATGAGTATCTCTGTTTCCTTCTGTTGGAAAGTATTGCTGTTCCTCCATTTCTTCTAATTGACTGATATTACTGGATTTGATGTAAGTCTGATACTGAACTGTTTATGATACTGGAATTTGATATTTGGATTATCCCTGGATTGAAAACTGACTGATTTACTTGTGAATGACTTTGGACTGCTTATTTTGAACTTTGCTTAAACCTTTCTGGAAGTAAAAACCTACATTTACTGTACAGTGTATCTGTGTTCTGTATGTGTATTATTCAAACACTACTCTCAAATACGTCTCCCTGTATGCGCTCATTCTCCTAATGGCGAATTACTTCAACAACATGCCTGGGCAGATCATGGAGAGCTAACTACAGTACATACAGTCCTTTACTTATGAGATAGTCACTTCTCCTTTGTGGGTTCCCCCCCCCCCAAGAGGGCTAAAGGCCAGGTAAAGACAAAGCTTCAGTGAACAATGATTGGATTGCTTGATTTGGACAGTAACAGCACATTAGGAAATCCAGTTCTGATAGTTTCTGTTTTATGTTAAGGACCGAGGTCTGGGCTGGGTGAATATGTAAAGTGAATGCATATAAAAGAGACAAAGATCTTGGCTTGCGGGAGAATTAACTTTGATCAGCTTTTTCAGGGACTAGATCTCCTGATTTGTATCTTTTCCTTTCAACTTCTAGGTCTTTGACATGTATTATGTATGTGCACTATAACAACATTTAGAATTCTTAAAGAACCAGGAAAAGTTTTCTCCTTCTGAGTAAACCATCGGCAGAGATATTTCTCTGGAAAAAAGCAAGTAGAGCCAGCATACCTACTTAGCTTTCCCCAGAATGGGCAAGTTTTTTTTAATCCTTTGTGTGCTTTACAACCTCAAAGATTAAAAGCATGAAAACATCTGGAAGGTACCAGAATGAATTCCTTTCTTTTCTACCCTTAAGTCTCCCCACACAATAAATCTTCTCAGAGGGCTGCATTCTGGCTTTGTATGATTTCCACAGTCAGATGACTTGCTATCATGGACAAGGAGGCATACTGTCATAAGGCCTCAGCATGTCCAGAGTGTGGTGTGGAACCTTATTAGGATTCCACAGATTCTAACTTTGGATGAAAAGGAAGCCTACTGCTAATCAAATACTTTTCAAAGTAAAATGTATAGCTGTTTAGATTGAACATAAATATTGTGTTAGCTATTTTGTGCTAAGCTGATTGAAATAATCTTTGATGGGAAGTGTGTATAAATCACTGCAGCTGCCCAACTGTTGTGCACACCAAGAATCAAAATTATTCAGTTGCTTACCTCCCAAATGATTGGCCATAAACACTGGCTTAGTTGTAATGACATTGTTGCTCACAATGTGCCCAGAAAACCAATTATGAGAAATATAAACCACGTAACTATCAGCCCCCAGGAAACACAAATATTATTAAGGTTGGTTATAAACAGTTAAGATGAACACAATGCATACTTTGTGGCATCCAAGTTTGGATTCTATTGACGCATACAATTTCTTGGTTATTTAGATTTTGAAGATTAATGCTGAGTACTCCAAGAATGGTTGTCACCTAAATAATAATCAGAGTTGCAATGGCAACTGACTTGTCCTAATGCTACCTCCTACACCATTAGTTATGCATTTGGAAAGTTATTCTTCCTTACAGCAGAGGAACAGCATGTCTTTTGACCTGCAGTCTTAAGGAATTAATCAACTGAATGAATAAATTGAAGTTGGCGGTACGAATTTTGGATTTTAAATCTCTAGCATTTAAGAACTCTGGGATGCCCATGCAAATGCTTATTCTTCTTTGGGAAGGAACCAGCCTATTTCAGTTTCTATCTTTCAGCTGAATCTGGTGCACCATCCAGGAGGGCAGCTGTGTAAGCAAAACTAATTGCCAGCCTTCAACTGCATCCATTTATGAGAAGGCCTCTGGGTTCATATTGGCAACTTTAGAAAATAACGAAAGCTGATAGACTGTCCTTAGCTTTCTCCAAAAGCAAACCAAATTGTTAAGTCCGCGTGGAAGGAAGCCAGGAGTCGGTGACTGTGTATCAAGCTCTTTTATTTAGTCGGGAACCGAACTGGGGCAAAAGGAAAACTTTGCGGCTTTTTATTTCCAAGCCGCGGCGGCCACGGCCAATGGCACCGCTTTGAATCTCCCACGATTCGAATTGACCAATCGCGGGAGATTCTCAGCGAGCCAATCGGCGTGGCTCACCTAGCCAATCCGATCGCCCCGCGCTTTGGCCAATCAAAGCGCAGGGATCTCAAGAATTCAAATGAGGGGACAGAACACCCCTCCCCTCTTGGTTCAGTCCTTACGTAGCATAGTCCCGTAGGTAGGCGGGGCTCCGTCTCTGCCTACTGGACCTGCGCAGGTCAGTCGTAGGTTGGATCCCGGCCGGTTCGGTCGGGGTCTCTGTTTCTCCGGACTCCGTCGTGGGAACCGCCTGGTCTGTCTGGCCGGGCCACTCTCTGCAGCTCCCTCCTGGGCTACCCGGGTTGGTTGAGCTGCGGGTTTCGCCGCTCCCGCTCGGTCTTCCCGGGTTGGTTGAGCTGGCCTGGCTGTCTCTTCCTGGCGAGGTTTCGTGCTGGCTGCTTTCAGGTGAGTATGGCTGGTTTATTTTTTCTGGGTTTTGGTTCCCGGGGTATCCCCTCCCCTCTTGGTTTGTGTTGAGGGGTTTGGTTTTTCTTGGTTGCGTGTCGGTGGTGTCTTGTGTGGTCATCCTCAATCTTAACTGATCGATGTGGCGTTTCCACGCTCGTCCGTCGGTTGTTTGTAGCCGGTACGAGTGTGGGCCTGTTAGTTGTGTTATGATTGCTGGTACCCATAATGGGTCTCCGGTTAGGTTTTTCGCGTAGACGGCGTCGCCTGGTGTGAAGGTTCGGTGTTTGCTGGTGGAGTCTGGGGGTTTCTCTGGGTTGTACGTGGGGTGTAATCTATTGAGTGGGGACCTTATTTTCCTCCCCATTAGCAGTTCTGCTGGGCTTTTATTTGTTGTGGTGTTCGGGGTTATGTGCTGTATGAAAAGTAATTTATTTATTTTGTCCTGGATCTCCCCATGGTCTATTTTCTGGATGGTTTTCTTTGTGAATTGAACCATCCGTTCCGCCCTACCATTTGCCGCCGGATGTGCCGGGGCTGTCAGTGCGTGTCTTAAGCCCCTTTCCACTAGGAATTTTTTGAATTCTAGCGAGGTGAATTGGGGCCTGTTGTCGGAGATGAGGACGCCCGGGAGGCCGGTGTGTTGCGAAAAGTTTGCAGAGTTCTTTGGTCACGGCCTCCGTGGTGGTTGTTCTCATGTTGCTTACCTCCAGCCAGTTGGAGTAAGCATCTACGGTTATTAAGAAAGTGTGTCCTTTTGTGGGCCCGGCGAAATCTATGTGGATCCTAGACCACGGTCCCCTAGGGGTTTCCCACTCTAGGATGGGTGCTGTGGGTGGGCTTGGTCTAGTTTCCTGGCATCGTTGACACCTTGCTACCCAGGCCTCGATCTGTTTGTCCATCCCTGGCCACCAAACATAACTTCTGGCCAGGGCTTTTGTCCTAACGATGCCTGGGTGCTCCTCGTGTAACAGTTTCAAAACCTTCCCTTGTAGTTTTTCCTGGATGACTACCCTATCCCCCCATAGTATACACCCTTTTAGTAGCGAGAGTTCCATTTGTTGGTTCTGGAATGTCCTGACGGACTCGTCATTGTCCTTTTCCGGCCACCCTTTTTCTACCCAATGCAAAACCCGCGCCAGACGTTTGTCTTTATTAGTTTCTCGGGCAATGTCTGATGCGGTTATGGGAAGGTTGGGTAGAATCTCTATGCTGAGGGTGGTCATCGTGGGTGCTGGGTCAGTGTCTGGTTTGGGTAACGGTGAGCGGCTTAAGGCATCCACATAGGAGATAGTCTTACCAGGTCGGTGTGTGAGTCCATAGTTGTAGGCAGCCAGGAATTCGGACCACCTTGTCATTCGGGGAGACAGAATGTTTGGGGTGGCCCTGTTCCCTGCAAGGATTCCCAGCAGCGGATTGTGGTCAGTGATGATGGTAAACGTCCGGCCGTAGAGGTACTCGTGAAACCTTTTTACTGCGGCGACGATAGCCAAAGCCTCTTTGTCCAGCTGGCTGTAGTTCCGCTCCAGTTTGGTGAGGGTCCTTGAAAAAAATGCGATGGGTGCTTCTTTTCCATCGGGGAGAGTGTGGCTGAGGACAGCGCTGACGCCGAAGGGTGATGCGTCGCAAGTGATGGCTAGTGGTAGGGTCTCGTTGTACTGGATGAGGACGGCATCCGAAGTGAGCATGTCCTTGGTTTTTCTGAAGGCGGCTTCCTCGCATTTCACCCAAGTCCAGGTAGCCGCCTTGTCCAAAAGCTTATGCAAAGGCTCTGCCACGGTCGCCTTTTTGGGCAGGAAGACATTATAAAAATTAAGTAGCCCCAGAAACGCCTGCAGTTCTGTTTTGACTTGGGTGTGGGGGCTTCCTTGATGGCTTTAATTTTCTTGTTGGTGGGGTGAATGCCGTGTCGGTCTAGGAGGTATCCTAGGAATTTGACCCGCTCTGTGTACAGCTGGCATTTTTCCCTCTTCACTTTAAGCCCAGTTTCTTTGAATCTCGTTAACACCTCCCTTAGGCGAGTCTTTAGTTCGGCCTGGTTGGTTGCCGATACTAGTACATCATCGAAGTATGGGACCACCCCCTTGATGCCCTGTAAGAGTCTTTCCATGAGGCTCTGGAAAATTCCAGGTGCCACGCTGACTCCAAATTCTAAAGGCTTCCCGGTGGGTAACTATGGTTTGCGCCTCTGCAGTTGCTGGTATGCTTGGGCCAGGTTGAGTTTCGCGAAGACTTTGCCCTCTCCCAGTGAGTGTAAGAGATGCTGCACTACTGGGACGGGGTAAGCACTTTGCTGCAAGGCGCCATTTAGGGTGGCCTTATAGTCCCCGCAGATTCTCACTGACCCATCAGGCTTAATTGGGGTGACTATGGGGGTCTCCCACCGGGCATGGTCTATGGGTTGTAATACCCTTTGCTTGACGAGCTTGTCAATTTGCTCGTCGATTTTCGGTTTGAGTGCGAAAGGTGCCCGCCTTGGTTTTAGGCATTTCGGGGGGAACGTTTGGGTCTAGGCTGAAGGATATAGGGGGCCCTCGGTACTTGCCTAGGGTGCCATTGAACACTTCTTGGAAGTCCCGGGCCAGTTGCTGCTCCCAGTCGGCTTCGGCAATGTGGTCGATGCCCGTGACTGCGATGCCTATCGGTGCGAACCATTGAAGTCCCAGCAGACTAGGTTGGTCTCGATCGACGATGGTTAAGGGAAGTCTTTCGGTGTGTCCCTTGTAGGTCACTGTAAACTGTCCTGTTCCAACTACAGGGATGCGGTTTCCCTGGTAGTCCTTGAGGATTAGCCTCTGGTTTTCTAGTTGCCTTCTCTGGATGGTAGGCACCAAGCATTTAATTTCTTGCCAGGCTACCATTGAGAGGTAGGACCCGGAGTCCACCTCCATTTTACAGGGTTTGCCTTCGATGCCTACCTCCACGTAGACCTTTCTGGCATCTGTGGTTGTGGCGTGGCCGATGGTGACCATCTGATGTGTCTCTTCTCTACGCCGGGTCTCGCCACCTCGTTGGTCTCGTCCGTTTCACTCCCAGCGGTTGTCTGCTGGCCGGTCTCTGGTCCTGGGGGGTGTGCTCTCTTGTCTCCGCTCACTAGGGTCCCATCGTCTGGGGCTGTGGGTCTTCTTGAGGCGGCAGACGCGTGCGATGTGGCCCTTCTTGTCGCAGTGCTGGCAAACGGAGTCGAAGAACCGGCATTCAGATCTGGGGTGGTCGCCTCCGCAACCGGCACACGCGGTCCTCGACTTACGACTCCGCCGGCTGCGCTGATCGCATCCTGCCTGGAGACGGTGGATGTCTTCCTCCTCATCTGACGTGCCCGAGGTGGAGTGGAGTTCGCCCTGGTGTGTGGTAGTGGCAGGTTGGGCTTCGGTCGACCTTGCAGGGTTGTTGTTTTTGGTGCGGTCCCCGGCGTTCGGTCTCCGCATGCGGTCTGCTGATTGTCGGGTTGCTTTGGTGGCCCCGGCTTTGGAGATGGCATCGGCGAGAGCGATGTTGCCCTTAGCCATCAACCGACTTTGGAGAACGGGGTTCCAAAGGCCGAGCACGATTCGGTCCCGAAGGGCCTCGTTCATGTTGGAGAACTCGCATAGTCCTCCCAGGCGTCGCAGCTCTGCAAAGAAATCGCTGAAACTCTCGCCCGACCACTGGTCCCACCGATAAAATTCATGTCGTCGGATGAGGATGGGCACGGCTGGCACGTAGTGTCTCCGGAGCAATGGCTCGAGGTCCCCCCAATCCATCGCGGTAACGTCGGCAGGCTTGGCTAGCGCTTTTGCCATCTTAAGCACTGTGGGCCTGCAGTGTGTTAGGAAGATGGCTCGTTTCTTCGGTCCCGTGGCATCCTTCAGATCGTTGCATTCGAGGAACATGTGGAATCTGTCCATGTAAGATTCCCAGTCCTCGGTAGCGGGGTTGAAGGGGGTTGGTGGCGTGATGCTGGCCATCTTGTCGGTTTGCTGGCTTCCGTCGGACACGTGCTTCGATTCAGGAAAGGGATCCCACCTTCGTCGCCAGTGTTAAGTCCGTGTGGAAGGAAGCCAGGAGTTGGTGACTGTATCAAGCTCTTTTATTTAGTCAGGAACCGAACTGGAGCTAAAGGAAAACTTTGCGGCTTTTTATTTCCAAGCCGTGGCGGCCGCGGCCAATGGCACTGCTTTGAATCTCCCGCTATTCGAATTGACCAATCACGGGAGATTCTCAGCGAGACAATCGGCGCGGCTTGCCTAGCCAATCTGATCGCCCGGCGCTTTGGCCAATCAAAGTGCGGGGATCTCAAGAATTCAAATGAGGGGACAGAACATAAATAAACTGTGCTATGCTGATATGATGAAAAGCTAAGTAGTCAGTAAGAGAGCTGAGAAGCAATCTGATGCATTTTCTTTTTCTTTTTAATAAATGATATTTTGTTGTTGGTCAAAACTCATTTTGTAACTAGTTGAGCTCACAGTTTGATGAGAAGACAATATATTTGCAGAATCCCAATAGTGCTATGAGAGCCAAAAGATCATTTACCCCTGTATTACAAAGAGGATGCTTGCAGAATATGGTGGTGGATAGGTGTATTTGTGTTGCAATGTTGCTTAGAAGTATGAAAGGTGGGTATTATATTGGGCATTGCACTGGTACAGTTGTGGACACCTCTGGCTGTACCATACCTGTGTGAGATAGCTGCACAGAATACAAAGTGTATGGATTTATGACTCAGAGGCAATTTTCTCCCGTAACAACTTTAAACAGTGGTATGCAGAACTACTACAACAACCACCACCTCTGCTCTGTAAGATTAAATGTAGTCTCATCTCCAATTGATTTCCCATGGCTCTCTTAAAAGATGGAAACATCATTCCAAAGGCCAGAGTCTTTTAAAATCACACTTTTATAATAGATTAACATTTTAAAAGAAAAATAAAGTCAGCTATGTCAAATGCCCAAGAACTTTGGTTCTATTCAAGCCCCTCTAGTTTACAAATGTTTTCCCTTAAAGATGCATTGTTCACTGCTTAAGCCATTAAAAGCCAAGTCAGCCTCAAAGCCTTCACATCTTTCTGTGAGGTTCCCTTCCCATCAATGCAAAGACGTTCAAGAAACAAATGCTTGCTCAATAGCCCTCATCCCCAAAACCAATAAAAGAAAAATAACATGGATAATAATCATTACAGCACAAATGAAAGGTAATAGAGGTTCCAAGTCATTTCCCATTTGGCTGCCTGCCACAATTCTAGTGATGCCTAATCATGAAAGATAATGGATTGTATTGATTCAAATGTCACTCATCTGGTACTGTCGATACCTCCACACACACCCCCAAAAGCATCTGTGACTGACATTTTTTTTCTTTTACATTACAGTACCCTTCTGTCACATCATTTAAAAACACAAGAATTTGCAAATCAGGCAAAAGAAGGAATAGAAATCTTTCCCTTTTGCTGCAGCATACAAGGAGATCTGAACATAAGAAACCCAGATTATTAAAAGCAGTTACTTTTCTCCACAATCCTTCAAAATTGCTTTCCAATCGGTTACCTCTTGCAAGCTTACAACAATCTTGTAAGATTCATTGGAATGAGGCAGGGGAAAAAGAACAGCCAAAGGAAAACCAGTGGATTTTTATAGGTAAAGAAAGATTTGAAGAGTCAATGCAAATGCAATTCTATGAAACAGATTTTGTACCTTGCCTAGAATTCACTTAGTATGTGCTGAATGTATGTAACACACTGCACTGTAATCTACTTGAGTAGATGTTAGGCTATCAATACTGGGACAGTGTAGTTTGGGGTTCAACATGAAGCAACCCCAGAAAAGTGGGTGAATAAATCAAATTAAGTTTATACTTGCCCACAGAGACAGTGAGATCTTTTTCCAATGTATTCAAGCAGAACGTAAACCATCGTATTTTCATTTGGGTAGGGTAAAATAGGCCCTATGACATCAATGATCCCTTTCAAGTTCTAGGAATTAGTGAAACCATGGTATGTGTGCCATATGAACTCAGCACAACACTTAGTAGGGAGAATCATAAAGTATACAAAACTGTTTCAAAAAATCCAGTTGGTTGCATTTTCCTTTTGGAGAAAGGTTGCTAGGTAAGCCATTATTTCATCTTCATACATATATTTTACATTTTAGTTTTTTTAAAAAAATATGTTCAGAATAAGAAGACAGGCCTATCAAAGACAGCCTTTGTTGGGACTTATGTTCAGTTTTTTAACAGTGCCCTTAACAGTGATGGCAGTTGTGAAATTAGTACTCTCCCCAAATGCATTCTTACAAATACTATAGGTTTCAACTGAAAAAATACATGTCAAGCATTTATAATACCATATCAGATGATTGAAAAAAAAAATCACATTGGGGGAAAAAATCACTTGCAAAAAAATTGTATAAATGCCATCTAAAATTATATCTATTAAAGAAAGTTTGTCCAAAAATGTGTCTGAAATTATGCATTTTTCTTTAAAATGGCAAATTAATGCAGCTGTAGAAGGAAATGAATGTAAGGTTTTAAAAATGCAAAATTAAGTGAAATTGAAATTCACAATTCATACAGCCATCATTAACATGTTTTTTCTTGCTTGGAAGTTTGAAATTGTGTGGCAGTGTTCATTTTCTTTGGATGTCTCATGTCCAGGGATTATGAAATGTGGTGGTGCACTTACCAGAGTTAGTCAGCTACTGCAGCCTACAAAGCTTTGATAGTCTCCTCTTAGACAATGATAAGCCACCATGTATTAACCACATGTGAGCATGCAAAACCAATAGTGATGGGTAAATTCCTGAATCCATTCTGACACATCTTCAACATTTTTTATGAAGTTATGATTTGGTGATCAACAAAACTGAAGTAGAGCATTTATTACCATTCCTGAAATTTTTTTTTTTTTGCATCTCTTAAACTTCAAGAATAATGAGGTGATTGTACAATAGTAATAATAATAATAAATGCAAAGCTTTGACCATCCTATCGACAAACACAGTTAAGCCTTCTGTCCCCTTTTCTTGCAAAATGCACTTCTTTTGAAAGGAAACAAGAAGATATTTTAGCTGCTGATTTTGGTAAGCATCTTGTTAATTGCTTGCTTCACATGAGTAGTGGAACTTCGCCTCCGAGTCTTGCCTTGAACCATTTTCCGGCGTCGCACTTCCCGGCAAAGCTCATAAAAAGCTTCCATAATGTTGCCTTCTCCTGTACACGCAGAGCATTCATAAAAGGCACAAGCTAGTTCCGTGGCCAGCTTCTCCCCTTCTTCAGTGCTGACCTGCCTGGAGTGATCCAAGTCTGCTTTGTTCCCCACTAGGATCAAAGTAACGTTCTTGGGTTTTTTGACTTCATCCAACAAGTTCTTTAGAGGCAGGACTTCTTCAAAGCTGCCTCTATCTGTGATATCATACACCAGCACGAATCCTTCACCCCATCGTACGTGTCCTTCCTTCTGAATAACATCCTCCTATTTCAAAAAAGAGACATAGAAAGAAGGAAGTTATTTTACAGAACCGCAGGAGACAAGATTCGTATAGATATTAGGGACCTCTGCATAGCAAAGTTTCTATGTGATATTATTTTGGGGAAATTCTCTGGGGTCTGGTATTAAATGCACAGGGACACAAAGTTGCACAAAGCAATGTTCTCTTAGATTCTTGTGGAGAGAAACATTAAAAGTCCTCTGTTTACTCCACATCCAAGAGAATATCACCAGATATCTTTGTTCCCAATTTTAGACCACTGTATTATTCTAACATCCTGGCTTTTTTTTTTTTTTTAATGATAATAGTTCTCCCCCTTTGAGCTTTGCATGGCCTGGCTATTATGGTCAGACTAAGTTACACTAATTGATGGTTGTTCTAAGGAATGGAATATGAATCTCATCTATCCAATTGAGAAATATTTGCACTGAGGATGAAAATAGCCATACACATCTGGCTGAAGAATTGTCTTTATGATTTGAAGATTATTTTTAAAGTTGGCGCTGGCTTCTCTAGGTATGGTGAACCTATGTTTTTCAGAAGCTGATGAATTGCATGTTAAGATTTAAAATTTAAAATTTAGTAGCTGGAGCCATGGGTTGTGCAGTGAGCCAAAATACACAATTGTGGTTGATTGGTTGGAGAGTGCAGGCTCCTGCGTGAGGAAAACTGCTGTGATTGGTAGCTGTGGGTGTGAAGGGGGCGTTTCATTTTTTTCCGCCTTTTTCTTTCTGTGTGCCCTGTGATTTACCTCATGATGCTCCCTCCTATTTGCCTATCTAGTTTGTTGTGTATATTGATGCAAAATATATTTATTAGATAAAACTAGAAGTAGGTGTCAGTTTCTATGGCTTCGTTTGGACACCTACTGCACAATTCTCTGACACTACAACTTCCAGCTGCTCCAATTAACAGAGGTTGTGTTTTTAAAAATGTTCTGCTTTGTAATATTCTAACTTTGAAATAGCCCATTTAAAGGTTGATCCATTTCCATTAAATTCAGAACAGTTATTCTGAGATTAGAATGTGACATTCTGAAATTAACTAAATAACAGAATTAACAGAATTGGAAAGGATCTTGTAGGTCATCTAGTCCATCCCCTAGCCCAAGCAAGAGACCCTACACCATTTCTGACAAATGGCAGTCCAATCTCTTCTTGAAAGCCTCCAGTGATGAAGCTCCCACAACTTTGGATGACAAGTTGTTCCATTGGTTGATGGTTCTAATTGCCAGGAAATTCCTCCTTACTTCTAGGTTGCTTCTCTCCTTGATTAGTTTCCACCCATTGCTTCTTGTCCTGCCTTTAGGTGCTTTGGAGAATAGCTTGACTCCCTCTTCTTTGCGGCAGCCCTTGAGATATTGGAGCACTGCTATCATGTCTCCCCTAGTTCTTCTTTTCATTAAACTACACATACTCAGTTCCTGCAACCGTCCTTCATATGTTTTAGCCTCCAGTCCCCCTAATTATCTTTCCTGCTCTTCTCTGCATTCTTTCTGTTATAAATCAGAACATTCTGACTGTAAAACATATTGTACTTTTTGATTAGGCAGCAGGTCCACGGGGAGAGCAATACTGGAGATTGTCCTTTGGCATTATCTGGAGGGCTACAGGTTCCATATTCTTTAGTTTTGCATATAAACAGGTTTTTAAAAAAACACATCCACGTTTTATTACTTCAGCTACAACATTATAAACCACTGCATCTGAAAGTTAAGATTTGTAAAACTGAATGCAAGCTATAAAAAAAAAACTATTTGTGGGGAAAAAATTTGCTGCAAATATCATACCATTTAAAAAATACCTTGATAAATATTTCAATCCCATTACTGCCATAAGCATGTGACATTTCAGTAAATTCAGTGCAACGTTCATTGAATTTTGCTTTCCATTTTCACTCTGGCATTCAGCTGTTGCTAAGACAGATCTCTGACATCTGGCCTGCCTTGCAAAATTATTATCTACTCAGAACTTTGCTACATTTAATTTGTGTGTGTGAAATGTGAAATGATGTGATAATTAAACCATTTTTCAAATATTAGTCTTCATCATCGTAAACACATGGAGGGAAAAAAACACTATAAGGGGCTGCTGACTTCATCTTTCATGCTCTTCTGTTTGTGGTAAATGATAAAATATCAGTGCCTTTTTATTCTAGTTGGGAATGCGAATGTTTGCCAATTCTTTCTTTTCCATAATTTTCCTAGTGAGTGGAGAGCTGTGCCACTAAATTCCAATGACAGAGGCGGATTTCTTTATCTATCTGATTAATGTCAGTGGAGAATTACATTTCTATACTGGATGAGATTCCCTTAGAAATGACTTATTTTCCTGTACTTTTTCATACAGGTCAGACTTCTATTTCCTCCAATTGCTCATGAGCAAAATTGTTGGAGGAGGGCAGTGAAGGAAAGAGAGAAAAGGGAAGGGAGGAAAGGAAGGAAGGAAGAAAAAGAAAGAAAGAAAGAAAGAAAGAAAGAAAGGAAGGAAGGAAGGAAGGAAGGAAGGAAGGAAGGAAGGAAGGAAGGAAGGAAGGAAGGACAGCTTTCTCTGTCACTTTTGTTTTTCTCTAAACCAGAAAGAGGCACAATACTAGTTCAAAAATAGTAGTAACATTATATGCAAGTTGAAAAATATTAGTTTGATTGGAAGACTTTATTGAACTCTATGCTCAGATGTACTCTGTATAGACCAGGGATGAAGTTTTATCTTTGTTTGTATTCTTGCTTTTTAAAAGCCCCTCCTCATTTTATTTATTTATATAGGATCTCCCAAATCAATCATATATAAACCAGTCCCCCTGGACTTGGTTGGGCTTACTCTCAAGAGCACTGAGACAGGATGGAATCTTTAGATTCTATGGAGTGAAACATCCCATAATAATGTTTCTTAAAACTGCCCTAGTCCACATTTTTCTACAACAGACTTATATGCAAGGATTCATAATCAGACATCTCAGAGATGTTCCTTTCTAAAAAAGTATTTAAAGCAGTTGTATAGGCACCAACTCAAACTAATTCTTTTACCTCTTTTCCTGCTCATAAGATCATTTTGGTATGAGGAAAAAAAAACGCATAGGGGAATATTTAATACCTATATATCCACTCTAACAGCCCTAATTACAGCTCCTGGGGCCAATTCCACATTTCAGTTCAGGTTTAGTCCTACTCTGCCTTTCAGAAATATTTGGAAGGAAATTATAATTCTCCTTCTTCATCATCATTTGGTCTCTAAGACATCACTTCCTTTGGAACTTTTACAGAATCATAGGACTGGAAGGAATTTGGTGGTCTTGTAGTCAACCCCCTGCAGTCTATTCTTGAAAACCTCCAGTGATGGATACCACATCAGGAGACCAGCTATTCCATTGATTAATTTTATCACAGTCAGAAAAGTAATTCTTATTTCTAGGTTGGTTGCATATGCACCAAAGACAAATTCCTTGTGTGTCCAATCACATTTGGCCAATAAAAAATTCTATTCTATTCTATTCTATTCTATTCTATTCTATTCTATTCTATTCTATTCTATTCTATTCTATTTTATTCTATTCTATTCTATTCCTATTCCTATTCCCATTCCCATTCCCTTCCATTCCATTTAACAAGCTTTCACCAATTACTTCTTGACCTGACCTCTAGTGCTTTGGAGAATGTCAGCTCCCCTTTTCTTTGGGACAGGCCCTCAAGTCTAGTTATCATTTAGCCTCCAGATACTTTATTACCTTTATTGCTCTTCTCTGCACACTTTCCAAGGTCTCAATATCTTTTTTGTATCATGGTGACCAAAACTGGATTCAGTATTCACACCAGCATGGTGTAAAATAGTACTATCATATCTTGTTGTCTTGACACTATCCCTCTGCTGATGCAGTTTAGGACTGCATTGGTTCTTTTGGCAGCTGTAGCACACTGCTGACTCATACCTAAGTGGTAGTCCACTAGGACACCTATATCCCTCTCACAGTTATTCCTGTTGAGACAGGTACCACATATTCCATACCAGTGCATTTGGTTTTTCCTTCCTAAGTACAGGACCTCATGTTTCTCACCAATAAACTGAATCTTGTTGGAGAGAGCTCAATGCTCAAGTCTGTTAAAATCCTTCTGGATTTTCAGTCTATCTAAAATATTGAATATTCCTTTCCAATTTGGTGCCATCTTCAAATTTGATGAGTTCCCCTTCTATCCCCTTGTCCAGATCATTTATGAAGAGGTTGAAGAGTATTGGCCCAAGACCGAACCTTGAGGTACCCATCTGCATGCTTCTTGACATTCTCTTATTTTGCTTGGACTAATAAGCATGTAAACCAACAAAAATCAGTTGAAATTTCTGCTGTTGTAAGGAGCCCTAAAGCTACCAAGAATATGAAGCTTCCCTCTCATACTCTCTCACAGTTGGCCTACTATTTTTTTATTATACTCCTTTGTCCCTTTAATAATATTTCTCTTATAATATTTCACGTGTAAATACTTGACAAATTTCCCCTAGTGTTAATTATAGTTTTCTGGCATTGGCATTTTGCTACAGAGATCAGCAATATTCTTACCTGCCCAGCTGTATCTAGTATTTCCATGGAAACAACTTCATCATCAATGGTGGCTTGATGACGATAAGTGGACTCTTTAAAAAGGGAAGATAAATACTACATTAAAAGGAAATAATCAGAAAATATGGTGCATTTCTTTATTCCCTGCTCCAAAAATAGAAAAATAGACACCAAAATGTTCATCTGAGAAACCCAAATAGTATTTCTTCTTTATGGAAAAATTGATTGTCGAAAATATATAAAGAAGGAAAAGTTCATTAGAACACCTACCTCTGAAGAAATGTGGACAAATATATAAAAATGTGCACAAATATTGCTATGAGCCATTGATTTTTTAAAAATAGGGTCCCTGCAAGCAACTAAACCCACCTTTGAGCTGATTAAATCAGAATCTTGGCTATGATAAGAAGTGACAGCTTGTCCTTAGCTTTATAGAACAGTTCTTTTTTTTTTTTTTACACTGACAGTGTTTATATTTTTGCCCTTTGAGTCAATGTTGGCTCCCAGGAACTGCTCAGATTAGTCTCTGCAATCTTTTGGGCAAGATTTTCAGAAATAGTTTGCCACTGCCTTCTTTCCAGGGCTGGGACAGAGGGACTGGCCCAAGGTCACCCAACAGAAAAGAATTTGTGTAGCTCAAGTTTGAACTGTGAAGTCCTTGCTGTTCTTTGAGGTTGGCTGGGACCATGTCACATCTTCAATGCTAGAGCAGAGAGGAGTTTGCTCTCCAAGTCCACCCACCTGGTATTGTAACTCATGGTGTCCCAATTTCTAGCTTTGTGCTATACAAATGGATTCTTAAATGACTCTAGGCTTTGTTTCTATCTCTCAGTCTAATTGTCAGCCCAGGAGATTTTAGAACAGAGTTTCCCAATGTGGTAAACACATCTTTGTTGTTTCCTAAGATATTACCTATGATTTCTGGTGCAGATGCCAAAAAGCAAAGTTCAACAAAAATGACTCCAAATTGAGGCAATCAGTTCATCTTACATCGTTTCCCATGGAATTTCAGTTGGAAAAACCATGCAATTCAGCAGACTTGCATCATTTAACCTAGTATTTTTTTAAATTAATTTTTATTTAATTTGGGGATCTTGTTATAGTCAATAAATTGGGGTGTTTCATGTACCAAGGCTTTTGTAATGCTACAGAGATCTGTATAAAGGGAAAAAATTGGGGACTGTTATTTTAGAGTAAATGGAAAATAAAAAAATGCATTCCAATTTGTGTCCCTGTAAAGATGGAAAGGAAAGGATATAATTGTAATTTATTATATATTCAGAGAAGGTAATGCAATACATGTGACTTTTTCCCTGGCATTAGTTTGGACCTTCTGCCACTGTCATTATTCAAAGGATAGACTTGTATTTGATTATGTTTGATCTTGTTCCCTGACTGGCTTAAGAGCCAATATTCTGGAATATGTTAAAGCCAATACTTCAAATATTTAGATCCATATTTGAGATATTTGTTTGGTGTTCATTTAAAAGCAGCAACAACACTGCAGGATGGAGAATTCTGCATCATACAGCATCACACCTCTCTCTTTCCCACTGACCTTATTAATTTATTCTAAATTGCCAGTTGCACCTCATTGACATAAAACAAAAACAAGAGAAAAACATTAAAAGGAGACTGGGGAAAAGAAAACAAAGTAATCTCCCCTGCACTGCTGTGAATTGTCTGGTTAATGAATTTGTTGCAGAATAAATAACATATAAATAACAGTGTGGTCTTCTGTATCTCTCTTCCAAGTTATTCTGTGCTAATAGGATAAATACCTAGAGCTAGTGTACTTGTGAAGCAACAACTGGGTGGGCAAATGAGGTGCAATATCATGAAAAAACAAAGCAAAACCTGTGGTATCCTTAAAGTTGATTTTAAAAAAGGCAGTCATGGCTGTACCATCTAAACTTCAGCTATGTGATCTACATAGAAGAAGGTGGAGCTTCATTTGTACTATTTTGTCTGCTACCTTGAGCTCTTGACCAGATCTTACACACATTTCTATTTGTGTATCCTCCCACAAATGCAGAGACCCTCTCCAGTGAAATTCAGAATAATCAATATTTGGGAAGTTAGTCCTTCAAACCCAGTCGTGCTAAAGCCAGAGCTGAAGATGGATGCAGAGAATCTTATCTGTCACTTCAGTAAGCAGTCTTTTTGGCTGAATGGGAATGCTTGACATGTGGTGTAATGGTATGTAAGAATGACTTTGGGAGACAGAAGGAAGAACCATAGAGAGGCCGGCTAGAGATTTCTGGCAGTTAAACTCAGCAAGTCTTAAAGTTGCCAACTTTGGAGATCTCCAGACTAGACCATGGTCAGACACGTAGCAGCTGAATCTACAGAAGTGATAGGGGAATGTCAAACATGTCAGAAGGGAAATTGTCTGTGGAGATTCTCAGTCATCCAGGTCATGGTTGTTTCAAAGGTGCTTTTTTAAAAGAGGCAACTGGACTTTCTTGTTTTTTCTTTGAAGACGTTTCGCTTCTCATCCAAGAAGCTTCTTCAGCTCTGACTGGATGGTGGGGAATGGAAAGCTTTATATTCCTTGCAGACAGCTGGCCATTTGCATTTTTTTAGAGAGTCATTGAAGGTTTATCTGTGTCCTCAGTGTCACCTGAGTAATGCAAATGGGTGTGGACCCTTCTTGGAACTGCTGGAAGGACTGTATTGCAGACTGCAGATAGATGGTGCCATATCTCTCCCCCTCTGTTGCGAGAGTTCAGTTTTGACATACATGGCCTCTTTGACCCTCTTTTAAACCAGTGGTCCTCTCTGTCCAAAATGTGGACTTTGCTGTTTTCAAAAGAGTGGTCTTTGCCTTTTAAGTGCAGATGGACTACTGAATCTTATCCGGTCTCCTATGTTGTGCCATGAGTTTATGAAGTGGTTGTTTTGTTTCCCCAATGTACAGATCTGTACATGTCTCACTGTATCGTACTCCATATACCATGTTGCTCAGTTTGTCCAGTTTGCCTCATGAAAAATAAAAGCACCTTTGGGACATGTCAGAAGGGACTCTGCCTAGTTGTTTGGACTGTAAAAGAAATGGGGGAGAGATGTACTTTCAGATTTGCAAGATTCTCTTAAACCTTACAATAAAAATAAGAGCTAGTACTCCTGAGTCCGCTTCTTGTCTGGACTACCTCACAAAGCTGACACTGAGCAAGAAGTGTCAAAATCTAAGAAACCAAATAAGAGATGAATATAGATTTTAGGGGTCAGAACTTAAACATCTTGGCAAATGCTTCCATCTTTACTAAGGGAAACAGAAAACCCCCCAAAAAGTGTGCATGTGAGGGAGGGAAATGAATGATTGCTTTGAATATATTCTTTCTTTTTTAAAAATGACACTCATTTGTTCCTTTCAGATTTTGTTTGCTTGGTTGAAAACATGGTCTATGACTATGAGTATCCATCCTCTATGACTATGAGTATCCATCATCAAACATTATAGAAAAAATAGGTTTTTGTAAGCTACATACACAACAACTTTTAATTTCTTATGGGATTGCAAAAGGTCAACTAAAGTTTTGAGCAACATCAGCAGAAGTATCATTTCTAAATCAAAGGAAGTCATAGTTTCACTTTCTCTGCTTGGATCAGATCCTACTTCAAGGATTGTGTATAGTTTTGGGTACCACTCTTTAAGATGGATTTGAACAATAGAGAAAATAATAAATGTCAGTCTGGCCACGGAGTTGAGCAGCTCAAGCAACTCAACTCCAGCACAGAGGTTGCTCTACAGAGGCCACAACCATCTCATTCTCCTTATCTAGAATTCAGCTTCACAAACTAGATTTCATATTCTGGTATCTGTGTAGCAGTGTCTTTGAAAGCCACAATAATCTCCTGGATGACTACAGCTATTTGCCACTCCACAGTTTATAATACTTGCAGTTATAAAAGTCAAAGGGACATTTCAAGCTGACATTTAAGAAAACAACACAAATATACACACACTATACATATCATTGCCAAAAAAAGAGCTCTTGTTAGCTTAAATATTGGCTTATTTCTAGTGACTCTGGCAGCCTTTCACAAATCAGTTAAATTATATTTAGTTTGTGGAAGTCAGTGCCATATGCTTGGAGTCTAAAAGAATTGCCAGAAAAAAAAGTATGAGACAAATTGTGACTATAATTAATTACTCTAAGCCACTATTCATTTTCAAGCAGACCACAATATCAAGAGCCAATTCTTGGGTTTTAGAGAAATTTGGAGAATCTGAATCATCAAGAAGAGGAGAATATAAGTATTTTTTTTTAAAAAAAATCTAGATTATACCCTGCCCCTTAGAGATGAATTTATTCTGTATCATACTCCAAATTTAACTATAATTGTCTTGTTGTGGTTACATCAGTTCAAAGTTGCATTGGCTAGTGTATCAGCAGGGAAGAATGGTTTAACAGCATATGGCTTGGCTGTCTACAGAAAAATTGGGGTGGTTTTCATCAAAGTGTCAGCTTATGGCATTATTAATACAATGAGTTTTAGATTGGATGTTGTACTCTGTTCTTAAAAAATGGAGCAAAATCATATGCCAAGCCAACTTTGGGTCAACAAAAATTAAGTTCTTTTACATTTATACTAGTATATATGTGTGGTGTGCCAGTTGCACCCATTCCAGGTTCATGAGGCTCTACTCACAGTTACTCATGCCCTGGTGACCTCAAGAATGTACTCCTGGGACACACTTTAGATGTGGCTGCCCTTGAAGAACATCTAGAAACTTTCATTAGTGCAAAGTGCAGCAGTAAAAGCAGTTATGAGTGTGTCTAGAATAATACATGTTATATCTCTGCTTTGCAACTGTAATGGTTGCCAATTTGTTTCTTTAAGGTCCTGTTTTTGACTTTTAAAGCTTCACATGGCAAGAGGCACCTCTCCACAATTACATCTACCTATCCCATGGGGTCTGGTAGGAGGGGAATATTATGGATTTCTTCTGCGAAAGAATTCTATCTTATGGAACTCAAGAGGCAAGCCTTTTTCTGTCACAGCACTCACCCTTTGGAACAAGTTAGATTTGCCCCAACCTAATTGGCCTTCAGGGAATCCTTAAAACATAGTTTTTCAAACAGGACTAGGGATCCCATGGAAATAGGAAACCCATAATTCATAGTCCTACAGTCTTATTTGTTTTTCTGTTTGTTTTCAATTGTTGTTTTAGCTTTGTTTTAAACTGTTTCATTGTATGCTGCCCAGAGACAGCTTGTGAATAGGCAGGCACATAATTTTAATCAAATAAATATAATGTGAATTAGGCCTATGTTCACATATTGGTAGTCTCATTTACCCTGTGCTTCTGCTAGTCATGAGGAAGTGAGCTGCATCTAAGCTCAGTCCTAGATTTACAATTTTACTTTTGAATTTGATTACCAGCAGCGAAACCTGCAAAAATGAGAGACAGAGGTAGACATTTCAAAGGATTTTTGAAGAAAGGGGAAAGAAGTTCACGGCTACAAGAACAGCAATCATATCTACTTCTATGAACACACTATTTAAAAGAGTTTTTAAAGAAGAAACACGTAAGAGGCAAAGAATAATAATTTGAATACTAGAAAATAAAATAGAAGTTGTGAGCTGAAAGAGAATGAAAACAGATGAAAACTAAAGTGGGAATACAAATAAGCCAAGAGATGAAAAATGACCCGGATAATAATCCATTACTGGATTTACAAAAGAGAGAGCTGTTAAAGCTAAGAAGAAATTCCCAAGAAAATTTGGATGGAGATCAGATCTTATGACAGCATTTTAAATGAAGCAAAGATTAAAAATGATGGGATCAAAGGGAATGAGTTGCTTGATCAGGGTAAAAACAAGAAATACATTTATAATGTTCTAAGAACCTTTTATGGACTTTTTGCTAATCCTGGAAAAGAAACATTAATAATTTGGGGAATGGTTGATGGATAAGGCTTGAGATATGAGAAGAAGTAATTTATATAATGTCATATCAAATGGGATAGACTAATATTAAACTTGCTTGCACTTTTTAAAAATAAAGATAAAGAAGATCAGAAGTAACTTTTTTCTTTTTTTGTCTGCACTTTTTCCTTTCCTTTTTTTCTATTGTTTTGTTTCTCTTGTATTTCAGATGGTTTAATTTTCTTTTACTATTGTTAAAACTTTTAATGAAAAGTAATTCATCAATGCTTTCCTCACACAAAAAAATTAAAGAAGATTTCAGGGGGGAATTCACTCACCCCTGTCCAAAGCAGTTATTTTGCACCAAGCGTATTTTCTACAGTATTCTAATTTTTAAATAATATTGAAGAGATTGCATCAGACTCAAGAGTGATAGTTGTGCAGTCCAAAGACTGGCTCAAAATGTTTAAAATCTGTGAACTTTAGGGTAGTTGTCTTTTCATGAAATTGCTTGGTTATTTTGCTTTGTTATGTTAACTATATAATTTTGAATAATGAAGCCTGCTCAAATTAAACTTAATTTTTGCAATTTGACTGCCAAAATGAAAACACAGTCTTAAATGCCAGCATAAAAATCAGGCTATTGGTTCATATTACTGTTTGTTCAGTTTGTTGATAGGATTTTGGGGTAAGTGTCTTTTCCACAATTACTAGTGGCTTCTTGAATAGAAATGTGCTGGAGATTGAATCTACATGCTAGGATCTATGACAACTCACTGTGGCCAACTCGCCACAGCTAACTCACTGCAGGACAACTCCCTGAAGGGCAGGAGTTACACTAATATCAAAGAACTAGTGGAATAGAATCATTTAAGAAAGGATACAAACAGAATGAAATGTGAATAGCAAAAATTAAAATATTTTATATTTATTTTAAATAATTAAATAGGATTGTTAAATTGTCCTGCAGCAAGTTGGCCATAGTGAGTTGGCTGTGGCAAGTTGTCCCAGTTCCTACATCCCACATACAAAGGTTATATTTCAAGACTGTTCTAATGAAGTAATGTATATACCTGTGATGGTATATTATTTTTATTTATTTAAGAAAATTTATACGGCCATCCAACTCAACTTTCAGTGACTGTGGGTGGCTTACAAAGGTAGCAATAGCAGTATAAGACACAACAGAGAAAAAAAAACTCACCAAGAGTGGGATCATACTCCCATATGAACCGTTTGGTCAGAAAACGTACAACGAGAGCTATAGGAAAGAAAAATATATCTGGTGAGTTTATGACACATAATAGCCCAAATGGTTTAAAGGTGTACAGTTAAAATAAATTCTCAGTTCAGCTTATTTCTCCAATTTGATAGCCTCTTAATATATTCAACCGGAATACAAAGATGATTCAGGCTGTTAAAGTTCAACAGATTCAGGAAAGTTTGTGTTAATGAACAGGTCTTTATTCAATAGACACAGGCAGATTTTTTAAAAACACAATTTGTACATCTACCCTTTAATGAATCATAGAAGATAGAATAGACTGCCATGCACAGTCAAATTTATACTTTTACAATTTGTTTTGAATATTTTCCATGCTAAACTAAGCATATGACAAATGTATGTTGGATCTGTTCTCACATACATTGCAGTTTCAATTACATTTTGCAAAAATTGCAACTATGAGCATGTTCTGGATTAGAGATTTGACAACTGATCCTCTTGAATTTTGCAAACAACACTTAAAAACAACAGAAACCATAATTGGTTCTGAAAAACTTAATTGAGGGAAAATATAAATTAAATTTAAAGAACAAAAATTCAAAACCATGTAAGGAAAATCATAGCGGTTTAATTGGGTTATTTTTCCCCATAACACAGTCTCATATTTTATTTCGCTGCTAGACATATCCCAGATTTCCTCAAGACAATATATACTACTTTTTCTCCATTTTCTCCTGACAGCATAGAAAATTGACTTAAATCTTTACTGACAGTGATTCAACACTTGGTGTATTTGATTTGTTTAAAAAAGAGAGAAATGAAAACATATCATAGTTCTCAGCTTTTAGCAGCATCAAAGAAAGAACTGATAAACTCTAATAAGAATGTTTTTTCATGCGTTATGATCTGTTCATCCATCATCAGCAGGAAATGCAAAATCTTGTTAAGAACAGTTTAGCTGAATGAATCATTAACTCTCAAAAAGTTCAAGTAAACACTCTTCATATCAGACCCCAAATTCACTTCAAACCTTCTGCAGCTTCCAGAGCTGTAAATCTTTCTTTACAAAGCTTGAGGATACAATTAACAAAGATAAAAAAAAATGAATTCAGGATCTGTGTATTTACTTAAGATGATACCTGGAATATATGTCTCAAAAGATTGTGCAAACCAGCTGCAAATCGCTTGTTAAATTTTCTTCTTGTGCTGTCCCTTGGCTTTTCAAGTTTTGATGGAGATCGATCAATCTTACTCAGTCGTTCATAATCAACAATCCCAGAGTTTCTTTTGCAAAAACAGAGTAGCTTGTCTGTGGGACAAGCCTTGCTGGCGCAGTGGTTAGAGTGCAGTACTGCAAGCTACTTCTGCTGCAGCCAGCTGCCTGCAATTTAGCAGATCGAATCTCACCAGGCTTAAGGTTGACTCAGCCTTCCATCTTTCCGAGGTGGGTAAAATGAGGACCCAGATTGTTGGAGGCAATAGGCTGAATTGTAAACTGCTTAGAGAGGGCTGTAAAGCACTGTGAAGCAATATGTAAGTCTGAATGCTATTGCTGTTGCTATCCTTGATTACAGGTAATCCTCAACTTACAACCATTCATTTAGTGAACATTTGAAGTTGCTATTTGCTACAGGATGACTCACCATGTCGAATTCAACAATTCAATTTAATTATTTAAAATTATGTTGAAAATATTTTAATTTTTGTCATTGACATTTTATTTTGTCCCTTCTTTGGCATCCAATGATTCTATTAGACCAGTGGTGGCTAACCTTTTTGAGCTCCTGTGTCAAAAATTGTACGCGTGCTAGAGGGCACACACTTGCGTGCCAACACCCAGAATGCAATGCATGCCCTACCCACACCCCCTGCGCATGCATGCAGAACCCCCCCCCTTACCTGCACTGTGCCTCACAGTTGATTTTTCGGCTGGTTTGAGGCCTTTTTTGGCATCCCAGAGGCTTGGAAAAAGCCTCTGCAAGACTTTTCAGGACAAATAATAGGCCTGTTTCGTCACTTCTGGTATTGTAGGAAGTGACAAAATGGACCTATTATTCATCCTAAAAAGCATTTAGAGGCTGTGAGATGCGTGCATGTGCAGTGAGTAAGTTTGCCTGCAGCTCATGTGCCAGCACAAATGGCTCTGCCATAGGTTCGCCATCACAGTATTAGACTATTCCTTTGATATTAATGTAACTCTTGTCCCACGGCAACTTGTTCCATGGTGAGTTGCCTGTGGCGAGTTGTCATAGACGACAACTTTTGCAGCCTTTTGCCAAGCAAAGCCAATGGGGAAGCCAAATTCACATATTACTAACTTAATAACTGCAGTGATTCACTTAATAACTGTGGCAAGAAATGCAGCACAACTCACTTAACACTTGTCTTGCTTAGCAGTGGAAACTTCAGGTTCAATTGTGGTGGTACGCAGAGGACTACCTATAGATGAAAATCACCCTTCTCTAATATTACTTTCTAAGTGTGTCCAGTTGCAAATGCCCTCATCAAGGGTGGGATACAAAAGGGTTAACTACCAGTTCAGGATTTATGAGCTTCCCTGCCCGCTGTGAGCCGCGTGTCATTAGCACATCATTAGCATGCTGCAAGTGAGAAGCAGCCTTTGAAACAGCCCTCTTTTCTTGTTTTTTTAACTGCAGCTGTGCCTTGTTCGGCAGCTGAAGTTGAAAAATCAGGAAATAAAGATCAGGTAAGAGCCCAGCTGGGCGGGTGGGCAAAAACATCAGCAGACATAGAACCTGCTCTTCAGAGCTATTGGTTCTATAGAGGTGGACAGAACTGGTAGAAACCCACCCCTGGCCCTCATCCACAATAAGGACATTTCCCCTTCCACCTGTGCAACACATCTGAAAATCAATACATTGAGAAAACCATTTCAAAGTATATGGAACAACATTTTATAGAGCAACATATATAGTATACAGAGCAACATTTTTTTAAAAAAAGAAATAATTAAAAAAAAGTGAAAAGTCAGTTTCTAGCACCAGTAACTGATTATTAGAAACTCTGCACTTTGCTTGGATGTTGTGCCTATTTAGTATAACTGTGTTTCCCCAAAAATAAGACCTTGTCTTATATTTTTATGCCATCAAAAAAGGCACCAGGTCTTATTTTCAGGGGATGCCATCCACTAACGAACCTCACTTGCAAGTGTCACCCCAGCCTCCTTTTTGCTGTCAGAGGCCTTCAGGAAATTTTTCTTCTGCAGTCGGCAAAGCTTTCCTGAAGGTCTCTGCAGCCAATAACAGAGCTCCGGATCAATCCAGAGCTTTGTTATCAGCTACAGGAAAACCTTGCCAGCCTTGATGGCTGCAGATGGGCCAGCAAGGCAGGTATCGGGGTGTGTGAGGCCTGGCTACAACTGTCCAAAGGTAAGTAGGGCATTTCCAACCCCCATCTCCACCCTATCTTAATTTTTATCTGTGCACTCTGGAGTGGGTAGGATTTTAATTAGGGCTTATTTTGGGGGGGAGGGCTAAGCTAGGACATATTTTCAGAATAGGTCATATTTTGGGGGAAACAGGTATTACTAAATAGAAATATTTAGTAATAATACTAAATTGGTGCAATCAGTTTTATTTGATCAAATTGAATTGGCGCAATCAGCTTTATTTGATCAGTTCCCCATTTCTGATTTTTGATTCGGAAAAATCTTGAATATGCATGTATATGTGTGCTGTTTTTAAAAGTAGACACATATAGGTCTTTTGATCTGTTCTATCTAGCTCTGAAGCCCTCAATCCATAACTCAATACAACTGTCAGCATGACATGTTTAGGTGAAATTATCCACAGTTTCTTACTGAAATGAAACAAGAGTCCATTTCAGAAATACAGCACAATCAATAAATCAAAATTCCAAATGACAGGTGGATTTTTCATGATCTGCATGACAAAATGGCTCCTTTACTTTCTTTTGTGGCTTTGACACATAAACCTAAATCATTCAATGGTCGGGCTTGTGTGGTTTTTAGTGGTACTAAAAAAATTACAGGGGGGAGGGCTCAGTTCCTGAGATACATTTCTTTAAAAAGTGGAACTGGACTTCTGGTTTGAACTTCTTCAGCTACAGACTGAAACCTTGTCTCTCCAAGGCTTTGATCCATGCTCGCCACTGGAGCGCCCCGAGCCGGCTGGTTTCAAGGCTAAGCCACCCCGTAGAGGTGGTGAAGAGGGGGGAGACTGCCTGCAGGGTTGAGGAGAGCCGCATCTCTCTTCCTCAGCTGGCCATTACTCCCTTTCCTGAAGGTGGTTGCAGCGGTGGTCAGAAATGGCCACCACAAAGAAGAACTCGACCAGAAAAGAATGTGCAGGAGGAAGATAAGAAGAGAAAGTTTTGCTTGACCGGGTCAAACAGCAAAAGCAACAAATAAGGTACCCTGGAATTTAAACTTAACAACATTGTTCCCAAAGAAGATTTTGAAGCTGCGAAGGAGAGAGAGAAGGGAAAGGATTAGGTTTTTTTCTTCCCTTCCTTATACTGACAGCTAAGAGACTTAAGCAAGAAACTGAAAAAAAAATCCACTTTGACATTAATAGGCATCTAAGCTGAAAATAAAAGTCAAAGGGATAAATAAAGATTTCTGGACATTTAAAAATTTTTAAAAGCTGGAAAGGATAAAAAAAAAAAAAGAATAGAAGGGCAGGATCTGGAAAAATAGAGGAGACTGCCTGGAATTAAGGAATGGAACTGTAATTAAAAGGAATTTACAATGAAATTTTAACAAGATTCCTCAAAGATACATTTTAATGGAAACTTCGTAACAAAATAATAGAACCCCAGGAAGAGAAAGTGGAAAAAAGAAGCAAGTAGAAAGAGCCTTGGATTATTTGGATTACTTGGTGATTTTTGGTTTTTGCATCTAGATGACTAAAATTAACTGGGTGGTTGTTTAAAATTTTTTAAAATGGTATCACTCTTAGAAGAACTGAAAACGGAACTTAAAAAATGGAAAGAAGACGCACAAGAAGGGAGAAGTTCTTTTGGCTTCGTGTTTCAATTCTTAGAAATGGAGATCTGGAACTATGAGAAGCAACAAGAAATGCTTGCAGAACAAGAAGATTGGGACAAAGAAGAAGCCATCTTTAATGATCAAATAATTTTAAGTGGGGGGGAAAGAGAAAAGGGGGGAAAGAGAATGAAAGGTTTAAGATTAGAAAAAACAACCAAAAAGAAGAACAATTTGAAAGATAAGTATAATATTAGAAAGCAACAGAAGAGGGGATTACAGATGAGAGAGTTAGAAGTAGAGAGACGAGGAGGTAAAAAGGGGAGGGAGAAGAAGAGGGGAAGAAGGCAAGGAAAAGAAGTTGTAAAAAAACAGAAACAAGAAATGGAGAAACAGGGAAAAGATATAAGGATTGTAACCATAAGTTTGTTTAGAGATAATAGGTGAAAATTTAATTGTAAAAGGGATTCTGCAAAGGTACATAAGATAGCTTTGTTATATTACAAATAGAAATAACTTTAGAAAATATGAAGACGGATAAAATATTTATTGTAATGCAGTGGGATGTTTGTTAATAAATAAATGAATTAAAATGAGTGAGAGAATTAAAAGGGATTCATTTTTAATTATTAGTAATGATTTATAAAAATATAAATGACAAATATGGGGAAAAAAAGGATTAACTATGGAAAGTTTATAAGTGTTCCCAAGGAAGTATGATATTCAATTGAAAAGAAATGTTAAAGATGTTAAGATTTTAATGCATATTAATGATATAATTGAATTGGAATGGAATGTGTTTTATTTACACACACACACACACACACATATATATATATTAAGAATATAGTGTCTATTTTAAGAATGTACCAAACAGAATGCGATTGGAAGTTATGTATTATATTGAATGCTATAATCTTAAAGCTATACATTGAAGCTTAAATAAGAGCTTGAATTGATAAAATTAAAGGATCTAAAGATGTCATACTCTAATTGGTAACTACAGGGAAAAATTTGTTTGATAAGAAAAGATAATGTGAAATTGTAACAGGACAGACAAAAGTATAAATATAAAGATTTGAATTGAGATAATCAAAACAAAGTTGAGAAAATTAGAAGAGGGGAAAAACTATGCAAAAAATATAAATTGGTAATAAGATATGGAATAGAATATAAAAATGAGCATGAAATTGAGTTTTGTGTCTGTGTGAAGAAGTAATAACCTGGGACCATGCTATTTTCAAAAAAGATGTTTTATTTGTATTTTGTTTTTGTGAAAACCCAAATAAAATTTTCAAAAAAAAAAAAAAAAAGTGGAACTGAGTCTTGAAGGAATAGAGTTGGACTATGTTTGTTCGTTCAAATCAATAGTGGGAGCAGAAGCTTCCTCATAGGTAAAAGTCATATTTTTGGGTTGGATGCATCATCCCTATTCACCCAATTGTTTCCTTCCTGATCTCCTGGAAAATGGGAGGGGATCGCCTATAGCTTTAACCTTTGATGTACATCAGAGTAGCACAATAGAGATGGAAAGTACCCTACTTTCCATCTCTATTCTGCTGCTCTGATGAACATCAAAGGTTAAAGCTATAGGGCAGTGGTCTTGATATTTGTGTGCCCTTTTGATATATCAAGATAAAGTAGCTATTAAGTCCCCTACTTTTTTTTAATCTCAAGGAATCTCTCTCTCTCTCTCTCTCCCCTCCTTCTCTCCCTTCCTCCCTCTTTCTTTCTCCCTCTCTCCCCCACTCACTCCTTTCCTTTAGCTGCCTTTTATCCAGGGGTAGGATCCGACAGGGTTAACTACCAGTTTGGTAATTTACGATGCGCCTCCCTGCATGCTATGTGCACATGTAAATCTTTGTCAGCTTGTTTTCTGGACAGTTGAGCAGCACTGCGTTCAGGGAAGCAGCATTTGAAAAAGCACTTTTTTTCTGCTTTTTCAACCGCAGCTGTGCCTTGCATAGTAGCTGAGGTTGAAAAAGCAGGAAATAAAAGTCACACAAGAGCCCGGGCAGGCAGGTGGGCCAAAACAGCAGCAGACATAGAACCGGTTCTATGTCTGCTGCTCTTCAGAGCTACCAGTTCTATAGAGCCAAACAGAACCAGTAGAATCCCACCCCTGCTGTTATCCCATTCTGTATTTTTGTAAGCTGAACTAAGTTACATGTGTGCTTGCTTTGATTTGAATATGCAGAATGATCAAGCAAATGCTAGATGCAAACTAAAGTGGAAATTTACCAACAGTAAAGTTCAAGATTTGCCCTCAACCCCTTCCATTCAGGGGAGTGTTCTCAGTGCCATCTTGCCAAGGACGTACTTCAATTGCCCAACCTTCTCTTGCTCCAGCTGACAGACAACGCAGCATAGAAAGTAGGCGACCAGCCAACTTCCTTGCCCTACTGATTTTGCAGCAAGTGAACTTCTCCCCATTTCCCCTGTTCACCAGTGTATGATGAGTGTTTTCTCCAGTATTTGAGAGGTTGCCACAAAGAGAAGAGGGTCAACTTATTCTTCAAAGCACCAGAGGTCAGGACAAGAAGCAATGGATGGAAAGTGATCAAGGAGAGAAGCAACCTGGAATTAAAGAGAACCTTCCAAACAGGACAATTAACCAGTGGAACAGAAGTTGTGGATGCTTCATCACTGGAGGTTTTTAAGAAGAGACTGGACAGCTTCTTATCTGGAGCGGTATAGGGTCTCCTGCTTAAGTACGAGGTTGGACTAGAAAACTTCAAAGGTGCCTTCTGATTGATTGAGTGGCCATCTGGCAATTTAAAATCCATCAGGAGAGGAAAGGAAGATGAAGACCTTTGACTTCTGGAGAGGGGAAGAAATACCAGGAGGAGGAGGAGGAGGAGGAGGAGGAGGAGGAGGAGGAGGAGGAGGAGGAGGAGGAGGAGGAGGAGGAGGAGGCAGGAACTCCTGCTGACAAAAATCTATCCATTATTCCATACTTCCAGAAAAATGCTACAAAGTATCTTCCCATTTACTCTTGAAAAGCAGCCGAGTCCACTCATTGGTGCAGTTTGCAAAATTCTAGGGAAACCTCATTGCTCAGATCAGTGTAGCATTTCTATGCAGGACAAAACTGTAAGCTGTAGATCCAGCCTCTCATGCTACAGAAACAGTTTAGAAGGTGACTGCAAACTTGGGTCTTGTACCCTCTGTAGCTTCTGCTAGGGCTCCCAATTAAAAACAGAACATAACATGAAAGATGATCTCTTCTTCAGGACTCACCGGTGTCCCATCCAAGGGATGGATGAGTGGCAAACAGCTGCTTAGCTGTGTCAGTATTATAGCAGGTGGTGTTCCTATTCTGTACATTTACTCCAATCGGAATGATACTGAATTGAAACCTGAAACTAATTACTTGTTTCAGCTTAATCTATCCAGTTATTCAAAGTATTTCTTCTTGCCCAGAGGCTTCCTTGACTTCTTCTACCACCAAGCACTTGCTATCTAACCATCTTTTTTTTTTAAAAAAATTTTTTTTTTATTAATTTTAAAGATAAAACAACACATCATTAACCATTAAATACATAAACACATAAAACCTCTTAACATTGTAAATCCTTACAAGTCAAACAAAACATTATTTTTATACAGCATAATTCCAATTTATCCCATCTCCATATGGACACACAAATATCTTTCAGCAAATTTCTCATTATTTCTCTTTACTCCTATTCAATTTCATTTCTCTTCCATATTTATCCATTTTATAGTCATCATATTCTTTTCTTTCTGGCTTGTATAAATTATTCTCGTCTAGCATTCCTCCAAGGTTTTATTGATTCTTTCCTTTTTTTTTTTTTTATAAAAAACAAATTTTGTTAGTTTTACCATAAGCACAGTACACAAACATACAAACACAAAACATAAACAAAACTAAAAGATCTTTTCTGAAGGTTGTCTGTTCCCGGGTTAAAACTCTTTACACAGACACAAATTCAAACATCATATTCAACCCATATCTCCTTCCAAATCTTATTATCATTTTCTTTTTTATATATATATATAAAAACCATTTTTATCAGTTTTATAAAAACAATGCACAAAAAATCAAGGCATAGCAGCTTATAAATTCTTTTCTAAGAAAAAATAATAATAATAGACCAATAAAGCATAACATTTCCAGATTATAATATCAATATTTCATATAATATTAACTTCATATCTTGTCCCTACTTCTCTTTTCCATCCAAATTATTTATTAATTAAAATTTTATTGCCTTTTATCAATACACAAAATCCAAAAAAAAAAAGCATATATATCCTTCCATATCTTATTACCATTTTCAATAACATTCTTTGTCTGTTCTATTTCCAATTATCCATTCATCTTTTTTTTTCTTTTACTATACTTCTCCTGTACACCAATTGGAGTAACATCTATAACTCATTACCCTAACTTAGAAATACTACATATAGCAATCTTTCTTGGGATTCTGTTTAAAAAAAAAAATTCTAAAATTACATAATAAATTTTATATTCTAAATATACATATAAAAACACACTCTTATATACCCTCCAGAATCCCTCTTTTAATCTAAATTAAATTCACCCATTATCTCTAAATAAACTTTTTTTCCTTAGGTCTTGCTTCCCCACATTAAGGCTTCTCCTCCCCCCCTTTCTCTCTTGCTTATTCTTCTCCTTGCCCTTTCTACCCCTTTGTTTTTTCTCTTCGCTTTTCTTGCTCCTTTTCCTTTGCTTTCTAACCTTGCCTCCATCTTTTCGCTCATTTTTCTCTCTTTTGGTTGTTTTTATAATTCTTAAAATCCCCTTTTTCTTATCCTTTTTGTCCTCCTTTCCAGAAGGGACCCATTGTTCATCAAAGATGGCTTCTTCTTCCTCTTCTTCCTTGTCCCAGTCCTTCTGCTGCGTAATCAACTTTTCAAAGGAACATAACGCCATTTCTAAGAATTGAAACAAAGCGCCCAAAGTATCTTCTTTTTTATATTTTTGATATTCAATCTCTAGTTCATCCACAGACGATGCCATTATGAAAAGGGAAACTTTTTCCAAAACAACCACAAGAATTTTTAATCAAAGACAATCAAAAGCAATTAAAAAAAGAAAAAAAGTTCCAAAAGTTAATACTTTTCTTCCTTCTTCTCTTTCTCTTTCTGAATTAATTTTTAATCAAAGAGGTGCAATTACCATATATCTTCTTTTGGGATCCACAAAGACGTTCTAATCAATCTCCTCCTTTTTCAGCTTCTGCTCCAATTTTTTTTTCTCCCTTCCCACTTGCAATGAGAATTTTAATAATCAAAAATCCATACCTCCAGCAGAGATTTTCCAATTTCTCACATTTTTCAATGTCCAAAAATCCCTTTGTCTCTTATCTTAGCTTTCAAAACAATCCACTTTCAATGTCTAATATATCCAAATATTTCTGCTTTTTCCGTGGGGTGGGAGAGTAAAAAAAAAAAAATTCCCTTTAACAGCTTCTCCGCCGCTTTTCGCTCTTCTTAGGGATACAATGTATCCTCCAGCAACAAACAGCTCAATTCCAGGCAATTTAAAAGGTGTTACTTGACCCGGCTCAGACAGAACTTTCACTCTTCACACTTCCTCCAGCACAGTTCTTACCCGGTTGCTGGCTTCTTCGTGGCGGCCATTGCTGACCGCCGCTCCACCGCCTTGGGAAAAAGGGGTTTTCCCGGAGAAAGGGGGGGTCTGCGATGCCCCCACCTCCCTTTCCGACTCCCCTCTATCTTCAGCTGTCCCTACAGGGCAGCCATATCCCCCTGACCCATCTGGATCGGGGGTACCTCGACGGCTAGCCCAGCAGGAATCGCGAGCTGTCGCGAATTCCTGCTGCCCCGAAGCCACGCAAACCGGAAGTTTCCCTAACCATCTTTTAAAGGGAATTGTTTGATGGATGTGCTGCCGGTACAGGTAATATCTGTGCTTACCAACTTGCCAACTCTTTCCTTGCTAATAAAATTACTGGAGGAGCTGAATTGTCTGGCTTTTGTCTGTCCTCAGATTAACCTGCAACATGGGTGGATGGTAAAGATTGTTAGATATCTGCTCTTTTCAAAGCTCAACATCTTTCTGCATGCTGTAGAAACCAGAGATGATAGTCTGACATGGAAGAACAAATGGAGAATCAAGCTAAAGCAGAAGTCATATGAGCTTGTTTTAATCTGCACAAACTACCGTAGTTTTCAGCATTCCATTACACTATAATGGGACTTTGTGATAGATGGAAGCAGAATTTATTCATAATTTTAGATTGGTTGGGATCAATGGATGAAGAACTTGGAGAAAAATGGAACTTTGATGTTATATATGTTGACAGCAGCAAGAATACGCTATACAAAAAAATGGAAGGCCACTTCGATTCCACACAATGGATGAAAGGCTGCAAAAGTTGATGGAGTTAGCAGAGATGGCTAAATTTACTGCTTTGATTAAATAAAAGAACACAATTAATTTTGTTTCTACTTGGAATTTGCTTTTGGAGTTTGTGTTTTGAGTGAGAAAAAATGAAACTTTGATTTTGAGTTTTGTTGATTAGAAAAGCTTGTTGTTATAAAAATGACTGCTATATACTGTTATTATTATATAAAAGGAAAAAGCTGAGGGTTCATCTTACTCTACTGTGCCACAAAGAATGGGAAGTCAATGCTTTTCTTTTTCTTTTCCCCTTTCCCCTACATTTTTTCTTTTTCTCTTTCCTCCTCTATTTTACCATTCTGGTCATTTTTCTTTGTAATTCTGTATTTCATATTTTGATAAACTAATAAACCTTAATTTTAGATGGCTTGGATTTCCACAGGCAAGGATGGATCAAAGTTTTGTCGCAAAACTTCTGTGTAAGAAGGTCTCAGATTCAATTTTTGACATCTCTACTTAAAATGAGCAAGTAACTAGATCTGGAAGCATCCTAAACTTCTTCCATAGATCCTCCAGTTATCACTATAAATAGTTTCATAGAGTAATGCACTGCATATATCAAGAGTTTATCATTACTCAAGTTCTCTGCCTTCTTTTACATTTGGCTTGTACATCTAGTCAGTGGAGTAATGCCTTATTAAAACATGTTTTTGAAGAGCTGCTTCAAACCTCAGGACCTCTTTGCTATTCAGTAAAGAACCCCGTCTTTCTCAGGCATCTACTGTATATAAAAATGAGTGAAAAATGATGTTGTTTTAAGGAATGATTCATTAATGTTATGAGGACTGTGTGAGAGGGACAATTGGTTTAGGCCCTCATGGAAGTTTAAAAGAAGTTGAGCTTTTTAAATAAGCAATAGGTCTTCCAAATCAGTGGTTGCCAACCAGTGGGTCAGGGACCACTGGTGGTCCGTGAGAAAATTTTGGTGGTCTGCAGAGAAATGTCACCCCCAAAGCCATCCCCCCAAAACAATCCAGGCTGAGCAGGAACATAAGGCTTCGCCACTCACATGGCCCGTGAGAACAAAAGGCTTGCATCGCTTGCATTGAGAACAACATGAGGTAGTGAGGGCAGGGGGAAAGGATAGAGGGGGGAACTGGCTCCACTCACCCCACAAACCTGGCCTGGCCACCAGGCTGCTTCTTTCTGCTTCTTTCTTTTTCTGCTTTTGGCTGTACACAAGGAAAGCAGCAAAAGTCTTTCTTTCTCTCCCCCAAACTCTTCTAGAAATGAGGCTTTGGGACCCTGCAAGGTCCAAGAGGCTGCACCGGTGCAACGAATCTCACAAAGACTCATTTCTGGTGGAGTTTGGGAAGAGAAAGAAAGACTTCTGCTACTTCTGCGGCTTTCCTTGGATAAAGCCAAAACTCTCTCTCTCTCTGTCTCTCCCCCTGAGAATGGAGCTGGAGACGGTATCCTGTGATCCCAAATAAAGAATGATCGATCGTTAGGAAAACGGGGTGGGGAATTTTCCTGCAGACTTTTTTGGGGGATTTTCCCAGGGTCTCTGGTTTGTGGGATTTAAAATTATGAGTTTGGTGGTCCCTGAGATCCAAAAATTGGTGATCCCTGTTCTAAATTATTTTCAAATAATGAAAATAAATGTAGAAAGCTGTTGTGGCCTGCCAGCAGCTGATGGAGCTGGCAGCAGAATCGGACAGCAGTGAGGAGGTTGGGGAGGAATCTGGGCCAGTCTTGGAGGTTGAGGAAGACCCGGAGGAGGACTCTGCATCAGAGGCAGAGATGGTACCAGGGCAGGCTGGCAGCAGCTGCCTTCAGGTTCAGACAGCTGTGATGCAGGAGAGCTTATGGAACTGGTTCCCAACCCACGTATGCACAGAGCTAGCAGAAGACAACAATTGAGAAAGCAGGGTCGACTCAGGAGTAAGGCTACACCTCAGAGATATGTGGTGTCTCCGATAGGACATAAAAGAGGAGCGAACGGGATGTGAACTTTTGCAGGAAGCAATTAGTACGTCTGGTCGACTCAAGGTTGGAAAAGTTCTGTTTGACTCTGTGGTCAAGTTTGGCCTTTCACTGTGTCTGCCAATTAGCTCTTTGGTCGCATTCCAATTGTGATAAGGTGAGTGTTTATCAACATTCCCCTGAAAGGCTGTTTGTGGAGCCTGGCTGGCTGTGAATGAACGTAATTCACAGCTGTGGAAATAAAAGAAGTTTTGCTGGGATTAAGATTGTGTTTTAAGAAAGCCTAGGTCAGACAAGAGCAAGGAAGATGACTTGGCAATGATATGCAATATCCATCACCAGGATGATGGAGAATTGTGGGAATAAACTTTGGCTTGGGTTTGAGTAATGATTAATCTAATGCTTTATACATACATGTCTGCCTAAAGGTCACTGAGATAAAGCAAAGAAATTAAAAGCAAACACTAGAAACAATGAAGCAGCTCAGACAACTGTAAACAAGTCTGTACTAAATCTAATTATTGTAATCCACAATGTGATCATGCTTACTATGTACTAAAATCTCAATAAAAGGGAGCTTTGGATTTTACTCTGGGCTCTCATCCCGAGAACACTTGCTTGTGTCTCATCTTTTTCATGGGAGACCACCACAGAGAATGAAACATATTTTAATTCTACAACAATCATGTAATATTCAGAAACAGCTCATACACCTCCCTAATTCTAATAATTCCCAATGCATCACTGGAGGCTTTTAGGAAGCTACTAGACAGCCATTCCAGTATTTGAAAGACTGCCACAAAAAATAGGGGGGGGGGGGTCAACTTATTTTCCAAAGCACCAGAGGGCAGGACAAGAAACAACGGATGGAAACTAATCAAGGAGAGAAGCAACCTGCAATTTAGGAGAAACTTCCTAACAGTGAGGACTATTAACCAGTGGAACAGCTTGCCTTCAGAGTTCAGATATTGTGGGTGCACCATCACTGGAGGTTTTTAAGAAGAGACTGGACAGTCACTAGTCTGAAATGGTATTAGGTCTCCTGCTTGAGCAGGGGGTTGTACTAGAAGATCTCAACGGTCTCTTCCAACTCTGTGAACTATAAGCAGGAGAGAAGGTACAACCGTGATTCTGTTATTATAGCCAATCCCAATAAAAACAGTTTTAACATTCTTATGCAGCTGATTTCTTGATGTGGTCTCACTAATGAACTTGATATCAATTCTAACAATCAATGGTATAGTATCACAAGACAAAAGAAAATCCAGTAACCTATAGTTGTTTTGCTTGCATCGAGAAAAATCCTCAAAGCATAGCAATTCATGGATATGCAATGCAAAATTTCCATATGGACTGCATTCCTGGTCCCGGAATGATAAGCGACTCAAAAGTTTTGACTCAGGCTTAATTGCTATTTATCCACACCTCATTATCCTATTCAGGAACAGTTTTTCAGCACAACAAACCTCACAAATAAAGAAACCTTTCTGTATGAAAAGAAGGACTAAGGGAGTAACACAGAGGTGGGATTCAACTGGTGTTACTACCGGTTCAGTGAGATTGCGTTTTGCTGCTCATGTGTGTACAGTATTTGAAAAAAAAAAAAAAACATCAACTGTGCCACCCGGACAGCTGACAAGCACTGTGCGTGGGGGCACAGCGTTTGAAAATCCTCTTCTTTCCTGCTTTTTCAACCTCAGCTGTGCCACGCAAAGCAGCTGAGATTGGAAAAGCAGGAAATAAAGGACAGCCTGGGCAGGTGGGTGGGCCAAACAGACGACCAAAAGGTCATCGCAGCAAACTGGTTTGGTGTCTGCTGCTCTTCAGAGCTACTGGTTCTATAGAACTGGGCCAAACCGGTAGCATCTCACCCCTGGAGTGACATTATAAGAGTGTTTCAATATTTGAAGGGCTGCCACAAAGAACAGGGGAGTCAACCTATTTTCCAAAGCACTGAAGGCAGGACAAAATACAATGGCTGGAAATTAATCAAGGAAAGAACCAACCAAGAACTAAGGAGAAATTTTCTGATGAGAACAATTAACCAGTGGAACAACCTGCTTCCAGAAGTTGTTGGTGCTCCAACACTGGATGTTTTTAAGAGATTGGACAATTTGTCTGAAATGATACAGGGTTGCCCGCTTGAGCAGAGGTTGGATCAGAAGACCTCCAAGGTCCCTTTCAATTCTATTATTCTGTTGTTGTAACTTATTCGATCTTCTATTTCTATCATAAATATTTTCCCCCCTCTTTCTGAGGACAGAGAAAGTCTGAAAGTGCCTCTGACAACTCAGTTGCAAAGATGACCCAGATAGAGTGGTTGTCAGTTAAAAAATAAGTGCTTTTGGCTATTTGGGCCAAAAGACCTTCAGTGCTTATGAGCAGATTCCAAGAAGTAGTCTAAGGTGCCTTATGATGTGTGACCCTTGGGCTCCCATCACAATTTTCTGACATGAAAGCTTTGAACAGTAAAGCAAGTTTGAAAAAAGATATTCCGCTTTACAGATAGCAATTTTTACTGGCTTCTTCTTTTATCCCTAGCATTTATGTACTAGTTTCCTGGGCTTAACATCCTTCAGATATATTAATTCATGGGAAGTGCCATGTTGGCAGGCACCTTCCTTAATGCTTGTTAGGCTTCCTGTAAAAATCCGACTTTGTTTATCATTTTGTTTCATTATAGTAAGACAGGCGGTGACATGAAGTATCAGACTTCAGCACGATTGTGTCCTGCTCTGGGCACTGCTCCAAAAGGACAGTGACAAGTTCAGAGAAGGGACACCAAGAAGGTGAGTGGTCTGTCCCCTCATTTGAATTCTTGAGATCCCCGCGCTTTGATTGGCCAAAGTGCTGGGCGATCGGATTGGCTAGGCGAGCCGCGCCGATTGGCTCGCTGAGAATCTCCCGCGATTGGTCAATTCGAATCGCGGGAGATTCAAAGCGGTGCCATTGGCCGCGGCCGCCATGGCTTGGAAATAAAAAGCCGCAAAGTTTTCCTTCAGCCTCAGTTCAGTTCCTGACTAAATAAAAGAGCTTGATACTAAGTCACCAACTCCTGGCTTCCTTCCACGCGGATTTAACACTGGCGACGAGGGTGGGATTCCTTTCCTGAACTGAAGCACGTGTCCGACGGAAGCCAGCCAACCGACGAGATGGCCAGCATCGCGCCACCAACCCCCTTCAACCCCGCTACCGAGGACTGGGAATCTTACACGGACAGATTCCACATGTTCCTCGAATGCAACGATCTGAAGGATGCCATGGGACCGAAGAAACGAGCCATCTTCCTAACACACTGCAGGCCCGCAGTGTTTAAGATGGCAAAAGCGCTAGTCAAGCCCGCCGACATTACCACAATGGATTGGGGGGACCTCGAACCATTGCTCTGGAAACACTACACTCCAGCCGTGCCCATCCTCATCTGACGGCACGAATTTTATCAGCGGGACCAGCGGTCGGGCGAGAGTCTCAGTGATTTCGTTGCAGAGCTGCAGTGCCTGGGAGTACTATGCGAGTTCTCCAACATGAACGAGGCCCTTTGGGACCGAATCGTGCTCGGCCTGTGGGACCCCGTTCTCCAAAGTCGGTTGATGGCTAAGGGCAACATCGCTCTTGCCGACGCCATTTCCGAAGCCGTGGCCACCGAAGCAACCCGACAATCAGCAGACCGCATGCGGAGACCGAACGCCGGGGACCGCACCGCAAACAACAACCCTGCAAGGTCGAATGAGGCCCAATCTGAAACTACCACCCACCAGGGCGAACTCCACTCCACCTCGGGCACGTCAGAGGAGGAGGAAGACATCCACCGTCTCCAGGCAGGCCGCGACCAGCGCAGCCGGCGGAGTCATAAGTCAAGGACCGCGTGTGCCGGTTGCGGAGGCGACCACCCCAGATCCGAATGCCAGTTCTTTGACTCCGTTTGCCGGCACTGCGACAAGAAGGGCCACATCGCACGCGTTTGCCACCTCAAGAAGACCCACAGCCCCAGGCGATGGGACCCGAGCAAGCGGAGACGAGAGAACACCCCCCCCCAGGACCAGAGACCAGTCAACAGAGAACCGCTGGGAGCGAAATGGACAAGCCCAATGAAGTGGCGAGGCCAGGCGGAGAGAAGAGACACATCAGATGGTCACCATCGGCCACGCCACAACCACAGATGCCAGAAAGGTCTACGTGGAGGTAGGCATCGAAGGCGAACCCTGTAAAATGGAGGTGGACTCCAGGTCCTACCTCTCAATGGTAGCCTGGCAAGAAATTAAACGCTTGGTGCCTACCATCCAGAGAAGGCAACTAGAAAACCAGAGACTAATCCTCAAGGACTACCAGGGAAACCGCATCCCTGTAGTTGGAACAGGACAGTTTACAGTGACCTACAAGGGACACGCCGAAAGACTTCCCTTAACCATCGTCGATCGAGACCGACCTAGCCTACTGGGACTTTAATGGTTCGCACTGCTAGGCATCGCAGTCACGGGCATCGACCACATCGCTGAAGCCGACTGGGAGCAGCAACTGGCCCGGGATTTCCAGGAAGTGTTCGACGGCACCCTAGGCAAGTACCAAGGGCCCCCTATATCCTTCAGCCTAGACCCAAACGTTCCCCCGAAACGCCTAAAACCAAGGCGGGTACCGTTCGCACTCAAACCGAAGATAGACGAGCAAATTGACAAGGTGTATTTCAACCCATAGACCACGCCCGGTGGGAGACCCCCATAGTCACCCCAATTAAGCCTGATTGGTCAGTGAGAATCTGTGGGGACTATAAGGCCACCCTAAATGGCGCCTTGCAGCAAAGCGCTTACCCCGTCCCAGTAGTGCAGCATCTCCTACACTCACTGGGAGGGGGCAAAGTTTTCGCGAAACTCAACCTGGCCCAAGCATACCAGCAACTGCCAGTCGATTAAGAAACTGCAGAGGCACAAACCATAGTCACCCACCGGGGAGCCTTTAGATGCAACCGCCTCCAATTTGGAGTCAGCATGGCACCTGGAATTTTTCAGAGCCTCATGGAAAGACTCTTACAGGGCATCAAGGGGGTGGTCCCATACTTCGATGATGTACTAGTATTGGCAACCAACCAGGCCAAACTAGAGACTCGCCTAAGGGAGGTACTAACGAGGTTCAAAGAAACCGGGCTTAAAGTGAAGAGGGAAAAATGCCAGCTGTACACAGAGCAGGTCAAATTCCTAGGATACCTCCTAGACCGACATGGCATTCACCCCACCAACAAGAAATTTAAAGCCATCAAGGAAGCCCCCACACCCAAGTCAAAAACGGAACTGCAGGCGTTTCTGGGGCTACTTAACTTTTATAATGTCTTCCTGCCCCAAAAGGCGACCGCGGCGGAGCCTTTGCATAGGCTTTTGGACAAGGCGGCTACCTGGACTTGGGGGAAACACGAGGAAGTCACCTTCAGAAAAACCAAGGACCTCCTCACTTCGGATGCCGTCCTCATCCAGTACAACGAGACCCTACCACTAGCCATCACATGCGACGCATCACACTTCGGCGTCGGCGCTGTCCTCAGCCACACTCTCCCCGATGGAAAGGAAGCACTCATCGCGTTCTTTTCAAGGACCCTCACCAAACCGGAGCGGAACTACAGCAAGCTGGACAAAGAGGCTTTGGTTATCGTCGCTGCAGTAAAAAGGTTTCACTAGTACCTCTATGGCCAGACGTTTACCATCATCACTGACCACAAACCGCTGCTGGGAATCCTTGCAGGAAACAGGGCCACCCCGAACATTCTGTCTCCCCGAATGACAAGGTGGTCTGAATTCCTGGCTGCCTACAACTACGGACTCACACACCGACCTGGTAAGACTATCTCCCATGCGGACGCCTTAAGCCGCTCACCGTTACCTGAACCAGACACTGACCCAGCACCCATGACGACCACCCTCAGCATAGAGACTCTACCCAACCTACCCATAACCGCGTCAGACATTGCCCGAGAAACTAATAAAGACAAACGGACGTCCTCATTTCTGACAACGGGCCCCAATTCACCTCGCTAGAATCCGAAAAATTCCTAGCGGAGAGGGGCATACGACACGCGCTGACAGTCCCGGTGCATCCGGTGGCGAATGGTAGGGTGGAACGGATGGTTCAATTCACAAAGAAAACCATCCAGAAAATAGACCACAGGGAGATCCAGGACAAAATAAATAAATTACTTTTCATACAGCACATAACCCCAAACACCACAACAAATAAAAGCCCGGCAGAACTGCTAATGGGGAGGAAAATAAGGTCCCCACTCGATAGATTACACCCCACTTACAACCCAGAGAAACCCCCAGACTCCACCAGCAAACACCAAACCTTCACACCAGGCGACGCCATCTACACGAAGAACCTAACCGGAAACCCATTATGGGTACCAGCAATCATAACACAACTAACAGGCCCACACTCGTACCGGCTACAAACAACTGACGGACGAGCGTGGAAACGCCACATCGACCAGTTAAGATCGAGGACGACCACACAAGAGACCACGGACGTGCAACCAAGCAAAACCAACCCCCGCAACACAAACCAAAAGGGGAGGGGATACCCAGGGAACCAAAACCCAGAAAAAATAAACCAGCCATACTCACCTGAAAGCAGCCAGCACGAAACCTCGCCAAGAAGAGACAGCCAGGCCAGCTCAACCAACCCGGGAAGACCGAGCGGGAGCGACGAAACCCGCAGCTCAACCAACCCAGGTAGCCCAGGAGGGAGCTGTGGAGAGCGGCCCGGCCAGAGAGACCAGGTGGTTCCCATGACGGAGTCTGGAGAAACCGAGACCCCGACCGAACCGGCTGGAATCCAACCTACAACTGACCTGCGCAGGTCCAGTAGGCAGAGACGGAGCCCTGCCTACCTATGGGACTACGCAACGTAAGGACTGAACCAAGAGGGGAGGGGTGTTCTGTCCCCTCATTTGAATTCTTGAGATCCCCGTGCTTTGATTGGCCAAAGCGCGGGGCGATCGGATTGGCTAGGTGAGCCGCGCCGATTGGCTCGCTGAGAATCTCCCGCAATTGGCCAATTCGAATCACGGGAGATTGAAAGCGGTGCCATTGGCTGCGGCCGCCACGGCTTGGAAATAAAAAGCCGCGAAGTTTTCCTTCAGCCCCAGTTTGGTTCCTGACTAAATAAAAGAGCTTGATACTAAGTCACCGACTCCTGGCTTCCTTCCACGCGGACTTAACAGTGAGGTTCTAGAAACAAGTCATAGGAGGAACAGTGATCTGGATACATTTGGCCTACAGAAGAAAAGATTGAGGGGATGTAAACTGGAAGGATTTAGATATCTTAAGCTGTTGTCCATGGAGATTCTCAATCAGCCAGGTCACGGTGCTCCATGATGCTTTTTTCAAAAGGCAACTGGACTTTCTTGGGGTTATTTTTCTGAACAGAGAGGGAAGGATAAGGTACTACCTATCTCCTATTTACAATACAGTCCTTTCAGCAGTCCTGGGAAGGTTCCATACCCATTTGCACCCTGATTCAAATGACTAGGATACAGATGAACCCCTCAACTACTCTCAAAGTGCTAAGGACCAACCCTCAGAATGCTAACAATGATTTTTCCATTCCCACCAGTTAGTTAGAACTGAAGAAGCTTCTTGGATGAGAACAAAATATTTTTTAAAAAAGACAATCCAGTTTATCTTGCGTTGTTGGTGACTTATTCTCCATTGCTTTAAGAGGAAGGACAAAAAGACCCCAACAGGTTAAAAATACAGGAAGGAAGCACAAGTTAGAATTTCCTGACTTATTTAGCCAAAAGAATGGGTACCACACAAAATGGTGAGTTCTCCTTTACTAGAGATCTTCATACAAAGATCATACAGACATCATGTGTCAGAAATGAATAGTGGATTCTGCACTGAGCAAGGGATTTGAATTCAATGTTCTCTAAGAGCCTGTCCAACTCTGGTTTTTTTTTTTTAATGCTTACATCTTTCTTTGGTTCCAGCCATAGTTAGGAAATTGAAAAGACAGATATCTGTAATCTAGGACTTTCCCGGAAACTCTAGACTTACTTGCCCAATCCTTACCTGCCCAGTGTATTGAATTGTTGCTTAAAAATATACTTAAAGACATAGAGAGCTTAACATCTCAACCCACATCAATTGCTCCAGTGATGAAGCACCTACAACTTCTGAAGGCAAGCTGTTCCACTGGTTGATTGTCCTCTCTGTTAGGAAGTCTCTCCTCAGTTCTAGGTTGCTTCTCTCCTTGATTAGTTTCCATCCATTGTTTCTTGCCTTGCCTTCTGGTGCTTTGGAAAATAAGATGACATTCCCCCCCCCCTTCTTTGTGGTTATCTTAATAATCACTGGAGACATTCTCTGAGCAATGTTTTAGCTAGGCAGGACACTTAGAAAAAGTGTGGCCCCAAGCACAATCTGATTGTCTTATGTATACAAGGCACCTAAACCTATTCACTCACTCACTGCACAAAGCCATAAAATGGTTTTTGGGGAGGATGGAAAATGCCAAAAAGGGCTTCTTTCTGTCTCTGGAAATACCCAATAAGACACTGAAGAGCAAGTACTCTATATTGAGATCCCAAATAATTTCTGTTACATCCATCCCACTCAGTAGGAAATGTAATTTTGATCTATTTCATAAGGAAGCTCTTTGGTTCTTCAGATTTTCTCCAAAATAGGTAATAGGGAAGGCAGAAGAGATAAATGATTTGCTACTCTTCCCTCTTCCTGTTCTCTAACTGAAATATTTCAAAACGCATTGCCATAATTCAGGATCTGCCCCAAAAGTTTTCCTTCCCTTCTTTCTCCTCCCATCAGCCAGTCTATGGTCACATCAACTTTCAGCCCACAAGCAAAAGCAAATTCTGAGTCCATTATTCTGTTAGCTTTTACTGCAGTTTAAAAAAAGAGTATAAATTGTCCATACAAGTTAAATAAATGAAGCTATAACTTTCAGGCCCCTCAAGAGATCTGTGCAGCCTCAGGAAATTCTGAAGAGGAGAAGAAAGACAAAAGAAGCAAATTAGAAAATGAAGGAAGAGGTGGGGAGGAAGGCTCTTGGTTTTTTGTACTATTTTGATGCTGCAGACAAAACACCAGCCAAGGAAGAAAAAGGGTGGAAGGATGATTCTAATTATTTCTAAAAGGGAGGCAAATTACTTACACCAGCTGTGTGCTGACATAATTCAGAACTCTGTCTTGGGGCCTCATCGGCAAAAGGAACCAGTGGATTCCAGCCTGCTTCTGGCTTGTTCCTAGATGACTAATTTGGAGATACAGTGCCAGTGAGAGATTCATTTGCTTTTCCCTGAGCCTGATCTGGGCAAAGATCCTCTCAACAGCAGGGCAAAACCCCTCTTAAGCTATTATTTAATCTAATTTGGAAAATCCCAAGAAGGTTGCAAAATTCTGCATATTAATCTGGAAAGCTTCACTGAATGCAATGCAATAAATATTATATAAGAGAATAGTGCTGAATAATGCTGCCCATTTGGCAGAAAAGCTTCCTTTCTTTGCATTTCTTTATACAGGTAATTCTTGACTTGCAGCCACAGTGGGGAGAAGAATTTTCATTACTTACCAAGGCCATTGTTATGTGAGTTGCGCATGATTTCATGACCTTGATAGTTTAGGGTTAGGAGGCAGATCTTGATCCAATCCAGAGCTAGTATTCAGCAGGTTCTGACCAGGTCTGGAGAACCAGTAGTGGAAATTTTGAGAGAACCGGCAAATACCACCTCTGACTGGAGATTTTATAGTATCCTTCCCTGCCATGCTCACCAAGCTCACACAACAATTGAATCCCACCACTGGTCCAATCCAATCAAAAGGTTTCCATGCATAGAGAGGTATCCCATCTCTTTCATGAAGGTCCCACTGAGGAGCAAATTCTATTCCATGCTATTTGAAATGCCCTTCAGTTTTATGATCCAGCTACCTTCTAATCTAATCTGTATTCTGAGGATTTTATCTTGGATAACAATATTGACAATAATAACTGCTGATAACATAGTAATAACATCCCAGTATAATTTAGGTCATAATCAGAAATTGAAATATAGTTTCAATTGCCTGCAATGTTATCAAATAACTATGCCCCAGGAGAATTTCAAGTGATAAAAATGTTAAGTATCCCACAGCTGTCCCATAGCAGATTGGCTACCGTTTACTATAATGGTTCGAGGGAACCTGCTAGAGAAGAAACTTCCTCTCTGTAAAACTCGAGTCATTCATCCTGCAAGACTTTTAAATGTTACTTAGAAGTAAGCCTATCTATTGTATCAGAAAAGAAAAGGATCCAAAGTGCAGGATATTGCTTCTCCATAATCCATAGCTTCCCTCTTTTGAGAGGGGGCTTGCATCATATTATAACTGTGCAGTGTTTAGATTCTGTCTCCAAAAAGAGGCTTAGATGTATGCCAAGAAAAGACCCAGCTATTTTAAAGAGCAGCAGAAAAGTGTGCGCTGCACACCAATACAATTTGAAATTCTGCAAGGCCTTATTGTCCGTTTCTCTCGGAAAAGCAGTTCTCACATGGTTTGAAATAGGTACAGATGGAAATCGTATGTTTCATGCAAAGGAGATTCAGTTTTAGCCCTTTATACATGAAAAATGTGAATGTTTATTTTAGTGCAAAGACAGCTCATGTCGTGGCCGAAAACAGGGCACCAATGTGTGTGTGTGCGAGTGCGTGCGGGGCCCCATATGCTCTGTTTTCACTGCCAGAGGGGCTATCAAAACAAACTAAAAACAAATCAAATGGAGAAATGAGAAAGGGAAAGAGGAAAAAGAAAGAAAAAGAAAGAAAGAGGGGAAGAGAGCAAGGAAGGAAAAATAAGGAAAGAGGGGAAGGAAGAAGAAAGAATGAAGAGGGAAGGAAAAAGAAGAAAAGTAAGGAAGTAAGGAAGGAGATTATAATGAGAGTAAGGGAGGGTCTCAGGAAAGTCCTGCCTTAGCACTTGGCCACCACAGGGTGCCCCCGACATGAGTTTCATGCCCCCCATGGCCTTCCCCCCGCCCTCCAAGGTGAAATACAACCCCAATGCAGCCCTCAATGAAACATCCCTGCCCTATATCATTCCAGATAAGTGGTTGTCCAGTCTATTCTTAAAAACCTCCAGTGTTGGACTACCCACATTCTCTCCTATACAACCAGATTCACCAGGAATCAAAGGGGGGGGGGTGAATACACAAAATCCCATTCATTTGAGCTACCAGATCTGCAAACAATTGGCTGATAGCGAAATGACAACGAAATGTTGTGGTTTTTCTGCATCTCTTTACCGACATCTAATATTTGGATTTTTTGTAACCTGACTCTGGAAGTCCTAACCACTTATTTGTGGAATGAATAATTTCAGCAATTTTGGGGCTAAATCTGCCTGAAACACTGGAGTACATGAACAGTTAGTCAGTAGATGACATTGGTAGCATCCTCCAAACAGAACAGCAATTGCATTACATCAACAACTCTGCTTTTAATTAGATTTCCTGGCAGCCTGCAAATTGAAAAGGGATACCAGGCACTTCTAGCCACCAGGATTCATTCAGAATAAAACTCCCACAACACTATCTCTTTAATGGCATGGAATTGTTGTTTGGGTTTTTTTTTCCTTTATAGGATGAGTCACTCCACACTTGATGTAGCACCAGAGGTTTGGTTGACATTTGTTGTGGCAAAAAAGAATTTAGAAGGAGGGGAGGCTCTCCTCTAAACACACAGCGATGCAGGGATGCTCACAGGGACCTGCAGTCAGCCATGGCTGTTGGGTGCCCATCTGCTGTGCATCTGGTTGCCCACATTTTCCTATGAATATTTGAAAAAAATGTGTGTGTTTATTTCAAGAAACCCTTGAAAGAAATAAAAAAAAGATTTTATTGTTCCATTTGATGCAATCAAAACAATGCTGCTGTCAACAGAATTGTCAAATGACTTTGGGAGTGTGATGCTTAACAGAGGTCTCTAAACTCCATATCCAATTGACTTCATATCCCATGCTTATAAGCCCCACTGATGATCCCTGGGAAATTAAAAATAGCTCTGTAGCATGCTTGCATGGCACCAGATTGAGGGGGGAAAATAATGACATTGGTTTCAGTTTGACTCACAAGACAACTCCCTCCAGATCTTCCTAATGGCTAGCTAAATGACAAAAATTTTATACTGGAAATGGATTTGAGAACTTGGCTATGGTGCACCCTGAACTGCAACCTTTCAGATGGGATCAAACCACATCAAAAAGGACATTAGGTTGGAGAAGGAAGAGCTTTGGTACATAATACTTGAAGTTGCAGCTGAGGTTTAGGAAAACTTGCCAGGAAAAAAATAAAAGGAAAAAAAATGGACTATTTTACATAAAATAGATGTCTCATTATCAGTGGAAAGCCAACTGCCTGTTGTGGACTTGAGTACTCGAATCTATAGCAGGCATCAAATTACAAAATTTCATGCCTGATATCAAATATTTTAGCCTTGTCAAAAATCATGAGGCTGTTAAATGCTACAGCCTTCCCTACATAAACAATATTGACAGATTAATTCTATAGGAAGATACATTAGCTGTTACATATCAGTATATTAAATTTGAATTCCTTTAAAAGGAGCTTAGCATTTCCCAAATAGACAGGTCAAGATGGGAAACTGGTTAAATCACCCTTTTATGTAGCATTTCCCTCCATTTGCAACAATGACTAATAATACCTTATAATCCCTCTGTGTATGTCTGAAAAATTCAATATCTCTTAAACATAGGAGAAGGAAAAACTGGGTACATTAAGAAAGTGGAAATATGGAGAAGAAAGAGAAATTATGGATAATGCACTATTATATATAATTCTATTGAAATCCTTATTCAATTATTTTCAGCCATTTATAATTTTTTCCTATTATTATATCCTTCTATGTCTTCTTCTTAATATTTGTTTGCTACTACGTTATGTTAACATAAGCATTGTGACATTGTTAAAAACTATTCAATAATACTTTTTTTTTAAAAAAATCAAGAATTATTTTTTAGTTTTGGATATGCTGAAATCTCAAGATAGAGGGCAGTGATTTATCTGCAATTAGGACAAAATGCAACATGAACTTGAAGCATTTCTTTAAAAGGGGGTATTTTATTTTCATTTGATCTCCTCCTTCTCTTCATTCAAATGTGCCATCCACATTTCTGCATTGACAAAAGCACCTACCCAAAGCCTTCTAAATCCAGTATGTATACCTCCCCCTCTGGATATAAGCTACCATGGTTTGTTTATAATCCTAAATTAATTCAACAAGCATATTGTGCTTTGAGTACAGGAGGTTAGAGAAGCAATTGTAAGAATGGCAAAAATAATTCCTATGAGTCACTCTAAATAGGAGAAGGCCAGGCTGATGCTAAAGTCTTTGAGAACACATAATGTTCCATTTTAAGCAAAGGGTGGGGAACCTGTAGCCCCAAGGCTAGATGTAGTTCGTGATCTCTCCAGATTTGCACTGTCTGAAGCCTCTCAAGTAACTGAATAGAAGCCAAAATTTCCCTCCAGATTAAGGCAGGACACAACCCAAACTTATAGAATGAACATTAAAAGAAGCGTATCCCAACTTGGAGAAAATCACAACCCTCCAGACAGTGATGTGGTCTGCTGTACTAGTATGTGTGAATGACCTTGGGAGACAGAAGGAAGAGCTGCAGATTAGGCAGCGGTCAAACAAGTGGCAGTTTAGTCTGCAGAATGAATGGGGACATGGCAAACATGTCACAATGGGCTTCCCCCTTTTTTAAATTGTAAAGTGAGGGGGCATAGATGTATTTTCAGACTTGCAATTTTTATTAATGTATCCTTATAGTGAAGTTACAATGTGTACTTCTAGGTGTGATTCTTGTCTGAACTACCTTGCAAGGTTGACATCTGCCCAGTTGTTTTATCATCATACGGCTGTAGTCTTCTGCCTGGCCCAGCCCAATAACAATATAGAACAATACAGTCAAAGCTTGGTTCTGTATTTGCTCATACCCAACAGACAGAATCTTGCCAGACGAAACCAATATTAACTCTCATCCTAACCAATTTTACCAGAGAGATTCTAAGGATTGGCTATCCTAATTGTCTTTCTCCATCTCTGATCCAGCTCCAGTCTATATTGCGTCTTCCCTCACCTTCTTCTTTGGAATGTGCTCCCTCCTTCCTGGAAAATTGTACTCCATCACACCACAGGACCATCCCTTACACCAGGGGTCTCCAACCTTGGCTCCTGGAAGCCTGGCGGACTTCAACTCCCAGAATTCCACAGCGGCTGTGGAACTCTGGGAGTTGAAGTCCGCCAGGCTTCCAGGAGCCAAGGTTGGAGACCCCTGCCTTACACCTTCAGTTCTATACAGGGGCCATTTCAAATTTTGACATCTCCCACACTATGACCAATCAGCACTGATTCTGATAGGCTCTTCAGAACTCAAATCAGTTAAATTTCCTACATCCAACATCTTAAATATTTTGAATGGGTGAGAAAACACTAGCAAGGCTGTATTAAGCTTGACATTAGCCCTTTTTTGTTGTGTATACTATAAATTTAGACTGGCTTAGAAATTATATTTGGAGGAGTGATTTTTGGCTTATAGCTATATCATTTACTTATTATGAATGTTTAGGCTGAAGTGAAGTACAGGAACAATAAAAATACAACAAAAATATCCTAATACCACAAACAAATTAACATGAAGGAAGAAAGAGATCTAATGAGAGGTTGACTTAAAATAAATTTACATATTTATTAGTCATCAAAGTTTAAATAGAGTTTACTTTGCTGTCACTGTTGTACTAGCAATTAGGAAACAAACAATTCAAATAGTCTGAAACCAGACATTTCCAACTCAAAAGATTCACAATGTTTTCATTTTTAGTTATTGTGAGCAGGAACACAGCTGTCTGAAATGATGTCATGGAAGTGCTGGTTGAAGAACAAATTATTGTCTGTGAAGAACACTGTTTAGATCAACGGTCGCCAACCAATGGACCACAGTTCACTGGTGGGCTGTGAGAAAATTTTGGTGAGCCGCAGAGGCCACAGAGAAATCTCACCCCCAGAGCACACACCCCAAAGCAATTAATCCAGGCTGCGCAGAAACACAAGGCTGTGTCGCCCACATGGCCCACGGGAACCCTCCCCGCCCACTCTCTCCTTACCTGGCAAACTTGCCTGCTAAGTTGCTATTTTTCCTGTTTTTTCTTCCCGACATCTATTCTGCTGTGCCGGGAGATTAAGATTAGCCAGGAAGCAGGAAGTAGTTGGATTTCTTGCTTTCTAGCTAGTCTTTAGATCTTTGGTTCTGCTTTTAAGCACAGCCAAACTTCCCTGAGGACTGAAGGTTCTATTATTCAGTGCAGACTCACGGCAAGCAAATTTGAGAGACTGAGCTAGCCGATGGCAGATACATAGATCACTGAATGAATCTGTGATGCTGTGAGCAACTCAATCTGCCTGCCTGCTTTGCCTGTTTTTGGGTAAAAGTTGCTTTTTTATTAAAAAAATCAATATTTATATAAATATTTATAATATTTACATATAAGCCATGCCCAGCCAGTCACATGACCACCAAGCCACACCCAAAAATTAGGCCATGCCCACAGAACTGGTTAGTGATCCCTGGGATTTAAAATTATGAGTCCAAAAGGTTGGCAACCCCTTAGATGAGCACAAATACACTGTGTCAATCCTGAACATCATAAAAAGGAAACAGATCAGCTTGCCCTCGGAAGTTGTGGGAGCACTATCACTTGAGACTTTCAAGAAGAGATTGGACTGCCATTTGTCAGAAATGGTATAAGGTCTCCTGCTTGGGTGGGGGGTTGGATTAGATGACCTACAAGGTCCCTTCCAACTCTGATTATCTGTTATCTGTTATCAGTCCAACACATCTGGAGACCACACTTAAAACTCTCTTCCTTATCACAAAGCCTAACTTTCAAGTTCTTGATCATACAGATCATGCTGCTTGAATGAGGGATTAGTCACATAATACTCAAAATTGCTTTAAAAAAAATGGCACTATTTTAATAGGCTAATTAGGATTACAGAATACCTAATATTAAAAAAGTGTCTTGCTAAATTGGATAGTATTCACCGGGGTGATTCACCTCATCGACATCATTACACAAATGACTTCCCCGGCATCAATTTAGGTCATTTGAATAATGACATGATTCTACGATATAATATTAATCGTGTGGAAAAAAAGGTCAGTTCCATCACAGTAATGTCAATTAAGTCTTCAAGATGGTATATCTCCAGATACTGTCTGCTGTCAGAGGCCCTAATAGCAATAGCACTTACACTTATATACCACTTTATAGTGCTTTACAGCCCTCTCGAAGTGATTTTACAGAATCAGCCTATTGCCCCCAACAATCTGGGTCCTCATTTTACCCACCTTGGAAGGATGGAAGGCTGAGTCAACCTTGAGCCTGGTGGGATTTGAACTGCCAAATTGCAGACAGCCGGTATAAGTGGCCTGAAGAACTGCACTCTAACCACTATGCCACAGAGGGTCTTAAATTAGAATATGGTTGTAAATTTTTAACTCCCCAACAGCTAATTGCCTCCGTCAATGTAAAGATGCGGTTCCACCTTAATTCACAGGAAATTTAAAACTATTGCAGCTGCTCCCATGATTCAAAGGCCTTATTTTGTTCTGTGCTTCATAGCCTTGAAAGCAGGTCCGTGTTGACATAACTGTCCTCTCTGGTCAAGAGTGGAACAATGTTATTGTCTTCTGCACTTATGTTTCCTTTGCTGTTTCTGGGAACTGGAAGCTAACTTAAATAGACCTTTAGAAAAATTAGCCATGTCTTCTTATACAGTTCACATTTAGAATGAGGATCAGCTTTGGAGATCTTAATTAAATGAAGCTCAGTTCCTGGAAATGCTTGTCTCTCTTCCTACAATAGGATGCTTACGTTCAGGTTGCTTCTTAATATTTGAGCACACTTCTTCTAGCAGAGAATGCTATTGTTGCCTTTATTATAAAATGTAAGGAAAGTAAAAGTTGAAAGGGATCTTAGACCAATCCCCTGCCTGGTGCCAGAATCCATTTCTGGAGCATTCCTGGCAAATGGCCATCTGGGCTTCTGTTAAACACCCAAGCCCTCCTCAGAAAGAGAACCCACCATGTCTATATTTCAGCTTCTATGATTTCATTATTAAATTGCCCTCATCCTATAGCTTTCCTAATCTTAAAATAGATCCTAAGGGAGAAGTTCATCTGCAATATCTTTTTGGGGATTTAATAATGTATGGGAAACCAGAGTGGCTGAAGACTGTTGGAGAGATAATTATAGAGTGAAAGATATTTATGTTTCATGAGAACAGATACGATAAAGAACAAGGCCTTTTCCTGTTTACTTCCAGGGGAGTGGCATTTGCCCTCTTTCTCCCATCCTTAGAAGATCACTTAAGAGACATATCTACTGTAAGTCTTGGCCTGGTTTTAGAACTTGTATGTTTTAAAATGGTTTTGCTGATCCTATTTATTCTTTCAGGCATTTCTGTATTTTTAAAAAGGTTTTCACTACCTTAAGCATTCTAGGAATGAAAATCACAGAATAATAGGATTGGAAGGTGTTGTGAATTAATAAAAGTGTTTGAATAAAGCTTGTTGAAACCTTAAAGCAAAGTGCAGGGTTCTGGCCCTGCACTTCTGATTGGCCGATAATAGCGATATCAGATTGGACCGTTCAGGAGAATCTGATTGGCTATTAACAAGCCCTTCTCATTGGTTAAAAGAGCTTGCATTCCTGTGTTTTCATTGGCTAAATACCCAAGAGCTTGCCTATATAAAGGGGGCTGTTGAGGCCGTTTTCAGAGCTGTTGCACCATGTTAAATAAAGAGTTGAAGTTCACTGTTCATCGACTCTTCTCCGCTTCTTGCGCCACGCACAGAACATAACACTGGCGACGAAGGTGGGTTGTGGAGACGTCAGAGCTGACTGAACACTACAAAAAAGCGATAACAGAGCACGTGGCTGAAACGCACCAAAGGCGGAACCATGTCCGGCAGCATCATACCACCCGCTCCATTCGACCAGGCACAAGAAGACTGGGACTCATATATGGATCGCTTCCAGATGTTTCTGGAGACCAACAATTTGAAGGATGCCACTACCGGAAAGAAACGGGCAGTATTCCTAACTCATTGCGGGCCAACCGTATTCAAGATGGCCAAAGTACTAGCGAAACCGGCAGAAGTGAAGTCCATGGACTAGGACGTCCTTGAACCCCTGCTAAGGGCCCACTATGCACCGACCGTACCAACGCTCGTGAGAAGGCATGAATTTTACCAGAGAAATCAGCAGAAGGGCGAAAGCGTTGCAGATTTCATAGCGGATCTCCAGAATCTAGGAGGCCTATGTGGGTTTGCCGACCTTGAAGAAGCCCTGAGAGACAGAATAGTTCTGGGATTAGATGCTCCAGGTGTGCAGAGTAAGTTGATGGCGAAAGGCGACATTAGCTTTAAAGATGCCATCGCTGACGCTACTGCAGCAGAAGCAACCAGGAAGTCGGCTGCTCGAATGCTCCGCACCCATGCTCCACTTAACCAACTCGCCAGCGAAGTTTCATCTCACCTAGAAGAACCAGCAATGACAGCTCACCACGAGGACCTCGAATCGTCATCAGAAAGCGATGAAGAAGAGGTCAACCGGCTCCGGTCCGAATGAGACCAACGCCAGAAATCGCAGTACCAATGTGCTGGTTGTGGGGCAAACCACCCCCGATCAGACTGCAAATTCCTCGACACGCTCTGCCATGTGTGCGGGAAAAGAGGCCACATCGGATGGGTCTGTAGAAGCAAGCAAGGACCCAGCCAAACCCCGAGGGGGGCTAACTATCGCCAATCTACAGGAAACCGTCCTGCAAAGCGAGAACCCTTGAACCACCAATGGAACAACCACTCCTACAGAAAGAAACCCCTAAACTCAATGAAGCGAGAAGAGGCACACCAAACTATTATGATTGGTCACGCCTCATCACTGGACGCCAAGAAGATCCGGGTCAAGGTGGCCATCGAAAACCAGCCTTGTATGATGGAAGTCAATTCAGGATTGTCCCTCTCGATGGTGTCCTGGAAGACTCTCAAGCAACTCATCCCTACCATCCGGCGACAAGACCTCCGGTTCCAAAGAATCATACTCAAAGATTATCAAGGGAATCGAATTCCAGTCATGGGATCTAGCCAAGTCCGTGTTTCCTTTAAAAATCATACTGCATCTCTACCCTTGACTGTAGTCGACAGGGATCGGCCTAGCTTGTTAGGCCTCCAATGGTTTGCTCCACTTGGAATTGAGGTAGCCGGCATTCACCAAACCAGCAGCAACGACTGGGAAGAGGCTCTCGCCCAAGAATTCCAGGATGTCTTTGCAGACAAACTAGGCGAGTACAAGGGGACCCCGATATCATTTAACCTCAACCCCGAAATAGCTCCCATCCGCTTAAGCCTCGTCGAGTCCCATTCGCCCTTAAACCAAAGATTGACGAGCAGCTTGATAAATTAATAGCCCAGGGGGTGTGAGAACCAACCGACCATTCTCCCTGGGAAACCCCAATCGTGACACCCATCAAGCCGGATGGATCATTAAGAATTTGTGGAGACTACCGAGCCACCCTTAATCACGCCCTGCAAAACGCTTACCCGATACCGGTGGTGCAACACCTTCTCCATTCCCTGAGGGGCGGAAAAGTCTTCGCTAAACTAAATCTAGCCCAGGCATACCAACAACTGCCTGTAGACAGAAAAACGGCAGAGGCTCAAAGGATCGTTACGCACCGAGGTGCGTTTAAATGTAACCGACTCCAATTCAGAGTAAGCGTGGCCCCGGGAATCTTTCAAAGTTTGATGGAAAGACTATTACAAGGGATAAAAGGTGTTGTCCCCTATTTTGATGATGTTTTAATTGCTGCTCCGACTCAAGAAATACTAAGGGAGTGCCTGGGGTTGGTTCTTCAGAGATTTAAAGACTCGGGTCTCAAAGTTAAGAAAAACAAGTGTCAACTATGCACTGATCGAGTAGAATTTTTAGGATATTTAATAGAGAAACAGGGCATTCACCCCACCGATAGCAAACTTAGGGCAATCAAAAACGCCCCAAGACCCCGAAATAAGGTGGATCTCCAAGCGTTCCTAGGCCTTATCAATTTTTATAATGTCTTCCTGCCTCACAAGGCAACCGTAGCCGAATCCCTACATCGTTTATTAGACAAAAAAGCAACCTGGGTTTGGGGGCATCGAGAGAAACAGGCGTTTCGACAAGTAAAAACTTATTGACTTCCGACACTGTTTTGATGCAGTATAATGAGACCTTGCCTTTGACTGTTACTTGTGATGCATCACCTTTCGGAGTGGGCGCCATTTTGAGCCACGTTTTACCAAACGGAAGTGAAGCCCCTGTTGCCTACTTTTCAAAAACGCTGTCAAAAGCAGAACGCAATTACAGTCAAATCGATAAGGAAGCTCTTGCTATTGTATCTGCTGTTAAACGATTTCATGAATATATTTATGGGCGAGCTTTCACTATAATAACTGACCACAAACCTTTACTGGGAATAATAGCAGGAGATAAACCAACCCCTTATATATTATCTCCCAGAATGACTCGCTGGTCAGAATTCTTGGCTGCCTATAACTATAAGTTGCAACACCGCCCGGGGAAAGCCATTCCCCATGCTGACGCATTAAGCAGTGCACCGCTTCCAGAAACCGTTGACGACCCTGCTCCGACCGTCACAACACTGCAGATCGAGACACTCCAAAAACCGCCGCTGACAGCTTGCGATATCGCGATTGAAACTAAACGCGATTCCATTCTAGCATGTGTCCTCAGTTGGGTAGAACGTGGATGGCCATTGGACCAAATCCCTGACAATTACGCCCCCTTCAAAAGTCAACAGATGGAACTGTTTTCCCAGAAGGGCTGCATCATTTGGGGTGATAGAGTTGTTGTCCCAGAGCGGTTACAGCGAGCGGTACCGAGAACCTTGCACGGTGGCCACCCCGGCATCATGCGCATGAAAGCACTCGCACGAAGCTATGCGTGGTGGCCGGGCATAGACAAGCAGATCGAAGCCTGGGTAAAGACTTGTTCCAAATGCCAGGAAGTCAGCAATGCACCACCGAAAGCAACCCCAACAGAATGGGAAACACACAGGGGACCATGGTCCCGTATTCATCTGGACTTTGCGGGACCTACGAATAGACACACATTTTTATTAACAGTGGATGCCTACTCGAACTGGCTCGAAATCCATGAGATGAAAAATACAACAACCGAATCAGTCATCAGGAAATTGGACAGATTCTTTGCAGCACACGGATTACCGGATGTTCTGGTATACGACAACAGGCCCCAATTTACCGCGCTTTCTTTTGAACAGTACCTGGTGGACCGCAGTATTCGCCATGCGCTAACTTCACCAGGGCACCCTGCGGCTAATGGAAGGGCCGAGTGCATGGTACAATTCGTCAAAAGAACTCTACATAAAATGGACTATGGCGATATCGAAGACAAGATTAACCAGATACTCCTTTTGCAGCACATCACTCCACACAGCGTCACCAAAACTCCCGCTGAGTTATTGATGGGATGGAAACTCCGCTCCCACCTGGACCGACTACACCCATCGTACGAACCTGAAAAACCACATGGATCCAGCGGGAAATGCCGAAATTTCCAGGTAGGTGACTTGGTTTTCGCGAGAAACTTTTATGGTGACCCGTTGTGGGTCGAGGCAACTGTAATCCAAGTAACTGGACCCAGATCATACTGAGTGAAATGTCGCAATGATAGAATATGGAAGCGCCATATTGATCAGCTGCGTTCAAGGCTGCAGTCGGGGGCCTGTGATTCTGGTCATTTCCACACTGAGGGGGGAGGAGACGCCGAGGAAGCTGAGTTTGAAATGGCAGAAGGCACAAGCGGAACAAACGACCGCTCAAACTCAACTTGTGAAGAAGGATCGGGGACAGGAGTTAACTCGCCTCAAAGAGATATCGAGGACATTAATGGGAACGGAAGTTTAGATACAGAATCAGAGGCACCCTGTTCACCAGATAACATCCTACCCCAAGAAGACTCTAGACAAATACCGGGAGGACAGCGTAAATCAAATAGACAATCAAAACAACCTGCCTACCTCAAAGACTACGTTACCGCACCCCTTAAACGGAACCCGGGGGGAAGGGGTGTTGTGAATTAATAAAAGTGTTTGAAGAAAGCTTGTTGAAACCTTAAAGCAAAGTGCAGGGTTCTGGCCCTGCACTTCTGATTGGCTGATAATAGCGATATTGGATTGGTCCGTTCAGGAGAATCTGATTGGCTATTAACGAGCCCTTCTCATTGGTTAAAAAGAGTTAAACGTTCCTGTGTTTTCATTGGCTAAATACCCAAGAGCTTGCCTATATAAAGGGGGCTGTTGAGGCCGTTTTCAGAGCTGTTGCACCATGTTAAATAAAGAGTTGAAGTTCACTGTTCATCAACTCGTCTCCGCTTCTTGCGCCACGCACAGAACATAACAGAAGGGACCTTGGAGGTCATCTAGTCCAACCCCCTGCTCAAGCAGGAGACCCTATGCTATTCTGGACAAATGGCTGTCCAATATCTTCTTAAAAACCTCCATGATGGAGCACTCACACGTGCTGAAGGCAAGCCATTCCACTGATTAGTTGTTTTCACTGACAGGAAATTTCTCCTTAATTCTACTTTAATATGCTCCTTCGTTAGTTTCCCATCCATTGCTTCTTGCTCTGCTTTCAGGTGCTTTGGAGAATAAAAGGCTGAATATACATTGACATACATACATACCAGTACATTAACATACATATATACTAATGTTTGTGTGTATGTATGTTTGTATGTACATGTGTATACAGTTGGCCACAGTGAGAAACAAGATGCTGGACTGAGATCTGATCCAGCAGCAGGGGTGGGCTGCTACGGGTTCGCCCAGGTTCTGGATGACCCTTTGGCTAACATTATGCTTACTTTGGTGAACCACCAAATCCCACCCCTGATTTGCCCCTCCTACCCCTCCCCTCCCCTCCCAGGAGGCTCCAGGTGGCCCATTTTGGATGCAAGGTAAGTGCACGGCCAGCGTAGAGGCTCAGGGAGGGGGAAAAACAGGCCTCCGGGAAGTTCTGGAAGTCTGGAAATGGGCTCATTTCTGGCCTCTGGGAGGGCCTCCGGCCCTGGGGAATGCGAAAATGCCTCCCCGCTGGCCACCATGGTGCAGGAGGCCAACTAGGCCACACCTATCACGCCCACCCAGCAACCGGGCAGAGAACCCGTTGCTGAAATTTTTGAAGCCCAGCAGGGCTCTCTTTTTATGCATTAAATACCTTGAATTGCTCTTGCTTTGAAAATGAAATTATTTTGGACTTCATGTGAGCACAAACCATCTTTATTCTTCATTAAAGTAGTCTGAGTTTTACCAGACAGCCACTATTTTAAGGAACCTTTGAGACAAGCCGAAAAAATGTCTGGCTATTTTAATGAATAGCAGAGACTTGATCCTGCAATCACCTAAACACTTCCTCCTAACCATTTTGCAGCTTTTTTGAGCAAATATGTATTTACTCATATTTTAAAATTAATTTAACTAAATCAAATTTTCAGCTTGATCAAATGGTCAGCTTGATCAGGTGTTGTTGTCTTGACCTGCCCATTTTCTCTAAAAAAAATTTTCTCTTTCACCACTAAAAGGTTGCTCTCAGACCACAATAAGCACTTCATCTCTCTGAAAAAGCAAGAAAAAACACCTTATACAGCTCAAGTTATATCCCTGCAATCTTTAGTTTTGTTGAATGCCTTTTGTGGATTCATCTTTGGCAACAAAATTGGCCTTGCAATTTCTCATTCATCTGTTGATATGCCAGTTTTTTTTTGAAAAAAGAAAGAGCTTCTTATCTCATATTTATGCCCCCTACAAGCAGCCTAGGATGAATGAGTCATAATATATTCACAACACAATGCACAAGAGATAAGTGGTCATAGCAACCAAAGTACTTAGTTTTGAACATTATGAGAGGCATAAAAGCAGCTCGCCAAGAACACAATACTCTACTAGATAATGTACCTTCCATCAAACTGCGGAGGTGGGTGGGAATTGATAAAGGTTTGACCACGCACAAAGTAATGTTTCTCAGGGAGAAAATGAGGAGACACCTCAATATTACTCTGTACAATAGATCTGGTCAAGGTGTTCCAAAGCCCTCTCTTATGAATTTACAGCACATGGCAGTATTCTAGTTTTTGATCTCAGAGATAGTTTAGATCAGTGCTTCTCAAACTTTTCTTCACCATGACCCCCCTTTAAATACCTTTTGTGGCCATGGACCATGGCCACAAACCCCCAAGACCTAAGATTTAAATCATAATATTTCTTCAAGTCTTCGCAGACCTCCTGTGATGACATTGGGCCCCTCCCCACCACCAGGGGTCTGTGGACCTCAAGTTGAAAACCACTGGTTTAGATCAATATTTTTCAAATTTGGCACTTTTAAGACATGTGGACTTCAATTCTCAAAATTCCCTAGTCTGCAGGCTTTCATGCATTTATTTCTTGCCCTTCTTTAAGACCAATGAAATCAGTTTCTTTGCAGGGAATATCGTACAGTGAATGTGTTATTCATTGATCAAGGCACCACAAAGCTTAAGAAGTTCACTAACTTAAAACCAAACTTTAAGTTAGCCAGATGTGCAAATCTAATCACTGAATCTTTGACTATATGAACCTAGGTGTAGGAATAGAAAGGGAACTTACCAAATTTGTAGATGATACTAAGCTGGCAGGAATAGCGAACACCCAAGAAGATAGGCTCAAAATCAGTGGTGGGATTCAATTTTTTTTTTACTACCGGTTCTGTGGGCGTGGCTTGGTGGGCATGGCAGGGGAAGTGTACTGTAAAATCTCCAGTCCGAGGTGGTATTTCCTGGTTCTCCGAACTACTCAAAATTTCTGCTACCGGTTCTCCAGAACTGGTCAGAACCTGCTGAATACCACCTCTGCTCAAGTTCCAGATGGATCTTGACAGACTATAACACTGGGCCATATCTAACAAAATGAAATTCAATGTAGAGAAAAGTAAAGTCCTACACTTAGGAAGTACACATAACAGACTGGGTGAAACCAGGCTCAATAGTAGTGATAGGGATCTTGGAGTCTTAGTGGACAACCTGCTAAATATGAGCCAGCAGTGTGCAGCATCTGCCAAAAAAGCTAATGCAATCCTAAGTTGCATTAACAGAGGGATACAGTCAAGATCAAGGGAAGTATTAATACCACTCTATAAAGCCTTAGTAAGACCACACCTAGAGTACTGCATCCAGTTTTGTTCACCACATTATAAAAAAAGATGTTGAGACTCTAGAAAAAGTACAGAGAAGAGCAACCAGGATGATTAGGAGACTGGAGACAAAAACATATGATGAACAATTACAGGAACTGGGCTTGGCTAGTCTAGTGAAGAGAAGGACCAGGGGATACATGATAGCAATCTGCCAATATTTGAGGGGTTGCCACAGAGAGAAAGGGGTCAAGCTATTTTTCAAGGTACCTGAAGGTCAGACAAGGAATAATGGATGGAAACTGAACAAGGAGAGATTTAACCTGGAAATAAGGAGAAACTTTCTGACAGTGAGAACAACCAACCAATGGAACAGCTTGCCCTCGGAAGTTGTGGGACCATGCTCACTTGAGACTTTCAAGAAGAGATTGGACTGCCATTTGTCAGAAATGGTGTAGGGTCTCCGCTTGGGCGGTGGGTTGGACTAGATGACCTACAAGGTCTCTTCCAACTCTGATTATCTGTTATCTGTTAATCTTTCAACAGCTGAGATCTTGGCCTTAACCTGTTTTCATACCTATCTATAAACAACCAGAATCTACCACCTCCTCTTCCTTCTTTGAGTGACCCAATTACACCGATTTCACTAAATCATAAGTGGTCCACACACTTCAGGCACCAGGGCACAATTCACAAGAGTGTTAAGTTAAAATCATAAGAAGCTGCCTCATATGAAGAACTATGCCTTATATTTTTGAGCTCAGCAAAAAAAAATTCTTCACATCACCTGCTATATAATCTTTATAAATGGACAAGGGATGATCCCAGGGCTTTTGGTGTGCAAGATAAGTACTTTAACACTGACTCTTCATATAAAATGATCTACAAACAAGAATAGGTATTACACAAGTGTAAGAGGATTTCAATGTCAGATTCACCTGGGAACATGTCCTTTCCCTGTGGGAATACTTGGCCCTTGTTTGGGTTGAGTTCACTTCTGGATAAGGGATAAATTTGGAAGTTTCCAAACACTGCAGCAAAATGATAGAGTACTGGTAACATTTATAACCAGTTAATAATTCTTCTTTACCAGTGATTCATCTGTCTCACTTGACTTCATTTAAAATCGGCAGATGGCCAAATGCACAGGAGGGAGGGGTGAGAGGAAACATTTAAAGAAATGGAAGTCAATCCCTACCAGAACTTCTTCCCTTCTCTAGTCTTCGGAGATTTAAAATATTTAAAGCTCCTCATGAAGGTATGATAATGGAAGTCACATACGGAATGTATAAGACAGAAGGAACTGAACAGAAATCAAATGAAAACCAGCTGCTGGAATGGAAAAGGGACTCTTTCTTTGAAAAGCCGAGTGGGATTTTTATGCGGGGGGGGGGGGGGATATTTTCCTTATGGAGACAGCAGGATGAGGTCCTCAAACAGAGTGCTGAAGATGGATGTGAAGGGTGCTTGAGTTCAATACATAATTGGGTAACTCTGGGTCATTCCTTCTCCAGTAGGGATTAACAGGCCTGCATCACTGCTGTTTTACTGTTTGCTTTTAGGGGTGCATTTTTGATCACTTTGCAAAACAACTAATTCCCACAACACTGTCAAAGTGTTTACTAAGACTGTACTATTATTATTATTATTATTATTATTATTATTATTATTATTATTATTATTATTATTATTATTATTATTATCATCATCCTTCCTATTACCCATCTCCTTCTACTTATGACTATAACCTTGGTACCTGTATCTTTACAATTATATTGCTTTATTTAGTTTTCTAGTAAGATTTTGATTGCTCATTTTGTATCCTATGACTAGCACTAAGTGTTGTATCTTATGATTCTTGATGAATGTATTTTTAATGTACACTGAGAGCTTATGCACCAAAACAAATTCCTTGTGTGTCCAATCACACTTGGGCAATAAAAATTCTATTCTATTCTATTCTATTTCATTCTATTCCATTCCATTATTTTGGTTGGCTTTTATATTACAAATTCTCCAGATCAAACCTGACAATGGGAAGAAGTAGATTACTTTAAAGCTTTAATGTTGGCAGAGCAGTTCTCACTATTATTATTTAAAAGTGTGAGAAATCTATTACAATGTTATGGTTTTAAGAACAGAGCTTTTCCTATACTTCTTGGCCAGGAAATTCCAGTAAGGAGATGGCATGCTTATATTTATTCCATATATTAGTATTTATTCCTGAAAGTGCCAGAAGTCTTTTTTTCCCCTCAAAGAAAAAAACAATCAAGTTCCCTTTTAAAAAAAGCACCTCTGAGACAATTATAATCTGGATGACTGAGGATCTCCATAGACATACTCACAGGAGAGAACTTGCATTCTCAAACACATAAGCAAATGAAAGGGCTATTTGCAAACTGTTCTTATATTTACTTTTTAAAAAAGTTTGCATCAAGGAAATATATGTGTCAAGGAACAAAAGCAGGATAGTTACAGTACATAAAAAAAAATTCTTGAGCAATTTACATTCACGGATGTAAATTTTAGCTTAAGGGAAATGTTAAAACATTTTAGTTAACCTAAATATAAATGTTAACTTAAAGTGAAAATGCACGCAGGGTATTCATATGGTTCAAGATGTTATGAATATAAATGGTTACAAGTAGTTCTCTTTTTTTAGAAAAAAAAAACTATAGAAAAATGCTGGACTGCAATATTAATAAAGTTGCCAATTAAGTGGGCAAAATACCTGGCACCCTATGGATTCCCATGAATGTCCAGCTTTTTGGCCCTTGGAGATTCCTAACTGGGCTTGGAAATCAGGCTCAACTGTATTTCTTTCAACTTCCGGTAAATTCTATTTGAAAATCCAGGCAGGATTTATACCAGTTGGGCTCAAAAAAAAAAATTCATGTTATTTCAGTCAGTGTGTGCATCATATTGTGGGAAGCCCCCCCCCCAAAGAATGGAATATTTTGAGAAATATTAAAAAGGAAGAATATTATATTTCCCCAAAGGGAGAAATGGAGAAATACGTCTTTTTTTAAAGATAGAAAGCAGACTCAGTCTTCCTTAATGCCCCCACCCATTATATTTTGTGCCCATTAAGAAAGACTGGGCCAGCCCATCTACAAAACAAAAGACCTTTAGCTCCAGGATGATGGGATTAAGAAGAACAGGACATGATCCTTCAGGACATAATAGGATTAACCCACTACCATTTAGCAGGAGACACAGAGCTCGCTACATTGCACAATCCCCTAAAGGTATTTCAGACATTGCACAACCCCCCAGCAGCATTTCTGAAACTTATACGAATCCATGTGCTCATCATACCGATTGGTCAGCTGCACCAGAACCAAACGCGCTGGTGGTTCTGCTTCATCATTAAACCATCTTTCCAATCAGCCTCTAAGCTGTTTCCAGTGTCTTTCTCCCAGCTTGGAACTGAACCAGAGGTGATATTCAGCAGGTTCTGACCAGTTCTAGAGAACTGGTAGCAGAAATTTTGAGTAGTTCAGAGAACCGGCAAATACCACCTCTGACTGGCCCTGCCCCCATCTATTCTCTGCCTCCCAAGTCCCAGCTGATTGGCTGGGTCTGCTTTTGTTGCCCTGCACAGGAGAACAGAGCTGGAAAGCAGGTTAATGACGTGGGGGTGGGGGAGAGACTGGGATTTTACAGTATCCATTCCCTGCAATGCCCACCAAGCCACGCCCACAGAACCAGTTGTAAAAAAAATTGAATCCCATCACTGAGCAAAACTGATCACTTGCAGAGGTGGTATTTACCAGTTCCCCAAACTACTCAAAATTTCAGCTACTGGTTCTCCAGAACCTGTCAGAACCTGCTGAACAACCAATCTGGATTGGCAAGGAGCAGAGGTGGTATTCAGTCAGTTCTGACCAGTTCTGGAGAACTGGTAGAGGAAATTTTGAGTAGTTCGGAGTACCAGTAAATACCACATCTGACTGGCCCCGCCCCCATCTATTCTCTGCCTCCCGATCGGATCAGGAGCTGATCGGCTGCTAGGTCTTCTTTTGATGCCCTGCACAGGAGAACAGAGCTGGAAAGCAGGTTAGTGGAGTGGGGAGGGAATGGGGATTTTACAGTATCCTTCTCCTGCCATGCCCATCAAGCAATGCCCACCAAGCAACACCACGCTCACCAAGCCACAGTCAAAGAACCGATAGTAAAAAAATTTGAATCCCACCACTGAATTGAACCAGATGCATATTTCTTCCAACAATGTGAATCCCACCTCTTGCTTTGGAGAGATCATGAACTTCATACTATCTTCATCTGACTGGGGAATTCTGGGAGTTGAAGTCCACTTAGCTTAAATTGCTGAATTTGAGAAACACTGGTCTATTGGCTTAAACTCAACCAGCTAGGGTCATCTGCATTAAAATCAACATTTCCCAAGATTTGTGGGAGGAAAGCTGTGGTATGTCAGGATGGATTTTCCTCCATTCTCTAAACTTTTATGAAACATAAATATTTCCTCTGACATAGATGTTTACCTTGGACAGAGGAAAATTATTGTTTCTTGGCCTGAGCAGAATTAGGAATGTAGCTGAAATATGTAATTACATACATACAGCATTCAGATCTCTCCAACTCCTGCTTGTGCCAAAGAAGCACCATTTTGTCTGCTAAGAATAGAAAATAAAATGAAAAGAACCAGAAGTTAAAACATCTGGCCAAAGAATGTAAGAATTCACATATTCAAAAATAAGGACCATTTTAAATCAAAGGAAAAAGATCTTCAGGTTGGGACGCCCATTGGATGTGAACAAATAACATCCTTCCAGACCTTCACAGATTTTCACAATGCTCATAGCTGCTGTGAAACAAGGTTTTGATGTATTTTGTGATTTACGATGAATGTATTTTTTATGATGACTATGATAATGATTTATCATTTATTGCTTGTATATACACCGAGAGCTTGTCCACCAGAGGCAATTCCTTGTGTGCCAATCACACTTGGCCAATAAAGAATTCTATTATGTCCTGTCCTGTCCTTCTACTTTACTCTACTCTACTGCCTGCTCTCAAAAGAAAATATCTACACATACATCACACACACACAAATCATCATCCATTATAGGGTGGAAAAAGGAAATGTGAGAATTCACAAGGTTGATATTATCAGAGGATCTTGCCTCCATGGCAGTTTGGGAGCCTCCTAAAATTTCCTCAAATATTTCAAGATTTCCAGGATTCTCAACACATTTATTATTTTTGTTGAAAATCACAGGTGACAATGCCAACATTCCACAAAAATTGGCAAGCTCAAGAAGTTTGGGCCATTTAAGAAATACTAAAGATTATACCTCCATTTAACAAGCTCCATTCTATCATCTTGGGAATAAATCTCAGCTTTACCAGATAAGACAGACCAGATAGGAAAAACAACCAGATGAGCTAATTCTACTTTATGGTAAGGCTACATTACCAAAATCTTGCAAGTCTGAAAGTACAAAATCTTCTGCCATCTTCATAACTTGGGAACTTTTTTGGGAGGGAGAGATCTCCTTCCACTCATTATGGGTCTTTGGGCTATTCCTTCTCTTATCTGACTCTTCCCTAGATAGCTTCTCTCTGCCCCACATCCCTTTCTTTCCCACATACCATTATATCTGTCAACTTGGGAGGACTAAATTTTTAGGAAGTTTGAGGAGTTTTAAAAGGTTAAAAACCTGGTCCTTAATGTTATAAACAGGCAAAATGCAAAAGCAAAATGTTTGATCCTATCCATTGTGAGGGACTCTGGAAACCTACAAAAGTTATGTTCTAAAAGTTATGCAAGCAGGGTGGGGTAATCACATAATGGATTTTATAGCACTGGCTCCTGGGAAGGGATACAATTATCAGATTAAGAATAATCTCTTTTTTATTTGCGCCTTCCCCCCCCTCCCCCCCAAAATATTAACAGAAGAAGCAGCTGCATTAAGGTTAATAATTCTTTTTGTTACGAATCTGAGCAAACTCTGTCTTAGCTACAATGCCCTCCCAAAATTATAACAAGACAAACTGCTGCTAAATTAACTTGCAAATATGAAAAGAGAAGGAGAAAGAAAGACAAAATGTTTTGTGTGTAATCCGAGCAAGAATTCCCTTAGGATTTCCATAGGTCTGCAGCACTGGAATCCTGAAAAGAAATTGCTACCTCAGCAGAGATATTGTATGTTGAGTGCCGTCTACATAAAAAAAGTTACAGATTCAAGCTATTAGATTAATTTATATAATCCTTGCATTGTATATCATACTGTATGTACACATTTTCCAACAGCTCATGCTCAAGGCACAGTGCTCTGGTTATTTTCTGCTGCTGTACATGAATGCAAGTCTTTTCTTTGCAAAATCAAACTACCTGAGACATTTTAAATGTAGTGCAATAGCCTGGTCTGCAGAAGCCCCTGTGCCTTGCTTTTTGGAAATTGAACTTTAGGTATTCTATTTCCCAAAGCAACATTTTCCTGGATTTCAAATCTCAGTAATCACCAATTTAGCCAACAATTTTCACAACATTCCTGCACTCATAGCAGTCATGGGTCATTGTAAAGCTCAGTGGTTTTTATTGTGCAGTTGCTCCACATTATTCAAAGGATTTTATGGCCGGTTAAGACATATTCCATATCTACTTGGAATCTTATTCTGCTTTCCAAAGTTTGTTCCACCTTTTCCTCTTCAACAATAAAATTCCTTTAAAAAAGGATGATATAGCTGAGAACTGTCTTCCAATTAGCAGATCTGGGAACTGCTTGTCTTGAAATGTTCAAGAGGTATATATCAGGAGACTTTTAAACATTTTCAGACTGAAAAACCTGTTAGTTAAAAATAAAACAAAAATAGAATTATTGTTCAAGAGGCAATTTCAGTGGAAGAAAATTGGCTGCGTTCTAGTGAACCTGCAGAGTAAGGGTGTCCTCATAGAACCTTAAGCTTCCATACAACACAGTTGGAAAAACCCTGCCCTAGATCACTCCATCTGAACATGCCTTCTATGGTATTGGAGATGTTTTCTACACATGCAATCTCCTTTTCTCTGTTTGTTATAGAGTTTAGCAGCTAACAAGTTTGGGAAGGGAGCCTTAGCAATTTTGTAACTGAATCTCTTTCTCTTTGCTTTATAATCTTCCAAAAAGCTCACCACGAATCATCTAGTTACATTGGGTTCACAACTAAATACATGAAGTTTTTGTTTGATATCGAAGTGACCTAAGATTTCCTTCTAAAAAAATAGCAACTTACTGTAGCATTCCTCTCATTTCCAAATGTCAGTAATTAATACAGAACAATTTGTTTCAGCAAGCGTTCTGTTTATTTTGAATTAAACGCAGGCTCTTATATGGGAGAATGTCACATCACATTAGCATGATGTTTTGGCCACCATTATTCACAGAAACGAAGTGTACAATATGGCCTTCCCTTTGCAGGCGTTTAGAAAATTGTGGATGTAGGGAAGAGTGAAAGTTCCAATTTTCTGATTGGCTTACAGCAAAGATAACTTTTAAATTTCAATTTAGAGAGATTCAGCAAAGGGCTTATTCACAGGAACATTAGATTTATAATAATAAAATAAGGTTGCACATAAAATGGACTATAATTACCTGTCTTCATATGCAGCTTTTCAAAGTCATCATGCCATTGTAAATGTTCTTTTGAATACATCCCAAAACAAATGTAACATGTGTCAATAAATATACAATAGTGGCTTCCTATGTAGTGGAATACAATGCCTTTTCATTATTAGGGTACATATTTCATGCTTTTATGACAAATTGGAGTATTATTCTGATCATGATGGGACCCCGATGGTCCTTTCCAGCTAATTGGAAATTCAAGAGATAGTTTTCCCTAGTTAGAAGAGCAATACACCATCAAAAGACAAATGTGTAACTTAGGCTGGAGTAAAAGGTAAAAATATGGTCAGAAGTTGCTTTAAGAATTGGATGATTATTGGGGTTTTCCAGTTTCGCGTGGCTTCGGGGCAGCAGGAATTCGCGACAGCTCGCGATTCCTGCTGTGCTAGCCGTCGAGGTACCCCCGATCCAGATGGGTCAGGGGGATATGGCTGCCCTGTAGGGACAGCTGAAGAGAGAGGGGAGTCGGACAGAGGGGTGGGGGTGTCGCAGACCCCCTCCTCCTCCGGAAAAACCCCTTTTTCCCAAGGCGGTGGAGCGGCAGTCAGCAATGGCCGCCACGAAGAAGCCAGCAACCGGGTAAGATTGCGCTGGAGGAAATGAGAAGAGTGAAAGTACTGTCTGAGCCGGGTCAAGTAACATCTTTCAAATTGGTTGGAACTGAGCTGTTTGAATTGCTGGAGGATACATTGTATCCCTAAGAAGAGCGAAAGCGGCGGAGAAGCTGTTAAAGGGAACTTTTTTTTTTCTTCACTCTCCCACCCCATGGAAACAGCAGAAATGTTTGGATATATTGGACGTTGAAAGTGAATTGTTTTGAGAGTTGAAGCTAAGGGACAAAAGGATTCTTGGACATTGAAAAATTTAAGAAATTGGAAAACCCTTGTTGGAGGTATGGATTTCTGATTATTTAAAATTGATATTGCAAGTGGGAAGGGAGAGGAAAAAAAATTGGAGCAGAAGCTGAAAAAGGAGGAGATTGCCTAGAATCCCAAAGAAAGATATATGGTAATTGGACCTCTTTGATTAAACATTAACCCCAGAAAGAGAAAGAGAAGAAGGAAGAAAAGTATTAACTTTTGGAACTTTTTTTGAATTGTTCTTGATTAAAAATACTTGTGGTTGTTTTGGGAAAAGTTTCTCTTTTCATAATGGCATCGCTTGTGGATGAACTAAAGACTGAATATCAAAAATATAAAAAGGAAGATACTTTGGGCGCTTTGTTTCAATTCTTAGAAATGGCGTTATGTACTTATGAAAAGTTGATTACGCAGCAGAAGGACTGGGACAAGGAAGAAGAGGAAGAAGAAGCCATCTTTGATGAACAATGGGTCCTTTCCGGAGAGGAGGAGAAAAAGGATAAGAAAAAGGGGATTTTAAGAATTATAAAAACAACCAAAGAAGAGAAAAATGAGCGAAAAGGTGGAGGCAAGGTTAGAAAGCAAAGGAAAAGGAGTAAGAAAAGGGAGGAGGAAAAACAAAGGGGTAAAAAGGGCAAGGAGAAGAATAAGCAAGAGAGAAAGGGGGGGAGGAGAAGCCTCAATGGGGGGAAGCAAGATTTAAAGAAAAAAAGTTTATTTAGAGACAATGGGTGAATTTAATTTAGGATAAAAGAGGGATTCTGGAGGGTACATAAGATTGTGTTTTTATATGTGGATTTAGAGTATAAAATTCATTATGTAATTTTAGAATCTTTTAAACAGAATTCCAAGAAAAATTGTTATACGAAGTACTTTTAAGTTAGGGTAATGAGTTATAGACGTTACTCCAATTGGTGTATAGGAGAAGTATAGTAAAAGAAAAAAGATGAATGGATAGTTGGAAATAGAACAGACAAAGAATGTTATTGAAAATGGTAATAAGATATGAAAGGATATATAAAGGTTTTGTTATGGTTTTTTTTTTTAGATTTTGTATATTGATAAAAGGCAATAAAATTTTAATTAACAAGAAATAATTTGGATGAAAAGGAGAAGTAGGGATAAGATATGAAGTTAAATAGATAAAGTATTGATACTATAATTTGGAATTGTTATGTTCTATTGGTTTTTTATCATTATTTTTTCCTAGAAAAGAATTTATAAGCTGTTATGCCTTGATTCTTTGTGCATTGTTTTTATAAAATTGATAAAAATGGTTTATATATATATATATATAAAAGAAAATGATAATAAGATATGGAAGGATATATAAAGTGAATATGATGTTTGAATTTGTGTCTGTGTGAAGAGTTTTAACCCGGGATCAGACAACCTTCAGAAAAGATCTTTTAGTTTTGTTTATGTTTTGTGTTTTGTATGTTTGTGTATTGTGTTTTCTGTAAAATTAATAAAATTTGTTTAAAAAAAAAAAGAATTGGATGATTATTTTACTACTAAATAAATTCAGGAGATATCTACTGGACTTGAATACAGAGATTTTTATGGCTGCCTTTGAATTGGAGATGCCAAAAATGGATTTTTCCATATATATCAAGTCTATGATCTTTCACTGAATCATAGGCTCTCCATATTCCACAGTAAATATGCTTACATACATGCACACATGCATGCTCACATGACCTTCTTATAATAAGCCCAACCACAATGGATGACACTTTCTGCAGAGCACCAGATTGTAGAAAGAATTCTAGGGCACAACTTCTAGTTCCTGATCCTGCTTTTTATAAGTTTAACGATGTTGGAAGGGACCCTGGAGGTCTTCTACTCCAATCCCCTGCTCAAGCAGGAAACCCTCTACTATTTAAGACAAATCGTTGTCCAATCTCTTCTTAAAAACTTCCAGTGTTGGAGCATTCACCACTTCTGGAGGCAAGTTGTCCCACTGATGAATTGTTCTAACTGTCAGAACATATCTCCTTAGTTCTAGGTTACTTCTCTCCTTTATTAGTTTCCATCCATTGCCTGCCTTCAGGTAGGCTTCAAAAATTTTAGCAACGGGTTGCTGGGTGGGCGTGGCCATGATGGGCATGGCCTAGTCGGCCTCCTGCACCATGGTGGGAGAGGGGCGTTTTTGTCCTCCCTGGGCTTCGGAAGCTTTCTTCGAGCCTCCAGGAGGGTAAACATGGCCTCTCCAGGCTCCAGAGGCTCTCTGGAAGCTGGAAACGAGCCAGCCTTCCCGAACATATAGGAGGCCCGTTTTTGCCCTCGCCAAGCCTCCGTGCTGCCCTGCACTTACCTGCATTCAAAATGGGCCATATGGGGACTCCTGGGAGGGGAGGGGCAGGGTGGGTGGAGCCAGCCCAGAGTGGGATTTGGGGGTTCTCTGAACTGCATACAATCTTAGCTAGGGACTCTCCCAAACCAGAGGTGGTATTCAGCAGATTCTGACCAGTTCTGGAAAACCAGTAGTGGAAATTTTGAGTAGTCAAATATCACCTCTGACTAGAAATTTTACAGTATCCTTCCCCTGCCATGCCCATCAAGCCATGCCCACAGAACTGGTAGCAAAAAAAAAAATTGAATCCCACCACTGTCCCAAACCCCTGTGAACGCCCAGCAGGCCACCCCTGCATCAACTTAGTGATCTTGGCAGAATTGCTTCATATTGTCTTCTCTGACCAGCTGTGACTCTTCAAAATCTCCTGGGGCTATCTGGTTTAGTCCAGCACTGTCTGAATGAGATGGCTTTCTAAAGGCTAAATCCTATGATGAATGGTTGAGAGAGCTAGATATACCTATATATATGGAAAAGAGGGATTGGAGAAACATGATAACAGTTTTCCAACACTTGATGGTGCTGTCACAGACAAGAGGACATTGACTTGTTCTCCAAAACAACAGAGAGCAAGAAAAGAAGTAATGGGTGGAATGTTGTTAAAGAGAGACCCAACCTGGAAGTAACGAGAAATTTTCTGACAATGAGAATTATTAATCAATAAAATAGCTTTGCTCATGGAGTTGTTAGTGCTCCGTCAAAGGGATTTTAAAAAACAACAACAGACAACCATTTAACCAGGATGGTATAATGTCTCCTGCCTTGAGCAGGGGATTGCACTAGATGCGCTGGTCACGGCCACGCCCAGTTTAGCAAAAGGGGAAATGTCCCAATATATCATGTGACAATGCAGTGATAATGTGAGTTTGACACCTTGGGCTAGAGGGATTGGTTATTAGGCACCTCTAGACTTCATTTATTGATTTATTTGGATCAATATTTTAATTTTCATTCCAAATAAAATAAGCAGTTTATAATACATGAATAAATAAATCAATAAATGAACAAACAAACCGTTTATAATAAATGAGCTACTAGGTAGAGAACAATTATATTTACAGATGAATGACCAAGGAGCCATAGGTTCGCATCATTTCACTGAATTAAATCTAAGTTGTAGCTTTCTACATACAGGCCAAATAAAAAGGAGCAAGCTTTGGAAAGACCAATATTGCTTCCTATATGTAAATACATATGTATACATTTGGGGCAAAGTAAAACAAACAGTGAAGGAAATTTCCAGATCATTAGGCAAATAAATGAAAGTGTACTAACAGTATAGAACAATTTCAATCCAAAAAGAAATCACTTTGGTGGAAAAACAAATCTGGTCATGTTGCCAACTTCAAAAGCCGATACAAAAATTTATGCCACCAGATAAAAACTGAAAGCACCAATTATCACATTAAACAAGAAGAAAAACTTCTATGCACCAATTCCAACCGTGCTTTCTACAATTTTGTAAACAACCAACTAAAAGACTCAAGGTCCATCCCACCCCTGAAAGGACCTAATGGTAAAGACTGAAATGACAATACTATTAAAGCCAACCTCTTTAACACATTCTTTGGCTCAGTATTTGTAAACAGCAATGGACCATGCCCAATATTTTCTAGTCGAACCACAGACAACTACAATGATCTAATACATATTGATCTTACAGAAGACAATGTTGAAAAAGCACTATGCAATCTAAAACCATCTCTATCTATTGGACTGGACAGAATATGTGCCTACTTCTTGAAAAAGCTATCCACTGCCATAGCCGAACCTCTAAACATAATCTTTGAAAAATCTTTCAGGACCAGCTCCTTGCCAAAACTATGGTCACAAGCCACGGTCATCCCCATCTTCAAAAAGGGAGACCCCAGCCTAGTTGAAAATTACAGACCAATCTCTTTATGCTGCATCATCTGTAAAGTCATGGAATCAATTATTAACCAATCCATCATCCTCCACTTAGAAACAAACAACCTACTCTCTAATAAACAATTTGATTTCAGGAAAAAACTATCATGTAATCTGCAACTTTTACACTGCAAAAACATATGGACTACACAACTCGATCAGGGAAAAGCAACAGACTCAATCTACATAGACTTCTGTAAAGCCTTTGATTCAGTGGTACACGACAAACTACTCCTAAAACTAAAATCTTATGGTATCTCTGGATACCTGTATAACTGGATAGAAGCTTTCCTGCCAAACAGATAACAAATGGTCAAAATTGGGAGTGTCCTATAAAATTCTGTACCTGTCAACAGTGGTGTCCCCCAAGGCAGTGTTCTAGGACAAACTCTTTTCATACTCCACATAAATGATCTCTGTGATCATACCAAGAGCAACTGTGTTCTCTTCGCTGATGATGTAAAGCTATTCAACGGCACAGACAACACCGCTACCATTCAAAAATACCTTGACTATGTATCAGAATGGTCAAACAAATGGCAACTTCAAATCTCAAACAAATAAATGCTCTGTCCTGCGTATTGAAAATAAAATGCTCTGTCCTGCATATTGAAAATAAAATAAAATACAGGCTGAATAGTCAAGACCTTGTTGATGATCCAAACTCTGACAAGGATCTTGGAGTACTCATCTCATTACTGACTCAGAAAACAACCAATGGATAAGAAATGGATACCGGATCTGACTACTGATTAAACTGTCTGCTGCACCCCTTCATGTTGAACTATCTAATGAGTACTAATGACTAAGTTCTGATCCCTAGCAAAATGCCTGTCAGTATGATTCACACTGTGTTCATGGGGAAACCAGATGCATAGACTGCGAAGACTTTGTTTTGGGCTGCCAATTATAGACACAGCCAGCTTCAGATAACGAACTCAAGATATTTGCTGTACTGGTAAATCTTTCAGCAAAGAAACACAAAACACACTCCAAAGTAAAAGTGTAGAAAGCGGGCATAACAGCTTACTTTGGTAAGAGGCCTGAGAGAATAATCTCACATTCAAGAAGATTGGGAGATTACATATGCAATAGGTGCGATGATAGATAGATAGATAGATAGATAGATAGATAGATAGATAGATAGATAGATAGATAGATAGACAGACAGAAAGATAGAGAGATATTTGTATATACAATAGATAAGTAAGCAGGGGGAGAGAGTGTGTGTTTTCTATATATAGTAGATAGGTAAATAATATAGATTAATTTAGGATAGGTTAGATCAGATTAGACTGGATTAGATTAGATTAAATTAACAGATTTATATATATTATATATATAGTAGATAGATAGGCAAATAGTTAAGTAGACAGATAGACAGACAGACAGACAGAAGGATGGAGATAGATAGATAAATAGAGAGAGAGAGAGAGAGAGAGAGAGAGAGAGAGAGAGAGAGAGATAAATGTTATGTTCTGTGTTTTGCCAAAAACTGTGGTCACAAAATTATAAAATGACAATGTCAACAGCATATAAAGAAAATTTGTATAAGATGTTTTACAGGTGGCACTTTCCCCCGACAAGAATAGCAAGAATGTTCAAGAATAAATCTGAAAAGTGCTGGAAATGTCATCAGATACCTGGCTCATATTATCATATGTGGTGGACTTGTGAGGAGGCCAGGAAATATTGGACTAGAATTCGCATATGGCTGGAAAAAATGATAAAGAAACACATAGATTTGAAACCAGAGATTTTTTTTATTGGGAATCGTACCTGATATATATAATAAAAATTTAAAATATTTGATTGTAAATGTATTAACAGCAGCTAGGATTGTATTTGCTAAACATTGGAAGAGTGAGAAAATACCAATAGAGGAAGAAATTATTAAGAAAATATTGGAATGTGCTGAAATGAGTAGATTGACATTTGAAATTAGAGAACAAGAAGATAAACAATTTTATGAAGTTTGGGACCTTTTTTATCAATGGTTAGATAATACAATATGATAATAGAATATTTAGAAATTTAGGAAATAATGAATATATAATTTTTCTTGGTTTTGATCATTCTTAAGAATATTTTATTATGATAGATTTGATATGATTTCATGATTTGTCATAAAATAATTTAACCTAATTATAGTTATCTCGCTTAAGTATGAATTAGTAAAATTATAGTCAAATGATTGTTCAATAATGATATTGGGATATTTTATTGATGATTGATAATGTGAGTTATTATGTAATATAATTATTCTGATGACTATGAAATGGATGCACAAAAGGGAGTGGTACACCAACTGATACACTGTAAATTTATGAAGAATGTTTAAATTTTTTTTTATTTATTTATTTTTTTTATGTCATGTTTTATGTCTTATATGTTTTTTGTCTGTTGTTAAAATCAATAAAACTTTTACCAAAAAAAAAAATGTTATGTTCTGTGTGTGGCGCAAGAAGCGGAGACGAGTCGATGAACAGTGAACTTCAACTCTTTATTTAACATGGTACAACAGCTCTCTGAACGGCCTCAACAGCCCCCTTTATATAGGCAAGCTCTTGGGTATTTAGCCAATGAAAACACAAGAATGTTTAACTCTTTTCAACCAATGAGAAGGGCTCGTTAATAGCCAATCAGATTCTCCTGAACGGACCAATCCAATATCGCTATTATCGGCCAATCAGAAGTGCAGGGCCAGAACCCTGCACTTTGCTTAAAGGTTTCAACAACTTTATTCAATCACTTTTATTAATTCACAACACCCCTTCCCACCGGGTTCCATTTAAGGGGTGCGGTAACGTAGTCTTTGAGGTAGGCAGGTTGTTTTCATTGTCTAGTTGATTTACGCTGTCCTCCCGATATTTGACTAGAGTCTCGTTGGGGTAGGATGTTATCTGGTGACAGGGTGCCTCTGATTCTGTATCTAAACTTTTGTTACCACTAATGTCCTCGATATCCCTTTGAGGCGAGTTAACCCCTGTCCCCGATCCTTCTTCACATGTTGAGTCTAAGCGGTCATTTCTTCTGCTTGTGCTTTCCGCCGTTCCAAACTCAGCTTCTGCGGCGTCTCCTCCCCCCTCAGTTTGGAAATCACCGGAATCACAGACCCCAGACTGCAGCCTTGAACGGAGCTGATCAATATGGTGCTTCCATATTCTATCATCGCGACATTTCACTCGGTACGATCTGGGTCCGGTTACTTGGATTACAGTTGCCTCGACCCACAATGGGTTGCCATAAAAGTTTCTCGTAAAAACCAAGTCACCTACCTGGAAATTTCAGCATTTCCCGCTGGATCCATGTGGTTTTTCAGGTTCGTATGATGGGTGTAGTCGGTCCAGGTGGGAGCGGAGTTTCCGTCCCATCAATAACTCAGCGGGAGTTTTGTTGGTGACGCTGTGTGGAGTGATGTGCTGCAAAAGGAGTATCCGGTTAATCTTGTCTTCGATATCCCCATAGTCCATTTTATGTAGAGTTCTTTTGATGAATTGTACCATGCGCTCGGCCCTTCCATTAGCCGCAGGATGCATCGGTGAAGTTTGCGCATGGTGAATACCGTGGTCCGCCAGGTACTGTTCAAAAGAAAGCGCGGTAAACTGGGGCCTGTTGTCAGATACCAGAACGTCCGGTAATCCGTGTGTTGCAAATAATCTGTCCAATTTCCTGATGACTGATTCGGTTGTTGTATTTTTCATCTCATGGATTTTGAGCCAGTTTGAGTAGGCATCCACTGTTAATAAAAATGTGTGTCCATTTGTAGGTCCCACAAAGTCCAGATGAATACGGGACCATGGTCCCCTGGGTGTTTTTCATTCTGTTGGGGTTGCTTTCGGTGGGGCATTGCTGACTTCCTGGCATTTGGAACAAGTCTTTACCCAGGCTTCAATCTGCTTGTCTATGCCCGGCCACCATGCATAGCTTCATGTGAGTGCTTTCATGCGCACGATGCCGGGGTGGCCATCGTGCAAGGTTCTCAGTACTGCTCGCTGTAACAATGCTCTGGGACAATGACTCTATCGCCCCAAATGATGCAGCCCTTCTGGGAAAACAGTTCCGTCTGTCGACTTTTGAAAGGAGCATAGTTGTCAGGGATTTGGTCCAATGGCCATCCACGTTCTACCCAGCTGAGGACACGTGCTAAAACAGAATCACGTTTTGTTTCAATCGCGATATCGTGAGCTGTCAGTGGCGGTTTTTGGAGTGTCTCGATCTGCAGTGTTGTGATGGTCGGAGCAGGGTTTTCAATGGTTTCTGGAAGCAGTGCACAGCTTAATGCATCAGCGTGGGGAATGGCTTTCCCCGGGCGGTGTTGCAACTTATAATTATAGGCAGCCAAGAATTCTGACCAGCGGGTCATTCTGGGAGATAATATATAAGGGGTTGGTTTATCTCCCACTATTATTCCCAGTAAGGGTTTGTGGTCAGTTATTATAGTGAAAGCTCGCCCATAAATATATTCATGAAATCGTTTAACAGCAGATACAATAGCAAGAGCTTCCTTATCGATTTGACTGTAATTGCGTTCTGCTTTTGACAGCGTTTTTGAAAAGTAGGCAACAGGGGCTTCACTTACGTTTGGTAAAATGTGACTCAAAATGGCACCCACTGCGAAGGGTGATTCATCACAAATAACAGTTAAAGGCAAAGTCTCATTATACTGCATCAAGACAGTGTCGGAGGTCAATAAGTTTTTTACTTGTCGAAACGCCTGTTCCTCTCAGTGCCCCCAAACCCAGGTTGCTTTTTTGTCTAATAAATGATGTAGGGGTTCGGCTACGGTTGCCTTGTGAGGCAGGAAGACTATATAAAAATTGATAAGGCCTAGGAACGCTTGGAGATCCACCTTATTGCGGGGTCTTGGGGCACTTTTGATTGCCCTAAGTTTGCTATCGGTGGGGTGAATGCCCTGTTTCTCTATTAAATATCCTAAAAATTCTACTCGATCAGTACATAGTTGACACTTGTTTTTCTTAACTTTGAGACCCGAGTCTTTAAATTTCTGAAGAACCAACCCCAGGTGCTCCCTTAGTATTTCTTGAGTCGGAGCAGCAATTAAAACGTCATCAAAATAGGGGGCAACGCCTTTTATCCCTTGTAATAGTCTTTCCATCAAACTTTGAAAGATTCCCGGGGTCACGCTTACTCCAAATTGGAGTCGGTTACATTTAAACGCACCTCGGTGCATAACGATTGTTTGAGCCTCTGCCATTTTTCTGTCTACAGGCAGTTGTTGGTATGCCTGGGCTAGATTTAGTTTAGCGAAGACTTTTCCGCCCCCCAGGGAATGGAGAAGGTGTTGCACCACCGGTACCGGGTAAGCGTTTTGCTGCAGGGCATGATTCAGGGTGGCTCGGTAGTCCCCACAAATTCTTAATGATCCATCCGACTTGATGGGTGTCACGATTGGGGTTTCCCAGGGAGAATGGTCGGTTGGTTCTAACACCCCCTGGACTATTAATTTATCAAGCTGCTCGTCAATCTTTGGTTTAAGGGCGAATGGGACTCGATGAGGCTTAAGGCGGATGGGAGCTATTTCGGGGTTGAGGTTAAATGATATCGGGGTCCCCTTGTACTCGCCTAGTTTGTCTGCAAAGATGTCCTGGAATTCTTGGACGAGAGCCTCTTCCCAGTCGTTGCTGCTGGTTCAATGAATGCTGGCTACTTCAATTCCAAGTGGAGCAAACCATTGGAGGCCTAACAAGGTAGGCCGATCCCTGTCGACTACAGTCAAAGGTAGAGATGCAGTACAATTTTTAAAGGAGACACAGACTTGGCTGGATCCAATGACTGGAATTCAATTTCCTTGATAATCTTTGAGTATGAGTCTTTGGAATCGGAGGTCTTGTCGCCAGATGGTAGGGATGAGTTGCTTGAGGGTCTTCCAGGAAACCATCGAGAGGGACGATCCTGATTTGACTTCCATAATACAAGGCTGGTTTTTGATGGCCACCTTCACCCGGATCTTCTTGGCGTCCAGTGCTGAGGCCTGACCAATCGTAATAGTTTGGTGTGCCTCTTCTCGCTTTGTTGAGTGGTTTAAGGGTTTGTTTCTGTAGGAGTGGTTGTTCCATTGGTGGTTCAAGGATTCTCGCTTTGCAGGACGGCTTCCTGTAGATTGGCAATAGTTAGCCCCCCTCAGGGATTGGCTGGGTCCTTGCTTGCTTCTACAGACCCATCCGATGTGGCCTCTTTTCCCGCACACATGGCAGAGCGCGTCGAGGAATTTGCAGTCTGATGGGGGATAGTTTGCCCCACACCCAGCACATTGGTACTGCAATTTCTGGCGTTGGTCTTGTTCAGACCAGAGCTGGTTTACCTTTTCTTCATCGCTTTCTGATGACGATTCAAGGTCCTCGTGGTGGGCTGTCATTGCCGGTTCTTCTAAGTGAGGTGAAACTTTGCTGGCGAGTTGGCGAAGTGGAGCGTGGGTGCGGCACATTCGGGCAGCTGACTTCTTGGTCGCTTCTGCTGCAGTAGCATCAGCAATGGCATCTGTAAGGCTAATGTCGCCTTTTGCCATCAGCTTACTCTGCACGCCTGGTGAATCTAATCCCAGAACTATTCGGTCTCTCAGGGCTTCTTCGAGGTCAGCAAACCCACATAGGCCTCCTAGATTCCGGAGATCCGCTATAAAATCTGCAAGGCTTTCACCCTTCCGCTGATCTCTCTGGTAAAATTCATGCCTTCTCACGAGCGTTGGTATGGTCAGTGCATAGTGGGCCCTTAGCAGGGGTTCGAGGACGTCCCAGTCCATGGACTTCACTTCTGCCGGTTTCACTAGTGCTTTGGCCATCTTGAATACGGTTGGCCCGCAATGAGTTAGGAATACAGCCCGTTTCTTTCCAGTAGTGGCATCCTTCAAATTGTTGGGTTCCAGAAACATCTGGAAGCGATACATATATGAGTCCCAGTCTTCTTGTGCTGGGTCGAATGGAGCGGGTGGTATGACGCTGCCGGACATGGTTCCGCTGTTGGTGCGAGACGAGTCGACGAACAGTGAACTTCAACTTTTTATTTAACATGGTGCAACAGCTCTCTGAATGGCCTCAACAGCCCCCTTTATATAAGCAAGCTCTTGGGTATTTAGCCAATGAAAACACAGGAACGTTTAACTCTTTTTAACCAATGAGAAGGGCTCGTTAATAGCCAATCAGATTCTCCTGAACGGACCAATCCGATATCGTTATTATTGGCCAATCAGAAGTGCAGGGCCAGAACCCTGCACTTTGCTTAAAGGTTTCAACAATTTTATTCAAGCACTTTTATTAATTCACAACAATAAAGATAGATGATACATAGAGATGTATGTATAGTACAATGTTGCAAATAATCCATCCACAACATACAGAGAGTCATAGGTGGAATATTCATTTTGAATATGTTTTGTCACAAGGGCTGTCTCTTTTACCTGGTCCTGTTTATCTCTTTGATTAACTGATTCCTCCCTCCCTCCCTCTTTCTCTCTAGCAGAGCTTGACTTTCTTTGCTCTTTTTAATTTGCAACATGTGGCCGGATTTAGGTCCTTGCCCACCTCAGGTTCTAGATCAGTTACTCATCCTGTATCTTCCTGTAGGCAGGCTGAAGCTCAGACTAACCATGTTTTTTCATTTCTAAATCTGAAGGCTCAGACTGATCCTTAACAGACACTCCCATAGTAACATTTTCTGATTATAAAGCTGAAGAAAAAAAAAAAGAGTGGGAGGAAAGCTATTCATTCTTTTTTTCCTCGGGGAAAAAAAATGCCTTAGAAGCACTGACAATTTTCTAGAATAGCCTAGTTTTTGCACACATAAGTGTCAATTTGAATTACCAAGTTCAAGGCGGGCTAACTTTTATGTAATCAAGTAGAAAACTTTTCTTTAAAAGAAAAAAGGACTTGGAGGTTGAAAGGAAAATGGCTGACAGGGCCAAATAATTTCTGGCCCTTTTAAAAATAGTTATGGGGTGGGATGGGGGGAATAAACTATAAAGCAGATGTATTAAAACCAGTCTGAGTTGCTGGTTTCTTGCTCTGAGCCATATAGCACCGCCAACTTTACAAAGGCACTAGTGAGAGTGTTATGGACTAAGCCAATGCAGCAGTAACAACCCTAAAAAGCTTTACTTTGCAGCAGGCTTGTAATCCTGCACTCCTCATTGGCCGCGAATAGCGAGTCATTATTGGTCATTTCTGGCCAGTCTGATTGGCTGTTAACGGGCCCCTCTGATTGGATGCTTGTGAAAACGGTAAACTCAAATCATTGATTGTTTTGATAGCAGCCAGCTCTATAAAAGAGCTGCTGCCGCCCAAGTATTTGCTCTGTTCTTATTTCACAATAAAGAGTTGAAGTCACTGTTCGATGTCTCATCTCCGTTCCTTGCACCCATGCTCAGGACTTAACAGAGAGAACACAGAAAAATTATGAACAATTCACTCCTACCTCTGCATGCTGACCTTCCTCATTTATCAACCGGAAGACTCAAATCCAGGAAACCTCCAATGGTACTTGCACAACATCTGCCAACAGCTTTAACACTGACTCCCGATGGAAAGCCAAATGTGTTGCTGAAGGCCCAGTCTTAGAAAGACATAAATAACCGCACAAAAAAGGTGCCAGGCTTTGAACTACCATGTCAGCCATGGATACACTTGAAGAGGATTCACACCCCATAAGGCATCTGTTGGGACTCTCTATAATTGGGGCATAGTATCCTTCCCTCAGGGTGACTGCAGGGTCCCCCATCAAACTGTAGATCACACTGTGACCAGCTGTAAGCTGAGGTCATATTCCAGCCTGGTGTCTGATTTTTTAAACGTAAACAATGCTGTGCCTCAATGGTTAGATGGCCTAGACATTGGTATTTGAACATAGATCTTTTAAAACATATATATTTGATTGGGTTCTACTAATCTAGATGAAATGTTAATATATATTGCTGGTCCATGTATGACAGGAGCGTCAAACTCGCGGGCTGCAGGCTGAATGTGTCACAGGCTGGCCACACCCACCCCAGTGGTGGGATTCAAAAGTTCCCACTACCGGTTCTGTGGGCGTGGCTTGGTGGACATAGCTACAGGGGTGGGGTTGCACAACCTGCGCGATTGCGCACACACGTTAAAGTTAAAGCAGTAAAAACTAAGCTACTGCGTCTCTCAGCTGTTTAGCACAGCCATCTGCTCTGCCGCACCAAATAGCTGAGAGGTTAAAAGGACCTAGGAGCAGGGACAGCTGGGTGGGCCCAACTGCAGAGTGTCGGAGAGGCCCGGAGCGAACCGGTTCTCTGCCAACTGATCTTCGGCGCTACCGATACGCTAGAACTGAGCTGAACTGGTAGAATACCACCACTGGCCCACCCACATTTTATCGAAAGGGGGAAAGTCACGATACATTACGTGATGACAATGTGACACCGTGACTTTGACACCTCGGTGTACGATATACCATATGCTAAATAAATAAATAAATAGGGGGATAAGTAGAGTTGGCAGAGTCTGAAAGGGAAAACCGGTTTAGTCATGATGAAAGAAGTAAGATAAGAATCGATGAGTGTTCCCACTTATAAGAAAGCTCTCCCTGAACCTCCACAGAGTTAATCTCTCCAATTACAAACCAGAAGTTTTATGAATTGATACTTAGAACTTCTAAGCAGTATCAAAAGGACATTTTAATCCAAGGGGAAGTATTTTTTTCTTTTTGGCAGAAACACTATCAAAGTCCCATGTGGAAACTTCCTTCAGTCTGAGAATTCGGCTTTTTCAAACCCGCCGAACATCAAGGTCCAAGAAATCCTATCTCTCACAGCCTGAGTTCTGCTTGTTTTTATAATATGGCGATGACACACTGTTTGCCTTTCCCACGGGGTGTTTGTATGGATCTGCACAGAGTGAAATAATACAGGAGAAGCACTTTGAAAATTCAAGGGCATTGCAAGAACCAAGGCCCCATGAATGGTGAAATATGAGATACTCAGGCAATATTGAGGCTGGGGTACAAAAATGCAATGAAATTGGGAGAACTTTTCCTAATAGTGAAAACTCTAACTTTCTGCTGACATCTACAGGTAGTCCTTGATTTACAACCATTCCTTCGAAGTTACAACAACATTGAAAAAAAGTGACATGACTGTTTTTCACACTTACAATCATTGAAGCATCCCCGTGGTCACATGATCAAAATTGGGACATTTGGCAACTAGCGTGTAGTTGCTGTCATGCCCCAACATATAACTTTTATATACTGTTGTTGCTCTCTAGCACCATCTAGACAAATACCAAGTATATTATTTGAAGCTGACTGCACCCCATTATCCATCAGACTGCACTCTTAAAACAAATGCACCATGGGAAGCCAGACTCCATTTCCTTTAGCATTTGGAGAAGACAGAAACACAATGTAGAATCCATCTTATCTATCCAAGGATAAACCCACATCCCACACACAGAGCATCGCTAGTGAGATTTAAATTGCTTGTATATATAAATTGTTATATTGAGCAGTAACTCAATACTGTTTATCTTGTATTTGGTTCTCATTGTATGTATCCCTATTTTCCCTAGTTTCACCATATCCTGTTCTTTCAATAAAGCATCCAGATCTACACACACGTTTTATTGGAGGATAGGTGGTTTTAGTTGCATATCCAGCTGCACACAGACAAACATTTAGTGAGGACAGAACAGTCGCAGTGTCCCAGGGTTAATGTGATCGTCCTCTGCAACCTTCTGATAAAGTCAACAGGAAGCCAGATTCACTTAACAACCATATTATTGACTTAACAACTGCAGCGATTCACTTAATGACTGCAACAAGAAAGATTGTAAAATAGGACAAAACTCACTTAACAATGCTCTTGCTTAGCAATGAAAATTTTGAGCTCCTCTGTGGTTGTAATTGAAGACTACCTATAGTGGTTTTTGTAAATTTTTTTCTGTCCAGATCAAATTAGCCTCTACCAGTTGCATTTTCAGGAATCATCTGGTATGATCTTACAGTAGCACACCAATGCAGCCAAGCAGAGTTGAAAAATAAGACTAATAAACAATTCCCCAAACTGAACAAATTAAACAGTTATTAGGAAGAACTTTCCCCATAAGATTTGCAGGGGTAAAAATGGCAAGTGATATCCTGTTGTTTCTTCATGCACAACTCAAAAGTTTTGGGTTCCTAGGCTTAAGAACTACACAGAACAGTTATCAAGATACACCTAGGCATTTAGAGGGAATAATTAAAATAGCCCATCACAACATGCAAGGTGCAGGGCTGAAAGAGCTGGTAAAATAGGATAGTCCAGGTTTCAACTTCCAGCAGAGAAGTGAATTTTGGGAGACCCCGAGAATGATAATCAAAACCAGAAATGCAAACTTTTTGAGATTTTTTTTCCCCGCACTATTTTTGACATTTGCATTCCTTGGATATTGGCAGGCTCATACGTGTATTATTTTAAGCTTTTCCCAACCATTCCTTTTTGTACGGCAAGTCAGAATCTGCTGAGGATAACATTACTGTCTCGCCTGTAAACCTGGATAGCCATTTCAGTCTGGCCAGTTTCATCAAAGTTCCTCGCTTGGGAGAGGCTGGGAACCAGTTGGTTCCCACACAACCTGGCATTAGAAGGAGTGTTAATGAGCTGGCAGAGAATGGCTGTCCTAGACTTTCATAGCAGGGACATCTTGGCCTAACTACAAAGGGTTATTAAAGTTTAGAGCAGGGATGTCCAATCTTGGCAATATTAAGATCTATGAAGGGCTGGCTGGAGAATTCTGGGAGTTGAAGTCCACAGATCCTAAAGAAAAGTTTGGAGAAAAATCTGCCCTGGTTTAGAGGAATTTGGGAAGTTGAAGTCCCCAGCTCTTAAAATTGCCAAGGTTAGATGCAAGAGATTCCACATTATTTAAGATAATATTAATATATCATATAAAAATAGAGGTAGTCCAGTGGTGATATGCTACTGGTTCAGCCCGGTTCTGTCGAGCTGGTAGCGCCGATGAGCAGCGGAGACCGAACCAGTTCTCTCCGCCACTCTGCTGTTGGTCCCACCATCTGGGCTCCAATATTCACTTTTATTCCCTGCTTTTCAAGTGCAGCTGCTTTGCACGGCAGAGCAGAATGCTACACGGCAGCTGTTGAAGCAACCGGGAGAGTGCAGGCTTGCAGGAGGTAAGTTGGACTGCCTCTGCACCTGTGCAAATGCCTCTGCGCCTGTGCAAAGTGCGGGTTTGGCATGCACGCACGCACAAAGTATGTGCATGTGTGCAAAGCACGCCCACCAAGCCACACCCACTGAACCGGTGGTAAAAATCTTCGAATCCCACCACTGAGGTAGCCCTCAAGTAACAACCACAAGTGAGCCCAAAATTTATTTTGCTACATTGGTTAAGTGACTTTTTTTTGCCCCGTGTTACGACTTTTCCTACCACAGTTGTTAAGTAAAACACTACAGCGGGTTAACTTAGTAAAATGGTTGTTATGTGAGTTTGGCTTCCCTGTTGACTTTGCTTGTCAGAAGGTCACCAAAGGGAATCACTTGACCCCGAGATATGGCAAACGTCATAAATATGAGCCAGTTGCCAAGTGGCCAAATTTTGATCAAGTGACCATGGGGATGTTGCAATGGTCGTAAGGGTGAAAACTTTTCTTTACATAAGTCACTTTTTTCCGTGCTGTGGTAACTTTGAACAGTCATTAAATGAGGACCATGTAAATTGAGGACTACCTGCAATCATGATTCTGGTTCTGAATAGTCGTACAATTGGCTCTTAAGGACTTCCTGAAAAAGCCAAGTCATTGCCAGCCTTGGAAGACCATGAAAGTGGGAGCCAGCCATGACTTGAGAGGTGGGCTGATCCAATGACCAGGATCTCCCAAGGAGAACAGACATCATATGTCGTCTCACTGCCTCATTCCAGGAGAGGATATTTGATAGATACTCCTTGCCAGTGGTGGGATTCAAATTTTTTTTACGAGCAGTTCTGTGGGTGTGGCTTGGTAGGCGTGGCTTGGTGGCATGGCAGGAGAAGGATACTGCAAAATCCCCATTCTCTCCCCACCTCACTAACCTGCTTTCCAGCTCCCTTCTCCTGTACAGGGCAACAAAAGAAGACCCAGCCAATCAGCTGTGACTTGGTAGGCAGAGAATAGATGGGGGCGGGGCCAGTCAGAGGTGGTATTTGCCAGTTTTCCGAACTACTCAAAATTTCCATTACCAGTTCTCCAGAACTGGTCAGAACCGGCTGAATACCACCTCTGCTCCTTGCCAATCCAGATTGGGTGTTCAGAATCTACTTGAGCAAGGAAGTCTCTTAGATACTTAAATCCAAGGACAATGGGGCTTCATAACTGAAGAACTGCATTCACTAGCTGAAATTTCCAAGCATTCTTCAAGGGACACCACATTATTTATATATTTAGCGTTTGGCATATCATACGTGGACTAGCAATATATGTTAACATTTCACTTAAATTAGTAAACACAGTAAAATATAGATCTATGTTCAAATATGTTAAATTTGAATCTATGTTAAAAAGATCTATGTTCAAATATTAATGTCTAGGCCATCTAACCATTGAAGCACAGCATTGTTTATATTAAATATCTGAAGCCTGATGATGGCAGATGAGATTCTGCTGAAACGTTGCTACAACTTTAAAAGCACCACTACTATGATGTGGGAAAATACCCCAACAAAGCTGAATGCCAGACATGTAAGTACCCGCGAAAACTTAAGAATATATATATATATATATATATATATATATATATATATATATATATATATATATATATATATATATATCAGATACTTGATCAATATATGCCACATGTAGAATGTATTACAAGCATTACATTTGCTTTCTGAATTAGCAGAGATTTAGTCTTGAAGAGCCTGGAGCTCTTGAAAAGCCTGGCTCACCCTAAATTCAGATGTTTTTATTTTTATTTTGAACTGTCAGCCACCCAGAGTTGTTTGTTGAGATAGGCAGCTACAGAAATCACATAAATACATAAATATATATATATATATATATACTATTTATATTCTGGGCATTTTAAACCCTCACTGGATTGTTTTTAGTTCAATTGCTTTGAGGAGGTTCCTCCTCCCCTCCCTTCCTCCCTTCCTCCCTCCCTCCCTTCCTTCCTTCCATTCCTCCCTCCCTCCCTCACTATATGGGATGATTATCCAAGGAAGGAAAGTAGAAAGCTAAATTGGTGGTGGGACATTTCCTAATTTGGCAAATTCTAGGAATTGTACTTGCAAGGTTGGACACTCCTGGCATACAAAGAGAAACCAAAAACGACCCATTTGGGAGACTGTAGTAAACTTTGAACCTGGCTAGGTGGCAGCAATTAGCTGATTTTGGCCAAATTTAAAAATTAATCCCCATGGAACCTGGTTAGTATTTGGATGAAGTCATCTCAGAACAATAAACTAAAGGAGAATTTTTTTAAAAAGATATCCTGGCAGGAAGCCATTGCACTTAGCTTCTGGACCATTGCCAATTACGTAGTTATGTCCCTGAAATCCACTAGTTGAGGTGGATTTGAAGAAGACATCAAATTATAGAAAACTTTGAAAAAGCGCTGGAAAGACACATACTGCATGGCAGGGCTTGTCTCACTATGAATGTCTTTTGAATCTTCATTGCTTTAGATAGGAACTGATAACTTAAGCATCACTTTGCCCTGAGTTTGAGAGGAAGCCCATGGTGACAAAAGTTCTTAAATTAATATCTCCTCGTGCTCTGCACAGATTAACCCTGCTCTGGATCTTTAAGCCTTTTGGAGCCATACATTGTCCCATCTTATTCTTGGTTGCTGAGTAATTCTGCTGCCAAGATTATTTTTCTAAGCAGGAATAGAAGCATAGACAAAGCAAATGCAGGTAGTCCTTGCATTATGACCACAATTGAGCCCAAAACATATGTTGCTATAAGTGAAACGTTTGTTGAGTGAGTATTGTCCCTTTTTATAATTTTTCTTGCCACCGTTGTTAAGTGAATCCATGCATTTGTTAAGTTAGGAACAGGGTTGTTAAGTGAATCTGGCTTCCCCATTGACTTTGCTTGTCAGAAGGTGGGAAAAAGCAGATCACACAATCCTGGGACACTGCAACCGTCATAAATATGAGTCAGTTGACAAGCATCTGGGTTTTAATCATGTGACCATGAGGATGCTGCAACAGTTGTAAATGTGAAAAATGGTCATACGTCACTTTTTTCAGTGCCGCCGCTAAATGAACTGTTGTAAGTCGAGGACTACCTGTATTTTGGCCTTGCACTGCATAAAGCGAAACTATAGGATAACTGAAGATGGTCCCTGAATTCTACATCTACAAATACTATCATATGTTCTTTTCCCAATCTGTGTGCTCTCTCAGTTTCCAAAGTCCAGAATTCCCAGCCAGAAAATAATAGCTAAGAATTCTGGGCATTGGAGCACTGTTATCTACCATTTTCCAGCTTGATATAGACCAGTGGTGGAATGCAATGTGTTGTGAATGAATAAATGTGTAATAAAGTTATCTAGAGCTTGAAGTCAAGTGCAGAGTTCTGGCTCTGCACTTCTGATTGGCTGTTAAATGGCGAGATCAGATTGGTCCATTCAGGAGAGTCTGATTGGCCGTTAATGAGCCGTTCTCATTGGTCAACGAAGTTAGCGCTCCCAGGTTTTCATTGGTTGAATAGTTAATAAGTTGCCTATATAAGGAAGACTATAGCAGCCATCCAGTTTGAGCTGTCACACCATATAAATAAAGAGTTGAAGTTCATTGTTTCACCGGCTCGTCTCCATTCTTCGTACCCATGCTCCACACTTAGCACTGGCGACGAGGATGGGATGTGGAGACATCAGAGCTGACTGAACAACGAAAAAGATAACCGAGCACGTGGCTGAAAACGCATAACAGCGGAACCATGTCTGGCGGCGTCATACCATCCGCTCCATTCAACCAAGCGCAAGAAGACTGGGAGTCCTACATGGATCATTTCCAAATGTTCTTGGAAACCAATAATTTGAAGGATGCCACAACCTGGAAGAAACGGGCGGTATTCCTAACACATTGCGGGCCAAGATGGCCAAGGCACTAGCAAAACCAGCTGAAGTGAAGGCTATGGACTGGGACGTCCTCGAACCCCGACTGAGGGCCCACTATGCACCGACCGTACCAATGCTTGTAAGGTGGCACGAGTTCTACCAAAGAAACCAGCGGAAAGGAGAGAGCGTTGCCGATTTTGTTGCGGACCTCCGAAAATTGGGAGGCCTCTGCAGGTTCACCGACCTGGAAGAGGCTTTGAGAGACCGAATAGTTCTGGGATTAGATGCACTAAACGTGCAGAGCAAGCTGATGGTGAAAGGCGACATTAGCCTTGCTGATGCCATCGCTGATGCTACTGCAGCAGAAACAACCAGGAAGTTGGCTGCCCAACTGCGCTGCAACCGCACTCCGGTACACCAATCGACTGGCGACATTTCACCTAAGTCAGAAGGACAGCTTTTGACGGTCCACCACGAGAACCTCTCTTCGTCATCAGACAGTGACGAAGAAGAGGCCCATCGACTGCGGTCCGATCGGGACCATTACCCGAAGTCCCAACACCCATGCGCTGGCTGTGGGGCCAACCATTCCCGGTCCAAATGCAAATTCTGCGACGTGCTCTGCCATGAGTGCGGGAAACGAGGCCATATCGGACCGGTCTGTAGAAGCCTCCTAGGACCCAGCCAGACCTTGAAGGGGGCTAACTATCACCAATCGACAGGAAACCATCCTGTAAGGCGAGAACCAGTAAACCACTCCTACAGAAACCGAACCATAAATCACCCAACGAAGCGAGAAGAGGCTCACCAAACTATCACTATCGGTCACGCCTCTTCCTTGGATGCCAAGAAAATCCGAATTAAAGTGGCCATCGAAAATCAGCCCTGCCAAATGGAAGTCAACTCGGGATTGTCTTTCTCGATGGTTTACTGGAAGACCCTCAAGCAACTCATCCCTACTATCCGGCGCCAAGACCTCTGTTCCCAAAGACTCATACTTAACGAATATCAGGGGAATAGGATTCCAGTCGTAGGATCCAGTCGAGTCTGGTTCTCGTTCAAAAACCGCACAGCGTACTTACCCCTGACTGTGATCGACAAGGACCGGCCTAGCCTGTTAGGCCTCCAATGGTTCGTGCCACTCGGCATTGAAGTGGCAGGCATTAACCGAATCGGCGGCAGTGACTGGGAGGAGGACCTCGTCCATGAATTCAGGGATGTCTTCGCAGAAAAGCTAGGCGAGTACAAGGGGACCCCAATATCATTTAACCTTAATCCAAAAATAGCTCCCATCCGCCTTAAGCCTCGTCGAGTTCCATTTGCCCTAAAACCAAAAATCGACGAACAGCTTGATAAGTTAATAGCCCAGGGAGTGTTAGAACAACCGATCACTCTCCCTGGGAGACCCCAATTGTGACACCCATTAAGCCGGATGGTTCGATTAGAATTTGTGGGGACTACCGAGCCACCCTGAACCACGCCCTGCAGCAAAATGCATATCCGGTGCCGGTGGTGCAACACCTGCTCCATTCCCTAGGGGGCGGAAAAGTCTTCACTAAACTAGACTTAGCTCAGGCATATCAGCAACTGCCGGTTGATGAAAAAATGGCACAGGCACAGACGATCATGACGCACCGAGGTGCCTTTAAATGTACACAGCTCCAATTAGGAGTGAGTGTAGCCCCGGGGATCTTTCAGAGCCTGATGGAAAGACTATTACAAGGGATTAAAGGCGTTGTCCCCTACTTTGATGATGTGTTAATTGCTGCACCTACTTCAAAAATTTTACGGGATCGTTTAAGATTGGTTCTCCAGAAATTCAAAGACGCAGGCCTTAAAGTGAAGAAAAATAAGTGTAAGCTGTGTACAGATCGTGTTGAATTTTTAGGGTATCTAATTGACAGTCAGGGCATTCACCCTACCGATAGCAAATTGAGAGCAATAAAAAACGCTCCCAGACCCCGGAATAAGGCCAACCTCCAGGCGTTTCTAGGCCTCATCAATTTTTATAACGTATTCCTGCCGCACAAGGTGACTGTCGCTGAACTTTTACATCGTTTACTGGACAAAAAAGCACTTTGGGTATGGGGTCATAGAGAAGAGCAGGCGTTTCGTAATGTGAAAAAACTACTGACTTCTGACACTGTACTAATGCAGTACAATGAGACCTTGCCGTTAACTATCACGTGTGATGCATCGCCTTTCGGAGTGGGTGCCATTTTGAGCCATGTATTGCCTAATGGTAGCGAAGCCCCTGTTGCCTATTTTTCAAAGAAGCTTTTGAAAACTGAGCGAAATTATAGCCAGATTGCTAAAGAAGCCCTTGCAATTGTGTCTGCTGTCAAAAGATTTCATGAGTACGTGTACGGCCGGGCTTTTACTATAGTGACTGACCACAAACCTTTGCTGGGAATAATAGCGGGGGATAAGCCAACCCCCTATATATTATTTCCCAGAATGACTCACTGGTCAGAATTCTTGGCTGCTTATAAATATCAGCTGCAATACCGCCCCGGGAAAGCTATTCCCCACGCCAATGCATTGAGCCGAGCACCGCTTCCAGAGACTATTGACGATCCCGCGCCAACAGTGACAACATTGCAGATCGAGGCACTTCGTACACCGCCATTAACCGCCCGTGATATCACGAAACAAAACACGACCCCACCTTAGCATGAGTCCTCACTTGGGTGGAACGCGGATGGCCATTGGACCAAGTATCAGACGACTTTGCACCATTCAAAAGTCGACAAACAGAGTTGTTTTCTCAAAAGGGCTGCATCATCTGGGGCAATAGAGTCGTTATCCCAGAACGACTTCAACAAGCAGTACTGAGAACCTTGCATGATGGCCATCCCAGCATCGTGCGCATGAAAGCCCTTGCACAAAGCTACGCGTGGTGGCCAGGCATCGACAAGCAAATCGAGACTTGGGTCAAAACTTGTCATAGATGCCAGGAAGTAAGCAACAACCCACCAAAGGCAATCCCAACCGAATGGGAAACACCGCGGTGACCCTGGTCCCGTATCCATCTGGATTTTGCTGGGCCGACCAAAGGCCACACGTTTTTGCTAACCGTCGACGCCTACTCAAACTGGCTCGAAATCCACTGAATGAGGAACACAACAACTGAAGCGGTCATTAAGAAACTAGAAAGACTGTTTGCAACCTACGGATTACCAGACGTTCTGGTATCCGACAACGGGCCCCAATTTACCGCGCTGTCCTTTGAACAGTACCTGGCGGACCGCGGTATTCGACATGCGCTGACTTCTCCTGTGCATCCTGCGGCCAACGGGAAGGGCCGAGCACATGGTACAATTCGTCAAGAAAACGCTGCAGAAAGTGGACTATGACAACATCGAAGAAAAGATAAACCGAATCCTCTTTTTACAGCATATCACTCCGCACAGCATCACCAACAAAACTCCCGCCGAGCTGCTAATGGGATGAAAGCTCTGCTCCCACCTCGACCGGTTACACCCAGTGTACGAACTGGAGAAACCACTCGGATCCAGCGGCCGATGCGGTACCTTCCAGGTAAGCGACTAGGTGTTCTCTAAAAATTTATCGGGCGATCCATTGTGGGTAGAAGCGACTGTGGTCCATGTAACCAGCCCGAGATCATACCTTGTACAATGCCGTGATGATAGACTATGGAAGCGCCATATCGATCAACTACGATCAAGGCTGCAGTCAGGGATCTCCGAGTCCTCTAATAACCAAACTGAGGGGGGGGGGAGATACAGAGGAAGATGAACTTCAATGAGCAGAAAACCTTTTTGAAGGGAACGATAGTGGAACGGAAACACGAGAACAGGAATCAGGGAAGGGAGTGAGTTCACCTCATGGTGATACCAAAGAAGTTGGTGACAACGAAAACGTGAACTCAGAATCAGAGACACCCCTTTCGCCAAACAACGCCTTACCTTAACAAGAGTGCAGCCAAATACCGGGTGCACAATGAAAATCAAAAAGACTAACAAAACAACCGTCCTACCTCAAGGACTATGTGACCGCACCCCGTAAATGGAACCCGGGGGGAAGGTGTGTTGTGAATGAATAAATGTGTGATAAAGTTATCTAGAGCTTGAAGTCAAGTGCAGGGTTCTGGCCCTGCACTTCTGATTGGCTGTTAAATGGCAAGATCAGATTGGTCTGTTCAGGAGAGTCTGATTGGCCATTAACGAGCCGTTCTCATTGGTCAACGGAGCTAGCGCTCCCAGGTTTTCATTGGTTGAATAGTTAATAAGTTGCCTATATAAGGAAGGCTATAACAGCCATCCAGTTTGAGCTTTCACACCATGTAAATAAAGAGTTGAAGTTCACTGTTTCACTGGCTCGTCTCCATTCTTCGCACCCATGCTCCACACTTAACACAATGCGCCCCTCCCCACGTCCCCTGCCCATGTGTACGCAATTCCCCACCTCCCGCCATCCCCTGCCACCCCGCACATCCCCTGCACTGTGCCTCACAGCTGATTTTTTGGCTGGTTTGAGGCCTTTTTCAGTCTCCCAGAGGCTTGGAAAAGGCCTCTGCAAGGCTTTTCAGGGTGAATAATATGCCTGTTTTGTCACTTCTGGTATTACAGGAAGTGATGAAATAGGCCAGTGATGGCTAACCTTTTCAGCTTGGTGTGTTGAAAATCGGGAAAAAGTGTAGCCTTCCTCGGGTCGTGTGTCACTTCAAGAAATATCAAAATTTGGTTTATGACAGACTGGGCTGGGGTGATCACACAGGGCTGTGAAATTCATCTCCCTGGTCTCAGGGCTGCAGGTGCAGGATGTAGGGATCGGAAGGCCATCTTACAGGGCTGTGAACCTCATGGATCTCCTTTCCTCCTATAGCATTCCTGAGGTAATGAAACTGATAAACCTCAGTTTATGGCGGTTAAAACTGGTTCTCTGCTGCAAAGATCTTGCGGCAGCGGTGACACCACGCCTCCACGCAACAAGCAGGGAGCAGGGATTGGAGCAGAGCACAGGCAGCCTCTAAATGTGCAGGTTTTCCCCACACCAACAGGTGTGTCAGTCAAAGTGCCTCGGCATGTCACGAGTGACATGCATGTCATAGGTTAGCCATCACTGAAATAGGCCTATTCATCCTGAAAAGCCTTGCCTCCCATGGTGCAGGATGCCAACTAGGCCACGCCCACCATGGCCACAGCCACCCAGCAACCGGGCAGAGAACCCTTGGTAAAAAAATTTGAAGCCCACCCCTGGATATGACCATGCTGCCTCAGAGAAAAGAACCCCAATCCCAACAAGAACTCCAACTATAAATGACTTTTTCTGTTTTAATCGCAATAATATGTATGTCTAACAACCGCTTTAAACTAAATGTAAATCGTTCTAAACTTGACAGTAAAAAATATGATTTCTGTAAGTGTTGTCAAAGTCTGGAAGGCCCTACCTGATTCAATTGTTTCAGCTACAAATTTTCATAGTTTCAGTCACAAACTGAGTTCCATGGACCTTACTTCATACTTACATGATCAATAGAGGGGGCGGGCACTAATGTGCCTATCATCCCTGTCATTGTATTTTTATTCTCTTATTCTTGTTCTCGTTTTTGTTCAACAAATTCCAATAGATAGACAGACAGACAGACAGACAGACAGACAGACAGACAGACAGACAGACAGACAGACAGACAGACAAAAATAAACTTCATGTGGCAGTCTGTTCCACTGGCTGACAGCTCATACATTCAGGAAGTTCTTCGTTGACATTTGGAGACTAATGAAGAAGGAATGCTGAACTGAAGACAGGGAATGGAGACAGTGATTGTGGCAAAAGGAGTTGGCAGAAAATAGACCAGCTTATTGGAATTCCTCTCTGGAGAAGGAAAAGGACTCAAATCATCCACACTCCAGATACAGTTCTCCATAAGGAAAACATAAAACAGTGGCCTCTGGAGAATGACCACAATTTAAGAGCTGAGTGACCACAATTTTTGCCCAAGGTGCAGTTCAGAGCCTTTTAACAGACACTGGATTTGCATATATTCTCTCTTAATCCCTCCTGGGAATTACTTGTTTACAGGTTTTTTTGTTTTGTTTTGTTTTTGGAAAATTCAGAAAGGCAAGTTTCATCATACTGGGTGAGTCTGAAAAAAGTTTCATGCAAGTTTTAAAGACAGAAATATTTTTGTTTTGGCATAAATAGCAAAAGGGTCATTGGAACATTAATTTTGAAAAGATATAGAAGGATTAAGGGACCAGATAGAGTTGAAATAAAACTTTGTAATGAATTACAAGAACCCTTCTTGTCAATTGTTTTGAATTTTCTAAAAAATATATATGAGCAATTGGAAACTAATTATAAGAAACCATCCTGTGGAAAAATGATGTTAATTAGAGAAAAAACACAAATGGATTTTGAAGGTTGGATTTTAAAGGGAACCAGAAAGAAATAAAGGTTATAATGAAAGGACAAGAGGCCCATTAATACAAAATGGAACAAAATATTTTAACTGTGAAGACTTCAAGGATATTTGGGAACAAAGCATGCAGATGTTTCTCTCAAGATTGTTTCCCAGTATAAAAATGGGACTTAAAGAGGTTAATTATCTCATTGGACAGAACTGAGTTGGTTCAAAAATGGATAAGAGGTTACAAGAATACTATGGAACAAGAAGTTACATAGGACTTATAAATGAAACCAGAGGATGTTTTTAATAATTAAAAGGGATATACAGATAACAAACCAGAAGTGGGCCAGGATAAATTTTTTGTTTTGGATTTAGAAATGAGAACAGTTTTGAAGGAGTTTTTGAGAAGAGACAAAGAGAAACGTAAAAGAAATCAAAGACTGGGGCATTGTTTTAAAGGAATTAAAAACCGAAACAGTTAAACAAATATAAAGTTGGGTTTTTCAATCAAGATATGTCTGTCTCTGTGTATATTTGTTTCTGATAACACTTAATGTTTTTTTTTTTTTTTGCTATCCAGGACCAAATGATGAGGCTTTAAAGATTTGTCTATAATTGGCTATACATAAGAGAAATTCTATGAGAAGAAGGGATTTTTTTTGTTATATTTTTACAGAAAGTGGTAAAGAAGAGGAGAGGGGAAGAGGGGAAAGGAAAGGAAAGTTCATTTTATTAAGGTTAAAATCTATATGTTGTTGTTCCTGATAATTCTTAATGGACTTTTATGACTGAATGACAGAGCGTTAAGAATTTGTTTATTGATAGGAGATGAGATATACAAAGAAGAGACCTTTTATTGTAGTATCAGAGGTGATAAGTTATTGAAATTGTACTTGTCTTGATGAATCCCAAAGACATTTCTTTATATCTTTTTCTTTACTATATTTTCCTCTTTTTTTGTTTTCTTGCAGATGTTTCATTGGCAAATGGATGATGTTACCTACTTTGGCAATGAAACATCTGCAAGGGAAAAAACAAAGCTCAGTGAATACCACAGGTCATGCTCTACTTGCCACATCACTGGACTTGCCCTTCCTTTCCATGGGCTAGGTTCATACCACATGTGGTTCAACATGTTTGGGAAATCCAACCACTGCCTTAGCACACTGTGGTATAGTTTCCAACAAAAAAATGTTTATTGTGCTACAACAGTGAGTGCTACAACTATGCATTTCCTGCGTCGGATTAGGAAAGCAGATCTTTCTCCTTCTGTCCTGGCCATTGCATACAGAGGCTCAAACGTTTTAACAAACTGCATCACTGTTATGTTTGGTGGTAGCAGTGCCTCAGATAGAAAGTCCATACAGAGAGTGCTAAGGAAAGCCGAGAAGATTATAGGAAGCTCGCATCCTGTCATTCAAGATACTGTTTATAAACACTATGTGCTTAGAGTTCAAAGCATTGTTAGAGACCCCACACACCCACTTCATGGTCTCTTTCTGTTGCTCCCCTCAGGAAGGAAGTTTCAAAGTATTTCTATCAGGACTATCAGATTCTGTAACAGCTGTGTTCCCTAAACTCGCAAGATTCATTTTTCTTAAACTAGACTGTTGTTTCTCTGTGTATAATATATGTGGGTATGTGGATATATGCATTCATTCATCTATTCATTCTTCATTTATTTATTTATTTGTCATGTTTATATAGTGTATATTGGAGGTTGTGACCCTTTGAGAGCTGTATGCAATGAAATTTCATTTTAATATATGCCAATTAGCATACATTTAAAGTGACAAAGTTGTTTTAAGTCTTAGTCTAAGTTTTTTGAAACACAGAGTTAGGGTCGAGTCGGTTGTGTGAGATCACCCATGCAATGAGAAACAATTCCTTAGGAATATTATTTTCTCCAGCAATGTTTTGATGGCCTCAAATACATTCCAACCTGGATGTTGTTATTATTCTGTAAGTTGTGTGTATTGAAGCCTTGTATTTGGTGTATAGAGCCCTGAAACCCTTTTATTTTTGCCTTTCTATAACAAGTCTAGACCTAGATTTTTTTTTCTTCTTCTTCTCTCTGGCTCTCTTTGCCTCAGAAACAGAAATGCAGGGAGTCATTTTCATGGTATAAGTCACTCTTTCTGAAACATTTATGAGGTGATGGCAGGATTTCAGAAGCTTACAAGATAGGAAAGGCAAATATGTATGATTTTTTAGTTTTTTAATTTCCAACCCTAATTTGCAGTGAAAGGCTGACTGAAATGACTTACTGCTTTTCCAAAAATACAAAGCCCAAAACCAGAATAAAACAAAGATAAAGATATTGATGCAATACTTCAAGGCCTGCAGGCTGGAGAAACTATATTTGTCATTAAAGATACACCCAATGGTGTAAGTGTGATGATATCATGGGTCATTATTTCGTTCTGCAAGTGATATGACATACAGAACAATAGGGTTGGAAGGGGCCTTGGAGGTCTTCTAGTCCAATCTCTTGCTTGAGCAGGACACGGTATACCATTCCAGAAAAATGGCTGTTTAGTCTCTTCTTGAAAACCTCTACTGACAGAGCACGCAACAACTTCTGCAGGCAAGTCACGGATTATTTTTCCCACTGTCAGGAAATTTATCCTTAGTTCTATGTTGTTCCTTTCTTTGATAGGTTTCTATCTGTTACTTCTTGTCCTGCCCTCAGGTGGTGCTTTGGAGAGTAAATCAAACCCCTTTTTGATGTGATAGCTCCCCAAGATCCTCCCATGACACTCCTAGTACTTAGTTAGATTAGACATATCCAGTTCTTGCAACTGTTTATCTTATGCTTTAGTTTCCCAAGGTTGGCCTCTGTGCCATTATCTAGACCAGGCATGTCAAACTTGATTTCATTGAGGGCTACATCAGGGTTATGTTTGATTTTGGGGGGGCTGGGGGGGCATGGCCAGGGATGTGTGGCCAGCTTGACGTCACTCGTGTTGCAGGCGCCTGTGATGGTCAGAGCAAAAACAAGCTCACAAGCTTCATTTTCGGCTGCAACTGCCTCCTGAAACATTCTGCCAGAAAAAATGAAGCCGTGCACGGCCCTCCCAAGTTCCATTTTCACTGGCAAAGGCACCACAAGGTGGTCTTTTGCTGTTTCTAGGGCAGCCTCACAGGCCAGATTTAAGCACCCCCAGGCCATATCTGGCCCGCAGACCTTGAGTTTGACATTGATCCAGACTAGGGGCAGGGAAACTTGGCTCTTTTATCACTTATGGACTTCAACTCCCAGAATTCCTGAGTAAGTCATAAAAGGTTCCCCAACCCTGGCTTACTGGTTTTTCAGTTGTGGGGGAAATCAATTTTTGACTGGAATGGGACTGTTTAATGTATAAACGTAGGACATATAAAGAATATTTGTATATTAAACAGCCCCATTCCAGTCAAAAATTGATTTCCCTGACAACTGAAAAACCAATAGGCCAGGGATGGGGAACCTTTCATGGCTCCCTCAGGAATTCTGGGAGTTGAAGTCCATAACTGATAAAAGCGCCAAGTTTCCCTACCCCTGATCTAGACCAATGTTTCTCGATCTTAGCAACTTTAAGATGTGTGGAGTTCAACTTCCCAAATTCTTCAAAATGCTGGCTGAAGTACACTGGAAGTAGAAGTCCACACACATTAAATTTGCCAAGGTTAAGAAACACTGGTCTAGATTAATTGATCAACTCTTTCATAATGGCATTTCTGGGAATGTTTTTCCCTTTTTGCTACAAGGAGATTTTTTAAAAAAAAAATCTATCTAGCCTGTTTCAGAGCATAATATTCTCATAGATTTGCTCCCTTAAAATGCTGGGAAATTATGCCATAGATTTCCAGTAATAGTAGCCTGAAAAGGCTGTAGGTATCACATAAATTTGGGCTGAGGGACTCCTGCAATTCGGGAATGCTGGTTGTTTTCTTCTGCTTTCAAAAATTAATACCTGTCAAAAAAAAAATCACCAATCTTCTACCTTACAAGCAATACTGTATTTATTTTAAAAAAATCACACTATGATTAAGGTTTGCAAAAGTCAACAGGAATGAAGAGATGTCTCTGGAGGGTAATGCCTTCCCTTCTTCTTCTGAGTCACTAAAGAAATCGACACGTAGCTTTCAAGGATATAATAGCAGATGAGGCAGCCCTAGCGATTTTTTGAGAGAATTTGTCCAATAGGAGCTTAGAACAAATGCACATTTTGAGAAGCTTCATGCAAAATATCAGGGAACTACAGTTAGTCCTCGACTAATGACCACAATTGAGCCCAGAATTTATGTTGCTAAGTGCAAAATTTGTTAAGTGAATTTCGCTCCATTTTAAGTCTTTTCTTGCTACATTTGTTAAGTGAATCACTGCAGTCGTTAAATTAGTAACACGGTTGTTAAGTGAATCTGGCTTCCCCATTGCCTTTGCTTGTCAGAAAGTCACAAAAGATGATCCCATGACTTTGGGACACTGTAACTGTCATAAATATGAACCAGTTGCCAAGCATCTGGATTTTGATCACATCATCGTTGGAATGTTGCAAAGATCGTAACTGTGAAAAATAGCAATAGCTATTTAGTCTTAAGTCACTTTTTTCAAGGCTGTTGTAACTTCGAACGGTTATTAAATGAACTGTTGTAAGTCGAGGACTACCTGTACATGAATTTTAGATGCAGTGCACAAGAAAAGGTTTAATAAGACGTTGATAAGCACCAGAGGTGGTATTCAGCAGGTCCTGAGCAGTTCTGGAGAACCGGTAGCAGAAATTTTGAGTAGTTCGGAGAACTGGCAAATACCACCTCTGATTGTCCCTGCCGCCATCTGTTCTCTGTCTCCCGAGTCCCAGCTGATTGGCTGGGTCTTCTTTTGTTGCCCTGCACAGGAGAACAGAACTGGAAAGCAGGTTAGTGGGGTGGGGAGGGAATGGGGATTTTGCAGTAACCTTCCCCTGCCTTGCCCACCAAGCCAAGCCATGCCCACAGAACTGGTAGTAAAAAATTTTGAATCCTACCATTGCAGTGGTGGGATTCAATTTTTTTTGCTACTGGTTCTGTGGGCATGGCTTGGTGGGCATGGCAGGGGAAGGACACTGTAAAATCTCCAGTCAGAGGTGGTGTTTCCTGGTTCTCTGAACTACTCAAAATTTCTACTACCAGTTCTCCAGAACTGGTCAGAACCTGCTGAATACCACCTCTGCACCACTATACAGCACTACATTTTCCAACTCAGGAACAAAATTTCATTTGAGCCAATCTCATTGGGACTTTGGAACTGGGAATAGAGCCTCAAGCATCAACGTTTGGAGCCTGTAAAGCAGGGATGGGGAATTATGGCCCTTTTATGACTTGAAGACTTCAACTCCCAGGATTCCTGGGCTAATTATGCTGGCTCATAAATTTGGGGAGTTGAAGTCTACAAGTCATAAAGGAGTTTTCCATCTCTGCTGGAAATCAATCTTTTAAACAATGGATACAATCCCTCTTCTCATCCATGAACAACCAAATCATTCTACCCATGTATCTCAAAGTATGATGGGTTTAAGCCTCTTTTACCCTGCAATGCCCAGTTTTGAAATTAAGCCCTAGCTGTATGGAACATGATTGTACAACTCAGTGGAAGAGTAAGGAACCATACAAAATATCTCAGGTTCAGGCTTAGGTCAATCTTCAGGCATTGCGTAGTAGCCATCTATAAACAGTTGATCATGGGAACAGTGAAAAAGCAAATCGCAAACTATTTAATTGATTCTTGTTCATCCTTGTGCTATACTCTTTTTAGTTGTATCCATCTTAGGCCCTGTACTCTTCAATATCTTCATTAACAACTTAGATGAGGGAATAGAAGGGAAACTTACCAAATTTGCAGATGATACTAAGCTGGCAGGAACAGCTAACACCCAAGAAGATAGGCTCAAGATCCAGATGGATCTTGACAGACTAGAACACTGGGCCATATCTAACAAAATGAAATTGAATGTAGAGAAAAGCTAAGTCCTACACGTAGGCAAGAAAAACCAAAAGTACACATATAGACTGGATGAAACCAGGCTCAATAGCAGTAACTGTGAGAGGGATCTTGGACTCTTAGTGGACAACCAGCTAAATATGAGCCAGCATTGTGCAGCAGCTGCCAAAAAAGCTAATGCAATCCTAAATTGTATTAACAGAGGGATACAATCAAGATCAAGGGAAGTACTAATACCACTCTATAAAGCCTTAGTAAGACCACACCTGGAGTGTTGGGACTCTAGAAAAAGTACAGAGAAGAGCAACCAGGATGATTAGGGGACTGGAGACTAAAACATATGAAGAATGGTTACAGGAACTGGGCATGGCTAATCTAGAGAAGAGGACCAGAGGAGACATGATAGCAGTCTTCCAATATTTGAGGGGGTGCCACAGGGAGAGGGGTCAAGCTATTTTCTAAAGCACCCAAAGGCCAGACAAGGAAAAATGGATGGAAACTGAACAAGGAGAGATTCAACTTGGAAATAAGGAGAAACTTTCTGACAGTGAGAACAATCAACCAATGGAACAGCTTGCCCTCGGAAGTTGTGGGAGCACCATCATTTGAGACTTTCAAGAAGAGATTGGACTGCTATTTGTCAGAAATGATGTAGGGTCTCCCGCTTGGGTGGGGGGTTGGACTAGATGACCTACAAGGTCCTTCTAACTCTGATTATCTGTTAAAGGCGTCGGTATAATCTGTATTTGATCATAGTTATCTCCGCTACCAAGAGGGAACTTAAAACATAAAACAGTGTCCCACTGGATAGACCCCTGGCCCATCTAGTCCACCAGTCTATGCTCATAGTGGCCAAGCAATTGCACAAGGAAGCCCATTTAGTTTCCCAGCAGATGGCCTAAAGAGGTAGTCATGTGGCCATCAAGGTTTCATCCCCAGGACTTCCATGAATAGGTCCAATCTTTTTCTGAAGCCAATCAGCACCACATCTCATTGTATATATTTGTATATGTATATACAAATGCTTCTTTTTGTCTGTTCCAATTGTCCCAGGATTCTGTTTCATCGGGTAACATCTGATTCTAACGTTTTGAGAATGGGAAAATAATTTCTCCTTTATCCACACCATGAGTAGCTCCCCCTCATCATTTGCCTCTTTTCCAGTCTGAAAGGCTCCAAAAGACTTGAAATTTTGGGCTTTGACAACTTAGAACTACACCACCTTTGGTCTGACCTAAGCATAGTACATAAAATTATCTGCTACAATGCCCTACTTGTCAGTGACTACTTTAGCTTCAACCACAACAATACATGAGTACACAATAGATACAAACTTAAGGTAAACCGCTCCAAACTCAATTGCAGAAAATATGTCTTCAGCAACAGAGTGGTCAATGCCTGGAACATCCTACCTGACTCTGTGGTTTCTTCCCGAACCCCCCAAAATTTAACCTTAGATTGTCTACTTTTGATCTCACCCCATTCCTAAGAGGTCTGTAAGGGATGTGCATAAGCGCACCAGTGTGCCTTCCATCCTTGTCCTAATGTCCCCTGTCATTCATACCCATTTCATGTAATCATAATCATGTTCTAATTATAGCTGTTATCTAATACATGCTTGACAAATAAATAAAATAAAAATAAATTTTTCCATGCAGAGAAGCTGCTCCAGTCCCTTAATCATCTTACTTGCTCTCCGCTGTGCCTTTTCTAGTTCCACTAAATCCTTTTTGGGGTATGGTGACCAGAACTTCAGCGAGAAGAGAGGATTTAACATTTTTTTTTTTTTTTTGAAACTTGGCCTGCCTAGGGCACCACAAACTCACATTAACCCTTGGGTTGAGTTAAATATGTGTAGGTAGGAATGGACAGCTACATGTTTGGTCTTAATCAAATATCTTGTTCTTCCTTCCTACCCAATTTCAAATAGAGAGGACTTGGAGAATGGCTGTTGGTCAGCATACAGTAAGAGAATAAGAATTTCAATTACCTTTAGAAGTCATTTTCTAAAACAGATGGGACCAGTACAGCAGTTAAATTAAACATTATTTATGTTGTTTAATTTAATGAAATGAAACCCTTACATTTCATATGATTACTGCCCACAAAATGTATAATTTTCTTCTCTGTCAGGTTAAAAATTAGAGTTTTGTGATAAGTTCTGGAAAGTCTCTGGGGATCACATCAAAGATTTGAAGGACCACATGGATTCCTACTGATGGGCCAGTGGTTTAAGTGCAGTATTGCAACTCTCCCCACAGCCTGGATATTGATGGGACACAAGATATCAATTTGATATTGATGGGGCACAAGATTGACTTAGCCTTCCATCGTTCCAAGGTCAGTAAAATGAAGGCCCAGATTGCTGGGGTCAATATGGAAATAATGCTTCTACATTATAAACTGCCCAGAGAATGCTGCAAAGTGCTATGGGGTGTTATATAAGCCTAAATGCTATTGTTACTATTACTGCAATCTCAACTTGTACATTTCTGGTAGACAATAGTGAGGCAAAGGAGATGAGAAGGACAGGCAGAGTTGGGGAGGCAGAGTTAAGCATGTCATCAGCTTAGAGTCTTTGCATTCTCAGTCCCCGTCCAACCCCACTGAATTCTGTTGACCCTTACTTGGCACCAATTTAATGTTGAGCTTTAGTCAACTAGATTCTTATGTATAGCCTTGAATAAATCTTCTATGCTGCAATCTAATGAATGATCTTGATGTTCTGACCTAGGCTTCCCCCAAAAGCACTAAGCAGACTCGTTGTCTTGGCAAAACCCCTTTTATTAAATGAAGGTGAATTTCTTGCATTCATCTTCAGCCAAAGGCCTGGCAAACAGTCTTTCAAGGGTGTAATTAGGAGCACAGACCTTATCTAGCTTGGAGAGCTGCCAAGTAAATATTTTCAAATGCAGTGCTGACAAGGAAGGACTTGGCACAGAGTTTCTGAGATGCACAGACAAATTGTTTCCTGCAAAAGCCCACTCCTCTTTTGCTCCTTTCTTAATCCCTATGGGAGGGGCCATTCACCATCCACCTGAGGCTTTACTCCTACGTCGACCCTTAGTTCATAATTGTTCTGTGCATGCACAGGCTGGGAACCGGCTCCAGCTCCTCCTCCTCTTCACTGCTGTCCGACTCCGATGGCAGCTGGTAACTGCCAGACTGCCCTGGCCCCATTTCTGCCTCTGACACGCAGCCCTTGTCCAAGCCTTCCTTAGCCTCCAGGACTGGCCCAGGTTCCTCCCCAATCTCCTCACTGTCCAACTCTGCTGTCAGCTCCACCAGCTGCTGGAGGCCCACAACACTTGATTCTTCACACCTGCAGGGCTGCCAACCTTGAGTGATAGTTCGGAGTGAGACACTGCGAGGGAGCGGAGCGACCGAGGGGGGGATGGTGTGGAAGGGGGGTGTCCCCCCTTCCACGGTAGGGAGCTTTGACAATTTTACATTTTAAATGGTACAATCTGATGCATACTTTAGTCATGATTTGGACATATACATACATACATACATTTTAACCCATAGGCATAAGAAAAAAAATGAGGACACATATTACAAAAACACATTTTTCTTCAGTGAGGGAACTTGACTATGAAAACCAATGAGACATAGCATAGGCCTTTTAGTTTCATAAAAGGTTTGAAAAAATAATTGGGTAATTATTTGAAATGGATTGTGATGTTTCTTTGTCATATATGTATGTGTATGCGGGTATATGTGGGTATATGCGTAATGGTTATATTTTGAGAACTGAATGCAACGAAATTTTGTTTTAATGTATGCTGATTAGTGTACATTTAAAGTGACAATAGTTTTCTGTTCTGTTCTATTCCAGTTCCATTCCAATTTATTCCATTCCATTCCAGTTTCATTCCAATTCTATTCCATTCTAACTTTTGAATAGCTGATGCAGCTTGCATAAAAAGGGCAAAAGGAAAAATAAACCAGGGAACACTTCACCAATGCCCTTAGTACAATCGAAAAACAAATATATTTTTATCGGCGAGGCGAGCGGCTGCTCGGAGCCACCGATCCCCTGAAAAATCACATCTAAAGCAAAATTAGAGGCAAGGAGCTACGGTTTTTGAAGGGTTAAAATTCAGATTAGTTTGCTAGAGAGGTGTGGCCGCGGGGGAAAGAGACGGGGAGGGGAGTTTCTTTCTGTTAAACCCGCCGTTCTTCGGCAAATTTGCAAGCGGATTAGCCTGCTTTAAATTGCAAATCTAAGATGAATTAGAAATAAAATTTGGGGTGGAAGGGGTCTTATTCCACAAGCGCGCCTTTATTCGAGGTCGGAATTCCCATTGCAAGGAAGATCTCTCGGGCCTTTAGCGTGAGATTTCGTTTATCAGAGTGAGACAGTCAAAATTGGTTGAATTGCATGAGTCTCACTCTGATTGCGTGAGAGTTGGCAGCACTGCACCTGACAAGGGCCCAGAAATCTGATATCATGTAAATGACTCCCTAAGCCAGAAACCACATCCTGCTGAAGTTCCCCACTGCCTATAGTATTAGGCTGGATGTGTTCCAAAATGTATTATTATGTATCAAAATAAATTGAATTATTTTGTATGTGTACGTGGAGATCTTGCTCTATAGACAACGGCAATCAGGACTTCAAATATCTTTTCTCATTTACTGCAAGTTATATTACCAGCTTAAACTTCCATTAAAAGCTCAGGCAATAAAGCACACTAAAATCAAAGGATGTCATAAAAACTCCAGTATAAATAAAAGTGGGGAGATAAAAAATAGCAGCAGTAATTCCAATAAGACCTCAGCTCGGTATGAAGGAGAGAAAAAAAAAAGATTTGTGTGTCTCCAAAGGCTCAGTTTTAACTGAGCTCTTCAAAAGCCAATATCAAGACAGCTTTCCAATCTTCTCAAAGAATGTTTATTAGTGTGACGTAAAATATCCCCTGCATATAGAAAGCATGCATAAAATGAGATGTATTGAAGTGAGTCCTTCATGGCATCTTTGCCAATTTCCACGGGAGATTAACAGGGGTTATATGAAATTCTCCTGGCCTCTATGTCTTTGGCTTTGACATTTTTGTGGCATTAAACCAATTCCCCTTCGGCAGGCTTTATTTGCTTGCTTCTCCCGGTGTCTGGGCAGTGTTGAAACAAGCTTTACAAGATAATCAAGTTTGTTTAAACAGTAATGTGACAAGTAATGTGGAAACAATGATCTCTCCTACCATGCCATGAGATCTTCAGAAAAACACACTCTCCTTAAATGAGGATGAACAGATAAGCAAGCAGTTTTCCAAATTGGTTTTTTGTGCACAACAGTAGTCCTTTGTTCTTCCTTCCAGAAAAGAGTTGCTGGATATCATGGCCCCTCATTAAACTAGTTGACCCACTTGAACCATTGCAAACTCTACTGATTTGTTTTCCTTTAGGAATCGATAGGCCAATAGAGGTCAGGATGAGAAAAAGGAGGCAGTGATGAAGTTGTCTTACTAGACCTTCTCAGACCCTTCCTGGTGGAACCACCAATCCGGTTCTATCTAATGTTTTAGTTAAACATTAACTAAAACTTGCATTTTTCCATAAATCTTCACACTCTTCAACAAATGCAGGAGTACATCTTTGCATCTGCCACAACCTGGTTCTCTCCAGTGTTGTGGTTATAAGAATTTCTTGCCAACATGGACATTAGTGAACATTACATGAGCTTCTGGAGAACTTTATATGAAGAATTCAGTAGACTAATTGTCTCACCTCCTTTATAATATTAGGGGGGAAATGGAAATATGATGAACTGGATACACTAGAAGCAGGGGTGGGATTCTACCGGTTCAGGCAAACTGGTAGTTCCAGTGAGCATTTGGCCCCACCCACCTACCCCTGAACTTTCCTGTGTTTTATTTCCTTGTTTTTGGGCTCAGCTGATTCCTGTGGCAGAGCGATTTGCCGTGCATCAGCTGTTTTACTCACCGGGGATGCAGCAGAAGGTAAGTAATTGAGTTGAAAATGGTTTTTTTTAAATGTAGAGCATGTGCACGAAGCGCACGTTTGGTGTGCATGCATGCTCACCAAACCAGTTGTTTCACAGGTTGAATTGCACCACTGACCAGAGGGAAGCAACTACTTGGCCTCCAAATGTTGTAAGCAACATCTCTGTAACATCCATAATTTGGGTAGCCAATGGTAAGGAATGCTAAAATGGTAGTTGACCAGTGTCAAGACCATTAATCTGTGACTGGCCACATTTATCAAGAACTACTTTTCTGCATAGTGTTCAATCAGGTTCTTGAATTCAAAACATGATGAGCTGAGATACTGGGATGCTTTCGAATTCCTTGGCAAACAATAGTATAAATAGAGATGTTTACCTCTCCTGCCAGTGCTTCTTGAACCATCATTGCTGTGGTGACAATGAGATAAAAGGAGGGGAGGAAAGTCACTCCCTTTCTTTGCTCCATCATCTTTTCCATAGATCTGGACAGCTGGGAAGTGTGGTTCTCCTGTAATGCAAAATTTTGTAGCTCGTATGGAACAAACATGAGAAGCAGTATTTTTCTGCAGCTCGATCCAAGTCAACTTTGAAGATAGATCTCTTCTCAAATTAAAGCTTGGTTCACCACCATTACTTTTTCAGTAGCAGACATTCATTTTCCCTTTCTTCTTTTGAGTATTCAGACAAAATGCTTTTTCCTGTGGAAGCCTTATTTTAGGATGTTCGTACTGATCCACTGATAAGCTACCTGATAACGCAGAACTTGAAAGTATAATATTGATTGTTAGAAATGCACTTAGCAACCTTGCGAGGTACAAAAATGTCCCATGGCAAAATGCCAGTTCTTGATGTATTAATATGTTTATTTGTATTGGATTTTGTCTTTGTATATTTGCCAGAGGCCTTCATCCAGTTTAAAAAATGTTATTTTATTCCTAAGGGATTCACCGCAAATGGAAATTTCAGGTTTCTTAGGTCTAAATAAACATTCCCCCTCCGTCCTCCGTGTTTTTCTTAGTAAGTCAGTCCTAATGATTCATTTTTCTCTTTAAAAGTTAGAATTCTCCCTAAAAGTGCATCCTTTTCCAATGTCCGGACTAAGGGTGTTACCTGGCTGGTTTGCTCTACTTTGTGAGAACCAGTTGCTATTTTTCTCCCCTCGGGAAGCACAGCTCTCAGGCCTTTGGCAATGGTGGGATTCAAGAATTTTTTACTACCAGTTCTGTGGGCGTGGCTTGGTGCGCATGGCTTGGTGGCCGTGGCAAGGGAAGGATACTGTAAAATCTCCATTCCCTTCCCAGTAACCTGCTTTCCAGCTCCATTCTCCTGTGCAGGGCAACAAAAGAAGACCCAGCTGGTCAGGAGTTGGGACTCGGGAGGCATTGAACGGATGGTGATTGGTGAGTACTTGGGTTTTATATATATATATATATATAGATAGATTAAAGAAGAAAAAAAGATTCTATTTAGTTCATCCCTAAAACATCATATAAATCATATAAATGTAGCAGTATGAAGGCACTAGGACATCTTAAAAACTAGGCAATGAAATATACAGGACCTTTTTTTTTTTTTTAAGAAAGAACCAGTTTCACAGGAAATATGTGTTAATCATTAATGTTAATAATGCAAATATCAAACATTTTATAGCCTACTCCATTGTTTTTCAGCCTTGACAACTTTAAAATGAATGGACTTCAACTCCCAGAAATTCCCAACCAGCTCAGCTGTCTGGTTGTTGAAGTCCATTCATCTTAAAGTTGCCAAGATTGAAAAACAATGGCCTCATCTACCACCACCAGTCCAATGTAAGTCATGAAAGTATCAAGTTTATTTCAATTCAGTGTTAAACATGCTTATTCAGAAACAGGTCCAGACCTTTCCTGCCTTAAGAGATTAGACCAATCTTGGATCAATTCTGTGGAATCATTACGATTCTAATGTTAGCAGCCAGGTTAAACCTGAAGATGTCCAGATTGCTCCTTGTTCATCATTTGCATTTGCAGTCCGTTCCTTATGTTATAAATCTTTGATACTTTTTGCCATTTAGGTTGTTTATTATGGTTTTCTGAATCCTTTTTATGCGGCTTTAACTCTGAGATGCACTTATTATTCCTTGATTTGGTTTTTAATGGTTGGCATGTGGCTATTCTTTGTGTGTGTGTGTGGGTGGGTGGGTTGCACACAGAGAGACACACACAGAAATCCACAAGCTGCTTGGAGCATCTAACATCTTAGTATAAATAAATAATTTTCTTAGAGTTTTAGTATTAGATACTCACAGCCACCCCATATAAGTTTATTAACTTCAGAAGCCTATGTACCACAATGAATACATAAACACTTGGCAAGTAAGTCATCTATAGTCTTCTGCAGAATTTGAAAATTGGCATATATCATGCTTTTTTTGGCATTATAACTGACTTACAGAAATAACTCCTAAGGTCTAAGGTTCCTAAGATGAGACCCAGGGACTGACTTGCCAACTTCTGCAGAAGCCCCATTGCTTCAAGGGCCACAATAGTAACACTTTAGGCTAAGCTTCAAAAGGGAATAGAACCATGGCCCGGTGGGGAGGGGGAGAGAAGGACTTTCAGAAGTTAAGTTCAACTCTGCATCCATTTCATCCTGAAAAGGACTCTCATGATTGAAAAGGACATAAAAGAAAGATGCTCACGAGGCAAAATTAGCTCTGGCCTGAACTCCCAAAGGTGCATTTTCAGGAGGCAATTGAACTTTCTTGTTTTTCCTTTGAAGACGTTTCGCTTCTCATCCAAGAAGCTTCTTCAGTTCTGACAGGATAGTGGGGAATGGAAGGATTTATATTCCTTGCAGACAGCTGGTCATTTGCATCCTTTTAGAGCAGGGCAGAGGTGGTATTCAGCAGGTTCTGAGCAGTTCTGGAGAACCGGGAGCAGAAATTTTGAGTAGTTCAGAGAACCGGCCAATACCACCTCTGACTGGTCCCCTCCCCCATCTATTCTCTGCCTTCTGAGTCCCAGCTGATTGGCTGGGACTTCTTTGGTTGCCCTGCACAGGAGAATGGAGCTGGAAAGCAGGTTATTGGGGTGGGGAGGGAATGGGGATTTTGCAGTATTCTTCCCCTGCCATGCCTACCATGCCACACCCACCAAGCCACGCCCACAGAACCGGTAGTAAAAAAAATTTGAATCCCACCACTGGAGGAGGAGTGTCAAACTTAAGGCCCAAGGGCCAGATCTGGTCCCTGATGTGGCTAGATGTGGCCTGTGGGTCTGCCCTGGAAGTGGCAAGGGGATCAGCCCCCTCACTACTTCAGTAGGACCTCTCCTCACCCAGCCTTGCCTGACGGCGGCAGCAGCCTTGATGAGGAGGTAAGCGTGGCCTAGCACCCCTTTGGGGAAGTGGGGCTGGGCTTGGCTGGATTGGACTGTGGGGTTCCGGTGCCCCAGGGGCTTGAGAGCCAGCCACACCCACCCAGCCATGCCCATCTCATAATCTTACATGCAACTGGCCTTTTGAGGGCAACCCTTATGGTGATGCAACCCTCAATGAAATTGAGTTTGACATCACCTGTTTTAGAGGGATCATCCAACCTTTCACCTTCCCTGGGCCACATTAGAAGATGAAAATTTGATTTGGGCCACACATAAAATAAATAAATTTTGCGGGGTGGGGGGGGGAGGAAGAAAGCTTGCCCGTCTCGTGCCTACCTCTCCTCCTGCAAATGGCCCGGCTGGAGGTGGCAGGACTGAAAGGCGAGGACCGGGAGGCTTGGTGCAGCAGCAGCGGCGGTGGCAGTGGCAGAAGCAGCGGCGGCAACAGCAGCGGCGGAGGGGCAGAAGCAGCGGCGGCAACAGCAGGAGGTGGCGGAGTGGGACTCTTGGGCTGCGGCTGCCTCGGCACGAGGAGCCCGCCTTTTCTGTTGCTGCTTGGCGTGGCGCTCGCCTCGCCCCTTCTCGCGCCTCCCTCTCCTCCTCCTCCTCGCTGGCTCTTGCACGAAGGTTGGGGTGGGCACTGGGCCGCATTATGAGGCAACCTGGGCCGCAGGCAGCCCGCAGGCCGCGGGTTGGACAAGCCTGCTCTAAGGTGAAGGTAAAGGTTCCCCTCACAGATACATGCCACTCATTCCTGACTCTAGGGGGCAGTACTCATCTCCATTTCAAAGCTGAAGAGCCAGTGCTGTCTGAAGACGTCTCCGTGGTCATGTGGCCAGCATGAATAAATGGAACCCTGTTACCTTCCCACCAGAGTTGTTCCCTATTTTTCCTACTTGCATTTTGACGTGCTTTTGAACTGCGAGGTTGGCATAAGCTGGGACCAGTAACGGGAGCTCACTCTGTTCTGCAGCGCTAGGGATTTGAACCGCCGGACTGCCGACCTTTCTGATCAATATGCTCATTGAGTTTGACACCCCTGTTTTAGAGGAGGTATCCTCTAAAAGGATGCAAATGACCAGCTGTCTGCAAGGAATATAAATCCTTCCTTTCCCCACTATCCTGTCAGAGCTGAAGAAGCTTCTTGGATGAGAAGCGAAACGTCTTCAAAGAAAAAACAAGAAAGTCCAGTTGCCTCCTGAAAAAGCATCTTTAGGACAACCATGATCTGGATGACTGAGAATCTCTACAGAATTCTGGCCCTGTTTGCTCTCCATGGCCTTCTCAGGCTTGTTTCCATAGCATATCTATTCTTTGAAGAAACTCCTTACAAATTGTTTTTTTGAGTGGTTGCAAGATCAATATGACAGGTAAGGATTTCACCCAAAGACTAGCAGCTGTTCTGAACTTTGTGTCCCATACATGATAGTCCAGGCTATAACCAAAACTCATCTCAGAAATGCTGAAAGAGTTCATGTGAGATCTTGGGGTTCTACTTCTTACGCAAGATTTGGGTATTTTAAAAAATTATATATTTTGCAAAAAGCAGAAATACTTTTGGGAATGCAAAAATATGCTATCCATTGAATGACCCATCAGGAATGTGTATTCATTTGTTAGTCTCCCCTATGAAACTTCCATTCTATTTAATAAGAACGGACAGAGTAAGGGAATTCAGAGATATCTCTTTCCACTATTGTGTGAGCTTTCATGCAGAGCAAAAAGAAATGTGTGACCCAAACAAGCAAGCTTGTCAAGGGAAAGTTACAGATATCTCTCGTTGCTGCTAAGTAGCTTCTGCATCAGAGAAGGAAGGAAGCCAAAAGATCAGGCGTCTTCCAAGAATGCAGTTGTTCTAAGAATGCTCCCTCACTTACTGTCCTTGAGCAAAGAAAATTGGGAAGGAAAACAGTAATAATGTAGGTTTGGCTCAGCAATTTTCTTTTTAACATCTTGTTGAATCAACTCTAGCAATGTCTCTTGGGTGGGCAAATAGAGAAGGAAAGGGACAATTCTATCTATCTATCTATCTATCTATCTATCTATCTATCTATCTATCTATCCATCCATCCATCCATCCATCCATCCATCCATCCATCCATCCATCCTATCTATCTATCTATCTATCTATCTATCTATCTATCTATCTATCTATCTATCTATCCATCCATCCATCTATCTATTTATCTATCTATCTATCTAAAAATATCTATCTATCTATCTATCTAAAAATATCTATCTATCTATCTATCTATCTATCTATCTATCTATCTATCTATCTATCTATCTATTTATCTATCCATCCATCCATCCATCCATCTATCCTATCTATCTATCTATCTATCTATCTATCTATCTATCTATCTATCTATCTATCTATCTATCTATCTATCTATCTATCTATCTATCTATCCATCCATCCATCCATCCATCCATCCATCCATCCATCCATCCATCCAATCTATCCATCTATCCATCCATCCATCTATCTATCTATCTATCTATCTATCTATCTATCTATCTATCTATCTATCTATCTAACCTCAAACTATCCACTATTGACCTCACCCCATTCCTAAGAGGTCTGTAAGGGGCATGCATAAGTGCACTATCATGCCTACCGTCCTTGTCCTATTGTCCCCATTTATTCATATCTATTTCCTGTATTCTTACTCATGTTTATACTTATATCTATTATCTTGTAAGTGATTGACAAATCAAATCAAATCAATAAAAATATCTATCTATCTATCTATCTATCTGTCTGTCTGTCTGTCTGTCTGTCTGTCTGTCTGTCTATCTATCTATCTATCTATCTATCTATCTATCTATCTATCTATCTATACACAGATGATGTTATTCTCTTGTCACAAGACCCAAAAGAGCTACAAAGACTCATACAAGAGCTGTACAAAGCAGGAGAACCTGAAATAGAGCCAAGTTATGTTTAATAAATTCACCAAAGAAAGAAAAAATATATATCTGGAGAAGAACTAGATGTAGTAGACCACTACATATACTTTGGCCAATGGATCTCACTGGAAGGTGACACAGCAAAGGAAATTGAACAGTGTGTTAAATGTGGGTAGCAGACATTCAGCAAGCGACGCATAATTTTCAAAAGCAACCTCCCCCTATGCATGAAGAGAAAAGTTTTCGATCACTGTGTGCTACCTGCTCTAAAATGTGCTAGTGAAACATGGACACTAACCTTACAATTGATACAAAAGCTAAGGGGGGTGCAAAGTGCCATAGAAATATACATGCTCGGCATCACAAGACAAGATAGAAAAACCTGAACATGGATTGAAGAACAAACGAAAGTATACGATGAGAGACCTTCCTGTCTGCAGAATGGTTGGCATGGTGGATACATTGCATCTTATGCTCATTCCAAAGAGAATTCCACTCTTAAAGAATAGTCTAGATTGAAGGTTATTCCCTTTCAGCCTCCATATAGTCATTCCCGAAAACGAGGATTGTTGCTAAATTTGCAGATGATCTCAGAACAACAAGAACAATCAACCATAGCCTGGAATCCAGAGTTGACAACATGTGGTGACCCAAGATTAATGAATTAGGAATATAAAATGGAATCTTTGTGACAAAGGACTTGGAATAAATATCCAAATATCCAAGTAGAAAGCAAAAAAGGGATAAAACAAATTGCAGAACTGAAGGTAATAGTAGGCCAAATTTCCCTCTGGGATTAGACAGAGAGAGAAAACTTAAAAAATCAACATGTTAACATCTCCTGGAATAATGGTTGCCTAATCTCTGAGATACCCCCACAAGGGTATGAAAGCCTCATGTGCACTACAGATTACCCAATCTTGCCTTAAATAAACCAGGAATTGGAAACGATAATTGAATACTAAAAGCAGGTTTCTTATCATCACCACTCTGGTTTCATCAAAGGCTTACATTCATCTCTTAAAAAGACTGGTCAAGTTATATTTCAGGGCTTGTCAAAGAAATTGATTCCTTTAGTTGTGTGAAATTAACACCTCCTACAGAAAAGGCAGTACCACCTTTGATGTAATACACTTTTCCCCCACACAAACCTTAGTTCAGAAAAAGGCCTTGCCTAGCTTGTTAGATTTGAATATGGGAACTCTGCATTTGGCATGAATTGCAAATTAAGATTAGTTGGTTTGCCTAGACATGGTCAGGAACCTAGTGGAGAAGTTTCAAAACTATGGAAATACTATGTTCAAAAAAAAGAATAATCACTATTATTCTTTGGCTTTGAATAATCTTCAAAGCCAAAGAGTGCTTAAGTGACACTGCAGTGAACAGACTAGACATTATTTTATTCATTTATTACATCTATTGGCTGCCAATCTTACCATAGGGTAAATCTATGTGGCTTACAATGTTAAAAAGGATTGTTGTTGTTGTTGTTAGTTGCGAAATCGTGTCCAACCCATTGCAGCCCCATGGACAACGTTCCTCCAGGCCCTCCTATCCTCGACCATCTTCCAGAGTCCATTTAAGTTCACGGAGACTGCTTCAGTGACTCCATCCGTCCACCTCATTTTCTGCTATCCCCTTCTTCGGTAGCCCTCAATCATTCCCAGCATTAGGCTCTTCTCCAGTGAGTCCTTCCTTCTCACTAGGTATAACAATGTTAATATTAGGTTTAACACTACTAAAAAGGATAAAACTATACAAAACCTATGTACAATTTGAATAAAATACCATAAGGATCCAAACACTCAACCCTGACTAAAAGATGGGGAGGGAGGAAATAGGATGAGCAAGGAGGGGGAGCTGGGGTCTGTTATTAATCTAACAAGAGCCTTGGCGATTCAGTGGTTAGAGTGCAGTACTGCAGGCCACTTCTCCTGACTTCCGGCTGCCTGCAATTTGGCAGTTCAAATCCCACCAGGCTCAAGGTTGACTCATCCTTCCATCCTTCGAGGTTGGTAAAACGAGGACCCAAATTGTTGGGGGCAATAGACTGACTCTGTAAAACCTCTTAGGGAGGGCTGTAAAGCACTATAAAGCGGTATATAAGTCTAAGTGAAGTGAAGTGAAGAAGTAACAGCAACCTCCAATGTGAAGTTTCCTCATTGGAGCCCAAAGCCAACTGATAGAGCCAGGTCCTTAAGCTCTTGCAGAAGGTCAGAAGGGTTGGAGCCGACCTCATTTTGAGGGGCAAGATGTTCCAAAGGGCAGAAACAATGGCAGAGAAGATTCTTCTCCGGGATCCCACCAGCCAGAATATCTCAGTCAATGGGGCCTTCAGCAGGCTTCCTCTGCCAGCACAGGTGGAGATGAGATGGTTCCTCAAGTAATTAGCAATGGCATGGATGAGCGTGATCTACCACTGCTATACATATCTGAAGTGGTGAGAGGTATTATTATCTCTTACTTATTTCACTTTATTCAATTATTTAGATCAAAATGAACAACTAGTGATACATGAGCACATATGCTCCTGGTGTCAGCATTCTAGAAAACCTCAAATGGCTCCAACAGAAGATTGGGTACGACAATTGGACAGTAGCCTGTGCCTCTTCCTTTAGCTGCATGGTGTATAGAATTCTTTATTTCTATATAATAGCTAAGTATGTAATACAGAATTAAGCAAGCTCTTATTTTAGTTACCAAAGGGTGATACTTTGTTATGTCCCATCTTTGGTAGGACATCATGTTTTCTTCTTATCTTCCGTTCAATCAACTTTGAGAAACAAGTGCTCTTTCATTCTGAGATAGTTCCCTTGCCACCTGGTATAAACAAAGACTCCTTAGCCTTGATGGTTTCATTTTTGGCAGAGCTTAACAAAGTATGCCTAGCAGAAGATAAGATGAACTTGTCCTTGGTAAACTCCAGCGAGACGAGACCTTCAAAAAGGAGGGTGAGTAATGGTGTTTCAGAGCCTATATAAGTTACTCAGGATTCCCATGGGAGGAAACTTGGATGCAAACCTAACTCACAGTGCTTGCTGGTTTTGGAGGGATCCTACAGCTTCATCTCTCTATCGTTCCCTGACCAGCCGAATGGAACATGGGATCTTTCTTTCTTTGTCACTGTATTTCTCACCAATCTGAATATATTCATTGATAGCTCCCTCATGTTAAGTCATTATTTTCTTACACGTCTGTGAAATAAAGCCTTTACTATTCATTCTATGCAGTCATTGCTTCCGAATCCTCAAAAAACCTTGTGACCCAACCCTACTGGACTCCAAACAAGGCAATACAAGATGTCAGTGTGGCTTCAGTAATTTGCTGTTGCCTTCTTCCAAAGCAAAGTTAAAATAACAGCACTCTGGCACGCTGAGCTTGATTTTTAACTTTGAGTCCAAATCCATCTTCTTTTCATGCCAGTTCTAAACCAAAGACAAATGTTTCCAAATGTCAAGGAAAAAAAAAACACCTCCCCCTCTTTGCAAAAGCCTGCACAGCCTTTGGCAAGGAAAGCTTTAGCAGTGTCTTAACACAATCCTTTGGAGTACAGGTAGCCGTAACAGATCTGAGATTGCTTTCATAACTTTGGACTGGGGGATTCATGTTTCCGTTGATATTAATGGAACACAGAACACTCTCACCCCAGATATAGATTCTTGAATCAAGAAAGATTGATACGCTGAGATTAACAGACCGTTCCAACTTATTAAATGAACTGTTTTGAGATCTGTTTTGAGAGTATCTTTGAGTTAATCATTCAAAGCCAGCACATTATGTCTCCTTTGATGAAAAGAAGGATTCAGGGTAACATGACAGCAGCGTTCCAATATCTCAGACCTTGGCTCCTGGAAGCCTGGCGGACTTCAACTCCCAGAGTTCCACAGCCAGCAAGTCCGCCAGGCTTCCAGGAGCCAAGGTTGGAGATCCCTGTCTCAGAGCTTGCAACAAAAAAGAGAGAGTCAGGCTATTCTCCAAAGCACCTGAGGGCAGGACAAGAAGCAATGGGTCGAAACTAATCAAGGAGAGAAACAACTTAGAACGAAGGAGAAATTTCCTGACAGAACAATTAATCAATGGAACAACTTGTCTCCAGAAGTTGTAAATCCTCCAACACTGGAAGTTTTTAGGAAGAGATTGGATAACCATTTCTTTGAAGTGGTGTAGGGTTTCCTGCCTAAGCAGTGGGTTGGACTGAAAGATCTCCAAGATCCCTTCCAATTCTTGTTATTCTAATTCTAATTATGAAAGCCCCATCTTGCTGCTATCAATTCCAAAGGAAAGTGCCTCAAAAACAAATTGTTTACAGGGATCTGTATTAGTTGTCAAAGAAATCTGTTTTGTTTGTTTGTAGCTTCTGAAAGCCAATGGTGTTTTGCTGCAAAAAAAAAGCAAAAAGAAATAAGATTCTCCAAACATACCAAGGGGCTCTCATCTAATTTATGATCCACCAATTCATAAACATTCTTCCCCCTTTAAAAGGTTTGTGTTGGTGAAGCTGAATCCAATAGCCACCATCAACAAAAAGACACATTTTTTACAGATGTATTTCCAGAAATATTCTCCATCAAAAGGACTGCTTTTTCTGGGATGTGAGTTTTTGAATGACATACTCAAAATCACATGCCAAAAAATGATGGAAAGAGCCAGAGCAAAATTAGATATAATGTATTTACTTTTCCATATAATTAAAATTAAATCTAGATGATATGACTGTGCTCCATCAAAGATTTCATATATTTTCTGTTCAATTTTATAATTTGGTTACAATATTTAGAGGTCCTTGGAGGATTTAGTCCAAGGATTTTCCTGGTCATCTATGGCCCTAAGGTCTCAGATTGGCCACCTTTGCTGTAGACCAGGGTGGGCTTCAACTGGCTCAGGAATTCTGGGAGTTGAAGTTCTCAAGTCATAAAGGGGCCATTGTTCCCCATCTCTGCTCTAGATAGTAATCCAGAAGAAGGGAATGTAACAATTCTAAGCTGGTGATGCTCCCTGGTTCTGCCTTCTCCCCCCCCCCCACAGTTCCCAGTATTGCCCCAATCACTTTTTCATGGCCTTCATAACTCAATCACAGAAATTCTAGAGTTGGATGGGGTCATTAATACCTTTGACTCCAACTTCCTGCTGTGAGCATGAATCCAAGTGAAAGCAACTCTGGCAGATGGATATCCAACCTTCTCTTTCCTATATATACACAGATGAGGCTACCATAGCCACAAATCAGTGGTGGTATTTAAACGTTGTTACTACCGGTTCTGTGGGTGTAGCTTGGTGGGTATGGCAGGGGAAGGATACTGTAACATCGCCATTCCCTCTCCACCCCACTAACCTGCTTTCCAGCTCTGTTCTCCTGTGCAGGGCAACAAAAGAAGACCCAGCCCATCAACTGGGACTCAGCAGGCAGAGAATAGATGAGGGTGGGGCCAACCAGAGGTGGTATTTACCAGTTCTCCAAACTTCTCAAAATTCCAGCTACTGGTTCTCCAGAACCTGTCAGAACTGAATACCATCTCTGCCACAAATCCCTTCTTCCCCATTGACGTGCAGCCAGAAAATTCCAAAGAGTAAGCTCAGATCTAGTAATCCAGAAGTACTTTATGTGTGAACCAAGCTCTGACATGTTTTCCATTAAAATTCAGATGGGATTTTGAACTTGTTTCCCCCTTCTTTGCTGACTCCCTCACCCAAATTTGGGGGAATCCATAGACACATTGCAATGACATCAGTGTCTTGACTTTCTTTGCTTAACTACTGGATGCCAGAGTCTTGGAAAATTCATCCTCCAGATGTTGTGCAACCATCCTTTCCATTAGTTAAGCTGGCTGGAGCTTCTACAAAGTATAATTCAACAGCCTCTAGAGACCCAAGTTTAAACATGAGCATAACTCTAATTTGAACACCAGTAACTGTGGAATGGATTTTGACCCTGATGTTTAGCATTTAGTCTTCCCCAACAAAACTATTTTAATTTTTAGTTCCTTAGACTACATTCATTATAAATAAACTCTCCACATTTCCAGAGTTTTGATTGGAAACATGGGCTTGGTTCATAAAGCATGCTAAGCCTTCATTCTCATTTCTGACTTAACATGTTTCATTCTCGCTTAACATGTTAAGTGAATGCAAGCACGAACACTTGTTTAACAAGCTATGTTTTTTTCAGTTATTAAACCAGGTTACCAACTGGGCTCAAATATGGAATTATTTGAGTCTAATCACTCAAATGGATTATTTGAGTCTAATCACTTTCAAGTGAAACCTCTCCCTTGAAGCTTTTCTTGTGGCTTTGTGCAATGTTTCTCAAAATTAGCAACTTTAAGATAGGGAGACTTCAATTCCCCAGGCTAGCATAGCTGGCTGGGAAATTCTGAAAGTTGAATCCACATGTCAGAGTTGCCATGGTTGAGAAACACTAGCCTAGTGTGTTATATCAGGTCAGAGGAATTTAAAATAATTACTTGAATAAATTCCATCTCCCTCTCCTTCTCTCTCTGAAAAACTGGCAGTATATATTTCTGTCTTCTTTCCCTTGAAGTGTTTTTGATTTTCTGGTGCTTTCTGTGGATCTCCCCCAAGGAGTGGTGGTCTTGGCCCATGAATGCAATAGAAGAGGCCTTTGTTTTCCAGTTATCTGTCAGCTTCAAGGTAGTGTGGGAATATTGCTGGAAATATTTGGGTTTTGCAATGTAGAGAGGAAGCCAATATTAAATGTTGGCTCCCTCAGTGAAAGATGTTGACTATAAATCAAAAAGGCTTCTCTGTATGTCTAGAACAAGAAAACTCCTCATCTTGGCTGCCGAAATGATAAGAAATGTATTTTCAGAGTGCTTGCTTTTCTTTTTCTTCTTTCCCCTTTGGTGATTTGTCTGAATCCTCGGAGAACCTTTGTAAACTTTCCAGTGCAGCTATTTTCAACACACAAGTAGCAGAACCAAACGGAAGGTTGCTATATCTGGGCTGCAAAAAGCCAGATGACCAAATAGAAGTTAACAGGTGAAAATTAAGTCTCTGTTTTTTCCACGGCCCTTACATGACAACTTTTCATGTGTAGCAGGGGTGTCAAACTCAAGGGTGGTTAGATCTGGCCCACAAGGCCATCCTGGAAACAGCAAAGGACCAGCTCATGGTGCCTCTGCCAGTGAAAATGGAGCTCAGGAGGGCCGAGCTCCATTTTCACTGGCAGAGGATTGCAGAAGGCCAGTGCAGCCGAAAATGGAGCTCAGGAGTCCATTTTCACTGGCAGAATGCTTGGGCCACCACAGGTGATGTCAAGCTGGCCACGCCCACTCCAGCCACGCCCATCCCAGCCCCCTGGGGTCAAACACAACCCTGATGCGACCCTCCAATGAAATTGAATTTTACACTCCTGATGTACAGGAATAGCAAACCGACCCAGTTATCCAAGGTCTACAACTGGGAATGGAAAATCTGCCTAACTCCATTACCACTGGAATTCTCCCATTCACCTTTCAATGAGGCGTCCAGACATTTCATCTGGACATGATGTAATTAGTTTGGTTCTTGTTAACATGTTGTCTGAACTGTGGTTTATACCCTGTGATTTATGGCTGTAGCAGGATGTCTGCACCCTGTTCTCCTTTGTGTACATAGGGATTTCATTCACACATAAGATCTTGTCAAATAGTTTTGGTTTTGACTTAGAACATGTGTAGCTTTCTCAAGAAAGAAACCATTCATTACTTTCAATCAGTGCCAATTCAAAACTTTGGATTTGCATAGGTTTGTAAATCTTGGCTGTATCTATTTGTTAGATTTGAGATGAGACCTCACATTTCTTCCTAGAAAGCAAGTTGACCAAGGTCTCCCTCCAACAGTTTGTTCCCTCCAACAAACACACAGTGAAATAGACTGGGTAGAATAAGACACACTATCTCAGATTAATCCAGTGAGCTTCTGTCACCGAGATGGACATGATCCTGAGTTTCCCAGGTCCTAGTCCCATCCTATACCTATAATACACTGATGCAATAAACCATGACGAATTCTATTTCAAATTTTGACCATATGTTGCTCACATGTACAATCTATCCTTAGTCAGTTCTATGAACCTCATAACCCAAAATACACATTATCTAGAGGTGGTATTCAGCAGGTTCTGACCAGTTCTGGAGAACCAGTAGCGGAAATTTTGAGTAATTCAGAAAACCGGCAAATACCACCTCTGACTGGAGATTTTACAGTATCCTTCCACTGTCATGGCCACAGAACAGAAAGTAAAAAAATTTGAATCCCACCACTAACATCCTATCTATACGTTCTTGTGTACAATTTGAGCAGGCCACAGTATTTCAAATCTGGTATGCTTTTGTTGAAATTTTACTGTGGGTTTTTTTATATTAATTCCCAGTAGAAGGAAGGATAGTTAATATCTACCCTCCTGCTAAATTAGAATGTTTCTTCCTTATTGTGACACTTCTTTTTCCAACGTGCAAGAATAAATGGAACAAATTACAGTACGTACAATTTTAGAGCCCGCGCCTCCTGTTCAGTAATCCTGGGTGTGTATCATCCTTCTGAGGAAAAGGCCTGGTATTCCCATTTTTTAAATAATAATAATAATTAGAGGCCGAAGGGCATGGGGAAAATCATGTAGCTTTGTATCGTGATGAATTCCCCCATTTTTTTTAGGTAGCATAGCCAATCTTCTTGGGTGGCCATAAAGCAAAATCAGCCCAAAGAATGTGGCACCTTGGAGCAAAGCAGGCTCAGCTGTGGTTTAGTATATACTACATGCATTTTCTTTGGTGTACAGATACTTCCTCTGTCTGGTCAACAGGTGAAATGGAAAAAAACCCACAGGACATGCAAGTCTGAAACCAAAGTCACACTTTGAACTAAGTTGCAGCTTGTCAAATAAAGCATAACATGTTGCAGGAAAATAGGGAAACAAAATTAAACCATGCCAACCACAAAATAGCTTTTCACGAAGAGTGAACCTTCTTTGCTGGTATGCAAAATCACAGCGGAGATGAGTTTGCACAATAATGCTAGGATGAGGCTAAAATTGGAATGGTAGTTTGTGGTTCTGAGTACCATGGAACACCCAGCTACTGACGGAGAACATTTGAAGGATCCACGTCACCACATTCTGCTATAAAATGACTGGTCCAGAGCCAGCATTTGTGTTTTGTTCACCTATTTAGGGTGAGGTCTGTTACTAAACAGCAAAGATCAAAATATTATATTGATTAACATACTCCATCTTTTCAATTATTCATTTTCATTCTTGCGATTTTTTTTAATGTACTGGAACTTCTTCTGGGAAGTTCCTCTGTCCAAATCCCGTAATTAAATATATTATGCAACCAGGCAAAAATTGTCTTCCATCTGGCTAGAATTGAGTTCCTTTGACCGGCAGATGCTCTTAAGGGTTTCAGACAGAAGCTCTTCTAAGAAAGAACTGTAAAACTCAATGGGAAGACTGCCTTGCAACAAACCATGCACTTCACTGCTGAGTTATGGCCTCTCCGAAGGAGGGAGGCTTTCTTCCAGGCTCAGCTACAGCTTGCTTGCCAAAAAGGTTGGCTACCATTGCCTTAATTTCATCCAGATGTAGCTGCTCTGGCGCTGGTTGGCTGAGAAATGGATAAAAACTAAAGCATAGGCACACAGACATTCTCTCTCTGGATGGTTTTCCTGGTTGCCTTGCATTCCTTTTCCTTCCCCCCAGAAGTTGTTTTGGAAACTCTCAGTGGAGTTCCAAGAATAACCTCCCTTCCTTCTGTCTGATAAAATGTCACTTTTGGCTCAGAAAGTGGGGAAAGACCAGGGATGTGGGTGGGTGGAGAAATCCTGCCTGGGTTCTTATGCAAGATTTGGCTTTTCAGGACCCAAATTTCAGTTGACTAGGTGGGACCTGTAAGAGAGATGCCCAGATTAAAAGAGAAGGACGAGTACTTGCAATACCATTAGGCTAGCTATCTTGGCCCCAACTTCCAGCATCTTCCTCCAAAGATACAACACTAGTACTATGAAGCTGTTGGCTGTAACTAACTCAACTTCTTCTATCAGCAGCAAGAAAGCACACAGGGCTCACCAGAGAAAATCCTGAAATGACATTCAGGGCCTATTGTTTGTTCAGTATAGATTATGTCAATTTTTGTCATGAGGGTTTTCAAATGTCAACCCATTTACATGGCTTCTGCATTCCCCTATAACCACAAAGCAATTAAATTCATCCTTTTTTTTAAAAAAAAGGACCATAGTTGCCTTCACACAGAACGCAACCCCTCAAATCATCAGTGTCTTCAGGCTATAGTGATGTCAAAGCAAGTAAAATGGCTGCAGCGGTATTGCAATCCAAGCCATAAGCTTGAACTGTGGTGCTAATGCCACCTTCTTATTTGCTTTATCTCCTTCTGTGGTGGCAGCTGCCCCAAAACATAGATCAACAAAACACAGCTATGTTCACATCACACATGATACCCAAATGAATTAATCCATATGGTGTCTTCCTGTAATGACTTGGTTCACACAACATGCCAAACCTTTCTCACAACATGCTGAACCACAAAATGCTCAAACCTTTTAAGCTATATTTGTGTGGTTTTGAAATCAGCCCATGAGAGTTACTTTCTAAGGCAGGGCTCTTCAAACTTGACAGCTTTAAGACTTGTGGACTTCAACTCTCAGTATTCCTCCCCCAGTCATGTTAGCTCAGGAATTCTGGGAGTTGAAGTCCACAAGTCTTAAACTTGCCAAGTTTGAAGACTCTTGGTCTAACCCTAACCCTAACCCCAGGGGTAGGATGCTACCAGTTCAACCCGGTTCTATAGAACCTGTAACTGCGAAGAGCAGCTGACACCAAACTGGTTTGGTGTTTGGCCCACCTGCCTGCCCAGGCTCTAGGCTGTCCTTTATTCCCTGCTTTTCCCTCCTCAGCTGCTCTGCGCGGCACAGCTGAGGTTGAAAAATCAGGAAACAAGAGGATTTTCAAATGCTGCACACGCAAGTGTAGCGCTTGTCAGCTGTCCAGATGGCACAGCTGATGATTTCTTGCAAACACTGCACACACAATTGTCCCCAGTTCGGAGAACTGGCAAATCGCTCCACTGGCTGGCCCTGCCCCTCCCTGCCCACTCATTCCTTACCTGGCATGCAAGCAATCCAACTTGTCTGGGTTGGTAAGTTGCTATTTTTCCTTTTTTCTCCTCAACCATTAGCTGTTCTGCTCTTCCAGGAGATTTAGATCAGCTAGAAAGCAGGAAATCATTGGATTTCTTGCTTTCTAGCTAATCTAAAACAGAGCCGAACTTTCCTTGGCACTGAAGCTTTTCAGTACAGACTCAGGTAGCCGATTGCAGATAGATAGATCTCTAATTTAATCTGTGATTCTGTGAGCAACTCAATCTGCCTGCCTGCTTTGCCTGCTTTTGGGTAAAAGTTGCTCTTTTTTTATAAAAAATTCAATATTTACATAAATAATATTTACATACAAGCAATGCCCATCCAGTCACATGACCACCAAGCTGTGCCCAGTCAGCAAGCCACTCCCACCCAATCACATGACCACCAAGCCACACCCACAAATTAGGCCACACCCGCAGAACCAGTTGTTAAGAAATTTGAATCCCATCCCTGTCTAACCCTAACACAAACAGGGACTCTCTCTTTCTTTTATCACTACAGCACACAACTGAGCGTGAATATCTTTTGAAACTTCACCCTTCAATATTAAATGCCACTATTTCCTTTTTCTTCTTCAAGCTTTTGAAATTTAAGCAGGATTCTCCCATTAGCAAAAGACTTGGTTTACTTACCCACTTGAAATCACAACCAGGTGAACTCACACGTCTTTTTACATCAAAAACTACAGATCACATACCACAATGACAAGATTCCTGCCACATGCATTATATGATTTTATGCAACGTAGGAACCAAGACTTAGCTTCAAACTAAAAATGCAGCACATAAGCAAAACGTAAAAGGTGGCAATAAAGAACAAATTATTCTGTAATTACCAGTAACTTTTTTATCCTTGGTGATGGGTGCTTTGGAGACATAAGCAAATCTTTTTTTAAAACAAATCTAATGGTGGCAGATTAAAAAAATATGAATATGATTGACTTTATTATGCTCAGAACCTTGTTTTCCATTCAGTTAATGCTCTCTGTTCTTTGCAGTCACATATACAAAAATAAGTGGTTTGTTTTTCCTTGATTCAACTCTGACCATGGCCTAAACCAAGAGGCTGGAGCCAAATCTCATTAAAATCAAACAGATAACCTTCTTCTATCTCTTCTGGTCTCTCGCTCTCTAGGCAATATTTCTAAGTGATGGCAGCCATGGACAACTTTATCAGCCTGTGCAAAAGATTGTGGAAAAAAGGCAAATCCAGATCAAAATACTTTCGCTAAAAGCCCGGAAATGTTGACTAAAGCTTTTATTTGACAAATGAAAGAAGGAAAAAGAGAAAGACAAACAAGCCAGGTCATCAAGGATGTCAGAAAACCAGCACTATCAAAGGACTCTTTGTTGAGCCTAAGAGCGTATAATCTACAGGGTCAAATAGACAAATTTGAAGCAATCGTGCCTTTTGTCTTGCACGGAAGGAGACATTTTTCACACTGCAGGATGGTGTGTTGAAAAACAAATAAAATTGCTGGAGGTGCCTGGAACAAGCAATGCTAAAAGTCTTAAAAGACTGGTTCTGATGGGTCCTCATCATGCCTTATTTTTGGAGCTGGAACACATTCATACATGGCATCAAAAACCACATTCTGTGTAGATACAGTAAAGCAGCTTTATAAAAATGGAGCAGCTTCCTTTTCCTAACAAAAGAAAACTACTCAAATACTTTCCAATGGTGGAACTTTTAAACCAGAGTGGAAACTGGCAGGACTTGTAAATTTGACACTGGGAATTACTTGCATTCCCAGCCAAAACTCATTATAAACAGTTCCACAGATAAGAGCACGCTTTTCAGTGCTGTCGAATGGTGCCAAGAAACAGAAGTCCAATTAAGGCTAATATAAACCAACCCAAAAATCTAGAAAAAAAACGACCAGAGTACAGAGCTTCATGAAGGACTCAGAAATTACTGAACTGCTTTGCTTCCTGCAAAGCTCTTCGTCATTGAGGACTGACTTTTATCCCTTATGGGAGGGGCAATCACCTCCCAGCCTTACTCCCAAGTCGCCCCTTCTGCTTCAGCTGCTCTTGCCTTCTAGCAGCTCTGAGCACATACGCTCTGGGAACAGGCTCCCTGGAGTCCTTTGCTTCACTGCTGTCAGACTCCAAAAGCAGCACCTCACTCTCAGATGGTCCTGTCCCCAACCCTGCATCGTATGCAGGACCCTCTTCCAAGTCCTCGCCAGACTCTCTGACTGGTTCCCTTTCGTCCTCACTGTCCGATACTTCTGCCGTCCATACCAGCAGCCATTTGAAAGCATGCAAATGCGAGTAGATTAATAGGTACCACTTAGGTGGGAAGGTAACAGCATTACCTTCAGTGTATAGCCATGCTGGCCACATGACCACAGAAATTGTCTGCAGACAACGCTGGCTTCCTCAGCCAAGAAATGGAGATGAGCACCATGCCCGAGAGTCAGACATAACTGGAAGGGAAACCTTTACCTTTGTATAAATATATACATGCAAACAAACCTATCCATAGGTACATGGGCTGGCTAGGCCTTCTGGGAATTGTAGCTCCAATACATTTGGACACTACCAAACTGGGGGAAGCCAGCACATCTACACCTGACCCAACAGCAGAGGTGGTACTCAGCAGGTTCTGACCAGTTCTGGAGAACCAGTAGCAGAAATTTTGTGTGGTTTGGAGAACCGGCAAATACCACCTCTGACTGGCCCCTCCCCCATCTATAATCTGCCTCCCAAGTCCCAGCTGACTGGCTGGGTCTTGTTTGGTTGCCCTGGACAGGAGAACAGAGCTGGAAAGCAGTTTAGTGGGGTGGAAAGGCAATGGGGATTTTGCAGTATCCTTCCCCTGCCATGCCCACCAAGCCACGCCCACTGAACCGGTAGTAAATTTTTTTGAATTCCACCACTGCCCAACAGGACAATTCTTCTTTCTTTTTTTCATTGAAGGAATATAAAATATTGGCAGGGAGTGGCTCAGGAAAAATCATCTGAAGTCTTTGTTCAACTTTAAGAAGCGGAAAGCATTTTCCTACTAGTTCTGCCCCAACCGTTTTCTATTTCAAATTGACAGTTGTTATGAACTAATAAAACACTTAAATAAAGTTTATCAAAAGCTTTAGAAAATAGCAGGGTTCTAGCCCTGCATTTCTGATTGGCCGATAATAGTGATATCGGATTGGTCCGTTCAGGAGAATCTGATTGGCTGTTAACGAGCCCACTCTCATTGGTTAAGGGGATTAACACTCCACGTTTCCTATTGGTTACTAGAGCAACAGCTTGCCTATAAAAGGGCTGCTGTTGCCCTAGGGTTTCGCTCTGTTCAGAATGTTTAATAAAGAGTTTGAAGTTCACTTTCACCGTCTCGTCTCCGTTCCTTGCGCCCATGCGCAGAACTTAACACTGGCGACAAGGGTGGGATGCGGAGACATCAGAGCTGACTGAACACTACAGAGCACTAAACAGAGCATGTGGCTGAAGGTGCATCAACAGCGGAAACCATGACCGGCAGCACCATACCACCTGCTCCATTCGACCTGGCACAAGAAGACTGGGACTCATACATGGACCGGTTTCAGATGTTTCTGGAGACCAACAACTTGAAGGATGCCACTACTGGGAAAAAGAGAGCGGTATTCCTGACTCACTGCGGACCTGCCGTTTTTAAGATGACTAAGGCACTGGCGAAACCGGCTGAGGTGAAATCCATGGACTGGGACATCCTCGAGCCCTTCCTACGGGCCCACTATGCACCTACCATAACAACGCTTGTAGGAAGACATGAATTTTAACGGAGAGACCAGTGGAAAGGAGAAAGCATTGCAGATTTCATCGCGGATCTCCGGAACCTGGGAGGCCTTTGTGGGTTTGCCGACCATGCGCTAACTTCGCCAGTGCACCCTGCGGCTAACGGAAGAGCCGAGCGCATGATACAGTTTGTTAAAAAAAAACCTCTACAAAATGGACTATGGGGACACTGAAGATAAGATAAATAGAATACTCCTTCTCCAACACATCACTCCGCACAGCGTCACCAACAAGACTCCAGCGGAACTATTGATTTGATGCAAACTCTGCTCCCACCTCAACCAGCTTCACCCGTCTTATGAGCCAGAGAAACCCTGTGGATCTAGCGGAAAATGCCGCGAGTTCAAGATAGGCGACTTAGTTTTTGCTAGAAACCTTTCTGGTGAACCGTTGTGGATCGAGGCCACTGTTATTCAAGCCACTGGACCCAGGTTGTACCGGGTGAAAACCTGCGATGGAAAAATATAGAAACGCCATATAGATCAGCTTCGCTCGAGGCTACAACCTAGTTTCCGCAACTCTGGTAACTCCCAACTGAGGGGGGAGGGGATGTCGAAGAAACAGAATTCGAGATGGTGGAAAGCAGGAACGAAAGAAGTCAACAATCGGGCGTAACTAATGAAGAAGGTTCAAGGAAGGGCGTGGCCTCGCCACAGAGGAACAACCCAACAGAGTCAAGCCCGCAAGGGCCAGAAGACAATGACGAGAACATTCGCGGCACCGAGTCTTCCAATGAGGAACCACCAGCACCTGAATCGCCCGAAAACGCCCCACCAAAACAGGCTTACGGACAAGAACCAGTGGGACAGCGTAAATCCAATAGACAGTCAAAGCAACCTTCATACCTCAGAGATTACATCACCGCATCCCCCAAACGGAACCCGGGGGGAAGGGGTGTTATGAACTAATAAAACATTTAAATAAAGTTTATCAAAAACTTTAGCAAATAGCAGGGTTCTAGCCCCGCACTTCTGATTGGCCGATAATAGCGATATCGGATTGGTCCATTCAGGAGAATCTGACTGGCTGTTAACGAGCCACTCTCATTGGTTAAGGGGGTTCACACTCCATGTTTCCTATTGGTTACTAGAGCAGCAGCTTGCCTATAAAAGGGCTGCTGTTACCCTAGGGTTTTGCTCTGTTCAGAATGTTTAATAAAGAGTTTGAAGTTCACTTTCACCGTCTCATCTCCGTTCCTTGCGCCCATGCGCAGAACTTAACAATCGTGTTCTTTTTTTAATAACTCCAGCTTGAGAACAGACTATGACCAATGTGCCCCGAGGGATTTTGTAGGCCTGTGTTTTTCAACACATTTCTGCCTTTTGGTAATCCCAGTGATGAATGTTTTAAAAAAACAAACAAAACAAAAAAACAAAAAACAAAAAACAAACTTCCTGCCAGTCTTGATTTCTCTGCTAATCCTCATTTCATAAATATGTCTATGGGCCTCGATCCTTTTAATTTTTGGCTTGAAGTTTCTTTTTGGGCCATTTCTCTTGAATACAGCATACAAATTATTTCTAATTTCCTGGCAATATTTCGTGCTCTGACAGAACAGGTTCAGGAGGGAACATTCAATAGTCTGCTGAGGTAATAGCTTGTTGCAGAAAACACCAAAATGTTTGCTTGGGAATGTCTCTGGGTTTGTGTTTATGGTTTAAATTTCACAGGGACACCAATGCAATTCACCCAAAGTGCAGGTGGTCCTGCTGCATTGTGAATATTTAGTTATTTCATTGAAATCAGTTTTTAATGAACCGTATAAATATATTATAAAGCAACCTAATGCTCAGTTATTAACTTAAAACTCTCATTGCTGCATACAACTACTTAGAATTTCCAGTGTGAATAGAATAAATGTAATATAGACATTTCTGCAGAACTAAAATGTGGCCTTTTAAAGCAGAAATGGACACTTTTCATCCATGGGTTTGTGCAAAGCCCATCAACACTTCTTTTGTAGACACCCAACAGGAGCCTCGCAATTTGTCACTGAAATTTGGAAACAAAACAGCCAAATTTCAATGGAACCATTTCAGATTATCTGGGAGAATTTCAGAGTAGGTCTTGCCGATGATTGAGTTCCCAGTGTCCTCTTCACTTTCTAGCTGTAAAGGGTTGGCGGGAGGAAACATACTCTGTCTAACCCTGTGATGGCAACCTATGGCATGTGTTCCGGAAGTGGCACGCAGAGCCATCTCGACCAGCACGTGAACCCTCGCCGGAAATCAGGTCCACTGCACATGCACGCACCTGCCTCCTACAAGCCCGCTAATTGTCGGGTATCTGCCGTGCATGTGTGGGGAGCAGGGAATGTGAGAGAGCCATGTGCACATGTGCAGAGGCATGGGGAACACACAGGGGGCTGTGTGCACATGCACAGGGGCCAGGAGGGTCACGTGCGCATTGCATTATGGGTGCAGGCATGCTTGCATGCGCACACATGCACTTTCGGCACGCGACGATGAAAAGGTTAGCCATCACTGCTCTAGCCTATCCATCCTCCTCAAGTCCTAGGCTGCCTGAAGGCATCTGCTTGGCTAGACTAAATTAGCTGTCAGTATGATCCATCAAGCTGCTTGACTAATGCCTGGATGGGACCATGTTAAACAGCTGGCAGTGCCAGCAATGATCTTCACCAGCTCTAGTATCACGTTGAGGCGTTGGTCTCTTTGCTTATTTATGGTACTAACATTTTGATTGCTGATCTCATTAATCTCATAAACAATACATGTATCAAATGAGTGGAAAAATGAAGCAACGGGTCCTCCTAAACTCCGGGTGAAGAGCAAATCCATAAATTTTCAGCAACTGCTGCTGGGTTGCATTTTACAACAGTCAACTGATGTAAGGTTTATCCCATTAATTTCTCACCCTTTCAAACAGTGGCTCTCAAGCATTGTAAACCAACATGCTGCTAGGATACATGAGCCTCCAATGGTTTGCATAGTGAAACAGGCTGTTTGTACAAATTAGACTCCAAAGCATCATTAACCACCTTCTAGGATGAGGCTGGTTAACCACCTTCTAGGTGGCTCTCCAAAGCATCATTAACCACCTTCTAGGATGAGGCTGGTTAACCACCTTCTAGGTGGCTCTCCAAAGTATCATTAACCACCTTCTAGGATGAGGGTTGCAAACATTTGAGCATGGCATCAAGACATTAATGGACTGAATGGTTCTCATAATTTCAAGCCATTTTCTTGAGGGTGTCTTTAAAAGAAAATAATTAAGCGATGGGACAAAATGAGATTTAAGGGACAAAAGCAGTGTCTTGTATGTATGTGCTTTTGTTTCAGAAATTCCCACAAATCCCCAAGGAAAAGGGGGAATCTGGGTATCGAAGGATAGTTGTCCAGTTCTGTCAAGGATTTTATGAATTTGGACTACTGTGGAGAAATATACTTTCATCCAACAAGAATCAAGTTGGAGGTTAACAGAAAAGAAAGCAGGCAGGCAGGTAAGAAGGAATCAGAGGTGGTATTCAGCAGGTTCTGACCAGTTCTGGAGAACCGGTAGCGGAAATTTTGAGTAGTTTGGAGAACCGGCAAATCCCACCTCTGACTGGCCCTGCCTCCATCTATTCTCTGCCTCCTTTATCCCAGCTGATTGGCTGGGTCTTCTTTGGTTGCCCTGCACAGGAGAACAGAGCTGGAAAGCAGGTTAGTGGGGTAGGAGGGAATGTGGATTTTGCAGTATCCTTCTCCTGCCACTCCCACCAAGCCACACCACACCTACCAAGCCAAGCCCACAGAACCGGCAGTGAAAAAAAAAATGAATCCCACCATTGGAAGGGAGGGAGGGAGGGAGGAAGTATGGAAGGAAGGAAGGAAGGAAAGGATTCTCTCCTTGCTATCTGCGACCCTATCCAGAAATCAAACAAAATGAATATCAAATACTCCCATAAGATTACAAGGCAAACTGGAAATAGAAAACTATCCAAAAGTTTGGGAAGTTATTTTCAGCAATAGTTCGCTAAATAGACGCATGGTGAGCAGATGTTACTTTAAAATCTATTTGTTCTATAGTGAAATGCTCTGTTATGAGGAAGTTGTCTGAACTGCCCTGAACTTATTTTTACAGATTGATTTGATACAGACAACAATATTTGAAGTAATAATTGAAACTTTCTTGCTTGTTTTCCTATTTATTTCCTATTTTCTATAGTCTTTATCTGCATTTTTGTATTTCATTCGATTTGTTAAAATCTGGTTGTATTTATATTACTGTATAATCTATGGTGCCCTGAGTTTGCTATCTCATGCCTTTATCACTGTCTAGTTCAAGGGTGTCACACTCAAGGCCTGGGGGCCAGATCTGGCCCATGGGGTGTGTGCTTAGATCTGGCCCATGGGCCCACCCTGGAAACAGTGAAAGATTGGCCCACGGTGCCTCTGCCAGCAAAAACAGAATTCAGGAGGGCTGAAGTAAAGACACACAACACAGGCACACGGCAAAAAATACATAAGGAGAAATCAGTGGGGGTGGACCAGGCAGCAAGCCTTCTCTGTGGTAGGCCCCCACCCTTTCAAGCACCCTCCCCTGGAAATATCTATTGAATCAACCAGTTTTTGATCCAGTTAATCTTACTGAGAACATACATCAGAAATACTTAAATTAATGGATTTAATTGTTATGTTCCTCTCATATATTGTTTCTGTAACCGTTGCTGAATCCTTACCTATTGTACTTGGTTAGGCAATCAAGCAAACAAAGAAATAAAGTGATGTATTACGATTAAATAGATGATATAGAACAGGGGTGTCAAACTCAATTTCATTGAGGGCCACCTCAGGATTTTGTTTGACCTTGGGAGGCCAGGGTGGGCGTGGCCAGCTCGACATCGCTCATGTCAGGGGCGGCTGTGGTGGCCAGAGCACTCTGCCAGCGAAAATGGGCGGGCTGGTCCTTCATTGTTTCCAGGGTGGTCCCACGGGCCAGATCTAAGCACCCCACAGGCCAGATGTGGCGCGTGGGCCTTGAGTTTGACACCCCTGATATAGAACTTGAAAATAATATATAAATACATGCAATGTACAATTATGTTTTTCATTTTGTTTCCTTTTTAAATGTTAGACACAAATGAACATTGGATGACCTGGCTAGACTTCAAGTTCAACCTAAACAACCTGAAAATATGGTATCTCAAACACAGAAACAAGAACCTTTTTATTCTTTGTGGAAATAGGTTGACTTGTAGATTTAATCCTCCATTGAGCATAATATATATTGATTTAAATTGATTAATTTTAATTGTATGCCATCCTAATCTTAAAATATCTACAACCTTCCTGTAAAGTGAAGTCTCATTGGAATGAACCCATGTTCAGAATCTTTCTTTTTTTCCCCAAGTTTTTTAAAATTTATATAGAAGTATTTTGAATATAGTGTATTGTCCAGGCATACCATTTTACAAAAAAGTCAGGAAAGGAAAAATAACACATATACTGATCGTAATAATATAATACAACAAAACAATTCTAACCATATTTATAATTATATTCACTTGTTTATGTTCCTCACCTTCAGAATCTTTCTATGCAAGGGGAGATCTGGGACAACTACACTTTAAAGCTAGTGGTTCCAGTGTAGGGAAAATATTACTAAGAAGACCTGAAGTCTCATTAAACTTTCTTGTACCTCAAATGATGTATAGTTATGGTTTGACTTCCTTGCCTTTTTCAATCACATATCTGTTTTTTTATTGATCACTTGGTGGAACTTTGGAAGAATCATAGGCTGAACATCTGGTGTCCTACTAGTCTATTCTCTGAAACATCCATTGCCTAATTGAATCACTTTGGTTTCAGGCCCTGAGATCTGTGTCTAAACAGCTTCTCTGGCTTAATCTTAGGCCTATCTGTGTATCGTTTCTTTTCCTATCCTATTTCATACATGACTATTTCTGTCTCTTGTATTATTGATGGCACCATTTTGAATTCTCCATTGTTGCATTTGATCTGTAACTTGATCTCAAGTTTGCAGACAACTGGCTTGATCTCATGCAATAGTTATCCAATTATCCTGACACATGGGTTTTTTATAGCTGCTTTTCTGACATATGCTGTTTTAAGATGCCCCCAGTTATGGGCTAGAGGATGATGTCATTATATAATTTAAGAAAGTATAAAACTCATATTTAGAACTTTTGTAGGATTTGTTTTTTCTTCAAAGTATTGTGAGAACAGCCTCAGGAATGCTAGGAATGCCAGTAATCAGCAATTGAGACATTTCTGAAGTTCATTTTCTCTCTCCCTCTCCCCCTCTCTCTCCCTCTCCCTCTTTCCCTCCCTCTCCCTTTCTCCTTCTCCCTTCCTCCCTCTCTCCTTCCCTCTCTCTCCCTCCCCTTCCCTCCCACTTCCTGCCTCTCTCCCTCTGTACCTCTCCCTCTCTCCTTCCCTCTCCACCTCTCCTTCCCCCTCTCTCTCCTTCTCCCCTCTCTCTGTGTTTATGTATGAAAGGAGCAAGTACGGGAAGACTTCAGGAAAGAAACTGAGGACTGAAAATGATTCTGAGAAAAGCAGAGCCAATAACTGCAGTGGAATGAAGAGCTGTCAAGTAGATCTTCTCTTTGATAATTCCTCTCTGGACAAGGAAATAATTCCTCTCTGGACAAGGAAAGGAAAGTGCAACAGGAAGTTGTCCCTCACAAAAAACCTGCAAATCAAGAATGGTTTAGCACTCTGGAAGACAGGAGAAAATCATGTTTGAGCAAACATGACCTTTTGTGGCCAGCATCTATGAAAGGTCACCAGGTTTGGATACTTTCTTTTTGTAATCACTTTTGGAAATTGTTTGTTAACTGTTTCCAACAATTAGGAAGCTTTGCATCAACAGGTTTTATAGCATCAAGTTTTTAAAAAGTCATTTTTAAAAGATTAAATACAAGTTTAAGGATTTTATTGATTTTTTTTTTCAAATAATCAGAAAAGTGTGATTAAAACTTTGATTTTCAGAAAATTACAAAGGGACTAAAAACCCAGATAAATTTGAAATAGGGTTTTGGAAGTAATTATAAAAGAATTCCTCCTGTGAGAAAAGTTTTTATTTTTCAATTCTTAAAAAAACAAAACAAAAATATATGACTTTAAAAATTGGACACTAGAGAAACTAAAATTTACAATTAAAAAAAACTTGACTTACAAAAACAAAGTGAAGTAAAATATTTTAACATTGCACATATTAAAGAATATTTTGGCACAATGGACCCAAAAGATAATTTTAACTGCCTCTAAACAGAGATAGGCTATGTTTAAAAGATGTTATGAAAGAGGAACAACATTTACTTGATAAGATTGAGACATTTGAAAGTACAAACCAAGAGAGTGGCCTGGATAATTTTCCTATATTGCTTTTACCAAACAGTTTTATTAAAGCTTTGAAGAATTTTGTGAGAAAGGATAAAGGAAAAAATGAAAAGAAATCAACTTCTAGGACATTAGTAGAATGGACTAAAGATCAAGTTTGTTAGAAGTAAAAAAAAGGGGGGGATATAAAGTTGGTTTATTTGACCAAGGTTAAAATAGATATATTGTTATCTCTGGTAGCCCTTAATGGACTTTTGCTAACATCAGAATTGAAATGAAGAGGCTTTAAGGATTTGTTTAGATAGATAAATATGGGATATAGGAAGAAGAGATCATTTGTTGTATTTTAAGATAACTTCCTAAAATGTAATGAAGGAGGAAGTAATTTCTTTATATATTTCTTTTCTTTTTCTTTATTATATTTTTATTTTCTTTTTATTTCTTTATGTTATTTTTATGTTATTTTTTTCTTTCTTTTCTATTCTATTTCTTTCCATTTTTTTCTTTTTTTGCATCTTCTAATTTTTTCATATCACTTAATTTTTTAATTTGTACTAGTTTTTATTGTTATAACTATAATTTTTAAAGAAATTACTACTGAAAAAATGAAAAGGAGGAATATGTTATTTCTTAACTTATTAAAAATAGTCTAAATTTTAACTATTAAATCTTTAATAAAGATTAATCATATTGCATACATTAATATATACATATATTTATATATATATATGGATGTATGTGCATGCATGTGTGTGTATGTACATACATACACACATACATGCATTACTAGGAACACTTAGAATCAAATGAATATGAATAGTGCTAAGTTCTATATTTTGGAAGTGGACTCTCTGGCCAAAAACCATGGTAAAAAGGCAGCTAGCAATAGTGGTGGCATAATTCAATGTTTCCAGTTTAATCCCAAGTGCTCCCTAAAATTAGCTCTCCACAATCTTCTTCCAAACAAAACACCATTTAAAAAGCAGATTATTAACAATGATTTCACTTTTTTTACCAAAGAAAATACTCAAGTACAAAAATCAAAGCACTTCATTGTGTTTACAGTACCACACTATCTCATGCAAAATTTTGCCAAGGAATGCATTAGTCTAAGGTTGAATTTACTAAAAAGATTCAAGAGGTCCAGAATGATGAAAGATGCAAGTATCATTTAGGGGAAAAGAACACTACATTTCCTTCAGCACAAAAGCTCTTATTGGTCATATTAGAGCACTGATGTAGGATAAGGACAGGCAGATTGGGGGCAGAGTCAAGACAGAAATCAGCCTGGAATCGTTATGTTCCCACAAGCGAACTAAGTTCAACCCATCTTGAATTCTATTAACTCTTATTTAGCACCAATCTAGTGCTGACATAAATTGAGTAGATTCTTGTATTTAGGCATGAATAATAAATCAGTTTAACTAGACTGAATATATGATTCTTTGCGCCTGACACTAATGGCAAAAGCCCCTTGATGAATAGATAGATTGTATTTACTTCCCAGTTGCAGAACCACTAGCAATAGTATAATTATTGGCTAATACAAGATGTAAGTGTTACAATCAATTCTGAAATAAACATTTACCAAAATAATAACAAATATCATTTCAAGACACAACTTTCATTCCATACTCTGATAAACAGAATTCATCATCTCCATTATTTTTAGTTTCTAGAAGGCAAGTAAATGAAAATTCAAATCATTCAAAGGCCTTTTTTCAGGCAATTTTACAGTTTACCGGGACTATAATTCTAGCTGAGTGACCACAACTGGTAACTTTGTCAGTAAGCATTGTGGTTACTAAGTGGAAAGCCACATGACTGCAACAGAGTTGGAACCATACTTCTGCTTTTGTCATTAAGGGAATAACTATGGTCATTAAGCCAAACCACACATAGCTGCGATTTATGGTTTTATTTCCACGTTCATCATTAACTCTGCTTATCATGGGCCAATTGCAAAGCATACAAATGGCAATCATGTGATTGTGGGATCTTGTAATGTTGTAAATGTGTGTTGGTTGTGAAGTGCATGAATATACCATTCCAGACAACTGACTGTCCAATCTCCTCTTAATAACCTCCCGTGATGGAGTACCTGCAACTTCTGGAGGCAAGCTGTTCCACTGATTTATAGTTCTCACTGTCCGGAAATTTCTCCTTAATTCTAGGTTGGAGCTCTCTTTGATAACTTTCCATCTGTTGCTTCTTACTCTGCCTTCAGATGCTTTGCAGAATAGGTTGACCCCCTCAAATATTGGAAAATTGCTATGTCATCCCCAGTCTTTCTCTTTATTAGACTAGACCAGGGATATCAAACTTGTTTTCACTGAGGGCCACATCAGGGTTATGTTTGACCTCATGGGGTGTGTGTGTGTGTGTGGCATGGCCAGGGTGTGTGTGGCCAGCTTGATGTCACTCATGTTGGAGGCACCTGTGGTGGCCTGAGGGCTCTGCCCGTGAAAATAGGCAGAGCTGCCATGGTCTCCCGCAATCCTTTGCCAGTGAAAATGGTTTTTAGTGGCAGAGGCACAGTGGGCCGGTCCTTCATTGTTTCCAGAGTGGTCCCCTGTGCCAGATCTGACCACTTCATGGGCTGGATCCAGCCGGAAGGCCTTGATTTTGACACGCCTAGACTAGACATACCCAGTTCCTGCAAACATTTATTGTATGTTTTAGCCTCCACCCACCTAATAATCAAAAGCAGGAAGGGCAAACTGAAAAAAAAAAAAAGTAGAACTTATGGAAATTGGACTAAGTTGCAGGCATTATACGCTAATGGTCCTGATGCATACAGTATGTACCATTTCAAGTCAATTGTTGATTTAACTGTTCCCTTCCTTTGTTTTACAAAATGCCTTGTGGGAAAGCAATCCAGATTTCATTCATTTTCTTATATTGTGACCCCCACCCAAATCCTATAACTCTAAAACCACAACTCGCTTTCAAATGTATTAAGAGCAGCCTTAAGGCAAAGGGTGGGGAAGCCCTTTCTAAGAGAACAGTACTTAAGAGAAATCCTGACTTTGGGCACACCATAACTTTGGCATACAGTGGGTTGAGTTTGCTTGATTTTTTTCAAAAAAAAAAATGAAAAATTAAATATGTCTAACATAACACAGAGAAGACAATCCTTTTTCACCCCAAAAACTACATTCATTTGGACTTTGGGATTCATTGATTAGATAAGTTTGTTGTTACAGAAATAGCTAGTATATACTAAATATGCAAAAGTAAAATGTTGAGGCCTTTACTCTACTGCACTGAAAATTGTTGGGAGTTCATGCTTTTTTCTCTCTCTCCTTTTTCCTCTTTACCCCACACTTTTCTCTTCTTCTCCCTCCTCTCCTTAATCTCTCATCGTCTTCATTTTCACTTGTGTTTTATACTTTGATGATAGAAGACAGCAGTAGTAGTGCTGCCAAGGGAAGCAGGAGTATGAGGAACTGGAGAGTACCAGGGCCTGAAGGAAGAACTAGAGAGGATGTGGAAAGGAAAGGCCAAAGGGATCCCAGAGGGTGGTAGGAACACTTGGAGCTATAACTCCAAAACTGGGACAATGGATCCAAAAGACCCAAGGAGTGACATCAGAACTTCTGTCCAGAAGAGTCCAGTGCCAGGAAGAGCTAAGATACTGCATAGAACCCTCAAACTTCTAGACTCTGATAGAAGGCTAGAATTTGAGGAAGACACTTGCCACTCATAAGAGTCTCATTTCCTTGATTGTAATATTTCATGGATATTTAATGGATATTTAAATATTTAATGGTACATTTTTTAAAAAGATTAAAATAGTTGGACTGAAAGCTGCATTTTATTTAATCTTTTTCCTCTCATCCCATTTTGATCTTCCTCTCCACCAAACTGATTCTCCAAATGTGTTTTGTAAACCTTTGATGAAGACAAGAATTCTTCCTCCCTCCAGCCATTTTCAAGGAGGCAGAATTAATTTCCTCCTTTTACATTCACGGAAGTGACTTCCTTCCTGATTTGCAGAGAAGAACAAAAATGCCGCGATCTCCAAAACAACTCGTAAGCAGAGCCCATCTCCTGCCAAATATCACTGTACCTCAATATTTCTCAACCCTGTCAACTTTAAGGTACCTAGACATCAACTCCCAGAATTCCCCTGCCAGCATTTGAGGAATTTGGGTCCTCACATCTTAAAGAAGGTGAGATTGAGAAGCATCGCTGTACTTATTCCCCATCACTTTTCAATGGTACAGGTTTTCTTTTCCTATACTTTCAATGTCAACTCGCGAAGCATCCCTGACCTGCTGTTGAGTTGCCATAGGCAAGGGGGATGGGGAATTGAACTTCGCAGCTGCATCAAGGAGCTTGCATCTCAGCCAAAACAAAGCACATTATGGCTGACATGTCAAGATCATCTCTACAGAAACCTACAGTGGCCAGAGGGAGTGACTTCTACAACTCACAAAATTGCTTCATTGGGCAATGTGACTGATGACACATCTTGGGGGAGAGGGAAATGGGGTCAGAGGCAAAGCGTGAATTAACTGAGATCAGAGTTGGCTTCACTTGGTCCATGCTGACATGAAGCTCCTAATAAATAACTGGATTTCTTTTGAAGCTTGGCTTGAGGTTCATGATTTAATTAGGGAATCAGTCGGAACCCTGACAGTAAGCCAACTCTGACCCCAGTTCAACACCATCCAGTTGAAGGCATCTCTAGTAGTCTGGATACTCTGCAGAGCTCCAAAGTAGTTCTGAGGCTTTGGGACCAGCTGTTTCACTTTAGGAAAAACTCTTTTTCAAGAACACCCACCCTTGCTTTTGATTTATCCTAACTTGGCTCAGTATCTGGATTATCCAAAATGGATGCACACCCACAGTTTAATCCTTATATTTACCTGCTGGGTGGGGGGAAAAAAAGCCAAAGAAGGGCAAAACTCTTGTTATGAACTTCAGGGAACCATGTATTGCCACCTTTGTTGTGTGTTTTATCACAGACTCCTTCAGGTCTTGGCAATCTTTTCAGTTAATATTACTTGGCATGGACTTCCAACTGTCTGGCCAGGATGGCAGCATAATATATTCAGCACAAACCACAATTCCAGAAGTAATTGTGAGGGATATGATTTCTTTCTGGCAGTTTTGCAGAAGGTATGGTCTTCCCAACCCTATAGATCAGAAAGAGCAGATCATCCATGATCTGTCTCCTTGAATCCAGGCTACTTCCCTGTCAGCCTTGTGAGATAGTCCAGACAAAAAGAACACCCAGGAGTACAACTCCTATCCTATCTTACATTAAAGTTACACTAACAAAATCTTTCATGTCTAAAAATACAACTCTCTCCCCACACATATGCAACTGTACAAGTCCGAGAAGCCAAGGAAGGATCCTCCTGAGATGTTTGCCATGCCCCCCATTCCTAGTCGGGCGGCTCTTCTTCCTGTCTCCCAAGGCCATTTCCACATACAATTACATCACCGAGTGCTGACTGAATAATGATTTAGATATATCTGCTCTCAGAGCAAGCATCTGGCCTCTTTAAGAAAAATAATCTCTACTGGGAGTCAGTAGGAAACGATGAAAACCTAGGAGAAGATGAAGAATAGCTCACTGAAGCACAAAAGCTGGCAAATCGCTTCAGCCAATTTGGCTGAGTGATTACAAAGAGATTAAGACCAGATTAAAATTCAGGTTCATCTGTATAACTCACTGGATAACTTTGCTCATACATTCTATGGTTCTTAAACTGGGGATAATTCTGGGGGTAATACAGAAATGTATTTTTCAGAGCCAGCTCTGGCTGCTATATAATGTCTCTATTTTCTTTTTTATTTCAAATGTTCTCTTTTGCCTTTTAACTCTTCCTCAATACTCTTTGGCTTGTAGAATTTCTACTACCACAGGGCCTAAATTAGCAAAATTATATGTAATTTTACACAGAAACAAGCCATGAGGGAGATGAGTGCCTTTTTCTGCACACCAGATTCTCCCCCAAAGTGACAATGTTCTGAATACAGTAAATTGCCACAAAATCAGGTCTTTTCAGAAATTCACATGGACCTCATCAAGGGAAGTGTTTTAGTTCTCCATGGTGCTACTAACATGCTACAGTAAAATAGAAGTACTCAGCAGAGCAAACTGGATTCGTGCACTTTTCAAGAGAGAGTGATGCTAGTAGCAATCTGGATTATTATTTTACTGAAGAGGTGCCTCAGAATGAGGGCACCTCACCTTTGCTGCAATATAGGAATTAAAACAAATTCCACCCAGAATATTTCTTTTTGTGCATGGTACATGAAGTGCATATGATAATCCACAGATTGCTTGAATAACCTTGTTCTGCTAATATATACCTTGATCTGCAACAGCGTCTATAGGAGGAAAGTTATATGATACAATTATGTTTTTTGTACCGTCTTTATCAAAATATAGAAATTAAAACTTCAAATTCAAAATTGCATGACTAAATGACATTGCATTGATTTTTCTAAAATGTAATATGTACTAAAAAGAAATGTAATTATCCTCCGCCTCCCCTCGTCCCTCCTTCCCCTCTCGCTCCTCTGCCCTGCAGTTTTCTTTACAAGTTTTCAGAAGTGGTTTGCCTTGGCTTTCTTCTTGCTAAGACAGAGAGATAGGAAGTGGCCCAAGGCCATCCAGCTGGCTCACAGTCTGATGGTTTCTAGCCTGGTGCTTCAATCTTTACATCAAACTCACCATTTTCACTTAGGGGGGAATAGATGGAAATGCTACCAATTTGTAAAAATTTATTCACAATGTCTAGCTGACATTAGCAGGTGATTCAGTGGCAAACAGAGATTCAGCAACCTTAACAATAATAGACAATCTAAACCCCAAAGGTGCTTTTTTTTCAAGAGACAACTGGACTCCCTTTGTTTTTCCTTGAAGATGTTTTACTTCTCATCCAAGAAGCTTCTTTAGTCTGCTTGCAGAAAAGACCCACCAAACCACGATCTGGATGACTGAGAATCTCCATAGAAAAAACCAAAATTCCAACTCAATTTTTTTTAAGAAACTGACTGAATAAACTCCAGTAGTTTGCAGGTGACAAACCAAGGAGAGAAAAAAGAAACTTACCTGATTTTCCTACTCCAGCTCGTCCAAAGATGGCCAGTTTTACCTCTGCGCTCTTAGCCATGGCAAGGGGACGCACCGCAGACTGGTGGCAATGTCACTGTTGTGTCCGATATGATGCAATGGAGGACTTTCCCCAGCCCAGCCTTCAACCTCGTTGTATCATTATGTTTTCCAAGCAGGGCTGTGAGAAAAGACCCACCAAATAGAATTAAAGAGCTCATAAGTGGAAGGAAGCAGGTAGTCTCAACTATAGGCGATATTTGAATGCTACCTTCATAGCACATCGGAAAATCCTTTGAATCAATTACCGTATTGTCATCTGCATTGAGCACACAGCGGCTGAGTTTCCATATCACCAAAAGATCCAGATAAAATGGGGTGAGTAATTTGTCATTCTGCATATTGCCGTAACATGTTCTGCAAACCACACCATCACATCAAAGCACAGTGTGATGACCCGGGGCATGACACAAAAATGACCAAGTCACAAAAATAGAAGAAAGTCCCTTTAATGCATCCAACTTGGCCCCAATGTCCAATTATCCTGGGCAAGATATCAAACTCTTAAAGAAAACAGTTTACAGAGGGAATAAATGCAGTCCACACCCAAAATAAAGTTAATTCAAAATACAAAACCCAATACACCATACTGAAGGAATTACTACAGCAAGCAAGGATGATTAATTGCAGACTTCTACCAGATAACAGAGCAACCACAGTTGGGAGGAAGCCAAAACTCAGACAAGCTCTGACAAGAATGAAGACTTTGCTTCCAGCACCTTTGCCATGTGCAGTTTGTTCTTTTAACCAGTCCTCCCAGTTGCAGCCCATGAAGGGGATCAGGGCCTCTTCCTCTCACGTTTCCTTCCATGCCACTCACGTTTCTCTCTTATCTGCTCCTCCTTGTGTGCCCTAGGATGAAGAGGGGATGGGCCTGGGTCTTCCTCTGAATGCCCATCCAGCCTGTGCCCTTCCCCAGTTTCCTCCACGACCATCGGAGCCACACTCCCACTCCCTATCAGCTGTTCCATCTCTCCCTTGGAGTCACACTCCAACAGGGGCACGACAGCACAGTATTTCAGGATCCAAACTGGGTCCGTCCCCGGGACTAGAGGTTTTTGTCTTCTCAGCTTTTGGACTCGTGCTGGAGCCCACCTTCAGGGAACTTCTCTCTAGCAGGTGTTGTGGCCTGTCAGCAGAGCTAGCTGCAGAGTCAAATGAGGAGGAGGCAGAGGGAAGGCCTGGGCCAGCTTCGGAGCCTTTGGAAGGCTCTGATAAGGAAACAGCATCAGAGGCAGAGGCAGTGGCAGGGCCTTCCATCCTCCCCCAGGCAGCTGTCTTCAGGTCCTGAGCTGAGTGAAGGGGAGTGTTGAGTTCTGCGCATGGGTGCAAGGAACAGAGATGAGACGGTGAACAGTAAACTTCAACTCTTTATTATACATTCTGAACAGAGCAAAATCCCAGAGCAAAAGCAGCCCTTTTATAGGCAAGCTGCTGCTCTAGTAACCAATAGGAAACGTGGAGTGTTAACCCCTTAACCAATGAGAGTGGCTCGTTAACAGCCAATCAGATTCTCCTGAACGGACCCATCCGATATCGCTATTTTCAGCCATTCAGAAGTGCAGGGCTAGAACCCTGCTATTTTCTAAAGCTTTTGATAAACTTTATTTGAGTATTTTATTAGTTCACAACACCCCTTCCCCCCGGGTTCCATTTGGGGGGTGCGGTGACGTAATCTCTGAGGTAGGAAGGTTGCTTCGACTGTCTATTGGATTTACGCTGTCCCATCGGTTCTTGTCCGTAAGCCTGTTTTGGCGGGGCGTTTTCGGGCAAGTCAGGTGCCGGTGGTTCTTCATTGGACGACTCGGTGCCACTAGTGTTCTCGTCGTTGTCCACTGGCCCTTGCGGGCTTGCCTCTGTTGGGTTGCTCCTCTGTGGTGAGGCCACACCCATCCTTAATCCTTCTTCACTTGTCACGCCCAATGGCTGACTTCTTTCATTCCTGCTTTCCGCCATCTCGAATTCGGTTTCTTCGACATCCCCTCCCCCCTCAGTTTGGGAGTTACCTGAGTCACGGAAACTAGGTTGTAGCCTCGAGCGAAGCTGATCAATATGGCGTTTCCATATTTTTCCGTCACAGGTTTTCACCCGGTACAACCTGGGTCCTGTGGCTTGAATAACAGTGGCCTCGATCCACAATGGTTCACCAGAAAGGTTTCTGGTGAAAACTAAGTCACCTATCTTGAACTCGCGGCATTTTCCGCTAGATCCACATGGTTTCTCTGGCTCGTAAGACGGGTGAAGCTGGTCAAGGTGGGAGTCTTGTTGGTGACGCTGTGCTGAGTGATGTGTTGGAGAAGGAGTATTCTATTTATCTTATCTTCAATGTCCCCATAGTCCATCTTGTAGAGGGTTTTTTTAACAAACTGTACCATGCTCTCGGTTCTTCCGTTAGCCGCAGGGTGTGCTGGCAAAGTTAACGCAAGGCGAATACCGCGGTCCGCTAAGTATTGTTCAAAAGAAAGCGCAGTAAACTGGGGTCCGTTGTCGGATACCAGAACGTCTGGCAGTCCATGCGTCGCGAATAATCTGTTCAACTTCTGGATGACAGACTCGGTTGTAGTACTTTTCATTTCGTGGATCTCGAGCCAGTTTGAGTAGGCATCCACTGTTAATAGGAACGTATGTCCCTTAGTAGGTCCTGCAAAGTCAATATGAATGCAAGACCATGGTCCCCGAGGTGTTTCCCATTCTGTCGGAGTTGCTTTTGGTGGGGCATTGCTAACCTCCTGGCACTTATAACAAGTCTTTACCCAGGCTTTGATTTGTTTGTCGATGCCCGGCCACCACGCGTAGCTTCGTGCGAGTGCTTTCATGTGCACGATGCCGGGGTGGCCCTCATGCAGTGTCTTTAGTACCGCTCCGCTCTGGGACAATGACTCTATCCCCCCACAGGATGCAGCCCTTTTGCGAAAAAAGTTCAGTTTGTCGATTCTTGAAGGAAATGAAGTCATCAGGGGTTTGATCTACTGGCCATCCCCGTTCGACCCAGCTAAGAACCCGCTTTAAGATTGGATCGTGTTTTGTTTCGATTGCGATATCTCTAGCGGTCAGCAGTGGTGAATGCAGCGTTTCAATCTGGAGCGTTGTAAGGGTTGGAGCTGGGTCATCGACGGTTTCCGGAAGTCGTGCACGGCTCAATGCATCAGCGTGGGGAATGGCTTTCCCCAGGCGGTGCTGCAGCTTATAATAGTACGCAGCCAAAAACTCCAACGAGCGAATCATTCTAGGTGATAATATATAGGGGGTTGGCTTGTCTCCCGCTATAATCCCTAGCAAAGGTTTGTGGTCGGTAACAATAGTAAAAACTCATCCATAAACATATTCATGAAACCGTTTAACAGCAGATACAACAGCAAGAGCCTCTTTATCGATTTGACAATAGTTCAGCCTTTGATAAAGTTCTTGAAAAATAGGCAATAGGGGCTTCACAACCGTTTGGTAACACATGGCTCAAAATGGCTCCTACTCCAAAGGGTGACGCGTCACATGTGATTGTTAAAGGCAAAGTCTCGTTATACTGCATTAAAACAGCATCTGAAGTTAATAGGTTTTTCACTTGTCGGAACGTGTGCTCCTCTCAGTGCCCCCAAATCCAGGTTGCTTTTTTATCGAGAAGCCAATGTAGGGGCTCGGCTACGGTCACTTTGTGGGGAAGGAACAAGTTGTAAAAATTAATAAGCCACAGGAAAGATTGGAGATCAGTCTTATTTCTGGGTCTTGGGGCGTTCTTGATTGCCCTTAACTTGCTACTGGTCCATCAAACTCTGAAAGATCCCTGGGGCCACGCTAACTCCGAATTGGAGTCAGTTGCACTTAAAAGCACCTCGGTGCATAACGATCATTTGTGCCTCTGCTGTTTTTTTATCTACAGGCAGTTGTTGGTACGCCTGTGCTAAATCCAATTTAGTGAAGACCTTTCCGCCCCCCAGGGAATGGAGGAGGTGTTGTACCACCAGTACCGGGTAAGCGCTCTGTTGAAGGGCGTGATTCAGGGTGGCATGGTAGTCCCCACAAATCCTTAACGATCCATCCGGTTTGATGGGTGTTACGATTGGGGTTTCCCAAGGAGCATGGTCGGTTGGTTCTAAAACACCCTGGGCTATTAATTTATCAAGCTGCTCGTCAATCTTTGGTTTAAGGGCAAAAGGGACTCTATGAGGCTTAAGGCGGATGGGGGCTACTTCAGGGTTAAGGTTAAATGATATCGGGGTCCCCTTGTACTCGCCTAGTTTGTCTGCAAAAACATCCTGGAATTCCTGGACGAGGGCCTCCTCCCAGTCATCGCTGCTGGTCTGGTGAATGCCGGCTACCTCAATCCCAAGTGGAGCGAACCATTGAAGGCCTAACAAACTAGGCCGAAGACGGTCAATGACGGTCAATGGTAAGGATGCAGTAGGATTTTTGAATGAGACCCGGACTAGGCTTGATCCAACGACCGGAATTCGGTTTCCTTGATAGTCCTTGAGAATGATTCTTTGGGTTCTGAGGTCTTGCCGCCGGATGGCAGGGATCAAACAATTGATCTCTGAAATGGGCTGGCTCCTATCTTGCTCGAGGATGTTCCAGTCCATGGATTTCACCTCAGCCGGTTTCGCCAGTGCCTTGGCCATCTTGAAAACGGCAGTTCCGCAGTGAGTCAGGAATACCGCTCACTTTCCCAGTAGTGGCATCCTTCAAGTTGTTGGTCTCCAGAAACATCTGGAACCGGTCCATGTATGAGTCCCAGTCTTCTTGTGCCAGGTCAAATGGAGCGGGTGGTATGGTGCCGCCGGTCATGGTTTCCACCGTTGATGTGCCTTCAGCCACGTGCTCTGTTTAGTGCTCTGTAGTGTTCAGTCAGCTCTGACGTCTCTGTATCCCATCCTCGTCGCCAGTGTTAGGTTCTGCGCATGGGCGCAAGGAACAGAGACGAGACGGTAAACAGTGAACTTCAACTCTTTATTATACATTCTGAACAGAGCAAAATCCTAGAGCGAAAGCAGCCCTTTTATAGGCAAGCTGCTGCTCTAGTAACCAATAGGAAACATGGAGTGTTAACCACCTTAACCAATGAGAGTGGCTCGTTAACAGCCAATCAGATTCTCCTAAACGGACCCATCCGATATCGCTATTATTGGCCAATCAGAAGTGCAGGGCTAGAACCCTATTTTCTGAAGCTTTTGATAAACCTTATGTGAGTTATTTTATTAGTTCACAACAGGGAGGAACAGATGGGGGCCATCCAAGGTGCATGTATGCAGAGAGGATAGGATAGGAGAACAAAGGAAAACAATAACCCGGCTCTCAGGGAGAGGTAGACATAGATAATAACTCGCCCCTCCCTGGCTGAGAAATAAATTGAAGGGGTTTGGAATTGGCTGGTGGTCAGAAGCAACTGTTTGTTTCGAATATACAGCAAGCAATTTGGATTTCTTGGCTAAACCCAGGTTTGTTGGGACTAATTATGTTTGATTTTTTGTTTATCCATGTGAATCAAAGACTGTTACTGCCCTGTTATAAAAAGGGGTTGTTTTACTCATGAGTAAACATCTTTATCACTTCTTGCAAAGGCTGGATCAGAACAGCAGACTGTGTGAAAATCTTTCACCCCTGACACCTGCTTTGTTATCCTGCCATCACATCTCTCCATTTCTTGTCATTTTTTAATGTATTTCTTGTTTTGTTTCGTCTTGCTTTGTTTTAATAATTTGTAAATAACCAGAGTTGCTAAAAATTGGATGGCATATAAATTTAATAAACCATCCTTATCATCAGCAGCAGCAATTTGCACTGGAAAGGTATGAGTTGAAGTCCTGGAACTGTGGTGGCACAGTAGTTAGAATGCAGTAACTGCAGCAAACTCTGCCCACAGTGAATAGTTTGATCCTGATAGGCTCAAGGTTGACTCAGCCTTCCATCCTTCCAAGGACAGTTAAATAACGACCCAGATTGCTGGGGGAAATAAGCTGACTGTACACTTCTCAGAGAGTGCTGTAAAGTACAATGGAGCAGAGTACATGTCAACTGCTATTGCTGTGTTCGCCGCAACATTTATGCAGAGATTTAGGAAAACCTTCAAAACATGTCCAATATATTTTTTAATGGACAGACTAAGTTTGGCTTGTGTCTGAAGCAGAATGTCTAATGTGAGGTTTTCTACTTTCAAAGGGCTTTATTTTATTTTTATTTTTTACCTTTCAACAGCAAGGAAAGAATGGCCTCAATGGTTTTATTTGCTCCCTGTAAAATATTTGTTTTCTACATTTGGAGAGATACATCAAGATTCCACTTATAGTACTGAGATTTCCTTTTTTTTTTTTTGAACTCCACTTTTCCATTGTTCAGTGGGCCAAGAGAGCTTCAATTATTGTTCCCAGCATCTGGCCTTGAACAGTAACTTCTGAAGCATTATCTGAAGTTGCTTAATGTATAAAAGATACATGAAACGTTTGGCAAAGCGCTGAAAAACCCCGTAGTTTACAGTATCCGCCTTTTTATTAGTCAGCAGGAATTACTTTAAAAGCTTGACTAGTGGGGAAAATGAAGCTATCTTGACATTTCTCTGAAACAAAGTTTTGTGCTAAAAGGTATTCAGAAGCTTTTTTGGATAATCAGCATCAGATGCCGAAAGCAGTTCCCTTAAAGGAGCACAAAGTTTACTCTTTGATTATGATTCAGAAATGTATGAGTCTGGCGCAAAGAGAAATGATTCCCCATGCATCGATACTAAATCCGAGATCATTATGCCTCTGAATCCAGGGGAAACGATGCAACCTATTTATGTATTTATTCTCATTGTGTTCCTTTGCCATTGTTTACTTTATCATTCTATTATTTTACTTCTATTCTGTTTACATGCTTTTCATTTTTCTTCCCTTTTATTATTGTAAGCCACCTAGAATAGCCTCACAGCAAGATAGGCGGCAAATAAATTTCACAAAAAGTGGTTTGATAGATAGATAGATAGATAGATAGAGATACATAGATATACTGTGTGTATGTGTGTGTGTGTGTGTGTGTATATATATGTATATGTATATGTGTATATATGTATATATATGTATGTGTGTGTATGTGTGTATATATGTGTGTATATATGTATATGTGTGTGTGTGTGTGTATGTGTGTATATATGTATATATATATGTGTGTGTGTGTGTATACGTGTATATATGTATATATATGTGTGTATATATGTGTGTATATATATGTGTGTGTGTGTGTGTGTGTGTGTGTGTGTGTGTATATATGTTTTCTTAAGTTATTCAGCTTTGTTCGGGTATTTTCCCACGTCATTATAGTTGTGCTTTTAAAGTTGTGGCAACGTTTCGGCAGAATCTCATCTGCCATCATCAGGCTTCTGTATAGTGTTCGGCTGTATTGTGTTTGAACACAATATATATATATGTGGATCTTTGGTTATTCGGGTTTTCTCCTGCGTAATACTTCCAATCTTACGCAGAAGAAAACCCGAATAACCAAAGATCCACATACAAATACACGCGAGAACCTCAGAAAACATACACACACACACACACACACACACACACATGGATCTTTGGTTATTCGGGTTTTCTCCCACGTAAAATTGGAAGTATCTAGGCGATGTTTCGATGAAGTCTCATTCATCATCTTCAGGAATACATATATATATATGTGTATTCCTGTTTTCACCATGTCTCCCCCTCACAACAATCTCTTTTATTTCAGCACTTGAACCAGCAGGTCGCTGGTCTATTTTAAGGCTATTCATTGATTCTCATCATTTATGTATAAATACTTTTGCCAGCAATCTTTCTAGTTGAAGAATCATAGGGTTGGAAGGGACCTAGGAGGTCTTCTATTCCAGCCCCTCGCCCAAGGCAGGAGAGTTTATACCATCCGGGGCCAATGGTTGTCCAATCTTTTCTTGAAAACCTCCAGTGATGAAGCTACCCACAACTCAGGGAGGCAAGCTGTTCCATTGATTAATTGTTCTCACTGTCAAGAAATCTTTCTTTAGTTCCAGGTTGGATCTGTCTCAGGAGCTTCCACCATTGCTTCTTGTCTTGCCCTCAGGTGCTTTGGAGAATAAGTCTTCTGTGTGTGCCTTGTCTGTTGTGGTGTGAAGAAAGAAAACAGCATTCTAGAATTCAGCAACTGGCTCCTCCAAGAAAGACCCATCGTAAGAAATAAGCTACGTCTTACAGAGACTGGGGACGATCCCTCAGTAGGGTGTTAAACCAGAGGTGGGCTGCTGGGGGTTCAGGAGATCCCCTAGATAAGATTCTGTGCAGTTTGGAGAACCACTAAATCCCACTCCTGGCCCCGCCCACTCCACCCCACCACTCCCAGGAGTCCCTAAGCCGCCCGTTTTGGATGCAGATAAGTGCAGGGCATGCACAGAGGCTCAGAGAGGGTGAAAAACAGGCCTCCCGGATGTTCAGGAAGGCCGGAAATGGGCTAATTTCTGGCTTCCAGAGAGCTTCTGGAGCTCAGGGAGGCCATTTTTGCCCTTCCAGAAGCTCAAGGAAAGCCTCCGGAGCCCGGGGAGGGCAAAAACACTCCCTGCCCCACTGTGGTGCAGGAGGCCAACTAGGCCACGCCCACCATGGTCACACCCACCCAGCATCCGGGCAGAGGACCCTTTGCTAAAAAAATTAAGCCCGCCCCTGTGTTAAACAGGAACAAAGGGTCAGAAGTCAATGTGCAGCCAAGACTGAGGGCAAGAAGCAGAATTCAAGAGAAGTGGAATAGTAAAACTGAGATTCAGGACTTCCACTGGAAAGCTGGTGGATCTATTTGGAATCTCAGAAAATTCTATTTTAGTGCATAGATCGTGAGAAATAAAGATAGAGAATAGAGATCTGAGCTCAAGAAGATAAATCTGATGTGATGATTATCACTGAAATTTGATGGAATGTTACTCATGATTAACATATAGCAGGACTGGAAGGCTACAACTTACTCAGAATGAATAGAGCTAGTGGAAAGGGCAGGGATATTGCACAGACATTTTGAGTACCCAAAACAATTTGTGTGTGTGTGTGTGTTTGTGTGTGTGTGTTTGTTTTTTTTGCCACAGGAAATATTAATCCTTGTGTTCCTCTGGGTGGAAGTGTAATATAGCAACAAGTACAGGTAATCATCAGGTTATAACACGATTGGGGCCAGAATTTTTGTTGCTAAGCGATGTGATTGTAAAGCATGACATTGTACAACTAAATTGCTTAGTGATCAAAATCCCACGCGTAGCTTCGTGCAAGCGCTTTTGCGAAAAAAGTTCTGTTTGCTGGTTCTTGAAGGGGGTGAAGTCATCAGAGGTTTGATCTACTGGCCATCCCCGTTCGACCCAGCTAAGAACTCGCGATAAGATAGGATCGCGTTTTGTTTCGATCGCGATATCTCTAGCTGTTAGCGGTGGTGAATATAGCGTTTCAATCTGGAGTGTTGTAAGGGTTGGAGCTGGGTCGTCGACAGTTTCCGGAAGTGGTGCATGGCTCAGTGCGTCAGCGTGGGGAATGGCTTTCTCCGGGCAGTGTTGCAGACTATAATTGTACGCAGCTAAAAACTCTGACCAGCGAGTCATTCTTGGTGATAATATATAGGGGGTTGGCTTGTCTCCCGCTATAATTCCCAGCAAAGGTTTGTGGTCGGTAACAATAGTAAAAACTCATCCATATACATATTCATGAAACAGTTTAATAGCAGATACAACAGCAAGAGCCTCTTTATCAATTTGTCTATAGTTACGTTCAGCCTTTGATAGAGTTCTTGAAAAATAGGCAATAGGGGCTTCACTACCGTTTGGTAACACATGGGTCAAAATGGCTCCTACTCCAAAGGGTGACACGTCACATGTAATTGTTAAAGGCAAAGTCTTGTTATACTGCATTAAAACAGCATCTGAAGTTAATAGGTTTTTTACTTGTCGGAACGCATGCTCCTCGCGGTGGCCCCAGACCCAGGTTGCTTTTTTGACGATTAGCCTATGTAGGGGCTCAGCTACGGTCGCTTTGTGGGGCAGGAAGATGTAAAAATTAATGAGCCCCAGGAAAGCTTGGAGATCAGTCTTACTTCTGGGTCTTGGGGCGTTCTTGATTGCCCTTAACTTGCTACTGGTGGGGTGAATGCCTTGTTTATCGATTAGGTACCCCAGGAACTCTACTTTATCTGTACACAATTGACATTTATTTTTTTTAACTTTAAGGCCAGAGTCTTTAAATTTCTGGAGAACCAGTTTAAGACACTCCTTTAGTATTTCTCTATTAGGGGCAGCAATTAAAACGTCATCAAAGTATGGTACGACCCCTTTTATCCCCTGTAAGTGTCTCTCCATCAAACTCTGAAAAATCCCTGGGGCTATGCTAACTCCGAATTGGAGTCGGTTGCACTTAAAGGCGCCTCGGTGCGTAACGATCATTTGTGCCTCTGCTGTTTTTTTATCGACAGGCAGTTGTTGGTACGCCTGTGCTAAGTCCAATTTAGCGAAGACTTTCCGCCCCCCAGGGAATGAAGGAGGCGTTGTGACACCGGCACCGGGTACGCGTTCTGTTGAAGGATGTGATTCAGGGTGGCACGGTAGTCCCCACAAATCCTTAATGATCCATCCAGTTTGATGGGTGTTACGATTGGGGTTTCCCAAGGAGCGTGGTCTGTTGGCTCTAAAACACCCTGGGCTATTAATTTATCAAGCTGCTCGTAAATCTTTCGTTTAAGGGCAAAAGGTACTTGACGAGGCGTAAGGCGGATGGGGGCTACTTCAGGATTAAGGTTAAATGATATCGGGGTCCCCTTGTACTCACTTAGTTTGTCTGCAAAGACGTCCTGGAATTCCTGGACGAGGGCCTCCTCCCAGTCGTCGCTGCTGGTTTGGTAAATGCCGGCTACCTCAATCCCAAGTGGAGCGAACCATTGAAGGCCTAACAAGCTAGTCTGATCACGGTCGACGATGGTCAATGGTAAAGATGCAGTACGGTTTTTGAATGAGACCTGGACTAGGCTGGATCCAACGACTGGGATTCGGTTTCCCTGATAATCCTTGAGTATGATTCTTTGGGTTTTGAGGTCTTGCTGCCGGACGGCAGGAATTAATTGTTTCAGGGTCTTCCAGGAAACCATCAAGAGGGACGATCCTGAATCGACTTCCATCACGCAGGGCTGATTTTCGATGGTGACCTTCACTCGGTTCTTCTTTGCATCTAATGATGAGGCGTGACCAATTTTAATGGTTTGGTGTGCCTCTTCTTGTTTCGTTGAATGGGCTAGTGGTTTATTTCTGTAGGAGTGGTTGTTCCATTGGTGGTTCAAATGTTCCTGACTCACAGGGCGATTTCCTGTGGTTTGGCGGGAGTTGGTCCCCCTCTAAAATGGGCTGGATCCTTGCTTGCTTCTACAGACCTTTCCGATGTGGCCTCTCTTCCCACAAATATGGCAGAGCACGTCAAGGAATTTGCAGTCTGATCGTGGGTAGTTTGCCCCACAACCTGCGCACTGATGCTGCAGTCTATGGTTACGCTGGTGGCGTTGGTTTTGTTCAGACCGGAGCCGGTTGACCTCTTCCTCATCACTTTCTGATGACGATTTGAGGTCCTCGTGGTGGGTTGCCATTGTATGTCCCTCAAGGTGAGGTGAGGTTCCGCCGGCGAGTTGGAGGAGCGGGGCGTTGGTGCGACGCATTTGGGCAGCCGACTTCCTGGTTGCTTCTGCTGCAGTAGCGTCAGCGATGGTATCAGCAAGGCTGATGTCGCCTTTCGCCAATCAGCTTACTTTGCACGTGTGGTGCATCTAAACCCAGAACTATTCGGTCTCTTAGAGCTTCTTCGAGGTCAACGAACCCACAGAGGCCTCCCAGGTTCCGGAGATCCGCGACGAAATCTGCAATGCTTTCTCCTTTCTGCTGGTCTCTCTGGTAAAATTCATGTCTTCGGACAAGCGTTGGTACAGTAGGTGCATAGTGGGCCCGTAGGAGGGGCTCGAGGACATCCCAGTCCATGGATTTCACCTCAGCCATTTTCGCCAGTGCCTTAGCCATCTTAAAAACGGCAGGTCCACAGTGAGTCAGGAATACTGCTCGCTTTTTCCCAGTAGTGGCATCCTTCAAGTTGTTGGTCTCCAGAAACATCTGGAACTGGTTCATGTATGAGTCCCAGTCTTCTTGTGCCGGGTCAAATGGAGCGGGTGGTATGGTGCCGCCGGTCATGGTTTCCGCCATTGATGCCCCTTCAGCTACATGCTCTGTTTGGTGCTCTGTAGTGTTCAGTCAGCTCTGATGTCTCCACATCCCCCCTTCGTCGCCAGTGTTAAGTTCTGCGCATGGGCGCAAGGAACGGAGATGAGATGGTGAACAGTGAACTTCAACTCTTTATTATACATTCTGAACAGAGCAAAACCCTAGGGCAGCAGCAGCCCTTTTATAGGCAAGCTGCTGATCTAGTAACCAATGAGAAATGTGGAGTGTTAACCCCCTTAACCAATGAGAGTGGCTCATTAACAGCCAATCAGATTCTCCTGAATGGACCAATCCGATCTCGCTATTATCGGCCAATCAGAAGTGCAGGACTAGAACCCTGCTATTTTCTAAAGGTTTGATAAAACTTTATTTCAGCGTTTTATTAGTGCATAACAGTCATAATCACGTATAGGAAGAGGAAGGAAATCTAAACAAGCAGGCTGGTGGATGAGAGCCGAAGGTAAAAGCTACAGGTGGGCAGATGCCATGGACAGGTAGGTGGGTGCTAGGTGCAGATGTTAGGGTGCACAGGAGGGGATGTATCGGGCTGCATGTGGGCTGGGGAGCTGTTGACAGATGCCACAGAATGTGGGTAGTCAAAAAAGCACCAGGAGTAACTTTCGACTTCCTGCTGGCTTCCCCATTGACTTTGCTTCCCCATTTGACATTGTTAATCACAAGCTGGAGACTGAGCACTCGGTTTAGAAGCACATGACTACAGGAATGCTGTAATGGTCTGAACTCCAAAAATCATTTATAAGTCTCATCATTCATCCCCACTATAACTCTGAGTGGTCACTCAACGAATACTCCTAACCAGAGGACTACAGTATCTGTAGCTTTCAAAAATCTAAGCTTTCGTAGAACTCAGCCTATCTGTCTACCTTATTTTGTAATGCTGATTTTGCTGCTGTTCAAAGAGATCTCTGTCTCATTATGTTCATTTGGATCTCTTCCTTGTTTATTCCTTTTCTCCTTCTTTCCTTCCTTCCTAAATTAAGAAGAGACTGGATAGCCACTTGTCTGAAGTGGCGTAGGGCAGTGGTGACTAACCTTTTTGGGGTCCTGTGCCAAAAATTGTGCGCACGCTCGCATGCTCACACTCACGTGCCAGCACCCAGAAGGCAACATGTGCCCCCCCCACAACTCCACACATGCACGCATAATACCCATCCATCTACTCCTGCCACCCCTTACCTGCACTGTGCCTCACAGCTCATTTTCAGCCAGTTTGAGGCCTTTTTCGGCCTCCCAAAGGCTTGAGGAAGGCTTCTGCAGGCTTTGCAGGCCAAAAATTAGTCCCGCTTCATCACTTCCAGTATTTTCAGAAAAACAGGAAGTGATGAAATGGGGCTAGTTTTCAGCCTGCAAAGCTTGCAGAAGCCTTCCTCAAGTCTCTTGGAGGCCAAAAAAGGCCTCAAACTGCCGAAAATAAGCTGTGAGGTGTGCTCATGCCCAGTGTGGCATGCGTGCCATAGGTTCGCCATCATGAGTATACGATCCCCTGCTTTAGCAGGGACTACAAGACCTCCAGGGGCCCTACCGACTCTATTTTTCTGCATTCTGTATCTTTGTGCTTCTCATCTATTACAATGTTTATCTCTAATTTTCGGCACAGAAAACACAAGAATAATCTAGAAAGACGTTAGGCATGGATAAAACAATAAAAATGGAAGTCATACTATTGTGGGGAGCTTCTTCTTCAGATAGAAAAGTCACTTGTGATGTTCTTCCCAAAATGGTACAGGAAGTCCTTGACTCCCGATCACTTGCTCAGTGGTCGTTCAAAATTCTGATGGTGCTGAATGAGGAGAACTTGTGACCGGTCCGCAAAATTGCAATCATGTGATCATGTTCCAGACACTTGGGTACCCAGCTCACAATTACGACACCACAGCAAACCATTTATGTGTTCAACATTTGCATCCATGCTGGTTTCCCACAAAGTCAATGGGGAAGCTGGCAGGGAAGGTCACAAGTCATTTCTCCCCCTTTGCCCCCATTCCTTGGGAGCAGCAAACACACACACACACACACACCACCTATCTGGCTTCCAGTGCCCACCCAATGCCTTAGCCAGTCTGCCTCATGGCTCCATTGAAGTTTAGAGCAGGGGTTTCCAACTGTGGCAACTTTAAGATTTGTGGACTACAACTCTGGCTGAGGAATTCTGGGAGTTGAAGTCCACCAGTCTTAAAGTTGCCAAGGTTGGACACCCTTGCTTCAGAGCACAAGACTGAAGGAACTTTCTCCTAGGCTCTGTGTGGTTCAACATCTTTATCAGTGAATTAGATGAGAGATTTGAGGGGAAATCCTTTCCCTTGTATAATATACCATATTTTTCGCTCCATAAGACACATCTGACCAGCAGCCGGGCTGTGATGGCGGGGTCCTTTTACTGTGCTAAACCCCACCTCTTCTGTCTTCGCCATTGCCTGCTCTCTTCTATCTCTTTTCTACAGTGACGCATAAGAGATGGCACATGAGAGGACACCTATCTGTGGTCCTGTCAGGCTCCGCCTCCTGCCCTCACTACACTGCTGCTCCATTCAGCGCTTCATACTAACAGTGAGACGGCGCTCCATATTCCACTGTGAAAGGACCCTGCTGCCACAGACTGGTTCCTATTTATCATATTCGTTCCATAAGACGCACCTAGGTTTTGATGTGGAAAAGACAAAAAAAAATATGAATATGGAGCGCCGTCTCACTATGAATATTGAGCACCAAATATGGAGCAGCCATGTAGTGAGGGCAGGAGGCGGAGCCTGAGAGGACCACAGATAGGTGTCCTCTCATGTGCCAGCTCTGCCTATTGACTCCTGTGTCACTGCAGAAAAGAGACAGAAGAGGGCAGGCAATGGCAAAGACAGAAGAGGCGGGGTTCAGCATGGTAAAAAGACCCCAGCACCCCAGCCTGGCTGCGATTCACCATATTTGCTCCATAAGATGCACAAACATTTCCACCCACCTTTTTTTTTGCGAGGGGAGGGGGAAGTGCATCTTATAGAGTAAAAAATACAGTAATCCTTCACACACACACCCAAAAATATATACGATGGATTGGGGCAATTTATCAATCTTGTTAAATGAATTTTGATCATGTGACTGTGGAGATGCTGCAATGGCCATAAGTGCACAAACCAGTTGTAAGTCACTTTTTTCAGACCCATAGTAACTTTGAAGGGGGATTAAACCAATAGTCATAAATTAAGGACTGCCTGTACAGTATTTGCAATAAATGGAATATCTCTATCAACATCTCTGTATCTCTGCACAGGTAGCCCTCCAGTTATGACCACAATTGAGCCCAGAATTTACATTGCTAAGTGAAACATTTGTTACGTGAGCTTGCCCCATTTTACGCAACTCAACTTGTGTGAGTGGCCCACCACTCACATGGCTCAGTTCCCTTCTCCCCTCCCCGCCAGCTGGGCCACCAAGACGCAAAGGTTGGGGACTGCAGCCCTAGATGTACTTCCACATTCCATTCTACTGTACAGATAGTTCTTGACTTTCCACAGTTCATTTAGTGACTATTCACTACAATGGCAGTTACAACGGCACTGGAAAAAAATGACTTAAGACCGTTTTTCACACTTACAACCATTCCAGCATCCCAACGGTTATATGATCAAAATTCAGATGCTTGTCAACTGACTTATATTTTTGATGGTTGCAGTGACTTGGAGTCATGTGATCAGAGGTGGTATTCAGCAGGTTCTGACCAGTTCTGGAGAACCGGTAGTGGAAATTTTGAGTAGTTCAGAGAACCGGCAAATATCACCTCTGACTGGCGCCGCCCCCATCTATTCTCTGCCTTCCGAATCCCAGCTGATCGGCTGGGTTTTCTTTGGTTGCTCTGCACAGGAGAACAGAGCTGGAAAGCAGGTTAGTGGGGTGGGGAAGGAATGGGGATTTTGCAGTATCCTTCCCTTGCCATGTCCACCAAGCTATGCCCACAGAACCGGTAGTAAAAAAAAATTGAATACCCCCACTGCATGTGATCCCCTTTTGTGATCTTCTGACAAGCAAAATCAAGAGGGAAGCCAGATTAACTGAACAACTACATTCCCAACTTAACACCTGCAGTGATTCACTTAACTGTGGCAAGAAAGGTCATAAAATGGGGCAAAACTCATTTAACTGACCTGCTGAGCAACAGAAAATTTGGTCTCAAATTGTGGTCAAGAACTACCTGTACATGGGAAGATGAGAAGTCAGCAACCAGCAGCTACATTTGTCATCCCAGCTGCCAATCTGAAACAGAACACGTGGAGCTCTGCAGACGGTGAAAGAGCCATATTATTACAGGAAAGTTGTATGTAATTTAGGATGTGGCTTAAAATAATTCGTTCTTTATGCTACAAGTCTGTTCAGGAACCAGATGGAGTTGAGGTAAGATTTTACAGCATGTGCAGACTTTTCTAATCATTCACAGGTTTTCTGAAGAGTATTTGATAGTGATAAACCTTTTCAGGAACAGGATTTGGTATGTCAAGCTAGTTTTGCTAACAAAGCTTCAGAAAGTGATTTTTAAAAATAGTAATAGAAAACTTTATAATATACACAGAAATCCTGCATTCTGTTGGATTACATCTGTGTTTCTGAACCTCAGCAACTTTTAAGATGCTGGCTAGAAAATTCCAGGAAGTCCAGACACCATAAAGTTGCCACTGGCAAGAAACATAGGATTATATTAAGCAACAAAGCTGTCACCAACTCAACCAAGATCTTTTAAAACTCCAAATGGTGAAACCGTGAACCTGAACAGCCTCTAATCACATTCCACTTCAAAGCTTGCAAAAAAGAGACCAAGGGAAAAATTACAACCCCAAAGTTGGGATTTCTAAAACATTTATGTCTTGGTTCCAAATGAGAAATCAAAATCCTGGAGAACTTGCAAGGTGGCCCCAACATCATCACTCTTGTTGATATAAAGGATCCAGTGGTGAGTAATTTTGATGGGTGGCAGGTCGTGGGTTGAGGGAATACAGGGTCCAAAGGGGTTGAGTTATTTAATTTAATTTAATGTATAAAAAGATAAGAGGATAATATTAATATCCCCCTCTCTCATCTATATCTGTCTGTCTACCTATATCAGTTTGGCATTCTATATAATGACTGGAAATAAGGAGAAATTTTCTGGCAGTGAGAACAATCAACCAAAGGAACAGAAGTTGCCCTCAGAAATTGTGGGAGCATCATCACTTGAGACCTTCAAGAAGAGATTGGACGGCCATCAGTCAGAAATGGTGTAGGGTCTCCCACTTGGGTGGGGGGTTGGACTAGATGACCTACAAGGTCCCTTCCAACTCTGTTAATCAGTTATCTGTTAACTTCTTTGCAATACCTGTAGGATATTTTCAGCATCAGAGGCCTCCAAGCATAGCCAGCTACAATTCTCCAACCCATTTAAAACAAACTTGGTAGAGTCTTGGTTTTTCCTTCAAGTTTGAGCAAAGATGTTACTCCAACCCAGGTTACAAGTTCTTAAAGTATTCTGCAGGTCTCACTTCCCAGGTGTGTTAAAACAGCCAGGTTATTTTTAACTTCTGCAGGTTAATGAAGTGACAAGGGCTGAGTTTGTACATTCTGTTGAAACAGTAGCTGGTTAATATCAGGTGTGAATGTAACCCCTGCCTTGACTGGGATAACTGGTCCCCCCTCCAAATGTTTCCCTCTTGAACTTGCTGGAACACCCCTTTCTCCCATCTCAATGCTGCCTTACAGATAATCCTCGACTTACAACAGTTCATTTTGTGACTGTTTGAAGTTACCACGGCACTGAAAGAGGCAATTTATGACCATTTCCCACATGGTTTCCATATGGGGAAGTTCCAGCATCCCCATAGTCATGGGATCAACATTCACAAGCTTGGCAACTGACTCATCCTTATGAGGATTGCAGTTTCCCAGCATCCTATGACCCCCCTTTACGCCACCTTCCGGCAAGCCAGATTCAAACCATACTAACTCAGCAACCGCAGCGATTCCCTTTAGGTCGTAAAATGATGCAAAGCTCGCTTTACCAATGTCTCACTTACCAACATACATCCTGGGCTCCCTTGCGTTCGTGAGTCGAGGGCGACCCGTACTTGGGAACCATCACCCCCAACTAACTGAATGGGATGTTTGCATCCGAGGACAAGAAGAGTTCGAAGCTTCTTGTCAGGAGCTTCTTTGTATCGTCCCCCCCCCCCCCCCCCCCGCAGAGAACCACCCTCAGAAAGAGGTTGGGGGGAGGGGAGCGATTTAGTCATTATTTCTTCGCTCCTGCTGCCCCCGCCCCCCGCCCCGATTAGGTCAAGGATGATCTCTAGGAAACCGATCCACCGCTTCTTGCATAGAGAGCCACTCACCTCTCTCTAGCGAGCCGCAAGCTGTCGGCTGCGCTTTTCCAACACTCGGCCAGTCCTCACCTCTCTGCTTGGAAATCCACCCCGCCACCCTCCTGGAGCTCCACTTCGGGCTCTTTCTGGGCTTTCTCACCTCGCCAGACGTCCCGGGCAGCCCCGTGATTTGCCGCGCGTAAATCTTTCCTCGGGTCCTGGACCAGAAGATGATGCGAACTGCGCAGAAGATCCGGCGGGAGAGGCAGCGCCGTCCGCCTGCTCGCTTCCCCTGGAGCGACCTTTCGAGAAAGTACCGCAGAGAGCGAGGGGGCGGGTTGTGAAGAGAGAAAGGGCGACCGGCGAGAAGGAGATCCGAGCGGATCTCCTTATAACCGCCTCTGCCTCGGCTGACATGCAACCCGGTGGCCGCAACGCGCAGCCCGGCTTTTCTCTCTCTCTCTCTCTCTCTCTTTCTGTCTTTCTTTCTTTCTTTTCTTTTCTTTTTTTAAAGGAGGCTCGGCGGCGTCACCTACCGGCCGCCGGCCTGCACAGCAGAGCGGAGGGGGTGAGGCGAGCTGCGGCCCGAAGCGAAGGGAGCGCAACCCGAAATCCTGCAGGAACGCACCAACGGGCGCGTAAAGGGAAACCCACAGACGCACACAGACACACAGGCAGACACACACACACACACACACACACACCCTGACTTCGTCTCCAAGGGCGGCCGACCTTGGGCGCACGAGCGCCGATGCCCTTTTGGCTATTGGCAAGTAACAGCGCTCAGCAGTCGCCACCCTGGGAAAATAAACATCTTTTTTCTCACCCTCTCAGGCAGGATGTGTCCGCACGCGCAGGCACAAACGGAGATACACTGCCCCCATCCCATCCCTTCACACACACAGACCCTGAAAAGTTTACTTCGTCCCCAAGTGTCGCCGATCTTCTCCGTGGGGCGCACGAGCGCCGATGCCCTTTTGGCTATTGGCGAGTAGCGGCGCTCAGCAATCGCTAGGCTTTGGGGAAAACACGCTGCTTCCCCCCCTACTGTCGCAGGCAGGAGAGGCGAGCGTGGGGGAGGCTTGGGGTGACCTTTCCTTTGCCTGGCTCCCAGGAAGTGTGGAGTAGGGGGTGGGTTCGCGGTTCGGTACTCGCCCTTCTCCGAGCGAAGGATCCCCAGCCGAGGATGGTGGGGAAGGGGAGTCCGAGGTATCTGGAGGGCGCTAACTTGCGGTGTGGGAGTGGGGAAGGACCGTGGCGCGCGTGCCACGCGTGGGAGATGAGCCTTCAAGGTCGCCGCGCCGTGCCAGATCTGCGGATTTCGTCGCCTCGTTGTGCCATTGAGTAACGCCCGTTGAAAGACGGTGCTTGTTGCTTAACTTTTATTGCAGGTTTGAGCTGACAGGCAAAAGAAACGCTAACTATCGTTTCCTTAGCCTCCCGGCGTACAAAAAGCACATTGTATTTGTCTTCGTTTTTTGTTTTTTTTTTCCCTTCCTCCGGTTCTTTAATCCTTTTTATACATGGGAGCGTTCCCACAACAGACCTAGCAAGCCCACGTTTGCCATAAAGACAAATGGCGCCCTGCTTGAAGGGTTTTGCATTGGAATTTGTCAATTCCAGGTTCATGTCCCCCCCCATCAGCCAGGGAAATCCTTGATTGAGCCCAACATATTCTCTCAAGATAACTTACCTTACAGGGTTGTTGTGAGGATAAAACTGGAGATGGGGGCTAGAGCCCCTGTTGATGAAAAACTAACCAGAAATGGAAGAATCTCCACTCAGTAATAACCAGTCTGCTCTCTTGACAAATATGCAGTTTCCCTTTTAAACCAGTGTCCCTTTCTTCATTATACACTTGGATATTGTAGGAAATTAGCATCCACCCTTCTCCTAGAAAATTGAAATATCCTAGGAAATATTAAAAAGGCAGAACATTTCCCCTAAAAAGAGTAGAAACTCAGAAGCAGAAACTCACCTCAGAAGTAGAAGCTCACCCCCACCTTTGTTAATGGGTGGGCCATTAAGGCCTGTGCCAGAATACTTTACATAACAAAGATCTCCAGGTAAAACTATCGCAATTGCTCAAAAACCCTTTCAGTGCATCATCATCCAGCAAGGCTCAACCAAGCCTGGAACTCAGGACAGCCTACAGAGTTGCCCCTGCATGGCCCCAAAGGAGTCTGACAACCAATCAGAATACAAGCTCCAATTCAAATCCCAACAAACGTTATACAACCCAGGCACTCTCAGCACCTCAGTCCTTTCTTGATCTTTTCCTTCATCTTGAAGCATGTGATCATCCTTTTCACTTTGGACCTTCAAGCCATGTGGTCCTCCCATCCACCATTAAACCTTCCAAATAGCCTTCATGTTTCCAATGTCTTTTTCCCCACTTGGAACTGAACCCAGAAGAATATTTCTTCCAACAATATTATACACTTACAATATACATTTCATTGTACACTTGGATCCAATATTGAAAAAGTATATTATCAAGTGTGTAACAGACCTTGTGTTTCAGATCCAACCTGTGGTTCCTCCAAACTTTCGGAACCGATTTAGGGGTGTGTGCGTTTCCTTCTCTGCAAATCTGTGTGTTAATCTACAAAATGGCTGACTGACTGACTGACTGAATTCTTTATTGGCCAAGTGTTATTGGACAAGGAATTTGTCTTGGTGCTATGGTCTCAGTGTACATAAAAGAAAAGATACATTCATCAAGAATCATAAGGTACAACACTTAATAATAGTCATAGGGTACAATAAGCAATCAAATCATACTAGGAAACAGTCAACATATATTATAAGGATACAAGAGACAAAGTTACAGTCATACAGTCACAAGTGGGAAAGGATGGGTGATAAGGAGTGATGAGAAGATAAACAGTAATAGTAGTGCAGACTTTGTAATAGTTGAACAGTGTTGGGGGAATTATTTGTTTAGCAGAATGAGGACTTTTGGGAAAAAACTGTTCTTGTGTCTAGTTGTTCTGGTGTGCAGTGCTCTATACCGTCATTTTGAGGGCAGGAGTTGAAACAGTTTATGTCTGGGATGTGAGGGGTCTGTAGATATTTTCACGTTCAGATGCTTAACAACTGACTCACATTTATGACGGTTGCAGTGTCCCGGGGTCATGTGATTGCCTTCACGATGTTCTGACAAAGTCCATGGGGAAGTCAGATTCACTTAACAACCATGTTACTAATTTTACAACTGTAGTGAATCACTTAACAAGCAAGGCAAGAAAAGTTGTAAAATGGGGAAAACTCACTTTACAAATTTCTCACTAAGCAACATAAATTTTGGGCTCAGATGTGGTCGTACATTGAGGACTACCTGTATATCCCATCAAGGGTAGACTCCAGGAATATTTGTGTGTAGATCCCTGGGGAGAAAGGTACTATTGGAATTTTTAAAACAAATTTGCAATCTGTTAGACAAAGAACAGACAGAATGAAAATTAATTCTTGAAGTCTATCTACACTCTACTGCCCCCTTGTGGTCATGGGTCTTGAGAAGCAAAATATTCAATGATGCCATTGGATGTTCAACCTCCAATCAATAATGAGCGCCCATACCTGTTCCAAAGCATTTGGGGGGCGGTGGGGGGGGGGAATCTGAAGTCTTGCATCTCCTTGGACATGTTCATCAGAAACTGAAACATAAATCAAGTGTCTATGGCCAGGAATTTTTAATTTTTAAAAAACTTAATTTGTTTCATTTTTGTGTTCAATCCAGTCACGCTGATTCATTAATTTCTATTTTTATCCAATATCCTGTCAACTCCTTGCCCTGATGTATCCAATTATTATTGTCCTAAACATCTATCCAGTTGCAGTCTTTTCCATTACAGTAGACCAGTTTGGTGTCCTTCAAATCAGAACAACCATTCGGTATAGACAATATGTCCTAGTTAATTAAAAAAAATACCTTGTTTCAGATCAGGTATTCATCTTTCTACATGTATTATACTGTATTACATCTAAAATAAGAACCACGTGCAATCCTAGTCTCATTTTTGTTCTGCTCGATGTCTCAAGATTTCATGGCCAGCATATTTCAATAAGACAAAATGGTCATTTGGGGCAACAAGATTTTTATTTAGGTAGCCTTAATTATTTTTAGTTTTTAAAGAAGAAACTCAACCCTCCAATTGACTCCTTTTCTCTCTCTCTCTCTTTGGTGACGTGGCCATCGATTGCTTGAGTCACAGGCCAAATAAATAGCTCTAAAGCATAGCCCTAGCTGTCAAATGAAGTAGTCCATCTCTGTTCTACTTCTCTAGAAATGTTACCTAGAGCTACCATAATTTTGATTTACAGAAATGTTTATGGAACGCTTGCTGAATAAGAACCCTTTTCACTGATTTGACAAGCTTAAAAATACTTTAGTCATTTTGTTAAAGTTGCAAAGTGCCAGAAAATAAATCTTTAGTTGAACAATAATATCCGGTAGCTTTGCATCAGAGGAGAATTCTCTATGCCTGATTTGACAGCTTTCACAGTCAAGAGTCTGTAACGGACACTGTCAAAAAAAAGCATGCTTTAATGTCCTTTCCCCCCCCCCCTACAAAGCAAATAGCCAACAACCCATGTTTCTAAAAGACTGCCCTTTAGCAAAACAAGCAGTTGATACATTCATACAGTAATTGAATTGATATTCACTAGGGCATACAATATAAATTCCTATGACTGTGCCCTGCACTCTGACTCAGAGTGAACGATGTATCAGGGGTCTCCAACCTTGGCAACTTTAAGACTTGTGGACTTCAACTCCCAGAGTTCCTCAACCACAAGTCTTAAAGTTGCCAAGGTTGGAGACCCCTGAATTGTAGGTCATTCATCAGCAGTCCTCAAGTTACAGTCATAAGGAAGACTTCCCATTATGGTCATAAGTCATGAAAGTTGTTCATTAAATCATGTATGTTGCCAGCCCATTTTTTTTGGCCTTTTTATAGTGTGTCGTTAAGTGAACACTGCAGTCATAAAGGAGGTAAATGCTAGTCTTGGCAAAACCATCATAAAACGCAATCACATGGGTGCGGGATGCTGCAAACAGCATTAAATGAACCCAAATCTAGGTATTAAGTACCCTCCAGAGATGTCCATCATAATCTTGAATAGTCACTAAGCGATCGGTCATAAATTGAGGCCTACCAGCATGGACAAATTTTCTATGATTTTTATGATTTGTGACAACTTTGGACTCAGCATCAATATTCAAAGAACAAAGTCATGCACCTTATCCTGAAGAGTGACCTCTAGAAGAAGAGCAGACTGAGATAGAAGGTGGAATTAAATGTCTCATCAGTTTAGAATCATTGTATTGCTACAAGAGACACAAGTCCAGTTCCTCCCCCCATGATTTCCCCTCACTGTCATTTAGGACCAATTGAACTTTGACCATTACTTGACTAGATTCATGTGTACAGATAGCAATAATAAACTCTTCTATGCTCTGAACATATTGAACGCTACTGGTTACTTGCTCTAGACATATCCATTGATATAGAAGTTAACTGCAGAATAGCAAAGGCAAGTTCTGTGCTCCACTATGTGGGAACATCAAGGAATTAGTCTAGCAACAAAATTGAAAGTCTACAGGGCTGTGGTTCTTGCTACCTGTCTGTATGCCAATGAAACCTGGACATGGACTGTGATATCAAAGGCGTGAAGAAGCTCAACCATTTTCATATAACTTGTCTTTGCAGAATTTTAGACATTACATGGCTAGATAACGTATCAGACACTGAAGTTCTCTCCACACCAAATCTACCATTGGTCCACACGCTGCTGAAGAGAGCACGGACCTGGTGGTAGGCAGGTTGTTCCATACTAGCAGGCTTGTAGGCCTGCATTCCTATTGGTCCGGAAAAGCCGGGCCGTGATTGGACAATACTAAGCGTTCTGATTGGTTCATATTCAGGCTGCCGCGATTGGGTAAAACCAAGTGCGGCAAACTCAAAAGCATATCATAGGCTGCCTAGCCGCAGCCAGCTCTATAAAAAGAGCTGCCATGGCTGGGAGTCTTGTCTCAGTATCTGATTTCCTAATAAAGAGCTGTTGTCACTACTTCGAGTCTCGTCTCTCCTTGGGACTCACTACCCAGACTTAACACAGGTAATATCAATCAAGGAGAGTGTTTGTAGCGCAGGGTTGAACTGAGGGGTCCTTGGTGCTCTCTGAACAGTATAAATTAACTCAAATGGAATGTAAACCTTGCAAGAAGCAGAGTGAAAGTAGAATGATGTTAGATGAGCAATAGCATTGGTATGAGAACTTAGCTTGCTTGCACCATCTACAGGCCATATTTATTCTCAAAAAGTTATTTAAATATTGCTCTGGAAACCATCAGCATTTTCTGTTATGTTTGCTCAGAACAGCCAAAAACATTCATTATTAAAAAAAAAAAAAAGAAGGAACACTATGCAGATATTGAATTGCACTGAGCTTGGCAATTTGATTGCAAATATTTCATCCCCATTCCAGCAGGCATTTTTATTTATTTATTTATTTGTTTGTTTAATTTATATTGCAGCCTATTCGCCCATGGTGATTCAAGGCAGTTTACGGAATATAAAACCACATTTAAAACAATAAAACTAACAAAAACAATCAAATACATTAATATAGTATAATATAATAAAATCACCTCCCCAGGGCTCCATCCTGCTCTGGGTTCCCCAGGCCTGCTGGCAAAACCAGGTCTTCAACGCCTTCCGGAAGAGTATTAGAGAAGGGGCCATTCTAATATCTGGGGGAATGATGTTCCAGAGAGAGGGAGCCATCACGGAGAAGGCCCTTCTTCTGGGTCCCACCAGGTATATCTCCCTTGGGGATGGGACCTGCAGCATTGCCTGCCTCCCTGCTTTAATGGGTGGGGTAGATATGACCAGCAAGAGACAGTCCCTCAGGTAACCTGGTCCCAAGCCATGAAGGGCCTTAAAGTTGGCAAACAGCACCTTGAATTGCACCCAGAAACAAATCGGCTTTGGATTGTGATTGTCTGGGGGAGCACTGGCCTTTAAATACCTAACCCTAACCCTAAAGGTATTTAAAGGCCAGTGATAAGCACAATCCAAAGCACATTGACAATATCTCCTCAAATAGGGATGAAACGTTTGCAATCAAATTGCCAAGCTCGGAGCTCAAACCAACAACAAAACTACCAACACAAGCTACTAATATTCAGTGACATTTCAGTGAATTGCCTGTCCAGTCTTACACTAATGACCAGGCTGGACACTAATGTGAATTGTCTGTCTAGTCTTACACTAATGACCGCAAAATGTATTTCTATAATGCTCATTTGGCCCTTTGCAACTCAAAACAAGCATTGAAAACCAGTTATTGATTAACAGCTGTTTTGCAGTAACAATCTCAAGAGAAGGGTTTGCCAAAACTGGTGGCATCACAAGAACCATCATTTCTTTGGTCAATACTCTGATGCTGCCAAATCAAATTCATATTAAAATAACTTTCCTAAAGGTCAAATTTTCATGAGATCCCTAAATCCTGCAGATATTTTAGTGAATTCATCTAAGATTTTATAGTGAAATAATTGAGACTAAATCATTTGAGATGTCATGACTTTGCAAACCTCTGGCCTACAGCAGCCTTTCCCAGCCTGATATCCTCCTGAGGAAATGCTGAATTAAGCTGCATTTCAATCCATCTTTAGAGGACCCGGCTGCTGTCAAGGCTGTCCTAAAATAGGGAGCTTTTTAAAAAAAAACCATCACCTTTCCATCTCGACAAGCAGGTTACATTTTCAGAGAATGAGAAAAGGTAGCTAAGCATATCTTAATGCTTCACTGATGGCATCTGTTTTGCAGAGAAATCTCTAAAGAGGATTAGTTTTAACATGAACTTTAGAGCGTATATATACGATCTGCCTAGGTTAAACACATTGTTTGCATTGCTGTAAAAAAGCAGAATATTTCCTTTTTCTAGGAGAGAGGTGGGTTGAACTTCCAACAGCATTAAACAGTGCACAAATTGTTTTATATAAGCTTCCACGGACTGCTTGGAGTTTCAGAGAAAGCCACAACAACATTTTCCAAGTGGACTTTCTGTATGCAGGACTCTCTAGAAAGGAAACTTGCAACTGAATATCACACTTGTCAGATTCTTCAGGGACTAATTCTCTCACCCTTATCCAGAGATGGGCTGCTGGGGGTTTGCAGAGGTTTGGAAAATCATCTCGCTAAGATTCTGCACAGTTCATAAAACCCCCAAATCCCACTCCTGGCTGGCCCTACCCACCCCTCCCCTTCCCTCCCAGAAGTTCCTACGTGGCCCATTTTGGATGCAGGGAAGTGCAGGGCGCGTGTGGAGGCTCAGGGAGGGCAAAAAATGAGCCATCCAGAAGTTCAGGAAGGCTGGAAATGGGCCCGTTTCTGGCTTCCAGAGAGCCTCCGGAGCCCAGGGAGGGCAAAAATGCCCCCCCTACCATGGTGCAGGAAGCTGACTAGGCCACGCCCAGGGGTGGGATTCTACCAGTTTGCACTTATTTGCTAGAACCGGTTGTTAACATTCTAAGCAGTTCAGACAACCTGTTGTTAGAAGAAATTACTGGCCTAATCCTGTAAGGAAGGCAGGAAGGAAACATTCTGGTGTTGCTTACAGAAACTGCCTCTCCGTTAACGCTTATTATTCTTGGCAGGACTAGACTTCCTGTCTCAGGAATGTTTCTGGAGTTCCCCCCCCTCCTTTGCTGGTACTTTGCTTGTGTGGAGTGACCATTCAAAGTTACAATGGCACTGAAAAAAGTGACTTATGACCATTTTTCACACTTACAACTATTGCAGCATCCCCACAGTCATGAGAGGCCAGGCGAGGAGATGCGTGCCTTGATGTGAGTGATATTGAATTGGCCACACCCAGCCAATAACATGACCATCAAACCATGTCCACCCAGTCACATGACCACCAAGCCAAGCCCACAATCTAAGCCACGCCCACAGAACCAGTTGTTAAAAATTTGAATCCCACCCCTGGCCATGCCCACCATGGTCACGTCCACCCAGCAACTAGGCAGAGACCCCGTTACTAAAATTTTTGAAGCAGTTCCCTGCCCAAATCATTCCATATTTATATGAAGCGGTTTGGGAGATCATCTATTAGCTAGGGTGAGGCATCACCAATGCACTGAAGATACCAAGCTGTACATCACCACACTGGTCCAAGGTGGAGATGCTCTCAAGATCTTGGATGGATGCCTGAAAGCTACAATTGTCTGTATGTGTCAGTCATATCGAGCAAGTTAGACTTGGATACCAAAGTCATGAATACTAGAACACCCTTTATTACAGGTTACAGTAACAGAAGCTTGAAACTCTGGCCATGCCTACCCTTCCTTGATTTTATTTAAAGACAATTAGGCAAGTTTAAGTCTGAGGTGCTTACTCAAATTACATTCCTGCTGTGGGCTGAGATAACTCTTAATGAGCAGTGGTGGCGGAGTTAGAGTGCAGTACACCAGGCTACTTCTGCTGACTGCAATTTGGCAGTTCAAATGTCACCAGGCTCAAGGTTGACTCAGCCTTCCATCCTTCTGAGATGAGTAAAATGAGGACTCAGATTGTTGGGGGCATAAGCTGACTCTGTAAACTGCTTAGAGATGGCTATAAAGCACTGTAAAGCGGTATATAAGTCTAAGTGCTATTGCTGTTATTCTGGTCATGGCCTTGGTTGTGGCTCTTTTTCTTCTTCTTCAAGGTTATTCTCATGATCCATTACAAGATTGATTCCAATAAGGCTGCTGTTTGTCCAAAGACCATTTGGCCTTCTGTCATCTCCAGCATTATTTTGGATGAGGTGTCACTACCTCTAAAAGAGGTACCTTAGCCCCCTCTAGTGTTCTATTTCTAAAATTGTAAATGTCCCAATCTCTGTTACTGCTTAATATTCCAAATTCTTCTGGACCCTTAACTTGTTTATAACTTTCTTGTGTCAAAATCTTTTTTTTTGCCATTTATTTCCAATTCTTTAAATTCTTAAGCTTTCAGTTAAGTTTTCTTTTATTGAAGAATGAAGGTAAACTCACCAGGTGGTTGTTTCTTCCCTCAAACTTGTCATTCTGAAGATCTCTAATAGCCTTAAGGTAATAAATAGGCAATTTTCAAAAGTGATTAAAAAGTGAGGATAATAAAATTAGTGTATTTTAAATGGCTCCACCATGGCTATGAGCATGATGGTTTTTCCTTTGTCTCCCAGTGCTCAAACCCATGGAAAAGTGCTACCCTGTGATCTTCTTGCAAGAAGCAGCCACTGGGTGCTCATGTGGGCCATCTCTTGTCCCCTCCTTATCCAGACAGGTTCCATAGAACTGATCCAAACACCAGGTCTTTGGCCTTTGTTGCAGTCATTGTTTCCATTCACTCACAGACCATTAGTTTGCCATAAATTGTATGAAACATTGAATTGGGCATTATCTATATCAGAAGGTATGTTCACAGGGCTGTAGTAGTTTTGTCCCTCAGATGACCTGTCATGTTGAGATGGAAGACCTCCAAGGTCCCTTCCAACTCTGTAATTCTATTCTATTCAAGCCCCATATAGAGGACATTGCAACAATCATGAGTAACCGTGAGCCTGTTGTTTTTCGATCTAGCCTTCAAAAGGCTAGGTACATGTGATTGAGCTTTAATACTTCTCTAGCAAAGCCTCTTCCTTTTCTTACTGGTACCTAATAACCCCACATGACAAGGATTTTACTGAGTTGCAGAAGCCTGCAAAAATATTTTACAATGGATCTACTTCTTTCTTCAAAACCAAGCCCAAAGTCTCCAGCATGGCTAGTTAATAAAGCAATCTGAGACACTTAGCCACAAGTGTTACCATAAATTTCAGTAAATTTCCAATGCATTAAGTAATGCCACTTAAAACTGCTGCGAGTGGTTAACGAGAGTCGTATTCCTGTGGGTGAGATACATTTGCCAAAAGATCCCATTCCCCATTCTTTCTCACAATAGAATACTAAGCACTCAATGTATTTTTAATACTGATTTAATTAATTCCATTGCGAGAGTGCTAATTTATTCAGCAGAAATTGTCACAAATTAAATATGCCAGATACAGTACAGAATTGAATGTTTTGAGTAATCTGGGGCTGTTTTAATTTAATGCAGTGTATTGACATCATTCTTCATGCTGCCTTTTTAAAAAATCAACATTGCTGAGGATATCCTGAAATAATTAACAGACATTTTTTTATTGGCAACAAAAGAACCAGTAATTACTAATGTGCCCAGTAATCTAGAAGTGATGCATGAGTTCTACCCCAGCTCTCCATAGCTTTTTCTATCAATAGTAAATAGGTCTGGTTTCTAAATATGGGTAATTTTTTCTCTCTTCTTCCATTTCCTTCCTTTCTTGCCCTGGTTTGCAAAGGAAATATCCCTCTGCTTCTTTGTCTTCTGACTCTTTCAGGATCCTTAAAAATAGAGTTAGTGTTAATGATTTCATTTCAGCAAAAATCCTTTGCAGAACATGTAAAGGTCCCATTCTAAAAGAATCCATCCAATCTCGTTTCTTGGATGTGGAGTTTTGGGTTAGCACTATAGCAACAGAATTTACTTATATACCGCTTCACTGTGCTTTGCAACACCCCCCAAGCAGTTTAAAGAGTCAGCCTATTGCCCCCAACAATCTGGGTCCCATTTTACCAACCTCGGAAGAATGGAAGGCTGAGTCAACCTCGAGTCAGTCAATATCGAACTCCTGTCAGTTGGCAGAATCAGCCTGCAATATTGCATTTTAACCACTGTGCCATTGTGGCTCTTCTAGTTGAAGGTTAACTCAACTATCACTGAAAGTTAACAGATATTCAGTACAAATTCAGGAAGAAATTTGAGGTGTCCTTGGTCCTGTTCTTATAAGTTCACAGAATCACAATGCAGAAGTCTGATTTATTTGACTGGATCAGAATTGTACTTTGATAAAGGACTATGGAGGTTGTTTACAACAAATAGCAATTTCATGCGATACACTGGAAGACATTCTTTCTGCAAAGTCAGAACATGAACAATGGTCAGGAGAAGACTGCAAATACATATTTCTGGATTTCTTAAGGCAGCTAAGAGATCCCAAGTATGAAAAGAAGCATCTGAACGCAGAAACTCAAAGGTCTGTCCACTTGACAACTGCAGTCAAACATCTTTGGAATAATGAAAAATGGGAACAAACCAAAAACACTGTCAGAAGATCTGTTTTAACATAACAATTTATCATTTGCAAGAGCAGTCTATTTTATTTTTAAAGTCCTTTGAAATCAGTGTCCACATAAACTTATGATGATCACGTATTTGTATCTTATGATTATGGTTGTATCTTATGATTTATGTTCTATGACTTATCACTTCGTTGCACTCAGTATACATTGAAAGCTTATGCACTGGAGACAAATTCCTTGTGTGAGCAATCACACTTGGCCAATAAAGAATTCTATTCTATTCTATTCTATTCTATTCTATTCTATTCTATTCTATTCTATTCTATTCCATTCCATTCCATTCCATTCCATTCCATTCCATTGATAACTAAGTCTTCTGATTCTTCAGCAGCTGTTATGTTCCACTCTGTTTCTTGTACTGGCTCACTGTACCAATTAGAAAAAATCATTAAAATAAAATGAAGTATGCAGCCTTCAGCCAAAAGATGCATCACTGGAAATCATGGGCCTTTTTCCCATCCTTGAGAAGGGTGGATGAATCTGCGTTCTACTTTCTGTAACTGTTATTTATACACAGATATATTCATACAAATGTTACGTGCATCATCACCCCCTTCATATGCACATAGCTGGGAAACATTTTTTTTTGCTAAATGTGCTTTCACATTCATTGACCACATTGGTATGTAGTTTCCCTTAATGTATGCATTTTCATACTTTTTAATAAAAAAAATCACAGCATTGTATTGGCAAACTGAAAGAAATGTATAAGAATCATGGGATAATCAATTCCATTTCTCTTCATATATTTGTTTGGAAATCAGGGGTATCTGCATGGTAAAAAAAAAAAGCCAAGATGGCAGCCACAATCATGTGATCAAACTCCCATCCTTTTGTAATGTTTATTGCTTTGTTTTAAATATATCCTATGTGTTGATCACTACTTCTGTTATGTATTAGCATACTTACCTGTAATTGGTTGGTCCATGGTGGTGGGAAATTTGAAGAGCCATCACTGGCCACAGCCGTGAGCAGCCCAACTATAAAAAGGGCTGCCGTGGTTTCTTCGCAGTTCAGTCCTAGAAGGAAGTAAAACGATTGACGATCATGCTGGTGTCCTGAGTCTCATTCCCACGACTTAACAACTTCCTAGCAGTCTATGTAAATAAGAACATTATGCAAAATACATATGATGCAAAGAAGTTCATCCAATCAAGCGTAAAACCTTGTATCCAAGTGCATATCTCTTGTCTGAACGCTTAAGAAAAAAGAAAGTGGACTGTATATACCACTCTCAAGATAAACTCCATACTTTCCTCTCTCTCCCCCCCCCCCGATCTCCGTCTCTCTGTCTCTGCCTCTATCTCTCTGTCTCTGTCTGTCTTTCTTTGCCTCTCTCTCTCTCTCTCTGTTTGTCTTTCCCTCCCTCCCCTCTCTCAAGAGCCAGTTTGGTATAGTAGTTAAGATTCCAAGCTAGGAACTAGGAGAGTTCTAGTCTCACGTGAGTTCTAGTCTCACGTTAGGCGAGACCAGTTGTATGACCTTAGATCAGTCGTATCCTCTCAGTAATGGTTTCCAGGATGTAAACAAAAAGCTGCTTCTATGGGAATGACCAGATAAAGGACAACCTAGACCACAGCTGGACAGAGGACCAGGCAAGAATCTCAGAAGAGATTCTCTCTCTAATTTCTCAGGCTGTAAAGGAGATGGAGCTAGAATTGTACTTCCAGCCTTGCAAGTTTCTGCAAATGTGGCTTTACAATAAAGTGGAATAAGCTCATCTGGCCAAAATGCCTATGTGGTTTATTTGGCAAGGCCAATATCAGTCTTGCAAATCTGAAAGTACAATTTCCCCCCTCTCTTCTTTGCCCAGGAATCTAGTAAGAGTCTTTTCTAAGCCTCTTGGCCTTTCCACTATCCAGCTGTAGACTATGCCAACTGTTATCTAACCATCCCTATATATGCATACAGAGAGAGAGAGAGTGTGTGTGGGAGGGAGGGAGGAGGAAGAGAGAGAGAGAGAGAGAGAGATCACAATTAAGCATAAGGATCTGAATGGCTCTTAAAGTTAAAGCTAATGCACTAAATATAGTCACCTAAAATACAACAGCCCATGAAACATCTGTACCTATTCTTTAGATTTTTATCCCAACTTTATTACTTTATAAATAATTCGAGCCAGTGTACATACCTAAAGCTCCTTCTCCCTCCTATTTTCCCAACAACAGCCATGAGAGATAGGTTGGGCTGAGGGAGAGTGATTGCATGGTCCAAAATCCTCCAGGCAACTCTCATTCCAAAGTGGGACTAGAACTCACAGATCACCTGGTTTCTCAACCAGCACCTTTCCCACTTCACCACACTGACTCTTGTGAATTTTGTCACTTTTTTCCCAAAAGGTTTGGCCCTCCTTAGTACTTGAATGGTATGCCATTAAAAAAATCCCATCAGACATTAGATTGGGAAGCTGAAAAAAAAAAGATAGCTCAGAAGGCAGGAATGGCAAATCAGTTCTGTATGGTTGCTGAAACAAATTCTACTAACTGGCTCAGGATATTCACTGTCAGCTGAACTGATTCAAAAGAGTATTTACATTTTTACAAATCATCATATGCTTGGGGAATTTGAATGTTTACAGGAAGTCATGTGTATATATTCTACTATTATTTGCTGTAAATTACTGAGTGCAAAATCTCTGGATTCAGAAATAATTTCAAACAATGTGAGATCAGTGACCTGGTTCACAAATGGATTTAAGTTTTAAAATTGTTTGATTTGACCTGATGTGTTGTATAAACCCAATTAATTGGACATTCAATAAACTGCAATTAAACAAAGCGTGGCATACTCCAGTGCATGTAAAGCTAGTCATTCTGTGAAAGGTCAAGTTATCCATATGGTAGAAATCCTTTCTGTTGTTTGTCTTTAAAGAGCAACACATAACATCTATCTGAGAACTTCTGTAAAGAACTTAAGAGAGCCAGTTTGTCCAGTGGTTAAGGCACCAGGCTAGAAACTGGAAGACTGTGAGTTCTAGTGCCGCCTTAAACATGAAAGCCAGTTGGGTGACTTTGGACCAGTCACGAGGAGACTGTGAGTTCTAGTCCCTCCTTAGGCAGAAAAGTTGGCTGAGGGACTTTGGGCCTCTGTCAGCTCAACACACCTCACAGGGTTGTTGTTGTGGGAAAAACAGGAGGCAGAAGAAGTATTTGTCACCTTGCTTATAGAAACAGTAAAGGGGAGATTCAATTAATTAATTAATTAAAAGCTTTGATCAACTAAAACATAGAAATACTAGGGCTTCAAAATGATTATTGTCCTGAGTCCTATACATTAATGAAAGATCTTTAACATTTTATTTATCAACTCTGTGTGTGTGTGTGTGCGCGCGTGTGTGTGTTTGAGTGTGCATCTCTGACTGATGACAGAGTAGAATACAGAGCAGAAAATGATTTTGTCAGTGGTCTATGATCAATTCAAGGAGCAACTGAGTTCCAATAAAGTTCCTTGTTCAACCTACAAGATGTAATCTATTTTGCAGAGTCATTTAATGTGCAGTTCCCAAACAATTTCCTATTTCCTTGCATGCATTATTTTATAATGGAGGGTCAAAGAAATAGAAGACAGATTGCACTGGGCAAATGTCATCGTCCCTATTGTTAAAAGATAATTGGCAAAATTGCATGAGAGAATAGCACGGAAATGGCAGGATATTATCTGTATATGTAGAGAGTGAGATGTCTCAGAAAGATTGGGAAATGGTAATTGACTAATTTATTGCTGGAATTGCAATCAGTTATAAATAGAAGAGAAATGTTTCATCAATAAAGAAATTGATAATAAGGTTGGGGAACTGGTACTTATTCTAGAAGGTACATAGTTCATGTGATACACAAACGTGTAACATAAACATAACAAAATCCAAAACATAAACATATGTCCTTTAATGCCTCCAACTTGCCCCCACTGTTCAATAATTCTCAGTTGGAGATAAAACGTATTCAAAAATAGTCTTCAAAAGAAAGCAATACAGTCCAAACTTAATGAGCAGATAGAGGTGAAATAAACTAAAACAAACTACAATGAAGGAATTTCCACAATGGACAGGATAAGTAATTACCAACTTCAAGGAGATAACAAGGCACAGTCTGTTGGAAGGACACCAACCAAGATAACTTCAGCCCAAAATAAAACACACTTTGCTTCTGGCAACACTGTGTTGTAACCGTCTCTCTTATATACTATTCTCCCCAGCTGCAACCAATAAGGGGGATCATGGCCGCTTCCTCTCTCATAAGCCAAGTTGTTTCCTTCTCTGGTCCTCCCTGCATGTCCTAGGATGAAGAGGGGATGGGCCTGGTTCTTCCTCTGACTGCCCAGCCGGCCTCTGCCCCTCCACAGCCTCCTCCACAGCCTTCAGAGCCACACCTCTACTCCCTGTTGGCTGTTCCTCCTCTCCCTCAGAGTCCGACTCTAACAAGGGCATGAGAGTTCATTAGTTGTAAGGCAGAGAAACAGTAACAGCTATGCTTGGCAAGCAGGGGGGAAGTAGAAAAAGAGAACTCAAGAGGTAAGTTGGACCAGATCAGAGGGATTATAAAACTGTCATGGGAAGATCTAGAGGTTATTACTAATGACAGGTTGAGAAGATGAGTTTTTGAGCATGGAGCCATCAGGAATGAGTTCAATTCAATGGCACCTAACTAACCGGTTAAGACAGAAAGACAAGATGTGTTACTGTAATTTTTTGGAAACATTGCAAAAAGAAACCCTGTATAAAATGATCAGGCAGATTTTCTCAACCAATGCACTCTACAGATGTGTGAAATTCAATAAACATACCCTTAGCAATGATTGCTCTGGGTGAGGAATTCTGGGAGATGAAATCCATACATTTTCCCAGGTTGAGAAGAAGATCCTGAATGAAGTATCAGATCAATTTATCCATTGCCTGGGACATTCAGTAACTGTGTTGTGCAGCTATCATCGCAGATGTATTTAATAGACGTTAATGGTAACCTATACATTTATGATGATAGCTGCATATTTTGAACATAAACAGTAATGCAATGTATAGATAATCCTTAATTAATTAATAATACAACAATTCATTCAGTGACAGTTCAACATTACAATGATATTGAAAAAGGGAGTTATGGCTGATCCTTGCACTTACAACTGTTGCAGCATCCCCATGGTCCTGCAATCAACATTCAGCCATTTGGCAACTGATATTTATTTATAACAGTTGCAGTATCCCAGGGTGAGAATAGAATGGAATGGAACAGAATAGAATAGAATAGAAAATGAATAGAGCAGAGCAGAGCAGAGCAGAGCAGAACTATTGGCCAAGTATGATTGGACACAAGGAATTTGTCTCCGGTACATAAGCTCTCAGTGTACATAGAAGCAACAAAGTGATAAGTCATACATCATAAATCATAAGTTACAATCATAACTATAAGATACAAATCATGTGACAATCATAAAATTATGAGGACACTGATTTCAGAGGACTTTAAAAATCAAGTAGACTTGTAAATGATAAATTGTACCTTAAAACAGATCTTCTGATAATATTTTTGGTTTGTTTCCATTTTTCATTCATCCAAAAACATAGAAGAGAATAAAAGCTGACTTCCGGTTTGAGCTTCTTCAGCAACAGACCGAAACCTCATCTCTCCGAGGCTTTGATCCGTGCTTGCTGCTGAAGTGCCCCTAGCCGGCTGGTTTCGGGGCTAAGCCACCTCGTAGAGGTGGTGAAGAGGGGGGAGACTGCCTGCAGGGTTGAGGAGAGCCGCATCTCTCCTCCCCAGCTGGCCATTACTCCCTTTCCTGAAGACAGTTGTAGCGGTGGTCAGAAATGGCCACCACAAAGAAGAACTCGACCGGAAAAGAATGTGCAGGAGGAAGATAAGAAGAGAAAGTTTTGGTTGACTGGGTCAAACAGCAAAAGCAACAAATAAGGTACCCTGGAATTTAAACTTAACAACATTGTTCCCAAAGAAGATTTTGAAGCTGCGAAGGAGAGAGAGAAGAGAAAGGATTAGGTTTTTTTCTTCCCTTCCTTACACTGACAGATAAGAGACTTAAGCAAGAAACTGAAAAAAAAATCCACTTTGACATTAATAGGCATCTAAGCTGAAAATAAAAGTCAAAGGGATAAATAAAGATTTCTGGACATTTAAAAGTTTTTAAAAGCTGAAAAGGAGAAAAAAAAAGAATAGAAGGGCAGGATCTGGAAAAATGGAGGAGACTGCCTGAAATTAAGGAATGGAACTGTAATTAAAAGGAACTTACAGTGAAATTTTAACAAGATTCCTCAAAAATACATTTTAATGGAAACTTGGTAACAAAATAATAGAACCCCAGGAAGAGAAAGTGGAAAAAAGAAGCAAGTAGAAAGAGCCTTGGATTATTTGGATTACTTGGTGATTTTTGGTTTTTGCATCTAGATGACTAAAATTAACTGGGTGGTTGTTTAAAAGTTTTTAAAATGGTATCACTCTTAGAAGAACTGAAAACGGAACTTAAAAAATGGAAAGAAGACGCACAAGAAGGGAGAAGATCTTTTGGCTTCGTGTTTCAATTCTTAGAAATGGAGATCTGGAACTATGAGAAGCAACAAGAAATGCTTGCAGAACAAGAAGATTGGGACAAAGAAGAAGCCATCTTTAATGATCAAATAATTTTAAGTGGGGGGGAAAGAGAAAAGGGGGGAAAGAGAGTGAAAGGTTTAAGATTAGAAAAAACAACCAAAAAGAAGAACAATTTGAAAGATAAGTATAATATTAGAAAGCAACAGAAGAGGGGATTACAGATGAGAGAGTTAGAAGTAGAGAGATGAAGGGGTATTTTACAGGGAAACATTAGTAGACAGGCAAGTCCAGCTCCCAAGCAACTTATCATCTTGATAGTACAGATATAGTTCAATAGACAGTACAGATGGAGGAGGAGGAGGGAGAGGGAGGAGGAAAGGAGGAAGGAGGAGGAGGCAGTGGAAAGGAGGTTGGACTCAGGTCTTAATTTATCCTTTCCAGCTCTATGCTTCATATAATTTGGGAACAAAAACGCTCTTTAGGTAGTTTAGAGATAAAGACTTAAAAGAAGTTATGAGCAGTTAGGGTTAAACTCCCCCTCCCCCCCCCAAAAAAGATGGCATCATGTAGCTCAGCCTTCTCGTTGAGGTCCTCTGGTTGTTGGGACTGCACAATTTCAAGGAAAATCAAAACAGTTTTGACTTAATCAAAACCTATCTGGAGAACATGAGGCTGCGGAAGATGGTTTTCAAAGAAAGAGTTACAGAGGGAATATGGATGGAGATATTTTTGTGAATAGAAGGAGATCCAGTGGCAGAATGTGGATCAAGATTTGTGGTTTGTAACAACCGGTTCAATGAGTGCGCGCTTTTGTGCGTGTGCAGAAGGGTTGCTATTGACCTTCTCCTGCAATCTCCTGGTGTGTTAAACAGCTGACGTGTGGCAATCCGCTGTACTGTGTAAAACAGCTGAGCTTGAAAACCAGGAAATAAAAGGTCAGAATAGAGCCAGCACAAATGGGCAGGCCCAACAGCTTATCGTCCAGTGGTGGGATTCAAAATTTTATACTAGCGGTTCTGTGGGCGTGGCTTGTTGGGTGTGGCTTGTTGGGTGTGGCAGGGGAGGATACTATAAAATCTCCATTCTTCCCCACTCCACTAACCTGCTTTCCAGCTCCGTTCTCTTGTGCAGGGCAACCAAAGAAGACCCAGCCGATCAGCTGGGACTCGGGAGGCAGAGAAGAGATGGGGGCAGGGCCAGTCAGAGGTGGTCTTTGCCGGTTCTCAAAACTACTCAAAATTTCCACTACCAATTCTCCAGAACTGGTCAGAACCTGCTGAATACCAACTCTGGTGCAAACACTGAAAATACACACAAATAGGGAAACAGCTTTTGACTTTTTTTTTTTTTGGTAAAAGTTTTATTGATTTAAGCTTTTGACATTTTTAATGTTCAGCTAAGGCATCTTAAATGTATTGTAGGAAATATTCAGAGATATGTCCTCCAAAAGATTTTTAATGGTTTTACTTGATCTCAGATGCACACGTATAGCAAATACAGATCAATCCAGCTGAGCTTTTAATTATATAGCAGAATATATATATATTCCAAAGAGAAATAAGTTTCTTAGAAGTCAGCTAGACAAGTTGAAGTTCAACTCTCATAAATTAGAGTGTAGCTATTGTGTCTGAAAACAGATCTTCATTTTCCTTTTCATGTGCAGGGTTCCTCCCACCCCAAAACAGTCAAAACCCACATTTTTTAAACAACGGAGCAAAATTGCAGCCATTATTATTCTACGCCTGTATAATTTGCTTTTGAAAAAGAGAAAATCGCTTAAGAGGCATAATCAGATTCCAGGAAAGTTGATCAACCTTAAAAATAAGATATCTAACTCAAGAGATACTTTTTTTCTGTTGCTCCTCTTTGCCAGGATAAAAATAACTGAAAATGTGAAAAGTACTGGTTTCATACTTCTTCGTTCCTTTCACCAACACTTTGAAACAGTTGGCTTAGTCGCGTTCACAAGCTGTTCTTAAATAGCAATCTATGTTTTTTTTGTCTACTCTTCTTCCAGTTTGGAAATATAAGCCTTCTCTTCTCTTTTCTTTTCATCACTCTGTTACTTTTAGTCCAGAACTCTGCTATCCTTCTAAACTACCCTTCTCCTGGGTGTCATAATTCCCAACTCCTGGCTGTGCTTTTGAAAAATATGATGGGTGAGGCAGTTTGGAGAAGCTCACGAATCTCTTTAAATAATTTCTTAGGAATTTTAGGAATGTACTGGCCTTTTATTCACTCCCAAATCCTGCATAACCCTTTTGTCTTTCCTTAAAACTCTTTATTATTTAATTACTCCTTTGTCCCTATATTCAGATTTTAGGAGTTTTTAAGTGGATGAGAGCAATCTCACAGCTTTGCCATTTAGGAGTAAATAGGTTGTCTTAGATAAGTTTTTAATACAACATTAAATAAATTAGATAATCTTGCAAATAGCCAAGGTTACTGTATTCAGAAATAGAATCTTAAGATTTAAAAATCATGCTAAAAGAGACATAGGAATAAGAAATTTCACATCCTGTAGCTTCATTGACAATGTTTTATTTTTGGGCCTTATTCCCATGGATGCAGAGTCATCGCACACAATGATCCTTCTTAAACTATTATTCATTCACAGCTAGGTTCACATACTATAGTACATTCAGCAATAATTTGCCAATAGTGTTTTGAGTAAGCCAGCATTGGCTGAGTTATACACACAATATGCCATAAACTGTGGTTTACAAACCACAAATCTTGATCCACATTCTGTCACTGGATCACCTTTTATTCACAAAAATATCTCCATCTATGTTCCCTCTGTAACTCTTTCTTTGAAAACCATCTTCCCCAGCCTCATGTTCTCCAGATAGATTTTGATTAAGTCAAAACTGTTTTGATTTTCCTTGAAATTGTGTAGTCCCAACAACCAGAGGACCTCAATGAGAAGGCTGAGCTACATGATGCCATCTTTTTTTTGGGGGGGGGGGAGTTTAACCCTAACTCTGCTCATAACTTCTTTTAAGTCTTTATCTCTAAACTACCTAAAGAGTGTTTTTGTCCCTAAATTATATGAAGCATAGAGCTGGAAAGGATAAATTAAGACCTGAGTCCAACCTCCTTTCCACTGCCTCCTCCTCCTCCCTCCTTTCCTCCTCCCTCTCCCTCCTCCTCCTCCATCTGTACTGTCTATTGAACTATATCTGTACTATCAAGATGATAAGTTCCTTGGGAGCTGGACTTGCCTGTCTACTAATGTTTCCCTGTAAAATGCCACATCCACTAACATGGTTGTGGAGAAAGATCAAGGTATCAAAGTCCCACAATACATGGGTGACATCTCTCATTTAGGCTGCACTTCTGTAGTGATTTGGGAGGCTGCTTAGGCTGGCATAGCACTCTTGTTACTCTCAGGGCAACCCTGTGAGGGAGATGGCCCTGAAAGACAGGCAGGTGCATCGCCCGCTTTTTCCAGGCCACGGAACTCCAGGCTTCCCAGAGACCAGGGCAAAACCAATGCTGCCATTCCAAGCAGAGGAAAAGGAAAAAACAACAACGACGACGGATCTGGTAACTGAACAGAAGACTTGGAGGAGACGCCGTTGCCTCAGCAGTGGGGTCGGGAGAATCAGCTGGAAGTAGGGTCGGGGAGCCCAAGGGGTGGAGCGTAGTGACGGGTGTGGGGTGGGGGAATAAATCAAGCGAGGTGGGAGGTGGCGCCTCGTCCATTCCGGCCGGCGGAGTTCGGCATGAAGTCGGGCCAGCCATTCCGGGAGAGCGAGGAGGGAAGCCAAGCGGGCCGGGGAGGGCGGCAAATCGCCCCTCGCGCCCGTCAGAGAGGCGAACTGAGGGAGGCGAATTAGGAGCAGAGAGCGGACGGCAGACGGGGGCCGGCCAGCTCCAGTCGGGGCGGGGAGTGAGGGAAAGACCCTTCCGGAGCTGAGCCAGCGGCACGGCGCTGAAGAGAGGAATCCGGAGAGAAAGAGGAAGGCGGCGCTATGGGTCTCCGGCGCGAGAGCAAGGCTGCCCAGCGGGTCTGAGTCCGCAGCACCAGGGAAGGCTTGCCATTGTTATCCCCCCCGCCACACACACACACACACACACACACACACACACACACACACACACACTTTGGAAAGGCGAGGGTGCGCGCGTGCACAGACACACACACACACCGACACGCGCGCCGCCGCCTGCCTGCCTGCCTGCCTGCCGGACTTGGCGCTGGCTCGGCGGCGTCGGTGGCTCTCGCGCGCCCTGCGGACTTCTCACCCCGCGCCTAGCCCGGCCGGCGGGCAAGCGGGGCTGCTGTGGCGAGTGCGGGCGGCGGCGCGGCAGCCTCGCGCCCCCCTTTCTTGCTTCAATGCCCGCCGCTCTCGGCCGGGAAGGAAGGTGCGGCGCCCTGATGAGCGGCTTCTCCCGGCTCTGGCTCTTTGTTTTACTGCTTGAGGTAAGAAATGAGCGCCTGTCCTGGAGGCCGAGCGGTCCCGCCGCCGCCGACTCCTCGGCCAGCTGAGCGGAAAGAAGCCAGCCGGGGCTCTCCGCCTTCTCGGTCTTTCTCTCCGGAAGGGTCCGGCTTCGGGAGCCAAGGCGACCCCAAGCCGCCACCTCCCCTCCTTTTGGGGGGGGGAGCCCCGCGATTATTCCCCGGGGTGTGTGTGTGGAAGCATGGCTAATGGGTTTGAGTTCGGCTTCCCTGGGCGAAATGGGGGGGGGGGTCTTTCTCAGCATCGATTCTCTGAAACGAAGGCCGATGGAGAGCCGAGAGGGAAAGGAATGGGGGAGTCAAGAACCGCCCAAGGAATCAGCACGGCGACGAGGCTGCTGCTGCTGCTGCTTGATCCAGACGGAGACAAGGAGCTGGGCTGGAGGGAATCTGAGAAGATTGGAAGGGGGGGGGGAGATCTCGGGCTTCTCTCCCGACCTGTTCAGCTTCCTCTTGGTCTGTAGTAAGTGAATACGTGGGTAGGTGGCAAATCCCAGTATACTGGGGCCAGGGAAAGCCGGCGTTGGCTTTCTGGTGAGGCGAATCAGAGTTTGGAATCTGGCGTTTGGCCTCTTTGTGCTCAGAGTCTTTTTAGGTTGAGATCTACTCTTTAAAAGGAGGAGAGAGGGAGGTGGATTGGTAGAGGAAAGGAGAAAGAGAGGAAGGGGGGAGAAACAGAGAGAGAGGGAGAGAGAGTTCATCAGTATATGCCATGTCCTGCAAGCAGAAGTGAGGGGGGGGGGAGTAAATTCTCCCTGGAATGAAACTCGATCCCCTAATACCATTCTTGCACTTTTCTGGACAGTGTTATGGAATGAGTTTGGTGATGCCCTCCTAGCCAATTCAGCCTACATATCTAGTAGCTTCCCTTCAAACAATTTCCTTTACTTATATGGATGCACTTTGCCTTTCAACTGTGGGTAGCCAAGGCAACCATCAACAAAAGATTAAAAACTCTAGAATTAAAACTTCTATATATCAAGCAAAAACATGATTAAAAGAATCATACAATACAGTAATTGGAGCATTTTTGGTCTGCCTTTGGTTAGTTTTGGTTAGTTTTTGTTGGAGCCCTAGACAAAGGAAGGGGGCACCTAGCTGGACAATCTGGCCACCTCCTACAAGGATGTCTTCCACGCTGTTGGAGTGTCCCTCCCATCATCTCCAGCCTAGTGTTATAGGAATTTGGCCAATGGCTTTCCCCTCCCTGTTAAAACCAGACAGCTATGTATGTACATTTTCCCTGTGCTAATCCACCCCCAATATTTTAGAGCAGAAAATTCTTATAGGCTAACATCTAATATACTTTCAAATAGGTGATGTCAGCTTTGCCATCTAACATCTGTCCAGGTTCCAGAAAGTAAGACAGGAAAATAGATTATCAACAAAGCAAAGAAAAATATTTGGGGTTATTTTAAGATTCATCCTCAGTTTTTATTAGTGATGCTGTAGGTAAAGGGATTGCTGCAAACGTTCATCTATGCCATACAAACCAAAATACACACTCAACTCTGTGTTTTCTCTCTGTGCTCAATTGTACAGTTGTAAGTTCCAGCATTGTTTCTTAATCTCTCCAGGATCAGCAAACATGTTAAGGGAGCTGTCAATACATTTCATTAAACACAATTACTGAAAGGCAATTTCTTTGTGATGAAAGTCAAATCGTTTCAGGAGTTGAGGGATTTCTTTTGTTGCTCTGATGCTGTTTACTGATGTTGTACAGCAACGTATGGCAAGTCGGAGTGCTGAACGGATAGCTCCCTGATCTTACTACCTCCTGCTGGTAGAGACACTCAACACAATTTATCAGTTCTAAAGGTTTTGCACTAATGCTTGCCAAACCTGGGCAAATTAATCAGATTTTTGTAGAAGTGTTTTTTCTTTGGGTAATGTTACAGGAGCCCATTGCACATAACCAGGACATTTAATTTTACCTACATCGGGTAAAAAAGGACTTTCTGATAAGCAGTTTTGGGGAAGGAAGGAAAATGTGTTTGGGAAACTCTGGTTCACACATTCAGGTATGAATTCATTCTCTGTAAATAAATTCAGTTAAATTCAGTAGAAATTTACTTCCACACATTCTGTTCAGGGTTAGTTTGTGAAACTGCACCTATAAAGCCCATCTAAGAGAGAACAGTTTAGTTACAGCTTTTTCTGAGTTTCAGAAGGGATATTTCCTAGCCTTACCAAGAGATGGTAAGGATTGAACCTGATGCTTTTTGAATGCAAAACAGGTCCTTTGAGACAGGGTTCCTTTGATTAATCCAGATGAATGGAGTAACAAAGAGTGCCTTTGGAGGGGGTGTAGACTGCACAAAGATTGCCCTTTTGAAGTACAATCAGCTAATGCTGTCAATGAATTCAAGTGTGAAAACTGATGTTTCTAGAAATGTAAATCACTTTGACATTTGGAATCTGGGTTGTGGCTACTTAGGTATATTTGTCTACTTGATTAAAGTCTCATTTGCTTCTTGAGAAATAAGCAACCGGAGCAAAAAAAAAAAACAAATATCAGGGAAGAGAGAATTGTCAACTACGGAAGTGAAGTTCTGTTAGAAAATATTAGGATTTGAATGGTTCGATAGAGTTGCTGTATGAAAAGTCTTTGAGACTAAGATTGAAAGGAATTTTCTTAGGCAGACTAAATGATGATTTATCTCAGGCTGCTTTGAATCTCCTTGAGATTCATACAATTTCTTCATTTATCAGCATATTTTTTCATGATATGGCAGTTTCTTATTAGATTCCAGGAACTGTTCAGTTTGGGAGTATGGCCCATTATGCCTTTGTAATCTATGGCCACCCAGCAGAAGAAATCTTTGCTTCTGAGTCATCAGTCTTGTAATTGTCTATGATTTTCTAAAGTGCCCTTTCTCTAGCCCACTTATTTTATGGGATGGTCTCTCTAGGGACATCAATATCAGTATTAATTGCCTTCCATTTCCCACTCGAGTTCTTTGCATCCCAATTCCTTAAACTGATTATTTTGGGGAGGGGGTGTATTCTTGTTCTATCTTTAAAAAAATAGATAATGAAAGATACTGATAATATATGGAACGCATTAGGGTTTGTAGCATTCTGATTCTTTGAGCAAGGTAGAGCTAAAATAAATCCAAGCTTCTCAACTTTGCATATTAATGGGTAACAGGAGCTGTGTTTTTGCAGAAGGCTGTACATAATCCAAGAGAAATGGTCTGTCTTGGTGGCTCCATCTTTGACAATAGAGTTGCTTCTGATGCTGCCTGTTTAATTCTATTAATATGCAAAAGGATTTTGTGCACCATCAGCTACTTATTTATAGGTCCCTTGACTGTATTTGCAGCACATATTTACATAGGTTCCTGTAAATAAACAGTGTATTGTGTGTAGTTTTTCAAGCAAACTGTATGCACAGGTGTCAGGGATACATAGGCAGCTAATGAAGCCATGCTTCCTCTGGATCAAATTAATAATATTTACACTTTTACTCAATGGCTTTGACATTCCTTTTCGCTGCTTATAAAAGAGAATATACTAAAAGTATGTTTGGCTTGTTGTGATTGATTTGTGCAACAGAAAATCACGCTCAATTTCCGTAGTTTAATTTTCCCTCAAACCACATTCATCCCTTTAAAGCCTTGTGTGCAGTTTCAAGAGTCAATTCCCCCAATGGTTACAAAATTATATCTTTGAATATGATTGTACAAAAGATTATTAATCACCTTGAGAGCAATCATTGAACAGATTAAATTGATTTACTTCAATTAAAATTACATTAAGTGCATTCAGTTTATTTTCTAGCCTTGCCCAATTCTTTGTTCTGCCGACTGCCAGCAGTTCAATCCTGACCAGCTCATGATTGATTTAGTCTTCCATCCTTCCAAGGTTGATAAAATGAAGATCCAGATTGTTGAGGGCAATAGGTTGATTCTGCAAACCACTTAGAGAGGACTGTAAAGCACGATGAAGTGGTATATAAGTCTAAGTGCTATTGCTGTTATCCTGGACTTCATATAGCCAGCTACCTGGAAGTATTTGGGTATCTTTAATTGAGATAATGATGCCTTGTTTGATTAATTAGTCCTTTTGTCTTTGGGAACTTGTTCTAAAATAGTTTTCACTTCTCAAATCTAATTTTATTTATTTATTACATCTATTGGCCACCCATTCACCAAAAGGTAACCCTAACATTTCCAGGGCTTGTAGTGTTAAGAAGAACTCAAAAACCAAACACATCAAGAACAACCGCTAAGCAAGGCAGTTATTAAGTGAGTTATTCCTCATCTTATGACCTTTTTGCCATCACTACAGTTGTTAGGCGAATCATGTGGTTGTTAAGTAAATCTAGCTTCGCCTATTGACTTATTTATCAGAAGCTCTCTACGAAAGCTACAAATGACACTCCAAGGACATGCTGGTTGCCAGTACCTGAAGTTTGATCATAGGGCCATGGGGATGCTGCAATGGCCATAACTGTGAGAATTAATCATAAGTCATTTTTTTCAGGGCCACTGTAACCCTGAGCAATCATTATATGAATGGTTGCAAGTCAAGGACTACCTGTATTATAGGATCAGAATAAATTCTTGAGGTATTTGGGTCTTTGAGTTCTTCTTAAGATTGCAAGCTTGGTCTCATATGACATTTTACTCAGTATGCCTGTTGTTCTTCCTCTTCCCTTCTCCCTCTTTTTCCCTAGGTGCATTTCTTATGGTCCATGAAACAGTGTTAAATACAAAGCCGGCAACCAGCCAAGTTTTGCACCGTTGATTCCAGTGAAAATTGTGCTCAGAGGATAATATCTTTAGCATCTTGTGTTAGCAAGAAAGGAAGAACCCTTTCCTATATTTTGTTTTTGTAACATACTGTAGTTGCAGTCTCTATCCTCAGAGAAATATTTGCTTGTAATTTTCGTATGACTAACTTTACTCCTTGGAAATGCTGGGAAGTGAGTGGGGAATTCTGCCATCCCTGAGATACTGCCATCTTGAGATAAGATGACTGACCTATAAATATTATGAATAAATAAATCCTAAAAATCTTTGGATTGGAAATCTCCAGCATCTCCAAAAGGGATCCATAGTTATCCCAGATTAAATATCGAACGAAAAATAAATTAAAATTTATTCTGAAAGTGAGATGGGTGGTTTCTAAATTCAATAAATAAAGGACTAATCTTTAATGAAGTCACTAGATTTTCTCTTGTGGTTTGGTGTTCACATGAGATTTTGAAGGACTTATTTTGTATGTATTTTGGGAATGGCTATAGGCTATACCAAGTAATCCAAAACACACTATTTAATTTATATGTTGTACATCTCACTCTGCATAATGACCATTATAGTAAGAAGAGCTGTGGTGCTTCAGTGGTTAGAATGCAGCATTGCAGACTAATTCTGCTGATTGCCAATGGTTCGATCTTGAGTGGCTCAGGGTTGACTCAGCTTTCCATCCTTCCAAGGTCGGTAAAATATGGACCCAGACAATATGCTGACTGTAAATCACTTAGAGAGGGCTGTAAAGCACTGTGAAGTGGTATATAAGTCTTAAGTGCTATTTGCTATTATCACCAAGGAAGAATTTACAGAATTTTCTCCCCTTGCTTCTTCAAATCACCTGTCTAGTCTTGGGTGATTATGCATTTTATTTTGGAGGGAGGGAAAGTTGATACTATACTCTCATAGCAGAAAACTTTGGCCTAGACTTATTCAGTCATATAACTAAGCACACTCTAATGTCTAATATTTGGAAGGGGATGGTTTTAGATTGAAAGAAAGAATTAAATTAGATCAAGAGGGGAGAGATAGGAGCACAACCATGTAGTAGGCCACTTTTGCTAAAGATACTGATTCTTTGGGATTTATTTTCTATCTAATGGAATTCTGGAAAAAACTGAAAAGATTGTTTTGTTCTCTTTTTCATTTCAACAGTTAACCTTGAACAGCTCAGGCCAAAGGTAGAATTCAGGGCAGATTAGCATTGAATGTGCTAGAAATTACCTCTGAAAGATATTAAATGTATCCACACTATTATGCTTAACCTAGGTACTGAATTAATCATTTATGGGTTTGCACAATACACTAAAAGCTACCAGTTCAACAAATGAGTAAGATTCTAAATAACCAAACTGGTAAATGATGGAGTACAGGCAGTCTTCAACTTAGGATCACAATTGAGCCCAAAATTTATGTTGCTAAGTGAAACATTTATTAAGTGAGTTATGCCCCATTTTACAACTTTCCTTGCCACAGTTTTTAACTGAGTCACTGCAGGTATTAAGTTAATAACCCAGTTGTTTAAGTGAATCTGGCTTCCCCTTGGCTTTGCTTGTCAGCAGGTTGCAAAGAATTATCACATGACTCCGAAACATTGACTCCCATGTCATAACTGGGAGTCGATTATGAAGCATCCAAATTTTGATCACGAGGATCAGAGGTGGTATAGAATAGAATTCGTTATTGGCCAAGTGTGATTGGACACACAAGGAATTTGTCTTGGTGCATAGGCTCTTAGTGTACTTAAAAGAAAAGATACATTCATCAAGAGTCAAGATTCAGCAGGTTCTGACCAGTTCTGGAGAACCGGTAGTGGAAATTTTGAGTAGTAATTTTGAGAACCAGCAAAAACCACCTCTGACTGGCCCCACCCCTATCTATTCGCTGCCTCCTGAGTCCCAGCTGATCGGCTGGGTCTTCTTTTGTTGTCCTGCACAGGAGAATGGAGCTGGAAAGCAGGTGAGTGGGGTGGGGAGGGAATGGAGATTTTACAGCATCCTTCCCCTGCCATGCCCACCAAGCCACATCCACAGAACCGGTAGTAAAAATTTTTGAATCCCACCACTGATGAGGATGTTGCAACCATTTAAGTATGAAAAACATCCATAAGTCATTTTTTTAGTGTCATTGTAACTTTGAACCATCACTAAATGAACTGTTGTAAATTGAGGATTATGTGTATAATGTGTGTGTATATGCCTCTCTCTCCCCTCCCTCCACAAAATCTCTAGCTCCTTCTAGCTTTGGTTCACTCACAGCTTTGAACAATTTCCCTGAAATGCCATTGCTTCTGTTGTGTGAAACTGAGGATCAAGGAGTCAAGTTGTATCCTTGCTGTGAATAGCATAGTGTGTGCCTCGAAGTGTAAAACAATGGGCCGGAGGGCTGGATATATGCTGAATCTAGCACAAAGCTGTGAGTCCAATATCCAAGCAGTCCATGTCAAAATGATAACATGTGCATTTCTGCCAATGAATAAACTAGAAAATCTCCTCCCCCCCAAGAGGAGAGCAGTGTTGGAGAATTAGAAGACGTGTGCCAAGCTCTCTTAGATGAATCAGCCACATTCTTTCAGCAAGGAATGTGGAGCCAGAACTTATTAAAAGAAGAAGCCACACACCAGCGTGTAGCTTCTGAGATTTATAGTGTTTTCTTTTAATTTGTCCCAGGTCCTGATACTTATCAGAAATGTTTATCAAGCAGACTGAAAATTGAGAGAAATGTTTAGCATGTGTTGCTGGGTGCTCCATTTCATCTGTGTGCAGAAAGACACAAGAACAACCTAATTGGTCAATGAGAGAGAGAGGGAGAGAGACAGAGAGAGAAAGAGAGAGTGATTGAGAGAGAGAGAGAGAGTGATAGAGAGTGAGAAAGAGAGAGAGAGAGAGAAAGAAAGAGAGAGTGATTCAGAAAGAGAGAGAGAGACGGGGAGAGAGAGTGAGAAAGAGAGAGTGATTCAGAGAGAGTGAGTGACGTGGAGAAAGAGAGAAAGAGAGTGATTCAGAGTGAGTAAGAGAGAGAGAGAGAAAGAAAGAGAGAGTGATTCAGAAAGAGAGAGAGAGACTGGGAGAGAGATGGAGAGAGACGAGGAGAGACAGAGACAGAGAGAGTGAGAAAGAGAGAGTGATTCAGAGAGAGAGAGTGACGTAGAGAAAGAGAGTGATTCAGAGTGAGAAAGAGAGAGAAAGAAAGAGAGAGTGATTCAGAAAGAGAGAGAGACTGGGAGAGAGACGGGGAGAGACAGAGACAGAGAGAGTGAGAAAGAGAGAGTGATTCAGAGAGAGAGAGTGACGTGGAGAAAGAGAGAAAGAGAGTGATTCAGAGTGAGAAAGAGAGAGAAAGAAAGAGAGAGTGATTCAGAAAGAGAGAGAGACTGGGAGAGAGACGGGGAGAGACAGAGAGAGTGATTGAGAGAGAGAGAGAGAGTGATTCAGAGTGAGAAAGAGAGAGAGAGAGAAAGAAAGAGAGAGTGATTCAGAGAGAGTGAGTGACGTGGAGAAAGAGAGAAAGAGAGTGATTCAGAGTGAGTAAGAGAGAGAGAGAGAGAGAGAGAAAGAGAGCGTGATTCAGAAAGAGAGAGAGAGACTGGGAGAGAGATGGAGAGAGACGGGGAGAGACAGAGACAGAGAGAGTGAGAAAGAGAGAGTGATTCAGAGAGAGAGAGTGATTCAGAGAGAGAGAGAGTGATGTGGAGAAAGAGAGAAAGAGTGAGAAAGAGTGAGAAAGAGAGAGAAAGAAAGAGAGAGTGATTCAGAAAGAGAGAGTGACGTGGAGAAAGAGAGAAAGAGAGTGATTCAGAGTGAGAAAGAGAGAGAAAGAAAGAGAGAGTGATTCAGAAAGAGAGAGAGAGACTGGGAGAGAGATGGAGAGAGACGGGAGAGAAAGAGACAGAGAGAGTGAGAAAGAGAGAGTGATTCAGAAAGAGAGAGTGACGTGGAGAAAGAGAGAAAGAGAGTGAGTCAGAGTGAGAAAGAGAGAGAAAGAAAGAGAGAGTGATTCAGAAAGAGAGAGAGAGACTGGGAGAGAGAGGGAGAGAGACGGGGAGAGACAGAGTCAGAGAGAGTGAGAAAGAGTGATTCAGGGAGAGAGAGTGATGTGGAGAGAGAAAGAGAGTGATTCAGAGTGGGAAAGAGAGAGAAAGAAAGAGAGTGATTCAGAAAGAGAGAGAGAGACTGGGAGAGAGAGGGAGAGAGATGGGGAGAGACAGAGACAGAGAGAGTGAGAAAGAGAGAGTGATTCAGAGAGAGAGAGTGACGTGGAGAAAGAGAGAAAGAGAGTGATTCAGAGTGAGAAAGAGAGGGAGAGAGGGAGAGAGAGAAAGAGAGTGATTCAGACAGAGAGAGAGAGATGGAGAAAGAGAGTGATTCAGAGTGAGAAAGAGAGAGAGAGAGAAAGAGAGAGTGATTCAGAAAGAGAGAGAGAGACTGGGAGAGAGAGGGAGAGAGACGGGGAGAGACAGAGACAGAGAGAGTGAGAAAGAGAGAGTGATTCAGAGAGAGAGAGTGACGTGGAGAAAGAGAGTGATTCAGAGTGAGAAAGAGAGAGAAAGAAAGAGAGAGTGATTCAGAAAGAGAGAGAGAGACTGGGAGAGAGATGGAGAGAGACAGGGAGAGACAGAGACAGAGAGAGTGAGAAAGAGAGAGTGATTCAGACACAGAGAGAGAGAGATGGAGAAAGAGAGTGATTCAGAGTGAGAAAGAGAGAGAGAGAGAAAGAGAGAGTGATTCAGAAAGAGAGAGAGAGACTGGGAGAGAGATGGAGAGAGACGGGAGAGAAAGAGACAGAGAGAGTGAGAAAGAGAGAGTGATTCAGAGAGAGAGAGTGACGTGAAGAAAGAGAGAAAGAGAGTGATTCAGAGTGAGAAAGAGAGAGAGAGAGGGAGAGAGAGAAAGAGAGTGATTCAGACACAGAGAGAGAGAGATGGAGAAAGAGAGTGATTCAGAGTGAGAAAGAGAGAGAGAGAGAAAGAGAGAGTGATTCAGAAAGAGAGAGAGAGACTGGGAGAGAGATGGAGAGAGACGGGAGAGAAAGAGACAGAGAGAGTGAGAAAGAGAGAGTGACTCAGAGAGAGAGAGTGACGTGGAGAAAGAGAGAAAGAGAGTGATTCAGACAGACAGAGAGAGAGATGGAGAAAGAGAGTGATTCAGAGTGAGAAAGAGAGAGAGAGAGAAAGAGAGAGTGATTCAGAAAGAGAGAGAGAGACTGGGAGAGAGATGGAGAGAGACGGGAGAGAAAGAGACAGAGAGAGTGAGAAAGAGAGAGTGATTCAGAGAGAGAGAGTGACGTGAAGAAAGAGAGAAAGAGAGTGATTCAGAGTGAGAAAGAGAGAGAGAGAGAGAAAAAGAGAGAATGATTCAGAAAGAGAGAGAGAGACTGGGAGAGAGAGGGAGAGAGACGGGGAGAGACAGAGTCAGAGAGAGTGAGAAAGAGAGAGTGATTCAGAGAGAGAGAGAGAGAGAGATGGAGAAAGAGAGTGATTCAGAGTGAGAAAGAGAGAGAGAGAGAAAGAAAGAGAGAGTGATTCAGAAAGAGAGAGAGAGACTGGGAGAGAGATGGAGAGAGACGGGGAGAGAAAGAGACAGAGAGAGAGAGACTGGGAGAGAGAAAGAGGGAGAGAGACAGGGAGAGAGAGAGAAAGAGAGTGATTCAGAGTGAGAAAGAAAGAGAGGCAGACACACACAGAGAGATGGAAGAGCTTATATATTAGGATATCTGAATTAATACACTGGTCAAAATAAAATCAATATAATATTTTCTAGGTTTCTGTTGGATGTGAAATAAAGTAAACCATAAGTATCCAGGTAGTCCTCAATGTACCACCACAGTTGAGCTCAAAATTTCCATTACTAAGACAGTTATTAAGTGAGTTTTTCCCCATTGTATGACTTTTTTTGCCATAGTTGTTAAACAAATCACTGCAGTTGTTAAATGAACCGTGTGGTTATTAAGCAAATCTGCCTTTCCCCATTGACCATGATTGTAGAAAACTAACTGGGAAGGTTGGAGATCGTGATCATATGACCCTAGGAGAGTGCAATTGTCACAGAGATATATCCCAGTTGGCAAGTGCCCAAATTTTGATCACGTGACCATAGGGATGCTACAATGGTCGTAAGTATGAAAACTGGTCATAAGACATGTATATATATAGCAAGTATGGGCAAAAGAAAGCTCAGGACTGTATAGGTTGGAAATATGCAGAAGAGGCTTTCATTCTACAGTGGATAGATAGTGGCTAAAATGATGAGGATTTTATACCCACACACAGACACACACAGACACACGTGCGGGGGGTTGGACTAGAGGACCTACAAGGTCCCTTCCAACCTGTTCCTATCTGTTATCTGATATTGTATGTATGTATGTTATTTAGGTTTCTTCAGGTATTTTCCCACGTCTTAATATTTGTGCTTTTATTATAGCGACGTTTTGGCAGAATCTCATCTGCCATCCTCAGGCTTGTGTATTGGGTTCTTTTTAATCTTCTTGTCAGGCTTAGCAGAAAGCCAGCACCAAATTCAAACAAAAAATGGCTGCTAACCCTGACACACAAGATTAAAAAGAACCCAATACACAAGCCTGAGGATGGCAGATGAGATTTTGCTGAAACGTCACTATAATAAGAGCAGAAATATTAAGACATGGGAAAATACCCGAAGAAACCTAAATACCATATATATAAATACCCGTGAAAACATAAGAAAACACACACACACACACACAGACATATATATATACTCACACACATACATACACATATACATACACATATGCATATGCGCACGCACACACACAGACACACAGTTTGTATGTGTAGATATATTTACTTGTATATATATTTACCTGTATATAAATATACTTAAAAGGTCTTTCAAAGAACATAAAAATTAACACAACTGATAAACAGCCAAAGAAGCAAAGAAAGAAAGAAATAGTGCAGAATATATATATATCACATGCTTTCCCATTCCTTTGCTCCCTTCTCTCTAAGATTTTTTTCCATTTTATTTTTTTATTCCTTCTCAAGACTTCCCTAAAGAGCTTTTGTTTTCCTTTCAACTTATTTCTTCAGGAGACCGAGAGCTCCTTTACAAGAGATTTGATTAAGCTTTTTCATGAGAGTCAGAAATCTTCCTGTATTCTTTTTATCAATCAAATCCTGCCTCTCCCAATCTTTCTGGAACTAGACAAATTAGATGTCTTTTATACTGGGACTTGTTGACAGCCCATAAAATAGATTTTCCCAGCATTATCATTCCAGCGATGCCATTTAACATCAAGGCTGAAACTGATATCAGTCTTATAATCAACAGTAAAAAGGTTTGCAAAAAACACTCTTGGATTGGCAGTGCTCAGAATCATCTAAGAGTTTCTAACTTATGCTGGATATAGTAATAATAGTTTTTGCTGGAATGAAATTGGTATGTCCTGTGTCTTATCAACTGCTAGACAAAGCTCAGGTTTTGGACCCAACATATACCTGTATGGCTGATACTGGAGGAATTCAAACTTATGCTCTGCAAAGATGCTTCATGGAGGACTTTCTGACAATTATGGCTTTTAAATCAAGGCAAACATTTTTCAGCTAGACAGTGAGGTGTTTTTTATTTTAAAAATCATTGATGCAAATAGTAACATTTGACATATCTATCATCTATGAATCTATCAGTCCATCCACCCACCCCTCTATCCATCCATCCATTGGCGATTCTCAGTTTAGTGATAGTAAGTTACAACTAACCCCCTAAAAGGTATTTATGACCTAGTTTTGAAGTTCCAGTGGCATCTTCCCCCCAAAAAATTGCACTTTTACATTTTGGGGACTCAGTGATTGGCTTCGTTTACAGCCATTTGCAGCATCTTGAAGTAATTGACTGTGATTTATGTTCTTGGCAAAAAACCAGTGTTTACTTCTAGCTTTTGGCAAAAATCTCATGGTCAACAGTGGGTTCACTTAAACACCATCACCAAAATACCAAAAAATTGGATCAGTCATATGATGACCAGTTTTAGGACCATCACAGTTTAGGACCATAATGGGCAATCTCCATTGTGGTTGTAAGTTGAGGTCGGTCGGTCTGTCTATCTATCTATCTATCTATCTATCTATCTATCTATCTATCTATCTATCTATCATCTATCTATTTATCATCTATCTATATCCATCCATCCATCCATCCATCCATCCATCCATCCATCCATCCATCCATCTATCTATCTATCTATCATCTATCTATTTATCATCTATCTACATCTGTCTATCTATCTATCTATCTATCTATCTATCTATCTATCTATCTATCTATCTATCTATCTATCTATCTATTTATCTATCTATCTATCTATCTATTTATCATCTATCTACATCTGTCTATCTATCTATCTATCTATCTATCTATCTATCTATCTATCTATCTATCTATCTATCTATCTATCTATCTATCTATTTATCATCTATCTACATCTGTCTATCTATCTATCTATCTATCTATCTATCTATCTATCTATCTATCTATCTATCTATCTATCTATCTATCTATCTATCTATTTATCTGGTCAAATTTTCTGGAGTCATTTTGGTCCCTATATAAGTTTCCAGTTTTTCCTTTTCCTCCTTTTCCTTTTTATATAAATAATTTTCTACGTCATTGACATTATCATTATTTTTTTCTTTCTTTTAATAAAACACTGCACAAAAATAGGCAGGAGGAAAAAAACGTTCCCCAGTTCTTTGATGAGGCACTAATTTTATTTATTTCTTATTAAAAATGTTGAAAGCTGTCCTGTCATTGAAATCTCTGGGTGGTTTACAATAAAACATACAGAACAATACAGTCTGAATAAAAACTATATTCAATGAAATACAAAATTAAAAACAATACATCAACTAAGAAACTGGATGGCAGTCACACCAGAGGTGCTTTTGCAAAAGGCAATTGACTTTGTTGGTTTTTTTTTTCCTTGAAAATGTTTTGCTTCTCATCCAAGAAGCTTCTTCAGTTCTTCAGCAGAACTGAAGAAACCGATTGGATGGGAAGTGAAATATTTTCAAGGAAAAAAATCAAGAAAGTCCAATTACTTTTTGAAAAAGCACCTTTGGGACAACCATGATCTGGATGATTGAGAATCTCCATAGACATGCAAGGCAATCATTTGAATACTAAAACAATGTAATTTCAGAGTTCTTCATTGGAATTGCCTATTGTTCAATGTTGGACATTAAATTATTACTAAGAAAATCATAGAGCATCCTCAGGGTACAGATAGTCATTGACTTATGACTGGTCACTTACTGACCATTTGAAGTTACAACCGACCCGCCATTACCCCAAAATAGTCATTTATTATTTGATTATGAAGTTCTGATATCTCCCTTCCCATGATTATATGGCCACATTTTGGACACTCAGCACCTGGCCCACTTTTATGGATGTTTGCATCACCTCACAGTCACATGGCTATGATATACAACATTTTTGCTAGAAATTAGTGTTTCTTTTCGGTTTCTGGAAAAACTGAACCATAGTGAACAATAGGTTCACTTAATGATCACTGAATTCACTTAATGACTGCTACATCCACTTAGTGACTTTCACGTTCACTTGATGACATTGCAAAAAAGGGTCATATAATTGATCTGGTGATGTGGTGACACACAACACACACCTGTCCAGGTTTCTTTGCATTTTTGGAGAGCTGCACCACCATTACTTCACACATTCCTATAACTTGGCATCTTTTAATAAAAAAAACTTCTGTGTCTTCTTATGCAAAAGGAAGTGATTTATAATCTGTGTCACTGGAATGTTGCCACGCAGGGAGAAGATTAAAATGCATAATTTCAGGAGCAACAATATTTAGAATTCAGAATGGCTCATTTAATGCTGATGTTCTGACTTAAATACTGTGCTTTGTCTTAATTAGACAAAATAATCCTTCAATGCTTGGATACTTCAGTAAATTGCTCGCTGGCCTACCTCCTCCAGATTCGTGAACATGCATTGCTTAATCCTTATGGATTTTGAAAAGAATGGGAAATGGAAAGAGATTAATATATTTGCTCAGGCTCAGCTCTGGGCCCATTTTACATCCATGTTTAAATCATATTGCATAATCCAGATTAAGAAGGGTAAAAAAAGATATGATTTAAGGGGACCATCCAGAGGGAAAATATTAACTGAATTCCTACCACCACCCAAACTGCTTATGACAGCCTCTGACTATTTAAGGAGAGGGTAAAGAAAAGTTATCCATTTCCAAGGTTTGAATCTTAACTAAATCATAATAAAGTTGGATCAACTTATTTTTAATTTTGACTTTTACAATAGATTTACAAGTAAATTATATGAGACGTATGTAAGCATTTGTTTAAAATTGGAGTAATCTCCCCCCATTTATTTTCTCTGTTTCCTTTCTATTTTTTGCCTTCTGCAATTAAAATTTTAAGATGAAGATAATTATTTGGGCTAAGTGAAAATGACACATAATAATGAAAGACAGAATTGGAAAGGAATGAGATGCAAATGAATGAATTTGGAGAAAAGTTGAATTGAGTTAATTTCTACTTAAATTTGTTTTGTGTTTTTTTAAAAAAACCCAGAACATCAGAAATAAATGATGAATTTGGAAAACTATTCAAAGCCTAGCTCTATGCCATTAAGCCATTACTCCTTCTATGTACCTTATTCTGCATGTGTGAAAAAAATAAGGGCCCTGCTAGTTGGGAATTAACGTGTCGGGCAAGAAATCAGAAATCAGGATAGAGTTCAAAAGTATTACAAATATATTTCATGCTATCTATACACTCGAACCTGAACTATTAACATTCAGTGTGAATTGGGGTCAGATAAGAGTCGGCCTACTTCAAGGGGGATTGGATTTAGGTCTGTTATGGGGATGTAGAGATTCTAAACTCACCCTCTGGCTCAGCCTGATCATCTATATCCAGAGCTACAGGCTGGGTAAAAACAGTAAGGGATTCAAAGGAGGATTTTCAGATGTAGAATCCAAACAGAGGTGATGTTTATTGGATGACCATACAGCAGTTATCTAGCTTAGAAATAGATAACATTGAAAAGGGTGAGAGTACAATCTAGCTATACACCTTCTGAAGGACCATAAAAGATAATCCATTGTTTAAATGGTACCATTCGAACAGGCATGACTGAATAGATTTGGTGTATTTTTAGCTTTCTCAGATGGTTTTAAGGATGAGGGTAAAGTTAAGAAGTCTTGGGAGACAATGCACTTCCTTTTATATCTCTAAAGTTCCCTGAAAGCTTTAAAAAAGTTATGGATGAAAATTGGCTCATTTTGCTGTCAAAATTCTGTGAGGTAACCTTGGGATCCTGGAAAGGACAGAAATCAGATACTGGTGTATATGTAGCTTAGAATGTGATGGGTTGCTCAGTTGTAGTATATCCATATACAAAACTTGAATTGCAGTCCTCTGTGCCATTATTCTTTCTATCCTTGTGGTCTTTTACATTTTGGGGACCATTTTTCGGGGAGGAAAAGTTCTATCGGTGAAGGATTTGAGACTATTAAATTTTCTCAGATTTTTAAATTGTTCAGGGAATATAGCTGGCTCTCCACTGCATTCATTTGGAATCTATTGTGTGAAAGACTGTGGAAAAAGATAATAAACAGAGCTGAAGCCATCAAATTAATCTCATTTGAGTATGAAATTTTAATTATGGCTAGTCCAATTTCCTAATCTGCTTTAACTATGGTCTGTGAATAAAATGAGAGTGGGAAGGACAGGCATGCTACTGTAGAATTGTTGTCGTCGTTAGATGGCCTTTGATCCAGAGCCTGTCATTTCAACACAACTGGAGGGCAATAGTTTGGGGAAAATCTACTTTAAGTCATCATTCTGCTAGATTGCCAACTGGAAGGCAACTATGCCGAGAGCTGCAGTTCTTAGACTGTAGGTCATGGGACTTCCTGGCAGATAGACCCATTTATTTTCAGATAACCACACAATAATCTGACATTGTTGTGCAGCCCAAGTTGAAGTTGATCTCATTGCTTGGAAAAACCATCACGTTTCATTGTTTCCAATCAGTTCTTCTGAGAGTGATCATTTGTGGATAAACAAAAGACTTCCCATGACACTTATTTCTGATACTCCCTTCTGTGCTGAACCACTAAATTGCCTGCTTGCAGAAAACACAAGTATTTCACTTTTTGGATGTGAAATAACTATTTCGGATATACAAAGCTATGTAATTTCCCAGTAATGACTGCTTAACAGCAGAAGAGCAGCACACCCTGTATATCAGAAAGAGATTATCTCATATTTAGAATATAATATGATTATCTGTTCAGTGCTCTTCTAGTTGATTGATTCACAGGGTGACTCGAGCATTTCCAACCTCCATTATTGCTAATAATCCTCAAGTACACTTAACAACCAATACAATCATGTTTGAGATGGGGGGTGGGGGTGGGTAAGAATGAAATTTCCACTGAATACGTTGCTTTGGCCTCTATCTTCAACAAGGTTTTAAAAAACATTTTGCAGTTACTTATTAAAGCATCCTATGGATTACTCGTTGTCTTTAAATGAAGAAAACAAGTTCAATTAACTGCTAGGACATCCAACAGTAAAATATACATTTACTGTCAAAGAATGCAAAAAGTATTATATTGCATAGCTTGGTTCATACAACACACCTAACCTGGTTAATGGATTGAGCCACATTCCTACAATACATCAAATCAGAGAAGTAGCAAACAGACTAGTCTTGCCCAGCCTTCTAAACCACAAACATCTAGCAAAACTAGACAGTATCCAAATTTATCAGATTGTCTAAATGTGGCTGCTAGGTTTTAACTGGCCTGATTTACAGTATTCCATGAATTTTGTCTATGGGGTTAATCGAGTGCAGAAAATGCTGGCTCTTTTCCCATGAAATGCTTAACTGAGTTGTGGCAAGGGTGAGTAAGATTTAGTGTGACTTAGAAGTACAAATATGCAATTGATTTAATAATTAATCCCAAAGTAGTTAGATTTAGTCCTAAACAGATTGTTCTGCTTTATGTTTAAACCGACTCCATTTAATGAGCTGCACTATGGAATATCAATGTTTAGTCAGTTGCCCCATTTTGCCTTCCTCGTCTACCAGAAGAAAGAGCTGGAAAGAAAGAAAGATTAAAAAAACAGAAGCTTCTCTATTACAGAATTCTTTGCAAGACTTACTAGCACTTATCAGGACTGAGCCTGAGGTCAGACTTCTTGAGGAATGCTCTCAGATGTAAGAAAGGGTGATGTCCTTCTATCTGAACCCAAAAATGCAGTGGAAAATAGAGAACCAAACCAAGTGAAGGTTGATGTCGTTTACTTCAGTCATCTCAAAGATGGTAGCATAATGATCAGACCTGGTGGGAAAATCCAGCAAAACCACCCCGGTGACTGAGGCAAACCAAGTCATGGACGACCCAATAGAATCACTTCCAGAATTTGTCAGTGATTCAAGCAGGGTTGATGGAAATGGGGCAGTGAGCTTTTCAGACAAATAGAGGAGGAATGGAGAGAGAAACACTTGTAAAATCACCTTAATAAAATAGTAGAAATTGAAAAAAAACTGGTGCAAACTGAAGCATTGAATGAATTGGGAGGGGGGGTTAGAGCAAAGGCCAGGTATTTTTCAGAGAGTATGCAAAAAAAAATCTTCTCTAAGAGAACAATTAGGCAACCTCATGACAGAAAGGGAGAGCTTTATAAAAGTTGGGTGGGGAATCCAAAGGACCATACATAGGGAACTTCTGAGAATCCAGCTACCTTCCTCTTCTTCTTCCTCCTCCTCCTCCTCTGTCTAGATCCAACGTTAAACTGCCAGAATGAAGCCACCTTCCTGGCTTTGCCATTGGTCAAAAATAAGTCATTATTGGTACATGTTTCTGGTAGTAGCTTACCTACCAGGCCAGGCTTTGTGTCTCTCCACATTCACATAGAGTGTTGTTGTCAGCTAAGAGCCTCCACTTGAGTCTATTAGTTTTACATTGACTCTCAACCTATTCAGGGTCCTCCAAGTAGTATAAGGGAGGTCAGATCCTTCAGTCATAACCTCCTTTAATGGTATTCCTGTATGGTTTGCTTCTTCCATCTTTTGATTCAATTGTGTTCTTATGTACCTGCAGGAATGTTTGTTCTTGCTATAGGATCTGAGTCGGTGGGCTTGGGGCATATGTCCATTCAGAGGAGTTGAGGATCATTCTCTTGCTTAGTTCTCTCAACATCTGCTGCTACTACTCTCCTGCTCTTAGGTGGGGCAATGCCAGTGAGAGGATATATTTCCTCAGTTGGTGTAAGCTTGAGACAACCTGTCACTAAGAGTACTGCTTCACTGAAGCAATATCAACTTGATTTGCATGTGCAGATGTGCCCCAGACTGGAGCATCATGCTCTGCTGGAGAGACCTCAGCTACCACCCCTACTTCAGTAACTGAAAATAAAAAAAAAAAAGTAGATGAATGCTCTACTTGGAGAATGAAAGTGAGGCACAAGGCCTGCATAGAGAGGAAAGCTTAGAGCATTTATGTTTTATACAACAAATCAGAGGTGGTATTCAGCAGGTTCTGACCAGTTCTGGAGAACCAGTAGCAGAATTTTTGAGTAGTCTGGAGAATCAGCAAATCCCACCTCTGACTGGAGATTTTACAGTATCCTTCCCCTGCCACGCCCACCAAGTCATGTCCACAGAATTGGTAGTTAAATAAAATTGAATCCCACCACTGCAACAAATGTCTTACAGCATCCTTATGTAAGCAAAGAACTATTGATGGCAACCACAGATTGAGAGGGAGGTAATGGAGATATGCAAAATGCTAAGTAGGGACTTTGCTTGAGTGGTAATTAAATTTAATAGCATTGTTTGGCTTGTTCCAGCAAGGCAAAGCAATCATAGCAGCTCTTGACCCAGTTAGCATAATTGTGGGGTTCCAGAACTTTAGATGAGGAGACCTGACTAGGTTAATGGCAGACTATCTTACAAGGAGTCTCAGCTTATATCCATCCATTTGTTTAGCAATGATCTGGAATTACGATGATCATTGCAAAATGTTGCACCACTACCCCCATGGTTACATGGCCCAGCAAATTGGATGCTTGGCAACCTGTTTGTGCTGGTTGCTAAGCAACCTGCAATCACGTGATTGACATTTGCAATCTTCTGTGCCAGCTTCCCCAGAAAGATGCTGCTGGCAGCCATCGAGCTAAGATTTCCTCCTGGCAGGCAGCTTTTTGAGAATCTCAGACAGAAGGAAATCTCTGTAGTCCTTAAGTTCTACGGACTTTAAGCAAATCTGGTGTCCTCTATTGACTTTGCTTGTCAAAAGGCCCCTGCAAAATTTGCAAATAGTGATTACATGACTTGAGGATACTACAACCGTGGTAAATGCATGTTGTGGTTAGTCAGCAGCAGGTGCAGACAGCTGATGAGAGTGAGGACTCAGATGAGGGGCCAGGTCCATTAGGGAGTGGACTGCTGCCTTCAGAGATTGTGGGGGCTGGCAGCAGTGATAAGGAGGTTCCCAAGGAGCCTGTGCCAAATGTGGGTGCGTGCAGGATTGCTTGGAGGAAAGAGCAGTGACAACAGCACAGGCGACTCGTGAATAAATCTGCAAGGTAATGGCCCCTCCTTCAAGAAGATAAAAGCCAGCTGTGAAAGGAACATACTTTGCAGAAGGCAAAGATGTTTTGAAACTCCAGCCTCGTGGATATTCCAGTATCCTGAGTTTGTATTTGAAGATTCTTGTATTGCAAATTATTTCTTGTCTGTTATCTTTTGGCAAGGCTTGCACAGTTTGGCAAGACTTGTGCTTATCACAGCTAATTATTTTGCAAAAGCATTACAAGGTTTCTATTGTATTTGGATTGTGTTTGATTTCTGGGAAAGGGTGTGGGTCAGAACAATGCATGCCGATCCCCAAGCACCCAAATTTCGATCACATGACTGAAGGGACATTGTGGAAGTGTGCAGGTTAGTCATGAATACTTCTTTTAGAGATGCGATGGCTCAGTGGCTAAGACGCTGAGCTTGTCGATCGAAAAGGTCAGCAGTTCAGTGGTTTGAATCCCTAGCGCTGCGTAACGGAGTGACCTCCCATTACTCGTCCCAGCTTCTGACAACCTAGCAGTTCAAAAGCATGTAAAAGGGCAAGTAGAAAAATAGGGATCACTTTGGTGGGAAGGTAACAGCGTTCTGTGCGCCTTTGGCGTTTAGTCATGCTGGCCACATGACCACGGAGATGTCTTCAGACAGCACTGGCTCTTCCGCTTTGTAACAGAGATGAGCACTGCCCCCTAGAGGCGGAAATGACGAGCATGTATGTGTGAGGAGAACTTTTACTTTACCTTTTACTTTTTTCAGTGCTGTTGTAACTTCAGTCATTAGATACATGGTTCTAAGTCCAAGACTATTTTATTACTTTTAGTTTGGGGAAAATCTGGCTCTAAATACTGCAGGAGGGTAACTTTAGCAAATAATATACCTCTATCTCTTATTTTATGAAGACCCCAGAGACATCCGGTTGGCTACTGTGAGAAATAAAATGTTGGTCTAACATGGTCTAAGCCAGCAGGGTTACTTTAAATGGTCTTATTAACTTGCAAATGTACTATAAATTGACAGGTTGAAAGAAAGGGCTTTTTTCTCCTTTAATGTACTTCTGAGAGTATAAACCAAAGACTTTGCAATTAATTATCCCTCTCAGTTTTGTGGTAACACAAAAGGTCTATCTCAGGAGAATCCATTACTCACTAGATTCTGATGTGAAATTACTGTAGTAGTGGATAAGGAATGACCAGAAGAGAAAATTGTAGCTTTTCAGAAAAGAAACATTTAGAAGTTGCTTTGCCTCATTTCCTGCTAGTTACAATCCGACTGAAAAGCATACAAAAACATCTGGAGCTAGTGGGAATCAAGCAAATTGCTTTCTTTGAATTCCTTACTGCAACTCAAGGAAATTATTGCTATTAAAATTGGAATTACTGTTGCTGCTTTTCCTAAATAAAAGTGACAAGTCTTTTCTCTGATTTATATGTTCAGTTTTGATACTTCCATAACCTATTGGAATTGGGTTATTACTATGAGTCACGCGAGTCGCGTAAGTGCAATTTACGACCTGCTGAGCTGCCCAGACAGATGAGCAGCGCTTTGTGTAAGTGCGCATTGGTTGGAAAAGTCCCTTTTTCCTGCTTTTTCAACCGCAGCTGTGTTGCGCAAAGCATCTCTGGTTGAAAACACAGGAAATAAAGGTCAGATAAGAGCCCAGGCAGGTGGGTGGGCCAAAACTGCAGCAAACATAGAACCAGTTCTATGTATGCTCTCTGTTTGGTGCTCTTCAGAGCAACTGGTTCTACAGAAGTGGACAGAACCGGTAGAATCCCACCCCACATGCACCCATGAAAGCAAGTCTATCAGTTCTTATAGGCTGACCATCAAATTTCTTCAACAACCTATATCTCCAAACTTGGCAACTTTAAGACTTGTGGACTTTAATTCCCAGAAATCTGGGAGTTAAAGTCCACAAGTCTTAAAAATTGCCAAGTTTGGGGAGCCCTGACCTATATATTATACTTTTTCCTCCTTCCTTCATGGTCAGTTCCAGTCAATACTGACAGGGGGAGAAGAGGTTATCCCCTACCCCTCTTCTGCGTGGGATAATACAGAATTCAATGCTCTCTCACCTCCTGTTTAACATTTACTTGAAACTGCTAAAAGAGGTCATGTACTGATTTGGAGTTCAGCATCCTCAATATGCTGATGATATCCAATTATATATTTTGATCCCAGTCAAGCAAGTGTCCTGTTTCGATGTCTGGAGGCTGTATAAATCCAGTGGTAGGATTCAACATTTTTTACTACTGGTTCTGTGGGCATGGCTTGGTGGGCATGGCAGGGGAAGGATACTGCAAAATCCCTATTCTCTCCCTACCCCACTAACCTGCTTTCCAGCTCCATTCTCCTGTGCAGGGCAACAAAAGAAGATCCAGCCAATCAGTTGGGACTTGGGAGGCAGAGAATAGATAGGGGTGGGGCCAGTCAGAGGTGGTATTCCAAACTACTCAAAATTTCCACTAACTGGTTCTTGAGAACTGGTCAGAAGCTGCTGAATACCTTCCTCTGGAATTCCCCTGGAAAGGGAGGAACTGACTCTGATTTAACCCTATCAAGATTGAAAGGCTGTGAATATGAAGACTTCCTGCACCTGACAATTTTCTACCTTTACTCTAGTTTTGGTGCAGAGCCAGAAGTGGTACACAATTAAGGGGTCCTTATGGACTTATAATTCCTGCTCAAAGAGAAGGTGGCAGCTGAGGCTAAGAGGGCTTTTACACAGCCTCATCTGGTGGTGCCAGTGGCAACAGTTGATTGGGAAGCCCTTTGGACTCATGACTTACTCAAGGCCCAACTACTGTCATGCATTGACATAGGACCACCCTAGAAAACCATGCAGAAGTTTAAACTAGCCCAGAATACAGTGGTGTCAGCATGATAGCATGCCTTGGTATGTCCAAGGAATGACTCTGCTTCACAAGATGTATTGTTTGCCAGTATGCTTCTAGGTCTAGTTCAAGATGCTGGTCACCATTGTAAACTACTACATGGCATAAGGCTGGGTTATTTCAGATTCTGCTATTTCCCATGGTTTCAGCCAGGTCAATACAAACTGGCAGAGTTGGTGCACTCCGTGAACTTTCAAAACACAGTGCCATCTGAAATCTGTTTAGCTATCACCCCATTAAATTCTATAGAAAGACACAGCTGAGCCTTGGGTTAAAATGGATAGTGGCCCTTATAGAATTGTATTTTTTGACTGCTTTTAAAAAGAGTAGCCAAATCCCATTTTACAAAATAACAAAGTTGGAACGAACCTTGGAACTCTTCTAATCCAACTTGCTGCTCAAGCAGGAGACCCTATACCATTCTGCACAAATGGTTGTCCAATCTCTTCTTAAATACCTCCAATGTTGGAGTACATACAATTTCTGAAGACAAGTAGTTCCACTGATTAATTGTTCTCACTGTCAGGAAAATTCTCCTTAGTTCTAGATTGGATTTCTCCTTGATGAGTCTCTGTCTATTACTTGTCCTCAGGTGCTTTGGAGAACAGGTTTGTTTATTTATTTATTTATATATCTATATCTATTTATTTTGTCAAAATCTTACAATACAATAGAAACAAGAACAAACATAAGTTTAAATACAAGAAATAGGAACTATTAATTGGGGACAATAGGACAGGGACGGTAGGCACGATTGTGTGCTTATGCACGCTCCTTACAGACCTTTTAGGAATGGGGTGAGGTCAATAGAGGTCAGTTTGAGGGTAAAGGAGTTTGAGCTGGTGACAACAGAATCAGTAGTGAGTTCCAGACATTGACCACTCTGTTGCTGAGATCGTATTTCCTGCAATCAAGTTTGGAGCGATTTACATTAAGTTTATGTCTGTTGTGTGCTCTTGTGTTGTTCTTGTTAAAGCTGAAATATTCATTAACTGGTAAGACATTGTAACATATGATTTTATGTACTATGCTTAGGTCCAATTCTTAGCTGGTGTAGTTCAAGGTTATCTTAAGCCTAGAATCTCAGGTCTGGTGCTGTAGGGTATTCTGTTGTGAACAGAGGAATGTAGGACTCTTGAGAGTTGACCCCCTCTTCTCTGTGACATCCCCTCAAATATTGGAAGACTATTGTCATGTCACCTCTAGTCCCTCTCTTCATTGAACAACTGTATTTCCAGTTCCTAGAACCTTTCAACAGATGTTTTAGCCTTCAGCCCCTTATCTTGTGACCTTTATTGCCACAGTTGTTAAGTGAATCATTGCAGTTGTTAAGTTAGTAACAGGGCTATTAAGTAAATCTGGCTTCCCCATTGACTTTGCTTTTCAGAAGGCTACAAGATGTGATTATGTGACCCCAGGAAAATGCAACTGTCATAAATATGAGTCAGTTGCCAAGCATCTGAATTTTGACCATGTGGCCATAGGGGTGCTGCAATGTCATAAGTGTGTAAAACAGTCATAAATCGCTTTTTTCAGAGCCATAGTAATTATGAATGGTCACTGAACGAACTGTTATTGTAAATCGAGGATTACCTGTATATCCTTACTTGGATACAGATACAAATATAGATTTAAATCTCTGGAAGAAAGTACAGGTTTGAAAAACATTTAGGCATAAAAGCATAGTTATCCACTCATTGCATTCTATGCCGTCTTGATATGATTCTTTTCCATAGCATATTAATAAAATTCAATGCATATGAGCCACGGTGGCACAGTGGTTAGAGTACTGCAGTACTGCAAGCTACTTCTGCTGACTGCCGGCTGCCTGCAATTTGGCAGATCAAATCTCATCAGGCTCAAGGTTGACTCAGCCTTCCTTCCTTCCAAGGTGGATAAAATGAGGACACAAATTGTTGAGGGGCAATAGGCTGACTCTGCAAACCACTTAGAGAGGGCTGTAAAGCAGTATATAAGTCTAAATGCTATTGCTAAATGCAATATGATACATGGTCTGCTTTTCAGTGAAAAAGATGGGAAAGATGATAACAGTCCTACTTGTTTCTCAGCTCAATGGGATAAGAGCTAAAATGGGGATGAGATGATCCGGGGCGTGGCACAAAGGCAACACAGTCACATAAGTAAGAAAAGTCCCTTTAATACCTCCAACTTTCCCCCCAATGTCCAGTTACCTTCGGCTGGAGAAAAAAACTCTCCTAAGAACAGTCTTTAAATGAAGGAAATTCAGTCCGAAAACAAAGTACGTATAAACTGTAAATAAAAATCCACATAAACCACGCTGCAGCATTTAACTGGACAGGGCAGGATAAGGAATCGCAGACTTCAAAGGCCAACAAAACACACAAACTTGGGAAGACGCCAGGAACCCAGATAAGCCTCGACAAAACAAGATAATACATTATTTGTTTCCAACAAGTTGCTGTGCCCAAACTCCCTTTTTAAACACTGTGTTTCCAGCTGCAACTAATGAAGGTAATCAGGGCCCTTTCCTCCCCCATAAGCCATGTCAACTCACGTTGCTCCCTTCTCCGTTCCTCCCTGTGTGCCCTAGGATGAAGAGGGGTGGGCCTGGGTCTTCCTCTGAATTTGCTTTGCCTTTCCCCTGCTCTGCCCAGCTGGACTATGCCCTTCCCCAGTTTCTTCCACAGCCAATGGAGCCATACTCCCACTCCCTGTCAGCTGCCGACAGGGGCACGACAGGGGAGGCATAAGGCATGTGAATGTCTCAGAGTAATAATGCTGAAATAATAATTGGTAGAGTGGAAGAGACAAATGTACATGTCTCTCTCTCTCCCTTTTTCTCCTTCCCCCCTTATACACACATATTTTGCAAAGGGCAATGGGGGATGGGGAAATCTTATTAAAAAAGTACTGTCTGCTGATCAAATATTTATGCAAGGCAGACCTTAGTCATTAGCTTTCTTTGACCAGACAATGAGATTTTGCTGCAATGCAAAAGGATGAAAAAAAAAACTGAACAAGGGGAATCGAAAGAAAGAAAAGTACAGACTGAAATCTAACTAAAACCAAATTAATTTAGAGGGTGACAGGCTAAGGCAGTATTGATTTCCTATTCTTTTGTGTATTTTTATCAGCAGAAGTGGTTAAAATGAGTATCTCATTCATATTTGCTCCCTGACTTACACCAGACAAGTAATTAATCAGAATCAAAATGCTTTGGAAATTATACATTGCTGGAATATGATGGTGCATAAAACTAACTGACTATATCAGTGCTTTTCAACCATGGCAAGTTTAAACCCACCTATCATAGTGTAGGAAGTTAGCACCCACCCCTCTCCTAGAAAAATGAAATGTCCTAGGAAATATTAAAAAGGCAGAATATTTCCCCTAAAAAGAAAAGTAGAAACTCAAAGAGGCAGAAACTCATTCCCCCCCCCCCCCCCACATACACCTTTGCTAATGGACCATTACTCTGGCCTAGGCCAGCCTATTTTACATAACAAAGTTCTACTCCAGGTAGAGCTATAGGAATTGCCCAAACCCCGTTCATTACATCATCATCCATCAAGGCTCAACCAAGCCTGGGATTCAGGACAGCCTACAGAGTTGCCTTGCATGGCCCCATGGGAGTCTGACAACCAATCAGAACACAAGCTCAAATTCAAATCCCAACAGAGGGTATAAAACCCAGGCACTCTCAGCATCTCTGCCCTTCTTTCCCTTCACCCAACATCTTGAAGCATGTGATTGTCTTTTTCACTTTGGAGCTCCAAGCCATGTGGGTCCTGTCCACCATGAAACCATCTTTCCAAGCAGCCTCCATGTTTCCAGTGTCTTTTTCCCCACTTGGAACTGAACCCAGAAGGTTATTTCTTCCAACAGTTACCAAAATTGAGAAACACTGATCTATATATCCTTTTGTTACCATTTTGTGGGCCAGGAGAAACTTAATTAAGTGTATACCATAATCGAATAATCATTGTAGCAGGTAGTTTCAGGCTCAAACCATCCTGGGAGAATTTAGAGCCACCTCACTTTCCTCGGTCAGTGTGTCACGCAGGGGGGAACAAAGATTAATAGATGGTTTTCCTATAGCACAAAGTCCTAAAGCAGTTCTGTAAAAATGGGATTGCTTCTAGAAATTCCTCTTGCAACTGTGACCTGAGAGATTTTTTTTTTAAAAAAGTAAATCAGTTGGTTGTCCTTAATGGTGTCAATCTGTGTTGAGCCCTCATAGATTTTGCTCATAAAGCTATTTTTAAAAAGAGACAACAAATAACTTTCCAGCCATATTTGTAATATTTGCAGGGTCTCTGAAAGGTAATTATTGATAGTTTTAGCAGGTCATCCTGAGCATGTTCCATCATAGCACAGGAGTGAATATTTATTTGGACAGTTGTTGAATGTATGTATCATTTGAATACAGCCAAGTTGTTGCTCAAGGCTTTAGAATTCCCAGGGTATGTTTTTAATACCAAAAAAATGGTACTTGATTTTATAGGGGAAATCTAATGTTGGATTTTCTTTGTCTCAAAATAAAAACAGGCATGCTAGGGACAGAGCTGTAGATCAGTCGATGGGAAGGCTGCAGGTTTTTAGGTTTTTCTACTTTCTAGCATGATTCACTCATTTTTATGACAATTTTATGGTGGTCATTAAGTGAATCCACCTTCCCCAATGGGTATATTTCTTCTTTTTTGCCAGTAATTGGGTGGGGAGGGGGGGAGGAAAGGTTGCAAGCTGCAGTCCCATGACTGCAGGATACTTCAGTTAGTTATAAATCTTGCCAAGTGTTCCAATTACAATTGCAAGTACAGGTCATAAATCACTATTTCAAAGGCTGTCATAACTTTGAACCATTGTTAAACAAATAGTCCTAAGCTGAGGTCTACCTTTATGAGGTTATTGTCTGTTGCTTGCAAGGGACCAATTTAGGTTTTATTGACTCTCCATTTTAACTTAGGAAGAAGGGCTGTTTTTCATTCTCTCCTGTGTCAATCCATCAGCTTTGTGACTGCAGCTGTTGTAGCAAAAATTGCTTAAGCAAATGGAAAAGCAATTCTGGATGACATCAGTCATTGAATTAAAATGCACTGTGGCCTTCACAAGTTTAGTTCACAGTGTTGTTAAATTTCAGGATGCTACAGAATTCTTTTTGGTGCTAATACAGTATGCAATATTTATCTCTGCAACTGAGCTCCTGGTTTGGTTTTTCCAGTGTAGGAGGAAAAAGCAAGAAACAAGAATGAGGACATTATGATGGTGCAATCAGGGTTCAGAGCAATCAGGAAAGTAAAGGTAGAAGACTAAACTTCCTTTCTGCGCAACTTACTACCCTGTGTAATTACCATATATAAGTCTAAAAAACAAAAAGAGAGCTTCCCATTTTCCAGGGCTATTCTAGCCTTTAGCTTGGGTACCTCTCAGCATCTGGAAATTGAAAGAGAAATTAAGTTTCTCTTCTAGAATCAAGGCTGGAAGACTGGCTAGAACAATTATCTGAGGATTTAATTCAGTACCCTGAATATATTTTTTTAATCCTCATTTTCATAGCTTTATGATTGGGCTACAGATGATATGCCAGACCTTTGATTGATCTAGCTTGATATGTTCCATGAATATAGCTGTTACAGCTATCAAAAAACAATCTTTTAAGAATCTCTCAACTTGTGGAATGAATTCCCTTGGCTGTTAGTTTTGGGTCCTTCTCTTTCTGCTTTTCTGGTAGGATTAAAGACTCTTTATCTTAAGCAATGCTTTTTCAGTTGTGGCAATAACCTTGGATGACTTTTGTTTGTGTTTCAGTTGTTCATATTTTACTCTTGTAGTGCCCTTGTAAAGGCAGAAAGTGGAATATAAATCTAAATAATAAAGGAATTGCAGTCTTGGTTCATTGTAACTTGCACCCATTTCTACTTCATTTATACCTATAGGCATGCATATTACAGCATGTCCACGTTCATTTGTTTTCCGATGCTAAGAAACTGAGCTGCATTACAGGCTCATGCAAGTATAAATGTTACATGATGGGATCCAGCAGAGAAATATAGTGACTTCACTGCCTTGCATGGACTTGAGAGGTCTTTGGTTCTCTCTGAGCTTGCTTTTTTTTTCTTGCAGATATTTCATTACCCAAACTAGGTAACATCATGATGCTAGTAAGGGATGCTGTTTGCAAACAACACTCCTTTCTGGCACTGATGATGTTACCTAGGGTGGGATTCCAAAATCCCAACAACTGGTTCGTTGCCCAGTTGCTGGGTGGACATGGCCTACTTGAACTTCCGGGAAGGCCATTTTTCACCTTCCTAAGGGTCTAGAGGCTTCCCTTGGGTCTCTGGGAGGATGAAAATGGCCTCCACTGTGCTCTGGAGCCCCCCCCCCCGGGAAGCTGGAAACAGGCCTGTTTCTGGACTTCTGGAAGGCCCATTTTTCCCTCTGCCAGAGCCTCTGCACAGACCCTGCACTAACCTGCATCGAAAATGGACCATGTGGAGACTCCTGGGAGGGGAGGGGCATGGGTGGGCAGGGCCAGCCAGTCGGTTCAAATACCAGTTCAGTGAACCAGATGCAAATTTAACATCCGGTAGAATCCCACCCCTGATGTTACCTAGTTTGAGTAATGAAATGTTTGCAAGAAAACAGCTCAGAGAGCAACAAGGATCCCTCATGTCAACCCTGAGCTACAGATATTCTCCTTTATTAGGACTTGATCCTGCAACCTACCAGTTCAGGAAATCTTTTGCTAAACCAAAGCAAATAAAGTGGGCTTTATAGCTAAGCAAATAGCAGCAATATATGGAGCAAAACAATGAAATCTGGCTATAGGAAACAATTTCCCTGCCTATTAAAAGAAGCCTTTATGATCGAGGGCTGCATTCCACCTCCAACGTAGCTTGAGATAATTTTGCCATTTCTGTCTTTTAAAGAAATGATTAAAGGCATCCTTTTCCAATGACCCAACAATAAGTAATTAACTCCCCTAGCCACTGTTTAATCACACAAGCATTTTGCCACAGAATGACAACCCAACAGAATGACGACCCTGGTTGAAGGCAAACATTCGAGGAGATAATGGAATGTCATCAGCCTGGTCAGCAATCCCTTTGGCAGATTCAGCATTCCACAGGATTAGGTCCTTACCAGAAATGGAGTGGAAGCAATCTGAAGAGAGGGAGGGTGGGGTCAGTTTTCAAGAGCTCCTCTATCATTTCATTTCAGCTTTCTCCCCCTCCTCTTTCTGGCTCTAATTTGCCCACAAGACAGCTGTGCCTGCCTTTGATGTGTATCTAATTCTTGCTCCTTTCTCCTTTACACTCCTTCACTCCATTTCTACCTGATTGCTCTGGACAAAGAGAACAGCAAAAGACCATTTAACACTGTTGTAAAAGGAGAATAATCCCAGCAAGCCGAGGAGCTGTGCTCTATATAAACCACACTGCAATTTTCCCTGCTTTGTTTGAAAACCATCTGAACGCCAGTAATTGGTTTGCCAATGACTAGATTGTCGCTCTCTTCCTTGTAAAGAAGATGGATGGCTGCCTCTGAAGGTTTGAGGCATTGTGTTGGGTCTGTCACAGAAAGGAGGTCAAGTGTTGGGTCACTGTGCAGTTCCTTGGTCTCTGACTGAAGTAGCCTGCGAAACCAAGGTTTGTAAGTGTCAAAACAGTATGAACACTCCCCTGTTGGGTGGAAGAATGGGTTCGGGGTCTCCAAACTAGGCAACTTTAAGACTTGTGGACTTCAACTCATAGCTGGCTGGAGAATTCTGGGAGTTGAAGTCCATGAGTCTTAAAGTTGCCAAGTTTGGGGATCCCTGAATGGGTCCATCTCATCTGTCATTCTGTTTCCAGTCATCTTACTAGATGTCCTTGAGTAGTCTAAGAACAAGTCATAACAAGGATACTCAACTTTCAGTCTTCAGAAGTAACCTTCTTATAAGCATAAGGGTTCTACTGACTATTCTCTGTATAAAGTTAGGGAAAAATATTTCTGTTTTTGTGACTCCATCCATGCATCCACCCACCCACCCATCCCGAGTTCCATTCCTTTGAAAGTTGAAGACGGTATACTTATGAGGAACAGAGAGAGAAACAAAAATTAGTAACAGAATAACAGAGTTGGAAGGGATCTTGGAGGTCTTCTAGTCCAATCCCCTCTTCAATCAGGAGATACCATTCCAGACAAGTGGATGTCCAGTTTCTTCTTAAAAGTCTCCAGTAATGGAGCATCCACGACTTCTGAAGATAAGTTGTTCCACTGGTTAATTGTTATCACTGTTAGGAAATTTCTCCTTAGTTCTAGGTTGCTTCTCTTTTTGATTAGTTTCCATCCATTGTTTTTTGTCTTGCCTTCTGGTTCTTTGGGAAATAGGTTGACACTCCCCCCCCCCCTTCTTTATGACAGCTCTTCAAATATCGGAACACTGATATCTTTTCTCCTGGTCGTTCTTTTCACTAGACTAGCCATACCCAATTCCTGCAACAGTTCTTCATAGGTTTTATCTTCCAAACGTCTAATCATCTTTGTTGCTCTTTTCTGCACTCTTTCCACAATCTCGACATAATATGATTATTATAATATATTTTATATACAGTGTTAAGCCTGGGTTCCCCAACCAGGGTTAAGGAGACAAGCTAAACAGAATGTGCAGCGTTAGTCAGATAGGCACACAGATAAATGAGTGAGCTAAGCTTGTATGTTTATTAACATACAGTAAAAATAACAGATACGCTTGTGCTATCAAAAATATAGTTTATTCCATTATGAGTTCATAGCATAGTCAAAATAACAGTCCAATAGTCATGTATCATTTAGTCAGTCCATTCAAGGATATTCAGTTAGCAAAGTCCGTGTAGAATATCCTATGTCAGTTCACTTACAAATCAGTCCTTTGTTTATCTCTCCCGTTCGAGTAAAGCAGTGTTGAGTCCTTGCAGTAATTAGGGATCATCAAAGCCAGAGAGAGCAAGCTGACGTTCCTTGCTTCTTTTAAAGTGCTTTCACAATCACTCCCCTAATTACAGTCCTACAGTTAAAGTTGCAGACACTTTAACTTATAAACTATGATTACTTATTTATTATTTTACCTAAACCAGTTAGGGTAAACAATGTTATCCCTAACATACATTACATTAATGTAATGTAATGTAATATATAACATAACATAACACAATAGGACCAGTGATTTGCACACCTGTGCTCCTTCATTAACCTCTCCCTTCTCCCAAAGCAGAGAAAGTCCATTGAGGCAGCCATGACCTGGATGACTGAGAATCTCCATAGACACTCTGGCTAACGTTTAATCCTACTGTGTTTTCCCCAAAATAAAACTGGGTCTTATATTAATTTTTGGTCCAAAAGATGCATTAGGGCTTATTTTCCAATTGGGTCTTATTTTGGAGAAAATATGGTAGTAAATGTGTCTGTCTGGATGACAGACTGGGGCTTATTTTTTGGGTAGGGCTTATATTATGAGCATCCTGAAAAAAACATGCCAGAACTTATTTTCCAGTTGGACCTTAATTAGGGAAAAACATGACAGAAGACTGAAATTAGGTTGGCATCCACAGTTCATCACACCCACCTATACCCTGGTGGCAAGTTTCATTCTCAAAATACTAATTTTTGTGTGTATGTGGCCAATACGGAACCCCTTTTCTATCAAAAATTATTAGCAGATTCTGGTAATTTCAGGGATTGTGAAAATAGAAATAATGGGATCGGGGGGGAAGGGGGGAAGGAATTACTATCAAAGCAGTTTTTTCATAAACCCCAAGATTTTAAGGATGCTGATTTTAAGTGACTTGTTTCTATAGTTTAAAATTTAAATTTCTATTGGTTATAAATGCTTTGATTTATGGGCTAAAAGAGGAATAAAAAATTAATAAGTAAAATTGAAACAAAATCCTGATTTTGGGTGGGACAAGCTTTTGCTCTTTTTTTTCTTTTTGACAAAAAACCCCCTCTAACATAGATGCTTTTGAACTCAGGAAAGCTTAATATATTTATTCTGTGAAAATTTCTCCAAGCCCCTCTGTATAATAAAAATTGTCACTAAATCATTGTCCCTCAGAGGGCTTGAACTGTAAAAACAACAAAACGAAAACCATTTTCCCAGCTTAAAAAAAGTTCAGTTTTTTAATGGCAAACTACAGAGAAAATATTGCTATTTGTATTAAAATAATGGCTAATTTAGTTTGTTTATTTATTATCATTCTATGCCATCCATCTTACTAAGACAGCAACTGGATGTTTCATAATATAATACAAAGTTAAAAAGTGCTAAAAACAATTGAAATTAGAATAAAAAGCTTGAAAGTCAAAGTTAGCTGATTAGAGATAAACCTGAAATAATGTTTTCAAGACAGTTTATAACTGCTATGAAAAAATCTCACATATAAAATTAAGCATTTCTCCGCTCTATTTTATTTGAAAGAAAATCTCTGTGTGTTTAGCGGAATTTGCTCTTTAACAATGCGTGATTATAACTGCAGCTCTTGACATAAGGAGTTAAGAGGATTTTGGAAATAATATCTTGGCCATGGTTAGTTTATACTGAAAGAAAATGATCTATCGAAAACCATGAAGGAATTAAAAAAATGAGTATGGTTTGAGGAGGAAGCAGAGATAATAAAGGGAATAAAATGAAAGTTTGCAGTAGGGATTAAATATATTGGAAGATCTGAGTCACACTGCAGAAACAGAGCCATAAGGGATGGTAGCAGATTTAGCAATAAATTGGACTCCTCCATAATATGTAGGTTTCTCAGTTAAAATTTAACGAAAGCAGGAAGAGAAAGATCATTCTGCTTCCCTTCTCCAACATAGTTCCACACATAGTTTGAATGTGACAATAAGGTTTGGTTGAGTTCTCTTGCCTATTTCCCATGGTGCTTATACATAGTTTTATTTATTTATTTTATTTATTTATAAAATTTATTAGCTGCCCATCTTGCCATAGGATAACTCTGGGCAGCTTACAGTTATATAGAGATTCTTTCCTTCTATCAGAGGGATAGAATCAAGATCACATGAAGCGTTTTGGTCGCTACACTATAAAGAAGATGTTGGAGACTCTAGAAAAAGTGCAGAGAAGAACAACAGAGATGATTAGGGGGACGGGAGGCTAAAATATATAAAGAACAGCTGCTGGAACTGGGATGGGGAGGAAAAACTAGGGGTGACATGATAGCAGTGTTCTGATATTTCAGGGTCTGCTACAAAGAAGAGGGAGTCAGGCTATTCTCCAAAGCACCTGAGGGCAGGACAAGAAGCAATGGGTGGAGACTAATCAAGGAGAGAAGCAACTCAGAGCTAAGGAAAAATTTCCTGACAGTTAGAACAATTAACCAGTGGAACAACTTGCCTCCAGAAGTTGTGAATGCTCCAACACTGGAAGTTTTTAAAAAAGATGTTGGATAACCATTTGTCTGAAGTGGTGTAGCGTTTTCTGCCAAGGCAGGGGGTTGGACTAGAAGACCTCCAAGGTTCCTTCCAGATTCTATTCTATTCTATCCTATCCTATCCCACTCCACTCCACTCCAGGCGAGGGGAGGTGTTATTGATACAGGTACTGCTGGAATTACAACCACAATTGAGCCTTCAGTTAAGTGACTTTTGCCCCATTTTACAATCTTCCTTGCCATGGTTGTTAAGTGAATCACTACAATTGTTAATAATTAAGTTAGTAATACAGCTGTTAAATCGATCTGGCTTCCCCATTGTTTGTCAGAAGGTCGTAAAAGTGGATCCTATGACCCAGGGACACTGCAACTGTCATAAATATGAGTCAGTTGCCAAGCAATTTGACTCATATTTGTGAACAATTGTTTGCTGGCTTGTTTGTTGATGGACTGCCCAACTCCATAGCTGCAAGTGAATGTGATGACTGCTGTACCCCACATATCCAAAGTTGCAAACACATATTCTTTAATATCCTGTAGCATTTTGCTTTGATTGCAAAAAAAGTCATTTTAGCGTATCTAAGTTAATTTGTCTTTCTTGGCATCTTCCCCTGTGCCATCCTATCTTCAGTTTCAGATAAGCATGAAAAGAAAAGAGAAGAAAAAAGAGAAGAAAAGAAAAGAAAAGAAAGAAAAAGATGAAGGAAGGAAGGGGGAAGGAAGGAAGGAAGGAAGGAAGGAAGGAAGGAAGGAAGACCTGCAACTTGGAATAGAATATAATTACAGTACATAGCTCTGCACTCTGGAGGCATCAAATTGTAATTACTTTTTCCTCGGATCTGATTCATTGACAGTTCAAGCTCATCATGCTTACAACAGCTGAGCTTCTTAATTACCCACCATGCTGGCAAAAAGTCTCCAATTTGCTTCTGAGAATCAAGGTCATTAACCCAACTCATTATCTGATGCAAAACCAATATGGGTGGTAATTCTGTCAGGGATGTGCATGGGAACTGAGGAGCAACAGATAGAATGGAAAGGTTACACAGCCTAGATGAAAAATAGAAATGGAAAGGCTGTATTTCATTCTTCTGATTAAGAACAACAATCTGGAATATTCTTGTGCTGGGAATTACTTGAGCTAAAAGCCAACTGATGCTGCCTAAGATTTCATGCATTTGGCTTCAGTTAATTCGAGGCAACTTAATTTTTACTGGATAGTCCAGGAACAAAATCCACTCTGAGGTCACAAACCAAGAAGTTGCTTAGGTTCAAGCTATGTTATAGAAGAAAAGCACAGAGTCAGCTCATAAATTTATTTCTGCCATGTTTCCACATTCCAAATGAGGATGAGTACTGGAGATGGCTGTGGGCAGTTTCTTCTGGGGAATTCAATGTTCTCTGCAGGTAGATTTTTTTAAACCTACCATACACAGGTAGTCCTCGACATACAAGAGCTCATTAATCACCATTCAAAGTTGCAATGGCTCTGAAAAAAGTAGCTGATGACCATTTTTCACACTTATAACTGCTGCAGCATCTCCATGGTCATGTGATCAACATTCCGATGCTTGGTGACTGACTCATACTAATGATGGTTGCAGTGGCTATTATAAGTCGAAGTGCTATTGCTATCCACCAAAGCATATTACATACAACAATACCTACATGTTTCCTATAGTGCAGGACATGATGGAATGGATTTAAATTAGATTTGGTTACATAGAAAAAAATCCATAACAATAAAAACAGTTGGGGAGGGGTCTCCCAAAGCCAAAAGAAATAGTTGGGGAGGGGGTGCTCCAAAGGAATAAAAAAGGTTGGGTCCCCCAATCAGTCCCCCAAAGATTGAAGTATTGGTAGCAGTGGTGGGATTCAAATTTTTTTACTACTGGTTCTGTGGGCGCGGCTTGGTGGGAGTGGCATGGTTTGGTGGGCATGGCTTGGTGGGTGTGGCAGGGGAAGGATACTGCAAAATCCCCATTCCCTCCCCACCCCACGAACCTGCTTTCCAGCTCCGTTCTTCTGTGCAGGGCAACCAAAGAAGACCCAGCCGATCAGCTGGGACTCAGGAGGTGGAGAATAGATGGGGGAGGGGCCAGTCAGAGGTGGTAATTCCTGGTTCTCTGAACTACTCAAAATTTCCGCTACCGGTTCTCCAGAACTGGTCAGAACCTGCTGAATACAGTCTCTTGAGTGGTGGGCTGGTCTTCACTGCATGAGATCAGGGCAAAGCTAGACAGCTCAATTTAGATTTCTGCATTGATCAGGGAGTTGGACTTAATACCTAAATGTCCCCTTTGGATTATAATTATAAGAATTGCAGCATATAGGACCCATTTAACCCTTTCATCTCTTGCTAAAGCCCAGAGAAGTTTTGTTCTTCAAAGTAGACAATTGTCACCAGAGGGACTTCTTTGGTGATTTAGAAAGAGAACATCAGGGAAGGGAAGGATTAATCTGCATCTCTGCTTCCTGCAGGGCAGATCTTCCCTGGGTTTGTTTGTTCTTTTTTTAAATGTGCCGTTTCCATTCCAAGGTAGATGTAGCTTCCCATCTATATTGGCCCTTAATTCAATGATGTAGGAAGTCATAAAAGATGAATGCGCCCTCAGAACTAGCTGTTCCCTAGTCAAAGGTGACTCTACTAACTCTGTGCAGCGGGAGGTGCCCTGCTCCTCAATTAAATATTCAACCCCCGGGGCTGAAATTCCCAGTGTGCAGTCAAGCTTATCTTAGCTGCAGCTGTCAGGCTTTTCAGTTGCAGGTGCCTTTGTGCAGATAGCAGACAATTACACGTTATCATCTCTGTTAAGATACGACAGTTTGGGCTGAATTATGCTTCCGCAACAGGTTCTGTAGTGTCCTCCTAATGCAAAGCAGATCTGGACAGATCTTGCAAAGGCTGATTAAGTGGTGATCTTTGACAAGGGGCTCTGGCTGCTGTGAAGTAATCAGACTCCTGGGATTTTGGCTTTTCAATCCCCCCGCCCAGCAATGTATTGACCACAAGGAAAAACACTTTAAAAAGGAGCAGCCCCAACAGGTACAACTGAGCCTAGGATTTAGGAAGTCCTTGGTTGGAATTTAATACAAGCCACCAATTATCTACCCATTGCAATTAACGATTAATAGTGCCTTAAACACCAACTCTTACACATTTATGTTTCCTGATTTGAATGCCTGAATTGGACTTCAGTAAAACTATTGCCATGGTCTGACTGGGTCCATAAATCATGCTAAGCTGTAGTGAGCTTTGTTAGGTTTTAGCTTAGCACAGAAGACAGGAATTAGGGGCTTTGTGTTGCCAAGGCATCCACAGCAATACCCCCAGATAATAGCACCATGCAAAACATTTGGAAGGATAATAGCTGCTCAAGAGCAAGCTATTCAAGCAAATGCGAACAAGACCGGAATTGAAAAAATCATCAAAATGATTCAAAATGCAGATTATGCAAAGAAGCAGAAGAAACAGTAGATCATACACACAGCTCCTGCAAAAAAAAAAAAAAAAAGATAGCACAAACTGATTATAAACAATGATGTAACATAGCCATCAAAATATGCGTCATCGGGACATCTGTAAAAATTTTCATGTGCCAGGAATGAATAAATTGGTGGGGACATATGGTTGAAAAAATAGTTGAAAATGAGCAGGTTAAAATATGGGATTTCTGCAAATGGTAAAATTGTGCACGACACACCATATTTAAGAAGAAAGTGTGAATTAGTGATGTGGCAATGCCAGGATATAATAATAAGACAGAGAATTGGAAAAGATCACAAAGTATTAAGTTCTGAAAACTGAAACTGAATGATTATGGCATAAAGCTGCCATAGTGTTCCCAGTGACTATCAGCATACTGGGTACCACATTCAAAAGCCTTGGACCATACTAAGAAAATCTGAGCATTGGCAAAATTTCCATCTCTTGATTGCAAAAGGCCATACTGCTTGGATCCACACATACACTATGGTGGGACATTATGAAATCCCATGATCTTGGGAAGAACTCACTGCAAATGAAGGCCAACACCAGCTAAAGAACTGGTAATTGTGATTTCTCATTGTTCTGTATATAATAATAATTTGTTATATTTCTGTGCCATCTGGCTCCCAATAACTCATAACGATTAAAGATATTACAATAAAACACAACAAATTGAAAAGCTGGCAAGCACAATGAAGTGAGTGGACAACTTCACAACAACCACAGAATGGGAGCCATCTGGATCTTGAGAAGCATCTCAAGAACCTCATTCCAGAGGGCAGCATTCACCAGAGATAAAAAGCCAGAGTCTGTGTGCTTGAGTATGAAGTTCTCATTGGTGAACTTCTCACCATAAATAGATTTACCACCTGTTCCATTATGGCGGGTAAAGTCACCACCCTGAACACACGAATCCAGGAATGACTCTGTGAAAGCATGATCCCTTGTAACCGAAGCCTTTCTCCCCAGTGCTCAACACACAGACATTTTCTGCTGTCTTTGGAACTGTGTCTGCAAACAGCTTGAAGGTGATGCGCCAAGGTGCTGTCCATCAGCGGTGACATCGAAAAACACAAGAGGGTTAGGCATAGCTGGGGGAAATGCATTGCATGAGTGAAATGTAAGGATTAAAAAAAAAAAAGCATGGCACCCGCCACAGACAAGGACCAGCAACCACAGCTCCCACACCAACGAGTGCGGCACAGTGGCAAGTTATCCCACGTCGAGTTGTCTGTGGCAAACTGTCCCACAATGAATTGGCTGTGACAAGTTGACCCATGGTAAGTCAGCTGAGACAGACAGAATGAATCAGTCAGGGTGAGTTTTCCTAAACCCTCCAGCAGTTATGCAGTTCAGAATCACAATACATGCCTGACTAGATGCATAAGACATCACTATTAAAAATACAACAGACCCTGCTAAAAGTCTTTTTTGCAGGATGCTGAAGACATCTATGAGATATCTGGGAGTCAAGTTATCAATTTGTTAGATGACAAATCTCATTGGAAATTCGTTATAGCGGTCATATATACAAACACACGTCTTCTTTTTCTCTTTATCAAAAGCAGCTTGTTCATCATTTGAATTCAAAGTCAAAGCAAAAAAAAAAAAAAACAATTGGAAACGAGAAGAGCTTATAAAACACATCACACACACAGCCTTCAAACATAGTAATTGCTCAGATCAAAAGCCTGGGTTTTTTTCCCCCCTATGTTGGAAAAGAACTGATTTGCATGTTTCCTTAATATTTGGGCATTCTCATTACAACTCTCAAAGTGTCACTCAAGACAAAAAGCTGTGTGTAGAAATGAAAGTTCATTACTATTATTACTACAGTAGTATTTGCTGAAATAATAAGACAAGGGGATGATTAAAGGAGATGACTGAAGAAAAAATGTGGCAAAAGGAGATAGATGTTCAAAATACCTCATTTTTCTATCGGAAACTTAAGTATCCCCATAGTATAAAATGCTCTTAAGCATATTTATCAAATTACTTTTCATTTACTGAAAAGTAAGTTTGCATTCTTCTAACTAATCTCAAAAAGTGAAGCCATATTTGGACAGAGACCACAAGGAAATCTCAGAGGAGAAGACTGGAATTGGGAAGTTGCATCAAAACGTCCTGTCAAAACACAGGAGCAAATAATCCTTGCCAAGAGAAAATTGTATGGACATATCCATGTAGCCCCCAGGAGTCCAGTTCAATTCAAGTGGATTTAATTTTTTTTGATAAATATATGGTAATTAGAATTTCAGCTTGATTACCTCCTGTCATTTCTTAGAACATTTTGCCTAACCATAAACCTACTATTCATTTAGCTTTGGATAACAGAGTGGACTATGTCTGCAGAATATATAGTCCAGCCATTGTTACCTATTGCATTTAATGCATTTCTTCTTAATTACAAGCTGACTCATTGCTTGCTAAGCCAAATTCTATTATGAATTAGCATGTTCTGCAAACAAAGGCCATTTCATGGCAGGATGCAGATTCCTTCAGAAATTTGGAATAGGACTCAGCTTCTTCCCAATTGCAAGTTCTGGGTATTTATAAAAAAAGCAGTGGGTTTTTTTCTTTTGGATCAGAGGTGGTATTCAGTAGGTTCTGACCAGTTCTGGAGAACTGGTAGTTGAAATTTTGAGTAGTTTAGAATACCACCTCTGACTGGCCCCACCCCCATCTATTCTCTGCCTCCCGAGTCTCAGCTGATCAGCTGGATCTTTTTTTGTTGCCCTGCACAGGACAATGGAGCTGAAAGGCAGGTTAGTGGGATGGAGAGAGAATGGGCATTTTACAGTAACTTTCTTCTGGAGTGTGGCGGGAATAGAGATTTTACAGTATCCTTCCTCTGCCATGCCCACCAAGCCACGCTCACAGAACCGGTAGTAAAAAAAAATTGAATCCCACCATTGCTTTGGATGTGCCATAGGACCATAAAATGGGTAGCCTGGTTCTTCCCACTCCTGCTTTTGTGACATGCCAGCTAGACTTGTATGAAGAGGCAAAAGTATAGCACGATACACAGCTTGCTGGCTTGTCATCACCACCATTGGGATTCTAGTTTTTAGAGAAGGCTCAAATACTTCTGATTCTACTGGCTGGGAAAAAAAAAAAACATTGGAGACAATCTAAAGCCCCCTTGCCCCTCTCCAGTTTTTTTTAACCTTTACAGAAATGCTTCTAAGACATTTTATCCTGAGATTCCGTGGTAGCCCTACCATAGAGTGTTTTGCTTCTTTCTTCTCACTTGTTATTCCACGAACGAACGAAGTTAGTCGTGTTTTAATTACAAGTCGTTCACTGTTTGTTGAAAGTGTGGAGGATTCTTTTTTTCGTTCTGGTTTCCCCCTTCCCCCTCTTTCAAGTAAACATTGATGGGTTTTGGCTAGCACAGGCTCACAGATGCACTCTTAAGTATTTTACAGTGGGAAATGGTTTGATAGTTCAGTGTGAAACCTAGGCCCTCCTTGTTGTCTGACAAACAAGCACTGGCTGTCTAAAACACTTCTGTGATTATCTGTTGACAAGACTGGACCAGTTCTGATTGATTGTTGCTTCTCTGCCAGGATTGTAGAGACATATAGAAGTAGATATGCCTGTACCTATAGCCAGAAGAGCACAGTTAGTTAGCCTCCTTGGTTTTAACTATGAATCCAGAAGATGTTAGGAATGAAAAGGCTGGTAAGTCTCCAGATTGACAAACTCAGATGGTTGAGGTTCTACAGGAAATTAAACAAGATAATTGCATTCTCCCAGGTACAAACAAATAAATGTATCCTAGGTTCCCTTTCATTTATAACATTCTTAAAATGTTTTGCAGCTTTGCATAGCACTTATGTAATGGATGGCATGGGTGACCTTGAAGAAAGGGGAGAAGAGATACCACTAAGAATAGAATGGGACAACTCGCCAGAGCTGACTCGTTGCAAACCAACACATCACAGTCAAATCATTGGGGGACAATTCAATACAGTCAATTTTTTAATTCAACAAATACAAAAGTTAAATTAATTTAGAAGAAAATGTGGCCAAAAATAATAAGGCCAGTCCAGAAATACAAGAGTTACAATAATTTTGATGAAAACATCGTCACCAACAATAAAAGTAACAATGAAATGATTAATACAGCATTGAATGATCTCAGATAACATAACAGATAATCAGAGTTGGAAGGGACCTTATAGGTCATCTAATCCAACCCCCCACCCAAGCGGGAGACCCTACACCATTTCTACAAATGGCAGTCCAATCTCTTCTTGAAAGCCTCAAGTGATGGCGTTCCCACAACTTCCAAGGGCAAGCTGTTCCATGGGTTGATTGTTCTCACTGTCAGAAAGTTTCTACTTATTTCCAGGTTAAATCTCTCCTTGTTCAGTTTCCATCCATTATTCCTTGTCTGGCCTACAGGTGTTTTAGAAAATAGCTTGACCCCTTCCTCTCTGTGGCAGCCCCTCAAATATTGGAAGTCTGCTATCATGTCTCCCCTGGTCCTTCTCTTTACAAGACTAGCCATGTCCAGTTCCTGTAACCGTTCTTCATATGCCTTAGTCTCCAGTCCCCAAATCATCGTGGTTGCTCTTCTATGTACTTTTTCTAGAATCTCAACATCTTTTTTATAATGTGGTGACCAAAACTTGATGCGGTACTCTAGGTGTAGTCCTACTAAGGCTTTATAGAGTGCTATTAGTACCTCACTTGATCTTGATTTTATCCCTCTATTAACAATTTAGGATTGCATTAGCTTTTTTGACTGCTGCTGCACACTGCTGGCTCCCATTTAGCTGGTTGTCCACTAAGACTCCAAGATCCCTCTCACAGTTACTGCTATTGAGCCTGGTTTCACCTAGTCTATATGTGTACTTTTGGTTTTTCTTGCCTAAGTGTGGGACTTTACTTTTCTCTACATTGAATTTTGTTAGATACAGCCCAATGTACTAGATCCATCTAGATCCTGAGCCTATCTTCTTGGGTGTTAGCTATTCCTGCCAGCTTAGTGTCATCTGCAAGTTTGGTAAGTTCCCCTTCTATTCCCTCATCTAAATCATTAATGAAGATATCTCGTGATGAGATGTCCCATGGCGAGTTTGCTGCAGCAAATTGGCAATGGGTGAGATGTCCTAGACCCCATTTAGAAAACCATGAGACAAGATGGACAGGAGCCCACAGTTGCTTAACTTTCAGAAGAGGAAACGGAAGAAGAACCTGCCTTAATGGAGCAAGCAGTTAAAAATGAAGGCTGGGAAGTTTGTACTTCCAAGCTTGCAAGATTCTATTAATGTAGCCTTGCAATAAAGTAGAATCAACTCATTTAGACAAATTTCCTGTCTGGTTTACCCAGGAAGGCCCATAGCTTTATTTTCTAAATGTACATTTATCTGTCTTAGTGGTATCTATCTTATTAAGTGGCATATATTAATCTCTAGCATCACCTCTTTTGCATCCAATATACTAGAATACCTGGTAAAGCATCTAAGGAGGTTCTTTCCAGTATCCTGCTGTAACTTGGGATTGTAATTGAATAGTTAATTCAAAGGAAAAGTGTTAACCCTTCAAGGCCCATCACGGACATACAAACCTTGAAGTGAATTATGATTGATCTTTCACAGTTTAACTGGCAGTATGAACAGTTGACATTTAATTACTAAAACAGCGTGTCTACCTGACTTATGGTAAATAGTAATAAATAATGCAGAGGATTTGAAAGAACTTGGCCAATGTCTTCCTGAGGTCTAAAGCAAGTATACTACAGATAAAGCGAATTTTTAAAAAATAAAAATTGCACAAAGGATGGTATAAATAATTAAGCCCATGAAGGGGAAAAACTTGTGGCTTTTTGATTGCTGCTTGCTGTTTGACTTGGGGGGACAAAGAGAACAAGAGAGTAAGAGCTCATTACTTAAGTAATTTTAAATAAATAAAAATAAAGTCTATGGTTTGGAGTCAGTTTTGATTCCTGGCAATTGTCTGAATAAGTCTCTGCAGTTTTCTTGGCAACATTTTTGAAAGTACCGTATATACTCGAGTATAAGTCGACCCGAATATAAGCCGAGGCACCCAATTTAACCACAAAAAACTGGGAAAACTTATTGACTCGAGTATAAGCCGAGGGTGGGAAATGCAGCAGCTACTGGTAAATTTCAAAAATAAAAATAGATACCAATAAAAACTTTCACTAGGACAGTTGAGAATAAGTTTGATGTTCACAATTTCCTCTTTGAAAGAGACCAGTAAATAGGGAACAAGAAGATGAAGAAAAAGAAGTGTGTTTTTTCACACTTTTCACACTGCAGTGAACAAAAATGGCATCATAGGAACAGGCTTATTCTCAGTCCAAAATTTGTTTCTGATTTCTTCCCTGATTTAAGGGAAATTTGGGAAATGATCTCACTATCATGAAAGGTTTAATTGATTCACTAACCCAAAAGATGATGATGATGACAGTGGGAGGCAGGAGTCACTCTCTCCCTTGCAAGAAAAAAGCAAGAGCCGTTCTTATGATCTCTCCCTCTCTCTCTCTCTCCCCGTAATACAGTCAAGCCCTTTCCAGCACGCGCGATCTGCCTTCGTTACTTTGCACCTTGCAAATGCAAAATCCTGGGGTTTTTGCATTTGCAAGGTGCAAAGCGGCGGGGGGGGGGGGGAGCGGTTGTTTGGAAAATAAGATAATGATCTTAAAGTTTATAATGGAAGGGTGAATAGGAAGACTCTCCCCCCCCCTGCCTTCACTCTCCCCCGCTCTGAAACAGAGAGCAGGGTCTCGTATCTCACAACTCCTGGAGTGGGACCTTTTTGGAAGGGGCAGAAAGGGAAGGCGAGGACGCGCCAAGTTTTGAGTTGCTTTGGAAAGCGCCAGAGCCGGAGGACCGCACGAAGACCCCCCACCCCCACCGCTACAGCCTCTCTTCAGGCCCCCGTGGTCGCGTCTGGACTCCCCAAGTGGGTCCCTTTCAATTGGCGGCTCTTTTTTTTTTTTTGCTCCGATTGGCCCCCGCGGCTTTCATTCCGTTCCTGAGGAGGGAGCCCATGGGGTCTCCTCCTCTCGCCAGCAGGGGGTGGGGGGACTCCTCCATTATCGTCCGGGGAACCGTCCTTTCCCACCCGCGATACGCTTGGCTGCCCGGCCCCACCTGATCGCCCTCCCGGTCCGGGCTTGCTTCCCCCACCCCCTTGGTGGAAGTGCCATCCGAGGATACCGAAAGCCCTTCAGGAGCCCTGGGCGAACGGTTTGGGGCTGAAGGTGGGGAGGGAGGGAGGCCGATCATTTCCTGCCATGATTTTGCCTGGTTTTAATCCTGATCCTTGAGGGCAAAACCGCGTCTGGAAGGGGTTGCGGCATCATCGCGGGGCTCTTGAAGCTAATCCTGGTTTGTTCATTCCTGTTCATTGGAGGAGACCGTGGCTTGGTCGAGGTTGTGGGGGGGGAAAGAGGATCGGGGATCTCAGGCTGTTTATGTCACTGGAAAAAGTGACCATGGCAGCATCCTTGTGATCACGTCAGCAGGATTTGGATGCTTGACCATTGGTTCATATTTGTGACAGGTACGGTGTTCTCCCCAGATTTTGTGAACACTTTTTCAGACCTTCTGATGAGTGAAGTTGATGGGGGAAGCCAGATTCACTTAACAGCCAGGTTACTAAATGAACAACTGTGATGATTTCCGAAGCGCTGGCCGAAGTCAAGAGTTTTTCGCCTTTCCTCACGTGAAGTCAGCCCATTTTAGAAACTCACCCCCGACAATCCGCCCCCTCCACGCACACAGACGGACACACTTTCGTCCCACGCAGTCTGTTCCTCCGGTTGGACAGATTCTCGAGCTCTGGAGCCGCCTAAAGTTCCCGTCCTCCTCCTCCCTCCTCCTCATTGTTTTGACTACTTTTCCTTTCCTTAAACCCCTCCCCAGAGAAATTGCCGCTTTTGCGGAAGAAGAACTCAAAAGCTCGTTTCTGCGCGAAGGGCAGGCAGACTTTTGGCTAAGCAGCTCTCCTCCTCCCAGTTCCTTTTACCGAGCACTACCCCAAAGCGACGCAAAAACTCGCAAGCAGAGAGTCCCCACCAAGTTCACACTCGCACCTTCGTTTTTTATTCCAAACTCAGGTGGAAGCACGGGGGTGGGGATGCGGGGTGTGGTGGGGGAGGGGGTGTTGTTGCTCCAAGACCCTCGTTAGGAAAGCGAGCAACTCCCTCCTCGCTTCCAGCCAATAAATCTTGCCCAGAGGAGTGGCAAGAAACGCTCGAGGAAGCTACTTTGCCTCCTCGCTCTTCCAGCCCTTTAGGACACCTCCTAAAGGAAAGGAGAAAATAAAAGACAGCGGGGAGGGAGGGGGGCACAAAGCAGCCCAAACGCGTAGCAGTGGAAGGAAGGCGCGCTGGTGCGAGGAAGGGAGAGAGAGAGAGACACACACACACACACACACACACACAGAGAGAGAGAGACAGACAGACAGACACACACACACACACACTCACTTCACCACTTTGCACCTTGCAAATGCAAAATCCTGGGGTTTTTGCATTTGCAAGGTGCAAAGCGGCGGGGGCGGATCCCGCGTGCTGGAAAGGGCTTGACTGTATTACGGGGGGAGAGAGAGAGAGAGGGAGAGATCATAAGAACGGCTCTTGCTTTTTTCTTGCAAGGGAGAGAGCCGCCGCCACCACCTCCTCCTCTCCCTCCTCCCGAGTGAGTCTCCCCCTCAGTTTCCCCTGAAGGATCTTCCGTCGCTTTTGCCTTCTCCCTACATCTTCCCTCTGTTAAAATCCCTCCCCACACACACACACACTTATTTTCGGTCGGATAGATTTCGTGTCTGAGCATTCTCACATGGCGGTGGGTCATTTTTTTTTCAGAGGGGAATCTGACTGGAGTATAAGCCGAGGGCGGTTTTTTTCAGCACAAAAAATGGGCTGAAAAACTCGGCTTATACTCGAGTATATACGGTAATTAGCATTGCCTTCTTCCTAGGGTTGAGAAAGAATGACTGGCCCAAAGTCACCCAGCTGGATTTGTGTCCAAGGCAAGGCACAACGTGAACTATTGATATCTAGCCCAGTGTTTTTAACACTAATGGGAAGATTCCATTCAATTTGTATACAATAATCCTGTGTGATTAGTAAGATTGAAAGCAAGTGGATCAAAGACATCTACTGAGGTCAACTGATGAATGGGAACGGACCTCAGTCTCCTTACTCTCAGCCCAAAATCTTTGTAGTTTCACCCTACATGTTTGTATGCACCATTGATTTTAGATGGTGTACAAGTCAGCACTATATGATTGCTGTATCCTCACTTACTTTGCTTATGGTATCTCAGATTTCTGTTTCAAATTCTCATAGATTACATTCTCTAGTATAGAGAACCAAGCATGATTCTGAATTAATCCATGTTCAGGATACATGCAGTGCTGGGATTCAATTTTTTTTTACTACAGGTTCTGTGGGCATGGCTTGGTGGGCGTGGCTTGGTGGGCATGGCAGGGGAAGGATATTGTAAAATCTCCATTCCTACCAGACTCCATTCTTTCCCCACTCCTGGGGGAAGGTTACTGCAAACTCCCATTCCCTTCTCAACCCACTAACCTGCTTTCCAGCTCCATTTTCCTGTGCAGGGCAACAAAAGAAGACCCAGCCGATCAGCTGGGGCTCAGGAGGCAGAGAATAGATGGGGGCGGAGCCAGTCAGAAGTTCTCTGAACTACTCAAAATTTCCGCTACTGGTTCTCCAGAACTGGTCAGAACCTGCTGAATACCACCTCTGCATGCAATATATATTGAACCAAAAGCTTACAAAATAAGATGGCTTTTCACAACACAGACATATACAAATAAAGATATGCAATAAAACCAAGATTCATAGATTATACAAATGCAGCTGCTAGATTTGTATCTGGCCTGATTAAGCATATTGTGTAAATGCCGCCAGTGAGTAAAATACTGGTTTGGGTGCCCATATTGAACATTTTTAGACTGTCTGGTAAAAGTTGTTTCCAGTCCCCTCAATAGATATCCAGATATTTAATGGAAGTTGTATACAACTTATTTCTCTTCCTTGTTGCTCCTCTCTATCAGCCCCCAAACCAAGAAAGACACATGGTTATTCTTCCAAGCTGAATTATTTATAGTTTCACACAGACAGACACCATCTTGCCAGACTGAAGATCTGCATCTACAATAAATTCTATGTACTATCAAGAAGGGGCTGTCTTTACACTCTTTCTCTCACACAAAATATCTGGACTGGGTTGAATTAGAACAGTGCTTCTCAAATAGGGGGGCGCGAGGCTCCGTCAAGGTGGGCGCGTTTGACCTCGGAGAACATGCTTTTTTATTTTTATTTTATTTTATTTTGATACTATTTATAGTCACGCGGGGGCGCGAGATGTTTTATTCTTACTAGGGGGGGCATGACAGAAAATAATTGAGAAGCACTGAATTAGAACAATCAATTCCCCCCAAAATAAAGAAACATTTGCTTGGCATATTCTGAAACATGTAGAGTGATATGCACAATTATCTAAAACAATCTTTTGAAATGAATTGCTGGCACATGCCACCATATCCAGGTCTTCTGAAAAATTCTAGAATAGAATTTTGTTCTAAGAGAACAAAATTGTGAGCACTTTAAATACAACCACATTTCAGGGATATGGATGAGAACATGAAATCTGATGAGTTTTGGCACTCATACTATTTCGCTCCTTTTTGTTGGTGTATAATTCTTGAGCAACTGAGAAGGTATGCAAAATTAACACCAATACTGCATCTTTAGAGCAAGGCCCTAGGAGACCATTAAATCCAGCCCCTAAAATTATTTCAATGCTTCACTGCCAAGTGAAATGCAGAAAACATTAAATTATAGATTTGCTATAAATACTAGTCTTCACCTAATCAGGGGGGCCATTCTGTACCCTTTGTTTTCTCACTTAATATTATTAATGATAGGAGCCCATATGTCAAAAGATTTAGAAAGCTGACTCACAGGTCCAAGACCAACTCTGAAATAAATAAATAAATAAATTGTATTGTAAAAGGTGACAAGGGACAATGAAAACTGTCTGTTATACTTTCTTTGGCATCTCTTTTTGTCATTATTCTTTTTCAACAAGAGTTGAAATCATGTCTCATTGATTATCATGTGGTCTAAAATGCAAATGCATGTCAGCCTGCATTAAGCTAATATTGTTCCTTACGCCATTCCCACCGGGGCCTTCTATGCTGCAAGTAGGTCACTAGAGATCTAAACATTGCATTTCCTTCCCTTTCTTTTCTTTTTCTTCCCTTCTGTTATATCTGCCTGCAGTTGGAATGTGTATATTTACATTCAACAAAAGGATCAAAACCGGGCTGGCATTTTGCCCTAAGGATGAATTATTTTTCTGGCTTTTCATTAGCACCAACTAAGATATTTTCCTTTGAGATGGAGAAGTAAATAAATGAACTGAAGTCTTCTTTTTAATTGTTATCTGAATGAGGATTTTCTACCTAGTTCTATACTCAAGGCAGATTGCACCATAAATCATTAAATAATATAAAATCAGATATGAAACTACATTATACTGTGGCAAATTATAGCCCTGTTAGCTCAAATTGCCTATAATTACTTTGGATGGTGCCCATAATTTAGATCGCACAATTCTTGAAATATAAAGCAATTCCTGAAACTGGGAGGGGAAAAAAGTTTTATAGAAGATGTTTCTATTATGGGAAGATGTATATGAAATGTAAGAAAAAATTCCTTGTGAAATATTAATGTTCATGAAGTTTTGAAAGGTATAAAAATGATTTAATTATGAGACAAAATTAACTTATGATATACCGTATGCAAACTTGTAGCTGACAAGTCCAAGCAATATTATCTATTCCTAGACTAGAAAATTGTCCCAGATCATGCTACAAATTTGGTTTCAGTTCTACTAATTGAATTAGACATTTTAAATGGCAATTCATTGTATATTGGACAAGAGAGGCTTAGCAGAAAGAAAAAGAAAGAGTGGCAGAGCTTCTGCCTGGGCCAACAATTTGGCAGAGAAACTTCCTAACAACTCCACACATTATATACAACACCACTGTCTAGTAGGAAAACATTGTGGCTGTTTTCATAGAACTGACAGTCAGAACTAAGCTGAAAGGAGAAGGGCAGATCTGTAGAACAAGCTAGTTTAAACTAAAATTTAGTGGAGTTGTAAGGCTGTGGGATACTTCAGATTTAATTTTTAAAAGTTGCTTTGATCTCATTTGGGATAACGTCCAACTGCAACTTATTAAAACAGTCATGTCTTCTTTTCCATGACAGGTACAGAGAATGTTGCAGAATCCTGGGAAAAAAGCATAGCTGTTTTAATAAATTGTAGACAGATGTTTTATTCATACTCCTGCAATCTCTAAAGCATTTTTTCAAATTATTTCCAAAATGTTCTATAGACCCACTAGTTTATAGCTAAATGTGTTGTGGAAAAGCAAACCATTGTGTTAGCCTGTTATGCGAATCAGACATGAGTTATAATATGGTTTATTTCTTTGGACATAGCATATTGTAAAAGCGCAACCCAGTGTGTTGGCATAACAAAACTCTGATGTCAACATAATGCAATTACATCCTTACTGGCTGAAGCTCCTGAATTATTCACAAAGAAATAAATAGGATAGAACAGTCTTTTAAGACTTGTTTATTCTGATTTAAATGCTGATTAAAGTGTGAACCCTTAGCAGCATTTTGGCAATATAGAAGAAGAGCTGAATTTTATTTATTTATTTGTAGATTGATTTAATTTAATTATCTGTATTCTCATCAGGCTTCCAACAGAGAGTGCAGGGCTTAATAAAATAGAGCAATGCCTAAGTGTTTGGCAAGGGGAAAATCATAAACAATGAGATTAGAGCAAATGAATGACAACGGTCATTATGCCAAATGATGCCATTTGAAAACATTGCTGCTGATGTTATAGAATTCCTGACATTAGACAATTAATACATGCCAAGGATAAATTGTAGTTCTACCAATGATGGAATCAAGCTTCTTGATAAATAGTAATCAAGCAGTCAATATACAGCAACTTCCTTTGGAATATCTTTTGTTTCACATTAGCTATATTTAGGACAATGTGTCAGAGGAAGCTAATACTAGTTTCTAAATATTGCCTTTTCTCCTTTTGGATGTGGGGAAGGGTGTTGGTATTATTTTGCATCAAATTATTTTTCAGGCCGGTCTATTTGTTCTGTGCAGCACCCAGTCAAGTGGCAGCCCCCAGACAGTCTTCACCAATCTTTGTTAAGCAGTATCAGAGTTGATTAGTACTGGGTTAAAATACAACAAGGTATGTGGGTAAGGAAGGACACGGTGGCTCACTGGCGAAGACGCTGGGCTTGTCGATAAGAAAGGTTGGCAGTTCAGTGGTTCGAATCCCTAGCGCCATGTAATGGAGTGAGCTCCCATTACTTGTCCCAGCTTCTGCCAACCTAGCCATTCAAAAGCATGTAAAAATGCAAGCAGAAAAATAGGGACCCCTTTGGTGGGAAGGTAACAGTGTTCTGTGCTCCTTTGGCATTTTGTCATGCCAGCCACATGATCACAGAGACGTCTTCAGACAGCGCTGGCTCTTCGGCTTTGTAACGGAAATGAGCACTGCCCCCTAGAGGCAGAAACAACTAGCACATATGTGCAAGGGGAACCTTTATCTTTACTATGTGGGTTGGTTTAGGAAGTAAAATATGGTGGAATCTCTTGCTAGACTGGAGGGAGTTGTTAAGAGGGGACCAAGGTTAAAGTTCTTGCACTACAGAAAGGAGCACAGGCCTGATCTCCTCCAGAATTCCTGAATCTTTTCATTCACAAGGGAATGTGATCAAGTCTGATGACATTCTTCTAATATAAGTGACTAATAATAAAGCTGTTGCTTGAGACTATTCATGGGTGGTTCTTGTTGCTTGCACCTGACATAAAAACATAAAGTAAATGTAAACAGTAGAAGAAGCCTAATTATATATGTACCTTTTCCAGTACATTTTCACAAAACTGTCTTTGCTATCTCTAGGTGTCAAAATCAAGTCAAGGCAATCTTCATCTTTAGAATGATATTATGTCAATACTACCATATGTCATGTGTTTTTTTTGTTTTTTGTTTTGGTTTGTGGCTAACATTATTAGGGGACCTGAGCAGAGACAGAACTGGCCTTGTGTTGGTTTGTTTCATATTATCACCCCTGTGTTTGTGCCTTTATAAGGTGCCTTGATTTAGTGGGCAAATCACAATTTTAGGAAGCAGAGTGTCATGCCCCTGTTGGAATATGATTCGGAGGGAGAGACCGAGCAGCTGACAGGAAATAGGAGTGTGGCTCCATTGGCTGTGGAAGAAACTGGGGAAGGGCACAGTCCAGCTGGGCAGAGCAGAGCAGAGGTAGAGCAAGGGAGAGGGAATTCACAGAAAGACCCAGGCCCACCCTCTCTTCATCCTAGGGCACGCAAGGAGAAACAGAGAAGGGAGCAACATGAGTTGCATGGCTTACAGGGGAGGAAAGGACCCTAAAAAAAACCAGGTTCTTTTCCAACTTGCTTTTGCAGGCTTTTGGTTTTTAAAGTTTCCAGCAAGCAGCTTCGTTTTATTTCCTCTACTATTAAATGATTTGTTCTTCTTGAATTCCAGATTTTTCCCCATAATCTCCTCCATCACCATGAATCAAAGACATCAATTTTTCTTCATTCAGCCTTTCTGATGGTTATTTCAAGCCACATGTAAATGTTGCCTTACTTTCCCTCTTTTACCAAGGAAACAAATTTGATCTTTGGTATTGAGCTACAGTACAGTAAAAGCATATTTCCATCACAGATCCAATTTGGGCTGCAATCCAATGCTTATGTATTGGAAAAAAGTTCAGTAAAATATTCTGAGTACAGTGAAACATACTTGTGAACAAACATAAGCATATTCTCAAATACTTGAAACATGCACACAACTCCATTCTTAAATACTTTAGGGTTCTATGTAACTCATACCATTGTACCTTATTCGTGCCAGAATTGGGTTCACCCCAAAATACATTACTAGTGGATCAACCCAGTCCTGTTAAGCATAGCTGGCAAACTATAATACAAAAAATATGCAAAGCTGACAGCCAAATTTCCTAAAAAAAGAAGACCTGTGCGCAATTAACTTGCTAAAGAAATTACACAGACAATTATCTTATATTTGGGGTAATGAGGAAATACCATCTCATTAAATTGATGTCTTGAAGAAAGTAAACAGCTACTTTCTGTTTGAACCTCATTTATGTAATGAATTGTATCTGGATGTGTAATATGTTTTGAAGGTTGATGGATACCCTCTAGGGCATGTGCCAATTTAAAATGTGTCTATAGTTAAAAGCTTCTATTTAAAGGGCAGTGTTGACACAATGGACATATTCCCTCTTGGGAATAATTTAAATGTTAATTGCTATAGGACTCAACTCTAAGCTCTGATATTTTTTTTTTTTTGCTGTCTGTTCCGATGCTAGCAAGAAGTACATTTCTGAGCCACAAATCATCAGAAGTTGTTATCCCGTGAAGCAGTCTTGAAAAATTTGGTACCAATTATTCTCTCTTGTAAATCCCAGGTCTCAATGATATTCAATCTTATTTAGATGTTTGGGGTAATGCTATGCTGAAAAGGGTGTTACAGTTTCTCAAAAATATTCTGGTCCTTCAAAGAGTGCCTTTGGTTTTTCTACTTTATTCTTGGAGTAAAAAGGGCTTTATTTGGAATGGTTTTGGGGCAAACTGCAACAACTTGTGAGCTTGATTTCACAATTAGGTCTCAAAGGTGCTTCTTCAAAAGCCAACTGGACTATATGTTTTCCTTGAGGAAGAAAGTAATCTGCTCCTCATCCAAAAATGCTTCATAATTGATGAAACCTCTTGGACTGTGCAGAGATGGATAGATTGACATTTAAAATAAAAGATAAAGGGGATACAGAGTACTATTTAACATGGGATAGGTTTTATCAATGGCTAGACATAAGAGGTAGAAGTTAGATGAAGAAAGATTATTGTTGAGTGCATGTAAAAGATGAATGTTGTCTATGACTATAAGCATGCTGGTTATAAGTGATATGTTTATAAATAAGCTAATATAACTATAAATATTGTTATAATTAGTATGTATATTATTATTATCACTATTAGCATATCTGTTGCTTATTTCATAAAATGAAGTGCCTGGACAATACACTGTATTCAAAATATTATATATAAATAAAAATATTATAAAAGAAAAAGAAAAAGCATCTTTGAGACCACTATGACCTGGATGACTGAGAATCTCCATAGTCATTCACAATTATATATTGATATTTGTATTGGATGTTAGCCCTTTTGACAATTGACATGTAAAAAAGCATTTACTGTAATAGGGCCTTGTTTCATACTTACCTAAATGAGCCATAATCCATTCACAGATCCATAGTGTTGGTTCTGACTTAACACAGACATTCCAATTGGGTCAAGAATCATTATTTTGAAGTCCTCCCAAACATCCTATATATCAGGGGTCTTCCAACTTGACAACTTTAAGACTTCAACTCCCAGAATTCCTCGTCCAGTCATGTTAGCTCAGGAATTCTGGGAGTTGAAGTCCACACAAGTCTTCAACTTGCCAAGTTTGAAGACCCTTGCTGTATATTCTTGTACCAAGAGAGCATTGGCAAGGATGTCTCACATCACCAGTGCCTTCCTCATAGGTCAGGAGCAGTAGGAATGACATGCCTTCTATTGTCAATCAGTGTTTGGAAACTATTCGGTAGAGGCCTTGGCAGTAAGTTCTGCAATTAGAAAGGTTTGCAGTTTTGAACTACTTGGTCTTTCCAGTTGTTTTACTTGGAGATCTAGATTGGAAAAGCTAATTAACTTTGTGCACAATAGGTATGTGTGAGGTGAAGTGAAATTTCCTGTGAATTGATTGAATGGGTCAATTAAGTCCTGTTTTGTGTTCCTGTAACACTGTAATTCCTTCTCATTGGTTCAGTTCAGGATCAATATGTGGAAATATGGCCAGGATGGTCAATTATTTTCCAAGCAATTTCTCTCCCTCTCTCATTCTGCTGTTCCCACTAAACAACACATAAAGCTAGTGTAAAATCTGTAAATACTGTAAAATCAAAGGCAACAGGGTTGATAAGAGGAGATTGCAACTCTTATATTTTTGTACTCAATGGTGATACTTTTTGCCCAGAGAATAACATGATTAAAAGGCTGATTTTAAATCTGTCCTCCCCCCCCCCCGCCACATTGGACTTTGCAATGGAAGAATATTTATAGCTGGAGAAAAGGACTTTTTGAATCTTTTTGGATTAAGAGTATAAAAATGAGCTTCTAAAGCAAGGGCCTTCAACTTGGCAAGTTTAAGACTTGTGGAATCCAACTCCCAGAATTCCTGTCCTAACATGACTGGAGGAGGAATTCTGGGAGTTGAAGCCCACAAGTCTTAAAGCTGTCAAGTCTGAAGATCTGTGTTGTAAAGGTGCAGTTCAAAACATTCTTTATCAAGCCTTGATTTTCTCCCTGTTCAACCTCCTACTATTGATTCTAATTTAGGCAAGGTAAATCCTTTTTAGGGTGTGAGATACAAAGAGCCAATGTGAAAGAAGAGTTTTGTAGGAAGGATACCAGTCTTGAGTAATTATGGAACTTCTCAATAGGCAGTCTCAAGAAGAGGTAAATTGTGTCATATCCAGGAATTCAAAAGTTGTTGTATCTTCTAACCTCACTGACCATTCCAGATATGTTGGAGAACAACTCTCAGAATTTGGATTCTGTCCATTGCATTTTAAAGATCTCGAAGCCCTTTTTTTCAAGAACACAATTTTAATAATTTTTTCTATCAAGTCTGAATGATCAAGAGTCCATACATAGTGCTATTTCCCCATATGATCATCTTGAGTGAGCCTTGCCATTCATTCTAATACCAACCATTTGATTTAGTGATCCTTTCTCAGCATGGATTTTATTAAACTTGGCCATATTTCTTGTAAGATTTTTAAAGAAACACAATTCTTAGAATTCTCCAGTAAGTCAACCAGATTTCTTTTCTTTTTCTTTTTAATGCATTCACTGAAAAAGCCATACTATGTGAAGAACATTTATGTTACTGGCTCAGGGCACTATTGGAAGCATTTCAAGGAAAAGACTTCAGATTAAATGTCCTTCTGTTTCATTGCCCTGTTCTTGCATGATAAATGGGAGGCATTTAAGCTTTTTTTTTTTTTTTTTCCAGAGAATGGCTGATGAAATGGAGATAAAATGTGGAGAAACAGAGGCATAGCAATACCAATATTCCAGCAATCACTTTTCTCCCAGAAAGTTCTTGGGAAGGATGCCATAAGCAGAAGTGGGGAACTATGGCTCCTTTATGACTTGTGAACTCCAACTATCAGAATTCCTGCTATGCTGGCTCAGGAATTCTGGGAGTTGAAGTCCACAAGTCATAAAGGGGCCATAGTTCCTCAGCTCTTCTATTTTTAGATGGCTTCCAGCAGAAAATAAAATGGAGGCTGTCAGCTGGTGCCTACTGGGAGGAATTATCTTTAATCCTTGATAACATTTTCCATCAGTTGCACTTTTTTCAGCCTCCAGCATCTCAGGGCTGTAGTCAAGATGGCACCCATGACGGTGTGATTGAAACTCTGCCTCTCCTTTTTTTTTTTTTTTACACATAATGTATGTTAAAGTGATGGGACTTTGATCATATAATTTCTCTGATTTTCTCTCTTCATATGGCCCTGATCTTCAGGGTTCCTGTTAACCAGGGATCTTCAAACTTGACAGCTTTAAGATTTATGGACTTCAACTCCCAGGATTCCTCCTCCAGTCATGTTAGTTCAGGAATTCTGGAAGTTGAAGTTCACAATCTTAAACTAGCCAAGTTTGAAGACCCTTGCTATTAACACTAGTTCTAACTCTCCAACAACAACAACATCACATAGACCTTTCAAAATACTTGAGAATGTATGTTTTATGAATGGCCATGTATGTTATGGCTACCATTTTATGAAGGTACCAGCCTCTCCCATCCTCAACAGCCAATTTGTAAGAAAATATGCACCATGCTTTAGCATTCCAAATGTATCCACTGTTGTGTAATATTTAATAGGTTATAGTTTGATACAATTTTAATGCAAGTCTTGCTTGCATTATCGTTATTGCATTCCAACTGATCCAGCAGGCAACTTCTTGAAGAATGGAAAATATACTCTTTTTTAAAAAAAGAAAGGGAGTCATGTTCTGAGACAGAGTAACTGAGGATTAGAGACGGGGCTTTGCAAGTTATTAGTCTCATTTTCTTTTCATTGGCCACTTAAAGGCATCTGAAAATGGAATGTTTGTCTCCACGGAACAAGGATTTGATTCAGCAATGCCGTGTCCGTTTCTCATTTGTGATGGGGATATGAGTGTGCAATTAGGATCTTTATGAAAAAGAGGTGGGGGGAAAGAGGGAGAGAAAGAAAGATACAGTTCAGTTACCCATACTTCAGTTCTGACTGATTGTAAGATAAAATGTGTTTAAAGTTCTTGATAGTAATAATGCTGTCACAGATTGTAAGATAAAATGGGTGCATTTAAAGTTCACTACTTTTAAAGTCTACCTCTTCAGTTAAAAAGCCTTTGTATGACAAAATAAAATACACATTGTTGTGAATGCATAAAGGTTTAATAAAGTTATCTTGAGCTTGGAGTCAAGTGCAGGGTCTGGCCCTGCACTTCTGATTGGCTGTTAATGGCAGGATCGGATTGGCCCGTTCAGGGGAATCTGATTGGCCATTAACGGGGCATTCATATTGGTTAACAGAGCTAGCGCTCCTGGATTGTTATTGGTTAAATAGTTATTGGGTTGCCTATATAAGGAAGGCTATAGCGGCCATCCAGTTTGAGCTGTCACACCATGTAAATAAAGAGTTGAAGTTCACCGTTCCACAGGCTTGTCTCCATTCTTTCTCGCCCATGCTCCAAACATAACACACATGTTACCAGTTTCTTTTCGTTGAAGTTCACCAAGACGATGGAGAATTTAGTGTTCTCCTGCTACTAACTTAAATGTTCTCCGTGTTTGCAGATACTGAATTGGGCAGTGACATCAGAGACTCTTAAGTGTTTTGAAGTTGCGGTGGGATCTGGGATTCACTCTACTCTGAATCCCTTTCATGTGCAAGAGAGAAAATAGCTGTACAGCATATCAAGGCCTTGGTTAGAGTTATTAGCTGATTAGTAACGCTCAGTCTTCATATGAAGCATATTGTTTCTGCCAGGAGTAGACAGAACTGAGTGGGTAACATGGGGCTGCTCTATATGAAGGGCCGTATCTCTCTAATTATATTTACAGTCCCATTAGATCTGGCAGGAAGGGCACATTCTAGGTCCCAGATGGCACGGTCTGAGTGCCATCTGTCAGGGCCCAGGAAAACAGCCTTTTCTACTGTGATGCTTGCCCCCTTTGGAACATTATTAGCCCTGAGATTAGATTGGTCTAAATCCTGTTGGGCTTTCAAAAGGACCTAAAGATACAGTTTTGTAACTGCGCCAGGAGATCTGTGTGTGTGTGTCTGGCTATGCTGATTTGTGCTGATGGCTTTTACCTGGCTATTGATTATGAGTAAGGTTTTTTTTTTTTTTTGCTGTTTTATTTTTTAAAAACTGTTTTTCATGGTGAGCTGCTCTGAGTCATGAGTTTAAAATGGGGTTCCATACAAATCAAAATCATCCATCCATCCATCCATCGGTTGTTATCAGATTGGTCTACTTGGAAGAAATATGTGATGGGTTACCCACAGGGTGTTCAGGTTGCACCTGTGATAGATTGTCCTATGAAGGGGAAGGGTTGTGGTGGACTACAGTGAAGTGGCAATTTCCCAAGAAGGAGGGAACACATTCCAAGGAAGGAGGAGAGGCAAACGTAGCCTGAAGCTAGATTGGAGACAGAGAAGTTAGAATAGTCACTCAATCTCTCAGGGTGTATCTGTTAAGATGAGTGTATATTGGTTTAGTCTGACAAGATTCTGTCAATTGGGCATAAGCAAATAAAGAACTGAACTTGGGCTGGATTACATGGTGTTCATGTAATTTGAGGATGAGGGTGAGGGACCAGGCATCTCTGGCTCAAAATGGTTGCCAACAGTGGATACATTTGGAATGCTGTTAAGGTGAGTGTTTATTGGTTTAGTCTGACAAGATGTTATTTCCTTGTTTTATGGATTGTCAGAGCCTCATGGAGTAGAATGTAAAGTCAGAAGCTATCCATACATTCCTTAAAAACAATGGGAGAGCTAACCTCTAACCCCTGACCCCAATCCTGCAGAAGGTGCATATTCTGATACAAGTTCTTATAAGATCTCATGAGATTTGATGTTCTCAAAGGTGTTCATGTAATTTGAGGATGAGGGTGAGGGACAAGTTCTGATACAAGTTCTTATAAGATCTCATGAGATTTGATGTTCTCAAAGGTGTTCATGTAATTTGAGGATGAGGGTGAGGGACCAGGCATCTCTGGCTCAAAATGGTTGCCAATCTTTGGTCTACCGGCTTAGAGTTGGTATATACTCCCATGTCTTTGCCTGATTTTGTCATTTTTACCTTAAGGAAATGTCAATTTCTCCCTTTCCTCCCCCATTTTGAAACAAGAGCATGGCCAAAAACCTATTCTTTTTTCATTGCTATCAAAGGTTATAGATTTTTTTTTATGAATTCCTGTTTATCCTTTCCCTATTTCATTTAGCAATAAATGTATTTCCCCATACAGGAAACACAGAGGGGATCCCTCATTGATGAGTCTGAAGGTTATTGAAAGAGATGCTGTGAAAAGAATGGAACCCATTAATGCACTTTTATTCAGCCCTCTCCCTGTTCTTTTTGCTTTGCATCCAAGGGAAGATTTTTTTTTAATTCAAGGAATGTAGGGCAAGTCTATTATTAAAATGATTTCCTTGATGGAACTGGGCACACACATTTAACACTGATAGAAAATGGTACAATTTTTCTTTCAGACAAAGAAACATTTCAAGCCAAAACAAAGAACTTATCTCTTGTCCATTGTGTTAATTCATTTCCATTTTATATTGGTTTCTGGCCATTACTATAGAACATGGAATCAAAGTGAGACAATTTTTATATATCAGGAGCATTTAAATGCATTCTGCCTCTCTATTTGAAATCTTGGTCTATGTAGTTATAATAAGGTTACTGCAGTGACTGTACTGTACTGTTGATTTTTTATTTAATTGGACATGACCAGCGCTATATGTTTCATGTATTGCCCCATGCCTTTAGAGCAGTACAGCAAGCTAAAATTAAAAGGCAATCTGTGGCTACTCAGACATTTAATTAGAGTTCCCAGGTGTTACTGTTATGTTCTGCACATGGGCGCAAGAAGTGGAGACGAGGCGATGAACAGTGAACTTCAACTCTTTATTTAGCATGGTGTAACAGAGCAAACCAACAGCCACAACGGCCCCTTTTTATAGGCAAGCTTTTGATTAAACAGCCAATGAGAAACGGGAAGCATTAGCTCCCTTAACCAGTGAGAGAGGCCCGTTAATAGCCAATCAGATTCTCCTGAACGGACCAATCCAATGTTGCTATCATCGGCCAATCAGAAGTGCAGGGCCAGAACCCTGCACTTTAAGGTTTTAATAATCTTTATTCAAGCACTTTTATTAATTCACAACACCCCTTCCCCCCCGGGTTCCGTTTAAGGGGTGCGGTGATGTAATCTTTGAGGTAGGCAGGTTGTTTTGATTGTCTATTAGATTTACGTTGTCCTCCCGATATTTGTCTATAGTCTTGTTGGGGCAGGACGTTTTCCGGTGAACAGGGTGCCTCCGGTTCTTCATCTAAAGTTTCGTTTCTGCTAATGTCCTCGGTGTCCCTTTGAGGCAAGCTTACCCCGGTCCCAGATCCTTCTTCACACGTTGTGTCTGAATGGTCATTTCTACCACTTGTGCTTTCTGCCGTTTCGAACTCAGCTTCCTCGGCATCTCCTCCCCCCTCAGTTTGGAAATCACCGGAGTCGCAGGCCCCAGACTGCACCCTTGAACGCAGCTGATCAATATGGCGCTTCCATATTCTTCCATCGCGACATTTTACTCGATACGATCTGGGTCCGGTTACTTGGATTACACTTGCCTCGACCCACAAGGGATCGTCAGAAAAGTTTCTAGCGAAAACTAAGTCGCCTATCTGGAAATTACGGCATTTCCCGCTGGATCTGTGTGGTTTTTCAGGTTCGTATGATGGGTGTAGTCAGTCGAGGTAGGAGCAGAGCTTTCATCCCATCAACAACTCAGCCGGAGTTTTGTTGGTGATGCTGTGTGGAGTGATGTGCTGAAGAAAGAGTATCCAGTTAATCTTATCTTCGATATCGCCATAGTCCATTTTGTGCAGAGTTTTTTTGACGAATTGTACCATGCGTTTGGCTCTTCCATTGGCCGCAGGATGCATCGGTGAAGTTTGCGCATGGCGAATACCGCGGTCTGCCAGATACTGTTCAAAGGAGAGTGCGGTAAACTGGGCCCCGTTGTCGGATACCAGAATGTCTGGTAGTCCGTGTGTTGCGAATAATCTGTCCAATTTCCTGATGACTGATTCAGCTGTACTTTTCATTTCATGGATTTCAAGCCAGTTCGAGTAGGCATCCACCGTTAATAGGAATGTATGTCCTTTAGTAGGTCCCACAAAGTCAAGATGAATACGGGACCATGGTCCCCTGGGTGTTTCCCATTCTGTCGGGTTTGCTTTCGGTGGGACATTGCTAACTTCCTGGCATTTGTAACAAGTCTTTCCCCAGTCTTCGATCTGCTTGTCGATGCCTGGCCAGAAAGCTTCGTGCAAGCGCTTTCATGTGCACGATGCCGGGGTGGCCCTCATGCAAGGTTTTCAGTACCGCTTGTTGTAGTCACTCTGGGACAACGACTCTATCTCCCCAAATGATGCAGCCCTTCTGGGAAAACAGTTCAGTCTGTCGATTTTTGAAAGGAATGTAGTTGTCAGGGATTTGGTCCAATGGCCATCCACGCTCTACCCAGCTGAGGACTCGTGCCAAAATGGGATCGCATTTGGTTTCGATCGCGATATCTCGAGCTGTCAGCGGCGGAGATTGAAGTGTCTCAATCTGAAGTGTTCTGACGGTTGGAGCTGGGTCGTCAACGGTTTCTGGAAGTGGTGCATGGCTCAATGCATCAGCGTGGGGAATGGCTTTCCCCGGGCGGTGTTGCAACTTATAATTATATGCAGCCAAGAATTCTGACCAGCGAGTCATTCTGGGAGATAATATATAAGGGGTTGGCTTATCTCCCGCTATTATCCCTAATAAAGGTTTGTGGTCAGTAACTATAGTAAAAACTCGCCCATAAATATATTCATGAAATTGTTTAATAGCAGATACAATAGCAAGAGCCTCTTTATCGATTTGACTATAGTTGCGTTCTGCTTTGGATAGCGTCTTTGAAAAATAGGCAACAGGGGCTTCACTACCATTTGGTAACACGTGGCTCAAAATGGCACCCACTCCGAACGGTGATGCATCACATGTAATCGTTAAAGGCAAAGTCTCGTTATCCTGCATTAAAACAGCATTGGAGGTCTATAAGTTTTTTACTTGTCGAAACGCATGTTCCTCTCGTCGCCCCCAAACCCAGGTTGCCTTTTTGTCCAACAAACGATGTAGGGGTTCGGCTACGGTTGCTTTGTGAGGCAGGAAAACGTTGTAAAAATTGATAAGGCCTAGGAAATCTTGGAGATCGGCCTTATTTCTGGGCCTTGGGGCGTTTTTGATTGCCCTAAGCTTAATATCGGTGGGGTGAATTCCTTGTTTATCGATTAAGTACCCCCAAAATTCTACTCTATCCATACATAGTTGACACTTGTTTTTTTAACTTTGAGACCCAAGTCTTTAAATTTCTGGAGGACCAACCCCAGGCGCTCCCTTAGAATTTCTCAAGTTGGAGCAGCAATTAAAACGTCATCAAAATATGGGACGACGCCTTTTATCCCCTGTAATAGTCTCTCCATCAAGCTTTGAAAAATTCCCGGGGCCACACTAACTCCGAATTGGAGTCGGTTACATTTAAACGCACCTCGGTGCATAACGATTGTTTGTGCCTCTGCCGTTTTTTTATCTACAGGCAATTGTTGGTATGCCTGTGCTAGATCCAGTTTAGCGAAGACTTTTCCGCCCCCCAGGAAATGGAGGTGTTGTACCACTGGTATCGGATAAGCGTTCTGCTGAAGGGCGTGATTCAGGGTGGCTCGGTAGTCCCCACAAATTCTTTATGATCCATCCGACTTGATGGGTGTTACAATTGGGGTTTCCCAGGGAGCGTGGTCGGTTGGTTCTAGCACACCCTGGGCTGTTAATTTATCAAGCTGCTTGTCAATCTTTGGTTTAAGGGCAAATGGAACTTGACGAGGCTTTAGGCGGATGGGAGCTATTTTGGGGTTAAGGTTAAATGATATCAGGGTCCCCTTGTACTCGCCTAGTTTATCTGCAAAGACTTCCTGGAATTCCTGGACGAGGGCGTCTTCCCAGTCGTCACCGCTGGTTCGGTGAATGCCGGCTACTTCAATTCCAAGTAGAGCGAACCATTGGAGGCCTAACAAACTAGGCCAATCCCTGTCAACTACGGTCATGGGTGAGGATGCGGTACGATTTTTAAATGAGACATGGACTTGGCTGGATCCAACAACTGGAATTCGATTTCCCTAATAGTCCTTGAGTATGATTCTTTGGAACCGAAGATCTTGTCGCCGGACGGTAGGGATGAGTTGCTTAAGGGTCTTCCATGAAACCATCGAGAGGGATGACCCTGAATCGACTTCCATCATGCGAGGCTGGTTTTTGATGGCGACCTTCACCCAGATCTTCTTGGTATCTAGTGATGAGGCATGACCAATCATAATGGTTTGGTGCGCCTCTTCTCATTTTGTTGAGTGGGCTAGTGGTTTGTTTCTGTAGGAGTGGTTGTTCCATTGGTGATTCAAGTGTTCTCGATTTACAGGATGACTTCCTGTGGGTTGGCGATAGCTCGCCCCCCTCTGGGGCTGGCTAGGTCCTTGCTTACTTCTACAGACTCTTCTGATGTGGCCTCTTTTCCCGCACACATGGCAGAGCACGTTGAGGAATTTGCAGTCTGATTGTGGGTGGCTTGCCCCACAACCAGCGCATTGGTACTGCAATCTCTGGTTACGTTGATGGCGTTGGTCTCGTTCAGACCGGAGCTGGTTGACCTATTCTTCATCGCTTTCTGATGACGATTCGAGGTCCTCGTGGTGGGCTGTTGTTGCCTGTCCTTCTAGGTAAGGTGAGGCTTCACTGGCAAGTTGGCGAAGCGGGGCGTGGGCGCGGCGCATTCGGGCAGCCGACTTCCTGGTTGCTTCTGCCGCAGTAGCATCAGTGATGGCATCCGTAAGGCTAATGTTGCCCTTCGCCATCAGCTTACTTTGCATAGCTGGTGCATCTAGTCCCAGAACTATTTGGTCTCTCAGGGCTTCTTTGAGGTTGGCGAACCCGCAGAGGCCTCCCAAATTCCGGAGATCTGCAATGAAATCTGCAACGCTTTCTCCCTTCCGCTGATCTCTCTGGTAAAATTCATGCCTTCTAACGAGCATTGGTACGGTTGGTGCATAGTGGGCCTGTAGCAGGGGCTCGAGGACTTTACTTCAGACAGTTTCGCTAGTGCCTTGGCCATCTTAAACACAGTCGGCCCGCAGTGAGTTAGGAATACGGCTCGTTTTTTCCCGGTAGTGGCATCCTTCAAATTGTTGGTCTCCAGAAACATCTGGAATCGGTCCATATATGAGTCCCAGTCTTCTTGTGCCGGGTCGAATGGAGCGGGTGGTATGACGCTGCTAGACATGGTTCAGCCGTTGGTGCATTTTCAGCCACATGCTCTGTTAGCGCTCTGTAGTGTTCAGTCAACTCTGACGTCTCCACATCCCATCTTTGTCGCCAGTGTTATGTTCTGCGCATGGGCGCAAGAAGTGGAGACAAGGCAATGAAAAGTGAACTTCAACTCTTTATTTAGCATGGTGTAACAGAGCAAACCTATGGCCACAATGGCCCCTTTTTATAGGCAAGCTTTTGATTAAACAGCCAATGAGAAATGGGAAGCGTTAGCTCCCTTAACCAATGAGAGAGGCCCGTTAATAGCCAATCAGATTCTCCCGAACGGACCAATCTGATGTCGCTATTATCAGCCAATCAGAAGTGCAGGGCCAGAACCCTGCACTTTACTTTAAGGTTTTAATAATCTTTATTCAAGCACTTTTATTAATTCACAACAGTTACAATTCTGTTAAAATGGAAGACAAGGAAGATATGGCTCTTCTCATTTCTTCTTCAATCCAATTATCTGCTCTGTTGCTTAATCTCTTATATGCCACTTGGAGAGATTGGCAAGGTAGGAGTCATAGGACTGCCAAAGGAATCAGATAAGTTTTTCAAATTGCTAGGTTTCTGTTGAAATGGCAACCCCAAATTTAATGAAGCAGAACAAAGGAGACTATCTCCAAAATTCGTATTATTGCCCACAGATTGAACTATTTTCATGTCTTGCCTTGCACATCCTGGATACAAGTGTCTATGGAGAGATTCTCAGTCGCCCAGGTCATGGATGTCCCAAACGTGCTTTTTCAAAACAAAAACAAAAAAAGCACCTTTGGGACAACCATGACTTGTATGACTGAGAATCTCTCCATAGACATTTAGCTATGCGAGGATTTCCAGAAAAAATGCAGACTACACTTCATTCCGATGCCTGTTTTAGAGTTGCCATTCAGATGCAGACAACACAGACTCATCCCCAACAGCCTATACCTATGTTCAACCTAGAGAATAGAGAATAGAATAACAGAGTTGGAAGGGACCAAGCAGGAGACCCTACACCATTTCTGACATATGGCAGTCCACTCTCTTCTTGAAAGCCTCCAGTGATGAAGCTTCCACAATTTCTGGAAGGCAAGCTGTTCCATTGGTTGATGGTCCTCACTGTCAGAACATTTCTCCTTATTTCTAGTTGAATCTTTCCTTGTCCAGTTTCCATCTTTTATTCCTTTTCTGGCCCTTAGGTGCTTTGGAAAATAGCCTGACCCCTTCCTCGCTGTGTAGCCCCTCAAATACTGGAAGACTGCTATCATGTCTCCCCTGGTCCTTCTCTTCACTAGACTAGCCAAGCCCAGTTCCTGTAACTGTTCGTCATATGTTTTAGCCTGCAGTGCCCTAATCATCCTGGTTGCTCTTCTCTGCACTCTTTCTAGATTCTCAACATCTTTTTTATAGTATAGGGGACCAAAACTGGATGCGGTATTCCAGCTGTGGTCTTACTAAGGCTTTATAGAATGATGTGTGTGTGTGTATGTGTTCCAAGAGATCTCCACACCCCTTTGTACTACTCAGGTGACCCTAAGGGCACAGGCAAACCTCCAAGAAGCCTCAACGGCTCTCCAAAAGGATGCAAATGACCAGCTGTCTGCAAGGAATATAAATGCTTCCATTCTCCACCATCCAAGTCAAAGCTAAAGAAGCTTATTGGGTGAGAATTTCAATTTCATTGTACACATGTTGTGAATTGACAAAAAACATTTGATTGATTGAGAAGCAAAATGTCTTCAAAGAAAAACCAAAAAGTCCAGTTGTCTCTTCAAAAACCACCTTTCAGACATCCTAGATCCAAGGTTCTGACCTAGGAAGAGAGTATGGAAAAGAAGAATCAGCAGGTTAAAAAAATTCCATGTTCTTCTATTAATAGCTTTGACTTACATCTTCCATTTCAAGTGATAGAAGCCTGACAATGAAAAGGCCAAGTAGAATGAAGTCTGCATTAGTATTTAGTTGGGGATCACAGAACAGCTCAGAAAAAGAGAGAAAGGTCTATCTTGTGGGCATCTTGTATGGTTTAGAACAGGAGTCCTCAACCTCTGGGCTGTTGACCGGCCCTTGGCCTATCAGTAACTGTGCAGTGCAAGTGAGCAAAACCCCATCTGCAAATGTGTGGAATCCAGGCAGTGCATGAAACCCAACACACCCTCCACCCTGCAGAAAAAACCATTCTACACAGAACTGGTCCCTGACGCCAAAAATGGTGGTGGCAGCTGGCTTAGAAATTCAAATTTTATCCTCAGCTAGCACATGGTAGAAAACAAGACATTGATCTTTTCCGTTTTTAAAATTAATATAGTATATTCACCCATGTAAGACAACTAACAAGCCAGGAATGCAGAATGCTTTCTGATGCTGCAATTAATTACAGTTGTCTCTGAAACAAGAAGTGTACAAAGAGATATGAGACTCAATCTGCCAAGCAAGGGAAAGCATGAAGCAGGATCACCTTATCGTAAAAAAACGAGTTGTTCAATCCAGTGCAGACAGAATGTCCAGTTTTCCTCTTACTGGGGCAGGCTTGGGAAATAAAAAAATTAAATATTACTCTCCATTTTTGGCCCCAAGTATTTGCTTCATTTAGTGATATATGATTGGGGGCTATATTATGCAATTAATGATGCATTATGAGTAGGACATTTTCTTTCTATTTCCATGCTATCCTCCTTGATCTAAGAGCTCAGGACCCCCAATTCACTTTGGCTGGGGCCCACTGATTACCGTACAGGTATCTTAATGAAGAAAATCAAATGGTTCTTAGTTTAGCAGAGTTAATTTTTCTTCATGACAATCTGCTTCTATATTGTTGGCAAGAAAACAACATGGATGCATCCATGTGATTACTAAATCACAAGTTTGACTCAAGGGAAATGTTATTTTATTGCTTTATTTCTTAATCACATTTGTAGGCCACCTGCTCAGAATATCTCTTCCATTACTGAATATCTCTTCCATTACTTGCCCTCATCTCCATCCTTAATGTGAGCCTACATTAGCCATCCCATCTGGTGCCATTAAAAAGTCCTGGGACTGCAACACACAGGATTCTTCAGATGCTGGCCAAAAAGCTATCTGACAATTATTAATACACTAGCTCAATACCTGTGCTTCACTACGAAACTATATGGTCGGGCTTAATTTTTGGGGAGGAAAATCAGGGGAAAAAATTCTGCCTCTGCCTTCCAGCTTCCATCGGTATTCATCTGGCTAGCGTCCTGTCAAGTGTGTGAGAGAGTTGAGGGCTGTTTGGAAACTCAAACAGTATTTGCTGTATGAGCAAGAAGGAGGCAGCAAGGAACCTGGGCGTGGCTTAGCCCAACTGTTTTGTACTACAGTGTTTGCTGCTGTGAGAGTAAAACTGAAACTCCTCTCTTCTGCTTGTGTTTTGCATTTGGAAGAGATTTCTTTTCAGGTGGGGAGGCGGAGTAGAACTCCTTAGCACCAGAGCATGTTAATAATAATATAGGAAATACATAAGTATTTGTATAAGTTCTGATAGTCATTTCAAAAAATACTTTCTTAGTGAGCACCTAGAAGCCAAGAGGAACATACGTGCCAAATTTCAAGTTCGTAAGCTTTACAGTTCTGGAGAGTTTGTGATGATGCATTAGTGATATTTCGCTTTCATATATGTAGATTTCATGGTCCAATCACTATCTACTGATTCAGCCTTGGTTGGAGATGTTGAATCTCCCTGACATATGAGAACAAAGGGACCATTGGACAGGGTTTCTTAGTAGTGGCCCATGGAACAGCTTCTCTCTCCGAAAGGTGCTTTTTTCTAAAGGCAGCCTGGACTTCGTTTTTCCTTGAAGATGTTTCACTTCTTATCCAAGAAGCTTCTTCAGTTCTCACTTGGATGAGAAGCAAGACATCTTTAAGGAAAAGCAAAGTCCAGGCTGCCTTTTGAAAAAGCATCTTTGGGAGAACCCTGACCTGCATGACTAAGAATCTTCATAGACACCTCTCTCCCAAGAGTTTAGAGCAGCCTCAGTCTTTGCATTTTTGCACAAAGCAGTGAAGAGTGAACAAGGATGGTACAGTGGTTAGAATGTAGTATTGCAGGCTAACTCTGCCCGCTGTCTGTAATTTATCCTGACCAAGGCTGACTCAGCCTTCCATCCTTCTGACATTGGTAAACTGAGGGCTCAGATTGTTGGAAGCAATAGGCAGATAATGTTGTAAACCACCCAGAGAGTGCTGTAAAGTGCTATGGGTCAGTATACAAGTCTAAGTGCTATTTTGATTGCTGTTTTGGACTGTTGTTGCTCAATCCATCCATGGCCGTCTATGGTGGTTGTAACCTTTATCATTGCATTGGTATTTTTAAAAACATATATATAAATCACTTCTGTAAAATCTAAATAATATTTTTTTTATTGAAAAACCAAGCACAATTGTTTAGATCAGGGGTGTCAAACTCACAGCGTCACATTGTTGTAATGTGACATATCACAAACTAGGGGTGGCCATGGCCAGCGTGTGATGCATCTGGCCCATGAGCCATGAGTTTGACACTCCTGGTTTAGATGTTCTGTTTTACTTTGGTAAGGTCTCCTAGAGTCAGTAAGATGACTTCCATGTAATAGTCTGATCCTGTACAACAGTGGCCCCCAACCTTTTTCGAACCAGGGGCCAGTTTCACGATTATTTATTCTTCCACGGAGCGGTACCTGAGTAACATGAGACTCCACCGCCATTGGGATGGCTCTTCCTTCGAAGCTGCCGCCCCCCCCCTTCGATGAAACTAAGGCGCAAGCACCCAAACGCCTCTTTCCAACTGAAAAACCAGAAGCACTTTCCAACCAAAAACCCGGAAGCAACCGAAAACCCGGAAGTGCTGTTGAAACAAGATGGCGGTGCCCAAGCTTTGTGGCCCGGTAAAAAATGATCCATGGAACTGTATCGGTCCAGGGACTGGTGGTTGGGGACCCCTGCTGTACAATAAAAGGTATTGCTATATGACTGAAGACAAAAAATATGTTAAAATATTCATGAACTGGCAGAGACAAGGTCAGCCAATGAATAGGCATGGCAACTGGGTCAGCCAATGAGGGCTGTTTTGGAAACAGAAACTTAAGGAAGGAGTCTGGGCATGCCTTAGCTGTGTGGTCAGCTCTAAAAAGAAACTAGTCTGGTCTTGTCTGTCTGCTGAACTGAAACTAAGAACTTACAATCTCTACTCTCTACCACGTTGGAAGAATCTGCTGTTGGTGTTGTAAATTTACTTCATGTGTTACTATGTATATAAAGACGTTAATTAATAACTGAAACAGTTATCTCTGTGTGCTTTCTGGATTTGATTTTCTGCAACAAACTCTAACAAAATATACGTTGGAGCAAATGGAGCTGACCACATTGAGAACAAGGGCTTCAAAGTGCTATATATGTACTTACTAAATATATCTTTTTCACCCAAAAAAAAATCACTCAGCAGTATTTGGCTCAGGAACTGTTTTACAAAAAGGAGGTTGGAAAGAGGGGACAGATTACAATTGAACAAACTCTAGAGATTCCCACTATAGGGACCAATTATATCCTGGCAAAAAAAAATCCAAGAGATGATGTAATAATTACACTTCAGTTCAATATACAATTGTTCTTGCACAGGTGCAGGAGACAAAACATTGCTATCACAAATTGTAGTGTTTCCTTTCACCATGATTTAAGACAATGGGAAGGACCAGGTTGAGTTTTGATACCACTCCTGGATCAATACTACTCATCTGTGATCCCATACCATCATCAATAGGGGGAGATTTTTTCTTTGGCTGAACTGAGGTGCAGTTCAGTGGCAAAGCCCTTGTTATCCAGTGAGGAGTACTGTAGTTGGATGGGTTCAGAGGTGGGTCAGGCTGTTATTAGCAACAATTCTGGTCAACCTCTGCCTTCTATGTCTTTGGCTCTTCCATCTCCCTACTGTTAGGACAACATAGCATAATATTGTAGTATCCTTGCACTGGGCTTTCAGAGCAAATTTGCAGCTAATGGCTTTGATTCTTATATAAAAAAAAATCCTGCTGCAGGAATGCAGTATGAAGCAAAGATGGAAGAGGCACCATAAAGACACCTGAGCCTCACCTAGAAGTAATTACAGCTGGAATGCACCTATATTTCCAGCCAATTCAAAACCTTTGTTCTCTGTCCATGGTATTGAAATATTCAGACACATCGTGGGCTGATGCATTTCAGTAACCTCCTCCTGGAAGTTATTGGGAATGAACACAGAGGAAAGCTGCAGTGTTATAGCCATTTCTCAGAAGCCTCAAACAACATTGGTTGTGCATGAATTAAATGACTATATTACTGAATAATTTGTATTCATTATTGGCAGGGAAAGAGTAGATTACCTAGGTTTATCTACAAGACAAATTACATATGTGTGTTCAATTAGCATAGGTACAGATAGACACCTATACAGGCTTGGATACGCTATGACAAAGAATATACTTGACATACAGTTCTGATAGCAGATAGCACTCAAGAACAGCACTACAGGGATTACTCTTGTTCTAGTAAGGCGATCCATTAGATGGTGTAATCTGTATTCTCTGTTTGTATTTTCCTGGGTTTTCAGTAAGACCTGTATGGGTAGGAACATTTCAGCTGAACTGTATAATCCATCTTGTACTTATTTGTGTGTTCATATGTACTGAAGAACAGCTTCACTTTAATTGTCAGTGCTTCATAAGTAGCTGAGTAGGTGGATGCCCATGGAGCTGATACCATGTCCAAGTGGATTGTTTCCATTCAAGATAGATTCCTTGTTTGATCTGGCATAATAGTTTAATACTTTTACCCTCTTAATTGCTTGAATGAAGGCTGCACATCTGTGTAACACATTTTTATAAACCATTCAAACTACTTTGCATTGTCTCATTGTAGAATGGAGAGCTAAACTATGGTAGCCAAAAATCAGGAGATTGGTAGCACCTTTTTAGATTAATAAATTTTATTTAAAAAGGAAAAGCTGTGTGAGCTACCAGCATTCTTCTGGTGTGTTATCACAGTAATCTCGATAATGGCCTTGTGAAGTAGGAAACATTATCCCTCCTCCCATTATTAGTGTGAATGTATGTGGGAGTACCTTGGGAGGGAGGAAGCATTAATAACTGTATATAGGAGACCATCTAATTAATTAGTGAAGAAGAGAATTTTGAGTGGAAGATCATATAGGACTTTCACATAACATTCCTGGTTAAATTCCTGGAATATTTGTTTGTCTAATAGTTTGGCCTATTTACAAGTTTGGTCTACTGGTTAAGGCAAGGTCTTCAAACTTGGCAAGTTTAAGATTTGTGGACTTCAAGTCCCAGAATTCCTGAGCTAACATGACTGGAGGAAGAATTCTGGGAGCTGAAGTCCACAAGTCTTAAAGCTGTCAAGTTTGAAGATCCCTGGGTTAATGTATCAGGCTAGAAAGTGGGAGACCATGCAGTCAAGTCCTTCCTTAGCCATGAAAGCCAACTGGATGACTTTGGGCCAGTCATTCTTTCAGCCCAATCCTCACAGGGTTGTTGGGAAAACAGGAGGATGAAGGTTTGTTGTATATGTTTGCAAACCTTCATTTATGTGTAAAAACAATAAAGGCAGGATACAAATAAATAAAATATTTAGTTGACAAAAGCAGATAGCAGTTGAATTGAATTATTTCTTTCTCTGCATGGGGTTCTCCTCTAATCAAACTTGAGCTAACAACATTGGATTAAACCAGGAATACATAATATAGAGCCCTGTCATGCCCCCGTCGGAGTCTGAATCTGAGGAAGAAGATGAACATATGACAGGGAGTGGGATAGAAGCTCTGTTGGCTATGGAGAAAACTGGGGAAGGGCAAAGTCAGGCTGGGCAGAGCAGGGAAGAGGTAGAACAAGGGGTTCAGAGGAAAACCAAGGCTCAATCCCTCTTCATCCTAGAGCACGCAGAAAAGAACAAAGAAGAGAGCAATGTGGGTTACGTGGCTTACGAGGGAGGAAAGGGCCCTGATTCCCTTTACAAGGCACACCTGGGGAGGGAGTTTAAAAGAGAGGCAGTTTGGGAGGGGTGTTTGTCAGAAACAAACATTGAGTTCATCTCATGTTGGCTGCTATTATGTGAGTTCCTGGCATCCTCCAAACTGGTTTGATTTACTGCCGTGTTATTTCACTTCTGGAACTCCTTATTTTGCCCTGCCAGATTTATTACCTTATCTTGTCTTACTGAATTCATAGTTTAAAGTTTTCTGTTTACAACATTTTGGACTGGAATATCTGTAGTCAAAGGCTGTTGCAGATTCCTGGGAGAGTTTTTCTCCAGACCAGAAGGTAACCGGGACATTGGGAGCAAAGTTAGACCTAATATAGAGAGCCCTACTTATTATTTTGGCTTTGTTGCCTTTATGCCATGTCCTGGGTCATTACAGGCCTTGGGTTGTCTTTGGAGCCTCTCAAAACCTGAACCCAAATTAAGATGTTACAGTACCACAGAAGAAACATACTACATACACAGGTACATTATTGAGGGAAAGCCATGTTAGTCTATAGGTGGCAAACAATGAGGAGGAATCTGATAGTACCAACTAACACATTTAAAACTAAATTTTTGGCAAATCACTTCATTAAATGTATAGATACCTTTCAACTTGATTCACAAATGTCTATAAGGATTCTCAGTTGTCCAGGTCATAGTTGCCCCAAAGGTGCTTTTTCAAGAGATTCCAGAAAGTCCAATTGTCTCTTGAAAAAGCATCAGAAAGACTAGTTGCCTCTTGAAAAAGCACCTTTGGGACAACTGGATTTAGAATTATACACATGTTTAGGATTCCTTTTGATCTGAGAACTTGATATTCATCATGAGTCAATGGAAGGGATAAACATTCAACATTAAGACTTCACTTTTTGCAAGGCATCTGAGATTTTATTCACCTTCTTCCTAGGAAGGTAATTTAATATGAATTGTTGTAATGTACTGTTTGTATATTATTTTAATCTTTTCTTCAATCTTGGTAATATAAGCCCCATTGGAGTCAGTTCCCAATAGATTGGCCTATGAGCCTGACCAAATAAGTAATAGAAATCTAACCACATTCATTTATGTATTTATTTTATTATGGAAATACTTTGAAAATTAAAGTGTTGTGCAAAAAAGAAGGTCAAAAGAAGCCAGTAAAGACTTCTGAAAGAGAAAGGGAATACTCCTCCTCTAAAGCAAAATTATGATTTAATGGAAGTGGGAGACAGAGCTGTCCCCTGATGCTAAGCATGCAACCCCTCAAGGAATAAAACGCCTCTTCAGATATTCTCTTCTCTTATATTTCTTCTTCTTCCCATTTGTTATTTTTAGTCTTACAGTCCAACTAGGAAAAATGACTGGGAAACAAATCATTTTAGAAGAAAGAATTCTATCTCAATCCCCACTAATTCTGTTTTTTTCATCTCCCTGCTCTTTACTCCATTCTCATTATTGAAATTTGGCACCAGACCTATGCTGCTACTTTGATGTGTTGTTGAGTGCTGACAATTTTCTTCCAGTGTTCTTATAATTTATTTGAAGCATCAGAATGGCAAATACACACATCGTCTTTGTTGAGCTACACACAGGTTTCCATTTGCCAAAGAGGTCATCTCTAGAAAAATCTGGACAATCAAATGGGCAATTTGGACAATCTGGGTGGGAGAGAACACTAGTTTGCATCTTGATCTGATTCACTTTGTTGTTACTATTTTGAGTACTATAGAATCTGAAAAAGAAATTTGCATGTATTGGTGTTTTATAATCTGATTTTTAAATGGCTAAGTGCTCAGCAAGAATTTTGACCAGGTAGTTGATCAGGAATGAAAGCCTTATTTTTTTTTACTGTAGTTAGAACTAGTTGGAACATAGTTTAGTTTCCTCCATGGAAAGCAAAAGGCATCCAACACTTTTCTCTCCATGTATTGCATGAATAAACTGCAGTAGAAATGAAATTCATTCCTGAAGTATGTCATGATTACAGTGAATGACCCCTACTGATACTATTGTTATTTTAAGAAACTCTTAAGAAACAGATGCATATGTATACGCGTGTTAGTCTATTATCTATTAGCACACATGCAAAGTTGCTTATATACTGTGTAACTAATAGAGCATTAATTTTAGTAAATTATAGAAAAATATTGTGAACTCACAATGCTTCTGGCAACACTGAAGCTCCAAGATGGCTTCAGCCAGGCCAGCTTCAGGGTTGATAGGCTGCCCCCCCCCCCCCCGAATTGAAGAGGAATTCCTGCAAGACAAAACATACAGAGGGAAATGGAATTATTCCCTTGAATTATAAATTATAAATTGAGAATAGCCATCTTATTGAGATTCAGAAAATGTGATCTGCCTAGAGGACTCTTTGTTCGCCTCACAGAGAGAGAAAACTACTACTTATAGCTTCTCCACTAAGAGAGAAAAGCTACTGTATTTCTGATATAGAAAGCAAAGAAATGAGATGTCTGAAGTTTCCCTCCTGTGGATCATCAAAGAGCAAAATGGTTCAGTGGAGTTCAACTATCCTGATTTTTGGAGTAGCAAGACAAGGAGATCTAAAATGTACATAGCCAGTTAAACAGAGAAGGAGAAAGAGGAGGAGAAGCAGCTTCGGCCTTGAATGTAGTTCCATTTTCCATCTAATTATAGCTGCATTCTGGAGTTCCTGCAGAGATGGTAGTTGTCTTTACTGATAACTTCAGTGTCACTAGAAGAAATATAATTCTGTTTTCCTACTGTTGCGGCCAAATAGGTTCAGGTAACACTTGACAGATGGGGGTGTTGAGAGAACAGTTAACCTTTTTATATTTTCTTTTGACACCTGAGCAATGGAGTTAACTAAAGTGAATAGAACTGAAGGCTCCCATTAAATAAAATAGACATGCAGGAAGGATTTGTGTTTCCATGGATCTCGGAATGAGTAATGGGTCTTCTTTGCATCTGTTTCTCTGTCCCGTTTCTACTTCTCTTGACTTCCAGTGTGGTTAGAGTCCTGTCAAGATTTTGGAGAAAAACATGCTTCTTATAAATGGAATCAAGGATTGCATGGCCATTGAGGCAATATTTAAAAATAGAAGTATGTTGATGTATAATATATCCTATAATATGTTTGCCTGCTTGGATTTAAACATTATGTGTCTGTCTGTCTGTCTATCTCTCTCTCTCTCTCTCTCTCTCTCTCTCTCTCTCTCTCTCTCTCTCTCTCTCTCTCTATCTATCTAATACCTATATAATCTGTTTAATTTACTGTATATATCATCCGGTCAGTGTTGACCCTTAGTAGCCACATAGATTTTCTCCATGACATTCTGTTCCTAACTTGATCCTTCATGTCTTCCAACAGTATACCTGCTGGACCTGCCACAGGTATGCTTAAACCTCTGAATAAAAATGATCCTTGGCTCCATTTGTTGAGAAATATATAGTTTATTAGAGATCAAGTGTATTGCAGTAATGCAAACCAGAAATGAAAATTGTGTGCCCAAATCCCTAAGTTATACTTTTCCCTCCCTTAACTGTCCCTCATTGGCCACCCAAGTGTAACCAATCAGGTTCAGACAAGAGGTTTTCATAAAGGTCAATCCAAGCGTGGTTCGGTATGCACTGCAGCCCCCTCCTTCTTCCAGTTGGGTAACCTTGAGGCAGCATCTCAAAATACAGCATTTACTTTCATTTCCCGAAGCATTCCCTGTCCTCACAATTCATGGCAGTTTGTCACTGCATAGAGAAGCAAAGCAAAAGCAGGCATAAGGTGGCAGCTGGCAATGCCATTGGCACTATAACTGAATTAATTCCCCTTATTGATGATCATTTGCTTCTAAAAAACTTAAAAAGATCATCTGCTTTTTTTCTTTTCCTTCCTTCCTTTCTTTTTTCTTCCTTTCTTTTTTCTTTCTTTCTTTCCTCCTTTCCTCCCTCCCGAGGATTAAAGTCAGAGGTAAGTCTTTGTATAATGTGTTCAAATTATAATAATTTGAGCTTGGTCATGTATGCCTTGATTGAGAATTGTGGGTTGATTTGTTCGGTTTTCTTGGCTGTCCGTTGTATTTCCAGTAGTTTTCTCCAACACTAAAATTCAAAAGTACAATACCATTTCTATCCTCTTCCTTCAAAGTCCAAGTTTCAGTTATCTAAAGTTTCACGAGAAGCACTACTTACATGATCTTGATCTTTCTTAGGTATGGATGTTTCACAGCATCTGAATAGCTTATCCAAGACCTTTATGGCTGGTCTACCCAGTGCTGGTCTCTAGAGTACCTCTTGAGGACTTGTTCCTTTATTCTTATAGTTGATCCTAAAAGGCAGAAGCTATCGACCACTTCAATATTTTCATTGTGGATTCTAAGGCTTGTTAGTGTACCTGTTGTCATCAGTTTGGTTAAATATATTGACGTGATAGCACATCAATTCATCAATCAATATATAATCTGAAGCAGAGTTGGCATTTGATAGAAAATCATTTGAGAAACCAAGAGCTATGGGACAAACCAGCTTAAACAATCCTGGAAGAAAACAGACCACTTCCTCGCTGTTGCTAGGAAAACTGCATACTTAGATCCATACAGTTATGAGTCAAACATGGCTTGAATTGTTTCCCTTGGAGATGCATGCATGTATGTATGTATGTATGTATGTAGAGAGAGAGAGAGAGAGCGATGATAATGAACATCTGCTAATGTAACGTGATATAAATGGTTGAAAGGCAACATCAAAGTCTCAGCTCTTTTCTGTCACAACAAATAGTTCATCCCAAACTATTTTCCTTTTGATGATATGAAGTGTCACTGTGAGTGAAAAATGGCAATTTTATATATGTGTTCCTGATTATAAGAATATAATAATATTTCAGTAAGAGCATATCCTCTAAAATGTTTTTCCTCAGAACTATATATTTTCCTCTAATGCAGATATAAGCAGATTAAACCAAGGAATTCATCATTTAAGTAAAACTCATATTATTTTTCTAAGGTTTTATAAATGGCACAATAGCCCTAATGAGAAAATTAAGTTTCTAGGAGGTTCTAAGAAATCTGAAAAGAAATGGGTTAATATCCCAGTGTGAGACTGACTTTAGTGCTTACCTCTATACTTCTGTGATTCCTGTTACAGTTACTTACCCTCAGTCTCTGCATGGAACATAGAAAAGAGCAATGGGCCTGCATTCAACAAGCAAGGAATGTATAGTATTTTATCTATTGCAATTCAAGAGCAAACATAATCCTTCTGCTTCCAGGGCTAGCACTATTGTTGGATATGGAGTTCATCCTTCCATAAGCAACAGAATGAATGGAATGGGCTGCACTGGTAGAATGTTGGGGGCAAAATTGTGTGTGTGAGCTATTTGTTCTCCCTCGAGCCACTCGGAGCATCCAGAGAGTGGGATGTGCTTCCGAGTCCTCTTCTTGCAGGCTGAGCTTTAGCTGAGGAAACGCTCCACCCCCTCACGTGACTCCACGTAGCATTCCCCCAGTCTTTTGCTCAGCCTCGAAGAGTCAGGCTGTTGTTGGAAAGAGCTCCTTGGCTGATTCATACTACGTATATTATTCTGGCTATTTTCCTCAATTTTCAGGTCTGATATTTCCTTTCCTTCCTCCTGCGCAAAGGGTTTGGACTTAGGGGAAATCTCCCCTCGCCCCTAGGGGCCAAGCGGGTGGGTTTGCAGCGCTTTGCGTGACCCCCCCCCATTATTAGATTGCGGCACTGCCTCCGCGCTGCCTTGTGGTGCGCAACTTTCGCTGGATTCCCCCCCACCCTAAACGCCGACCTGGAAGGGCTAGTCGCTCCTTAAGAGCACCAGGCATGCTGAGCTAACCGGACAAGCCCTCCTTGCTGTCCCGAAGGCGCCCGACATAGCTCAGCTCGCGGCCACCATCTTGGTGCCGCATCGTGGTCGGGCGCCATTTTTATTTCTGATTCTTGCTGCTGCGGTGGAAGTAAAAGTTCAAGACCCCTTGGGTCAAGAGTTAGTTGCTTTTAGCGTTCCTTCAGGCTCGCTTTCATTGTTTCTATTGGCCTCCCGCAGCCTCTATCGGGGCGAAGTTGCAGCACCACCCCCCTCCGGCTTGTTGTCTGGAGGCATGCTGCCAGAGGCCTCTCTCCTTCTAGGCCTCAGGCGTTTATTTGGTAAATCCAGCCTGTACTGTGGTACCTCTTTGGTTCCTTTCCTGCTATTGTTTATATATATAAAAAAAAAAAAGAAAAGAAAAGAAAAGAAAGAGAGAAATATTTACAAACGAAATTATACGTTTTTATACGTATATACATAGATAACCTTTACATGCAGATAGCATAAAAAATAAAATAAAAATAAAAATAAAAATCAGATTATACATCTCCCTTTGCTATTATTACTATTATTATTACTGTTATTATATTTATCAAAATGGCAGATGGCAATCTCTCTGAACGACCTTCCTTGAAGGCTTAGGCAAAGTCCCACTACTTGCGCAGGCAGGACAAGGAACCTTCCAAGGCCTCCCAACGAGACGCCATAAGGCGTTGGAAAAGGAGTTTGATAGGCGATCAAGGGAGTCCCGCTCGGGACCTCCAGCCCTTCCTTCTCCCACCCCCTCTACCTCTACTCAACCTCCTCCCCCTCCAGACCTGTCCTCCCTATCTAGGCGCAGCCTACTTCAGGGTCACTTGACCCCGGGACCACCGACCAGACAGACTCCTGAAGCTACCTTTACACCTACGGCCGCTGGTCTGCATCAGGAAGAACCCTCTACATCTGAGGTTCCAGCCCACATCAAGGCTTGGATGGAATCGGCTATCCGCCAGAGCATTGTGGAAGGCCTACAGCACATGTCCAGATCAGGCTTCTCTCCACGGGCTCCCGACCACAACTCTATCCATCAGATCCCTTCCACAGCCGGATCCCCCAGTTGGTCAGGTACTCTCTCAGAGGGACAGCCCTCCTCCCGTATGGGCCCAGGAGGAGGAGGAGGAAGGGGACTTTGGTGACTTCAGGGAAGAGGAAGAGGACTCCCGGATGGGATCCTCCCATTATAGTGAGCCCCTCTTAGAGGCGGACCTCATGGAGGGGGAGATGTCGGAAGACGAGGGGGCTTCTCCTGACCAACCCATACTTGGGGGGCTGTTCAAGCCACACTTGTTTAAATCCCTCCTCTTTAAAGCCAAGAATGTCTCTGGTCTTTTTCCCCAGTCTCCCTCTGACTTCCCCCCCGCCTCAGAGAGACCAGAGGACTCCATTTTCACACAACCAATGGTGGAAGCTGAGGTAATCCCAACCGAAGCAACTTGCTTCCACGGGAGCCCCCCCTACACCCTCTATCCAAGACAAGAGATTCTTTAATCTCAATTCAGCAATATCTACTCTTCTAAACATCTCGGAGGTTGACGATCCCATTGTGGGCCTTGCTTCCTCCTCTACCCTCAGTGAGGCCTTAGAGGCCTTGAAAACTGAGAACAGCGGACAGAACTGGCGTTGCGCCGGGCCCATCTATCCGATGCTTGGGTCATTAAATCGGCTACGGCCGCTTCATTCTTCACAAGGTCCTCTATCCGCTGGCTCTGGCAGCTGAGAGAACACATCCCCGCATCCAATGTGAGGGCGCACCAAGACATAGCGAAACTGGTGGCCGCAGCCGAGTTTTCAGCTGACGCCACTTACCAATCAGTAAAGTTCTCTTCCAGAGCGATAACATCCCATGTCACAGCTCGCCGCCTACTGTGGCTCAAGCACTGGCGGGCGGATGTTAAAAATAAGGTCAAGCTGGCCACTGCTCCCGTCAAGGGAGACAAACTGTTCGGCCCAGCCTTGGAACCCCTGCTGGTCGAGGGCCGCAGCAAGAGAAAGTACCTGCCCTCCCTTTTTTGGAGGCCAGAGACAAGAGGCTCTCAGCCCTTTCAGAGGGGCTTCCCCCACCCCTTTCTACCAACTCCCCTTCCCGCCCAGATACCCGAGACCCCCTTCCTTCCGGTCTTAGGACCGCTCGGACTCAGGCAACAGAAACAGACAGGGCGGCAACTATAAGAGACTCTTTAGGGGATCAGGGGGGAGGCCCTACCGCCGACCCAGATAGATTTTCTTCCTCCCTCCCCATCGGCGGCCGCCTCAGACACTTCGTCGCTCAATGGGACAAATCCACATCCGATGCATGGGTTAGGGACACCGTCAGGTTTGGTCTCACCCTTGAGTTCCGGTCCACCCCCGCTGATTTCTTCATGACATCCCCCACCTCAAGAGATCCCACCAAACGTGCACTAATGGATGCAGCCATCCAACACCTGTTTGACATTCAGGCCATTCAACCCGTTCCACTGGTCCAGAGGGGACAGGGATTCTACTCCCACCTCTTTGTGGTGCCCAAACATTCTGGGGGATGCAGAGCTATATTAGATTTAAAACGGCTAAACCGCCACCTTATCCAGCACAAATTCAAAATGCACCCCTTGCAATCGATTCTCTTGGGTACCAGGCGGGGTGACTGGTTATCCTCCATAGATCTCTCGGAGGCATACCTACACATTCCAATCCGGCCCTCTCACCACAAATTCCTTAGGTTCTGTTATAACAACCTTCACTATCAATACGTGGCCCTCCCCTTTGGTTTGGCCTCGGCCCCCAGGACCTTCACCAAGGTCCTCGCGGCCCTGGCGGCTCACCTCAGGAGTGTTCCCATCCGCCTTCACTGCTATTTGGACGATATCCTTATTCTCTCCCCGTCCAAGACCCAGGCAGTCAGGGACACCAGAGCCACCCTCTCCGCTCTCCTGGCACACGGGTTCCTCATCAATTGGCAAAAGAGTCAACTGACCCCATCCACCTGAATCACCCACTTGGGAGCCATAATTGATTCGGTTACAGAAAAGGTCTTCCTCTCCTCAGAGAGGTTCCTCAGCATTCAAGCTCTGGTCAAACAGATTAGGCGATCAAGGAGGGTGGCATTACTTGACCTTTCTAAATTATTGGGTAAAATGGTTTCATGCATCTCAATTATTCCCTGGGCCCGTTTACACAGCAGATCCCTCCAGTGGTTCCTGCTCCCATTCCAAAGATCCGGAAGAAGCAACTCGAAGTCCAGAGTCAGGGTGCCTCCGAGGGTTCTCACGTCCCTCCTCTGGTGGACTAACCCCGCCATCAACAAGGGCCACCTCTTCTCAGAACCTCAGCGGCTAACCCTCAACACGGACGCCAGCCTATCCAGTTGGGGCACTCATGTCAACTCGCTCTCGGCACAGGGCAAGTGATCGCCGATCGAGCAAAGATTCAGCATCAACTGGCGGGAGCTTCACGCCGTCCACCTGGCCCTGCGCAGATTCCTCCCCTTGGTACGTGGGCGTCACGTCCTTATTCTTACGGACAACGTCATGGCCAAAGCCCATATCAACAGGCAAGGAGGCACCCAGTCTATTCAGTTGATGAGGGAGGCCGAGCGCCTCTGCAATTGGGCAGAATCCAACCTCCTCTCACTAAAAGCTGAGCACATCTCTGGAATCTCCAACATCCAGGCGGATTGGCTGAGCAGGGCCACGGTGGACCAAGCAGAATGGCGCCTCCATCCAGCCCTATTCAAGGAGGCGTCCAGAATATTCGGCCTCCCGAGAGTGGATCTCTTCGCCTCCCCATCCAACGCCCAACTTCCACAGTTTTTCTCCAGGTACCCATCTCACGGGTCAGAGAACCACAATGCGCTACGCTGCCCATGGCCCCCAGGGCTCTTATATGCCTTCCCTCCGCTGCCGCTAGTTCCCAGAGTCATAAAGAATCTCATTCATGAGAAGCCAGACCTGCTCCTGGTGGCTCCTTATTGGCCCAGGAGACCATGGTTCGCGGACCTCCGCAATCTTTCAGTAGTGCCCCCATGGAGGATCCCCCGGACAGGATCTCCCTCTCTCAGGGGCCCCTTCTGCATCTGGAGCCCCAATGGCTCCAGTTAACCGTCTGGACTTTGAACGGATCCGTTTGACAAGAGAAAAATTCTCCAGTCAAGTAATTGACACTTTTTTAGCTGCTAAGTGACCCGCCACCACACGAATTTATGATGCCACTTGGAAGGGCTTTTGCAAGTGGTGTAGCAGGTTCCAAGTTGACCCCCTCTCTCCCTCTATTGCACAGGTCTTGGAATTCCTTCAAGAAGGCCTACGTAAAGGGCTTGCCCCAACACCCTGAGACATCAGGTCGCTGCCCTCTCAATCATTGTTTCGTGTGATAACTTCAGTTCCCTCTCTCATCACCCCCAGGTTAGAGCTTTCCTCAGGGGCGCCACCAACTTGTGCCCTCCGACTGTTTACAGGTTCCCCACATGGGACCTCAACAAGGTCCTCGTTTCACTTACAAGGCACCTGTTTGAACCTCTGAGGGAGTCCTCCCTTCAATTTCTAACGTTTAAGGTAGTTTTTCTAGTGGCCATTACTTCTGTCATCGAGTCTCGGAAATAGCAGCATTGTCAATCAGAAATGATTTATGCGTGTTCCACGCTGATCGGGTGGTCCTTTGCCCCAACCCCACCTTCTTACCCAAGGTTAACTCACCCTTCCACAGGTCTCAGGAACTGGTCCTTTCAAACTTTTGCCCCAGACCCTCGAGGGACAAGGAAACCCTTTGGCACACCCTGGATGTTAGAAGGGCCTTGCGCATATACATTAATCGCACACAACCCCTGAGAAGATCAGAATCCCTCTTCCGCTCCTTTCAGCCCAGGACACTGGGGCTCAAAATCTTTCCCTCAACCATCAGTCGCTGGATCAGGGCGACTATCGCCAGGTGCTACCTATCACAATCTCTGCCCGCTCCTGGGGGAATAACCGCTCATTCCACCAGGAGTGCAGCTACTTCGGCGGCTTGGGCCATGCAAGCCCCAATCGCTGACATTTGTCGGGCAGCCACTTGGACCTCTCCGTCCCCATTCATCAGACATTACAAAATAGATTTATATGCCTCAGCAGAGGCCTCTTTTGGCCGACGAGTCCTACAGAGGGTCATCAGTGACCCGGAGGGGCTTCCGGCCCAGACGGAGTCCCACCCGTAGGACAGCCAAGCTTTGGTATGTCCCACTCTCTGGATGCTCCGAGCGGCTCGAGGGAGAATGGGCGTTGGTTCTTACCTGATACGCCCCTTCTCGGCGAGCCACGAGGAGCATCCAGCCCCACCCTAACTCCTCTGTCTGGTGGGTACTCTGGTTTCAGCCAAGGAGCCAATAGTTGATTAGAAGGATTTCATAACCTTTCTTTTCGTTATCGCAAAAAACTGGGGGAACGCCACTTGGAGTCACGTGAGGGGGCGGAGCGTTTCCTCAGCTAAAGCTCAGCCTGCAAGAAGAGGACTCGGAAGCACATCCCACTCTCTGGATGCTCCTTGCGGCTCGCCGAGAAGGGGCGTATCAGTTAAGAACCAACGCCCAGTCTCAGGCTCCCTTCAAATGCAGGGGTGGGCTTCAAAAAGTTTAGCAAAGGGTTCTCTGCCTGGTTGCTGGATGGGTGTAGCCATGATGGGCATGGCCTAGTTGGCTTCCTGCACCATGGCAGGGGGTGTTTTTGACCTCCCTGCCCTTGGCTCTGGAGGCTTTCCTCAAGCCTCCGGAGGGCGAAAATGGCCTACCTGAGCTCTGGAGGCTCTCTGGAAGCCAGAAACAAGCCCGTTTCCAGCCTTCCCGAACTTCCAGGAGGCCTGTTTTTCACCCTCCCTGAGCCTCCACGTGTGACCTGCACTTACCTGCATCCAAAAATGAGCCACGTGGGGAATCCTGGGAGGAGCAGGGTGGGGTAAGCGGGGCCAGCCAGGAGTGGGATTTGGGGATTCTTTGAACTGCACAGAATCTTAACTAAGGGCTCTCCTGAACCTCTTCGAACCCCCAGCAGCCCACCCCTGTTCAGATGCAACAGTGGCCCACATCCTTTTGCTTATACTGAAGACCAGGTCGTCTCCCACTGGGGTAAATAGGGGAATTCCATCATGCCTTACAACAACAAAAACTGGAACCAGAATTTCCATGGCTAAGCAAGGCAGTTGTTGAGTGAGTCACGCCTGATTTTACAACTTTTTTTTTTTTTGCCATGGGTATTAAATGAATCCCATGGTTGTTAAGTCCTGGGGTCCTTCTCCTATTGTTTTTGCTTGTTTGGAAGTAGGCTGGGAAAGTCACAAACTGAGATCACTTAATCCTGGTGTCAGCATTCCAAGTAATGCCCCCATTGAAAGCAGAACTCCAAGGCAGGTAAATTCCTCAAAGAACAATTTAATTGGATACATCATATTGGCGCAATTGGTAAAAACCGACTCTGAAGGTTCCCGCGTTTTTTACTAAATTAAACAGTGAAACTTCTCTCTCAAATCATCAGGCACGTTGTCCAATAGAGATGCTGGCAGGTTGCCTGGTTACTTCACTCCTCCTCTTCTCAGCCACCTGTTGGAATGACCTTGGTTCCCACAGGAAAAACTTTTCATTTTGGCGGCCAAGCCAAGCTATCTAAGATTTCCCCCTCTTTTTCTTCCCTTTTGCTTTGTAGAAATCATGAAGCCTCAAAGGTGGCCTCAGCCAGGTTCATTTCAGGGTTCACACCTGGGACACTGCAATCGTTGTAAATACGAGCGTCCAAATTTTGGGCACATGATTGTGGGCAATGCTGCATCAGTCGTAAGGGCAAAGCATTGGTTGCAGATTACTTTTTTCAGTGCCATTGTAACTTCAAGCAGTTGCTAAACAAACGGTTGTGAGACAAAGATTACCTTTAGCAATATAACTACATTTTATGATTATATAAGGTATGAGAGGCGCCAATCAATTCTGGTATCCACATTGTTATTTTATGTAGGTAGATTTGGGAGTACCATGGAAATAGCAATCTTTGCAGACTTCTGCCTATCTGCAGTCTTAGATTAAATCTGAGGGTTTTACAGAGTGATATAATTCTGATGTGATTTGCTGTCATTTTGCAGCGTAGATTTGTTCTCCAAGAGATGTGTCCCCAGATTTGTCATGTACTATTGGATCATAACTTCAGTGGTCCATTTAGGGTGGATGGTTCTTATTTTTGGAAGTATATTGGATAGCTAGTTATTATTTTTTTCTTTTCACAAGAAAAATCCTTATCTGCTCACAGAAAGAAGTAGAGGCAGAAATTTGGAGCTCAGAATTTCTGTTTCTAAACAAATTGAGTTTTGCCCCATTTTATGATGTTTTGTGCCACCGTTCTTAAGTGAATCACTGCAGTTGTTAAGTTAGTAACATGGTTGTTAAGTGAATCTGACTTCCCCATTGCTTGTCAGAAGGTCAAAAAGTGATCACATGACCCCAGGAAACTGCAACTGTCATAAATATGAAGCAGTTGTCAATTTTGATCACTTGACCATGGGGATGCAGCAATGGTTGTGTGAAAAATGGCCATAAGTCACTTTTTTTCAGTGTTTTTTTACCTTTGAATGGTCACTACGCTGTTGTAAATTGAGGACTATCTGTAGTGCAAAGGAGAAGTGATTTCTGCCCCAAAATTAACTACTCTACTGTGGGCATAAGTATCATATTCCAGAGTTACTGGAAGTTGGGCAACATTAGTTATTATTATTTGAACCAGAAATAAAGGAGAGAACCCTCATTGTTCAGGACCCTTCATACATTGTGAGAGCTAATTATTAATCTTGTAAGAAAAGGCAAATGCCATCTGGATTTCATTACTTGTAGCATTTATCCTGTTGTGACAAATTCAGATCCTCCCCCAAAAGAATCTGTGGTGGCGTTCTTCTACATTCTAATTTGATTTTATTTTTACAGAATATCCTCCCAGTTCCTCATTAGCTCAAAGCCTTCAGAAACATGACCCAGACTTCTGAATACTTTGTGGGGAACATCATGACAGCCTGTTCAGGATCCTCATTAATATCATTTCCTTTTGCTTGTTGACCCCCAGAATGTGGCACCTCTCCAAGTGGTTGTGCGAGATGACAACTGCATAGTTATTTCCCTGGAAGCAGCTGATGTGATGAGCTCATCCTCGGTGTATGTGGTGAAAATCACGGGTGAATCCAAGAACTATTTTTTCCAGTTTGATGAATTCAACAGCACTTTACCTGCTCCTGTGGTTTTTAATGCCACTTACCATGGTCTTTACTACATTGTGACCCTGATGGTGGTGAATGCAAATGTTATTTCCAAGCCGGCTAGATCGCTAACTGTGTTAACTAGTAAGTATGTTTTTAAAACATTGTTAGTTCAGTCTGTTTGAAACGTGGATGCCATATCTTTCTGCTGCTTATTCATGATGGGGGCAGATTGGTTAGTCCAGGGGTCACCAACCTTTTCCTCAGGGACCACCAAACTCATAATTTTAAATCCCACGGACCACTAATATGAATTTTGACTGACGGTGGCTTGCTGACATTGGTGGGAAAGTCGGTCCCATATTCTAGAGCTGTAGTAGTCACAAGATTGGCCCTTTGGTCATCTCGGAGCAGCTTCTCCAGTCCATGGCAGGCCGGTGCACCCAGGTGGAGGAGCAGCTGCTCCGGGATGACCAAAGGGCCAGTCCTGTGACTAGTGCAGCTCTGGAATACGGGAGCGACTTTCCCATCAATGTCAGCAAGCCACCCCAGGACGAATTTCCCTCCCTGCCATTGGTCTTACCTTCCAGTTCCAGCTTGCATGGCTCTACTCAAGGTAAGGTTTGCACTCGGCCAAAGGGTGGGGGCCATCAGGTGGGCAGCGCAGCCTTATGTTCCCACACAGCCTGGATTAATTGCTTGGGGGGATGCTTGGGGGAGGGACATTTCTCTGAGGACCACCAAAATTTTCTCACGGACCACCAGTGGTCCCTGGCCCACTGGTTGGTGACCACTGGGTTAGTCTATTCATCAGATGAGAAACAATTTAGTAAGTCCACTTGACCTTCCCACTGTGGCTAGTGATAGTTCTCAAACAATAAACATTTTGCAATAAATCAAATATTTCCTAAATTGCCAGCCTTGCCTTACTTATTACTCAGTGGCTTCTTTTCAATCATCACCATGATCATCTTTAAGAAAAAATCTTAAATCTCAAACTGGTCAGGGGAAAATGAGAAAAGGCTATTTTTATCTTATTCATTTTAGGGTTTTTTTTTAAATTCTGCCTTTATTATATTCATAAACAACTCAAGGTGTTGAATATCTCTATTACTCTTTCCTCCTCCTATTTTCCCTACAACAACATCCCTGTGAGGTTATTTGGGCTGAGAGCGAGTTACTGGCCCAAAGTCACCCAGCCAGATTTCATCGGGACTAGAACTCACAGCCTCCTGCTTTCCAGACTGGTACCTTAACCACTAGACCAAACTGGCAAACTTCAGCTTCAATACTTTATGCTTCTTTCTCCCAAAGTTTCTTTCTAGAGAACAAAGATCTGGTTGAATATAATTGAGAGACCCCCTTGCTTAAAGAATACAGATGTTGTAAATGTCAGTCTGGATTACAATCATGGCAGAGAGCGAGAACAAGAGTGTTTAAGCTTTCCCTCCCACAGTGGTTCAAAGCATCTCACCCATGGTGCAAACAGCTGTTGGGATGTGATGCTATAAAGGCTCAGGTGCCTCATCCTCATTTGCAAAATAACTGCTGTTTGTTAAACAAAAACGTACATTCAAGAGCCAGTTATTTTGCTAACTTCACGTATAACCAAGAGACCGCCAACTGTCCCCCTTGCTTGGCCTAGAGTAGGGGTGTCAAACTCAAGGCCCATGGGCCACGGTGCTCAGATCTGGCCTTCAGGGTTGCCATGGGAACAGTAAAGGACTGGCCTGCGGTGCCTCTGCCATCAAAAACAGAGCTCAGGAGGGCTGCATGTGCCCATACGTGAATTCCATTTTCACTGGCAGAGTGCTAGCAAAACAAACTAGTAGCAAAAGTGGATCCCCCCCCCCAGCCCCACCTGGGACACCATAGGAGCCCCAACATGATTGATGTTGATCTGGCCACGCCCACTCTGGCCAGGCCCAGCTGAGAACCCCCCCCCACTCCTCCCCTCAAGGTCAAACACAATCCTGATGTAGCCCTCAATGAAATTGAATTTGACACCCTTGGCCTAGAGGCACGAGGCTAAGCAAGTCACGTATCTTACCTCAAAAGTTGGGACTAGGCAAAAGAAAGCAAGAGACACAAAGGACAAGGGTGAATGAAGAAATTTGTCAGTGTTCACAAATATTCACCATGTTAAATGCTGAATTTTTATAACTGCTGCAATTTTTAGTTATCTTGGTTGTCTTGACAACCATGGCAGCAACTGGGGAAAAATGACTCCTGTTTTCCTTGTTCTGTGTAAATGGCTCCCTGCTCATTAAAGATCATTGGGCTATTGCGTTGAGTCCATATGAGATCATATTGATAAGGTCCATGCCTAACTGGGATACAAGGGGATCCTAATGCTTGGCATATCACTTGGAACCAGACAGCCGCATCCACTATGGGAGGGAGCCTATAAAGCCACCAAGAACAATGCACAATGACATAAAACAATTGGTCTCTGAGCAGTCCTTGCCAATTCACGGCAGTTCTCCAGTGCCTAGTGATGTTTGCAAGAGGATGGCATATCAGAATTATCTCATTTTTCGGGTGTGTGGGAAGTGTGCTGGAAATTTACAGAACATATGAGATCAATGATTCGAATGTAGCCTTGAAACCTAAGTCTCCTGCAAGGAATCTCACTCATAGCATCCAATAGATGTCATCTCTACCATGTATTGTGGTTTTTATAGATCTAGTTTTGCTTCTCTCCTTCCCCTTCAGGTATTAGATAGTTAGACAGATAGACAGATATAGACAGACAGACAGGTGACAGACAGAGAGACAGAGAGATAGGCAGATAGATGACAGATAGATAGATAGATAGATAGATAGATAGATAGATAGATAGATAGATAGATAGATAGATAGATAGATAGATTAATTGATACTGTATATAGGTAGGTAGGTAGATGACAGACAGACAGACAGATGATAGATAGATAGATATAGATAGAGAGATAGATGATAGATAGATAGATAGATAGATAGATAGATAGATAGATAGATAGATAGATAGATAGATACTGTATATAGGTAGGTAGGTAGATGACAGACAGACAGACAGACAGACAGACAGATGATAGATAGATAGATATAGATAGAGAGATAGATGATAGATAGATAGATAGATAGATAGATAGATAGATAGATAGATAGATAGATAGATAGATAGATAGATTGATACTGTATATAGGTAGGTAGGTAGATGACCGACAGATGACAAACAGATGATAGATAGAGAGATAGAGATAGAGATAGATGATAGATAGATAGATAGATAGATAGATAGATAGATAGATAGATAGATATTGTAAGTAGGTAAGTAGGTAGGTAGATGACAGAGGGACAGAGAGACTGATAGATAGATGACAGACAGACAAACAGACAACCAGACAAACAGATCGATAGTTCGATCTCTGGTTCCATAGGAGGCTGCCTAATTCTGAATCAGATTGGTTATATCAGATTAAAAGATAGATCACTAATCTGCCATTTCTGCATTTTAATGTACTAACTCTTGTTCAGCTTGAAGGAAAATTTGCATTCAAGGTTTATTTAATTCTCATGGAACTTCTTTTTATGTATGGTGATGATGTGGGTAAGGATTATCTGTGAATGTTCTGTCTTTCATTGTACAAGTCTTTCTTTCTATAGATAGTTTATAGCTTGCCTGGCTTCTCACATTTATATTCAACCCAGGGAAGACATCTGGAGGAAGTGCCTCTAATGAGATTTTTAAAAAGCATCCTTGAAAAATTGCTTCCTCCTTTCCTCATGTCAAAATAATTGGAGAAGTTGTCTACTAACTGCCTCTGCCTCTATCCCTGTGAGGAATTTTGAAAGGCCATTTGGACCCAGTTCTAATCAAGCCAAATGTTGTTCCTTAAGCAGTCTTCTCATTTTACACAAAATATTTCCAGACAAAGAAATATAAAATACCTTATACACAATTTCAAGTTTTAAACCTTTATAAATCTTTTCTATCACAATATACAGTAGTACTTAAAGGTAAAAGTAAAGGTTCCCCTCGCACATACATGCTAGTTGTTTCCGGCTCAAAGCTGAAGAGCCAGCGCTGTCCAAAGACGTCTCCATGGTCATGTGGCTGGCATGACTAAATGCTGAAGGTGCACAGAACTCTGTTACCTTCCCACCAAAGGGGGTCCCTATTTATCTACTTGCATTTTTTACATGCTTTCAAACTGCTAGATTGGCAGAAGCTGGGACAAGTAACAGGAGCTCACTCCATTACGCGGTGCTAGGGTTTCAAACCGCCAAACTGCCAACCTTTTTGATTGACAAGCTCAGCATCTTAGCCCCTGAGCCACCGCATCCCTTACTTACTTCCAAATAATAGACAAGTCTATTTAAAACATGCTGTGTCGCTTCCTTATGGCCTCTGTCTTGCAAAAGTCCCCATTAGCCAACCTCATAAGGTCTCCTTGTATGATGCAGGCTGTAATGCCAGTATTTAAGAATTTAAAGGTTAATATCAAAGGGCAAACTATTTTGACGGTAGGAAAGAAGAAAAGACGAGCATTCTAAAAGCGAACCTTTGAAAAAACTACCGTGTTTCTCACATAATAAGGCCGGGCCTTATTTTTTTTTTGCCCCCCGAAAACCAGCTAGGCCATCTTTTCGGGGGTGCCTTAATTACCCCCCCCCGGTTGTTCTTTCATATGAGCTCACCTCGCTCGGAGCGTTTGGCAAAGCACACGAGTTTCGCAGTCGGAGAGGGAGGCGGCGGTGAAAAGGACACGGCGACAACGGCAGGATGCTGCAAGTCAGGACGTTGCATTGAAACAGCCTGGGGGGCATGTAGCCACCTCCCTCCAGCCCACCTTGAGGATTTGCCTTTTGTCGTTGGTATACTTGGCTTCAGGCGCTCCTGTTGCCGCCTTCCCTTTGCCTTCGAAGGTAAAGTGAATTATTTTAAAAACCTCCGCTCATCCCGCCAGGGCTGTGGCAGAGCCGTGTGGGGTGGGCAGAACCAGGAAACACCCACGGCTCACTTTCCCAGTTCTGCCCAACTCGCACGGCTCCGGCGCAGCCCTGATGGGATGAGCGGAGGTTTTTAAAATAATTCGCTTTACCTTCTAAGGCAAAGGGAAGGTGGCCACAGGAGCGCCTGAAGCCAAGTGTCTCCTCAGGGCTCCGGTTGCAGGGAGGAGCCCTGACTCGCTGCACGTTGCTGCGCCAAACACCGCGGCATTGCTGTAACACCACAGCAGCAAGGGAGAAGGAAAAGCAATGGTGGCGGAAGGTCTCCCGATATGAAGTGCTCCACCAATGCAGGCAGCACCATATCCGGGCATGCAACAAAGTACTTCCTAACGGCAAGCCCCCCCCCCGCCATTCCCCCCCATTTCGCATGTTTAATATGGGTCTTAATTTGGGGGGAGGGGCTTAATTTGATTTTATGCCAATAAATCATGCTGGGGCTTTCTATTGGTGGAGGCCGTATTGTTGGAGAAACACGGTAGTGAGAGCTTTTCCTCTGATCTCTGTTTCTTATTTAGTATAAAAACATATTGTTTCTTTTCAGGTTAATAAAGAGCACTGTTTGTTCCTTTTTGGATGCTAGAAAATATAAAGAGCAAAAAGGTTCACCTGAAATATATCCAAATCATCTGAGATTTTATTGAATTTTTCTTTTTATTTCAAAACTGCTGTTCTTTATGGTGACATTATTCAAAGAAGTGGTAGTAAGGTAATTAGCTATTATGTCCAACACAAATCCCATTAATTTCAATTAACTTAATTAGCATGATCTTAACCTAAGTACTATTATTTATGATTTCTGCAATAAAGTTGTTTAGAAAGACAGCAGACTGATTAATTTTTAAAAAAGTATTTTATATACTAAGACAGGATTTTTCATATTCTGAACAATGTAATATGCTTTGGAATGTTTTGGTGGACAGTTTAAACATTTTCTCTTTCCTCCCTTCTTCTGTAAAATTTAATGAAAATGAGACCTACATTTCTCTCCAATTTCTAAATACAACAGATCCCAAACATTTATTCTAGCCAGACTTAATTGCCTCTGATTAGAAATTTTTGCTATAGATATAGTAATTTGAAAAAGAATAATGAAATCAAGTTCTAAAAAGATAACACAGACTTCCAACTAATTCATCAAGCTTTACTTTTCATCTTAAAGAAGGATGCCTTTAAAGTTTAACTCCTCCAAATACTGTCACGAGAACATCAAATACAGTTAGTTCTTGAGTTACAACCATAATGGAGCTTGCCTGCTATGGTTGTAAGTCCTGACCATCATAAACCGGTTCACTCATATGACAGCCCTGATTTTATGACCTTTTTTTACAGAGGTGGTTAAACAAATGCCACAGTTGTTAAGCAAACCAATGTTGCTATGGGACTGGTTTTGCTGCAGATCAGAAGTAAACACTATGGCGCCCAGCAGAAACTCAAATCCAGGTCAGGAGCAGGGGTGGGATTCTGCCAACTCAGACCGCTTTGGGCGAACCCTTAGCTCTGATGATCAGCTGGCTCCAAACCGGTTCGCTCCCACAATCATGCAGGCCCGCCTGCCTGCCCTGGCACTGTACTCACCTATATCTGCTCAGCTGATTCGCTGAGCAGAGCGAATTGTCACGCCTCAGCTGTGTTAACTTCCCTGAAGTAACATTGAAGGCAAGTAATTTTGAAAGCTGTTCATGCGCACACAGCACGCGTCAGGCACACAATTAGCAAACCAGTTGTTGTTACACCAGCAGCATACCCCCCCCCACTGGTCATGAGTAACCCCTAGGTGAGTCCATTCTACTTTTGAATGGTTACCAAACAATTGGTCATAAGGCAAGAGCCACCTATACAAAGAAAGATGATTTATAACAATGCTTCTCAATTATTTTCTGTCATGCCCCCCTAGTAAGAATAAAACATCTCGTGCCCCCGGGTGACTATAAATAGTATCATTTGTCTATAAAATTGTTATAAGTACACCTCTGCATAACACTGTATCTTTATTAACGTATAAGAGAATAAAAAAAGAAATATGGACCAACTCACAACTCCGTCTCTCTCCGCCTGTCTTCTCATCCCTGTTAAATATTTTTTCATGGTGTAACTTGAGGGTAAGCTACACTTCGTGTCTACACTTCATACTCAAACTCTGTGCTGTGTGCAAAGCCCGCATGCTCAGTGCAAACAAAACTCCTACACCACCGAGCGAATGCTCCCTGCGCACACTCTGCCAATGAGAGCGCCACTGCCCCCTAATGTAGTGGAAGTGCAATTGCACTTTATTCTAGGACAGTAAAAAAATCAAAATAAAAAAGCATGTTCTCCGAGGTCAAACGCGCCCCCCTTGACGGAGCCTCGCGCCCCCCCACTATTTGAGAAGCACTGATTTATAATGAAAAGAAGGACTAGGGGAGACTTGATAGCAGGGTTCCAATACTTCAGGGGCTGCCACAAAGAAGAGGGAATTGAGCTGTTCTCCAAAGTACCTGGAGGCAGGACAAGAAGCAATAGGTGGAAACTAGTCCAGGAGAGGACCAACCTAGAACTAAGGAGGAATTTTTTTCTAACAGTGAGAACAATTAACCAGTGGCTTGCCTCCAGAAGTTCTCGGCGTTATAACACTGGAGATTTGAAAGAAGAAATTGGACAGCCATTTGTCTGAAATAGTATAGGGCAGGGGTCTCCAACCTTGGCTCCTGGAAGCCTGGCGGACTTCAACTCCCAGAGTTCCACAGCCAGCTGGCTGTGGAATTCTGGGAGTTGAAGTCCGCCAGGCTTCCAGGAGCCAAGGTTGGAGACCCCTGGTATAGGGTTTCCTGCTTGAGCAGGGGATTGGATTAGAAGACCTTCAAGGCTCCTTCCAACTCTGTTATCCTGTTATATCCTCAGTCTTTGTTTTGTAGTCAGTCAAATAACCGTTATCAATAATAAACAAACTGGAACCATCAATGTAGTTCATGTAGTTAATGAACCATTTGGTGTACTTAGATTAAACTACATGATCATCATTATAGTGAGTATAGGTAAGCCCTGAGCTCTCTATTTTGCACAAGGATCTGTAAGACCTGTAGACTTTTAATGATTGTAAGCCACCCAGAGTTATGTAAGAAGGGCGGCCAATAAATTTTACAAACAATCGGACTCATAAGTAGATTAGATAGGAAGCAATTTCTAGAGAGTGGTTCAGTGGCCTCACAATCAGGAGAGTTCAATCCTAAGTAGAGGCAGATATTTCTCTCTCTGGGCACAATGAGGATATATCTGCTGAACAAAACTCCTCATTGGCAATCAGGAAGGGCATCCGGCCAGTAAACACTCTGCTATCTTCATTCAGTTGCCCTGAAACCACCCCACAAGTGATTATGGGGTCATAAGAAGAAGAAGAAGAAGAAGAAGAAGAAGAAGAAGAAGAAGAAGAAGAAGAAGAAGAAGAAGAAGAAGAAGAAGAAGGAGAAGAAGAAGAAGAAGAAGAAGAAGAAGATAGCAAGCAATTTCTAGAGACTTGGTTTGTAGAGTATGTTTGGAAAGGAAACGAGCTGATTTTCCTGCAAAATAATCACTTAGGTCAAGTCTTCCCCTGTTCATCTTGCTGTATAGAATAGAATAATAGAATATAATTCTTTATTGGCCAAGTGTGATTGGACACACAAGGAATTTGTCTTGGTGCAAATGCTCTCAGTACACATAAAGAAAAGATACATTTGTTGAGAATCAAGAATCATAATGTACAACACTTAATGATAGTCATAGGATACAATCAGCAATCAAATCATACTAGGAAACAGTCAATATAAATCGTACAGGATTTCTTTGTGTGAATATGGTATGTAAGCTTAGAGCAAGGGTCTTCAAACTTGACAAGTTTAAGACTTGTGGACTTCAACTCCCAGAATTCCTGAGCTAACATGACTGGAGGAGGAATTCTGGGAGTTGAAGTCCACAAGTCTTAAAGCTGTCAAGTTTGAAGACCTCTGGCTTAGAGGATAAAATGTTGACTACCCATGGAATCAACTAAAATAGGCAGTTTATGGAGGAGATAGGATCCTAGGCAGTTCTTGCCTTGGTTTCAGGCTTTCATCATAATTCATCAAATACCTTATATGAGAAATGGGTTCAGGATTTAATGAGATTTATTTCCTAGAGAAAGACAAACATATGGGAAGAAGAAAGAAAACAAAAGGGAGGAAATGGTATCCTTAGCCAGTTGGGGCTTTGCTTGTTCTAGAATCCTTGTTTTAGCTTCTCTTCCCCTCTTTAAGATAAAATGGCCATTAGTGGAGAAGAATTTCCCCCTCTATACTTTCTTCTCAGCCTCTTCCTTTGGCTCATCCTGATTTGCTGGCTTTCAGAAGGAAAATGCAGGAAAGAGACCTTTCACAGAATCTAATTATCAGCTAATCTGATCAAGAGATCAGATTAGAGAAATAAATTTGTAATAAAAATGAATACAGCATCTCTTCCTTATTCAATTTCTTCTAGGAAGAAGTAACCGGCTAATGTAATCACTTAGTCTATAAAGTTGCCATAATTAGAAAATTGGGATGAGATTATTATAGCTTGGGAAACCTGTGCAAGGCAGAAAGTAATGAAAGATTGCTTGGCTGGTAGTGTGTGGCAAACAGCATCTCTCTGGAATCTCAAGTCCATCTTGCAAGGGCTGTAATCAGGAATTCTTAGCCCTGGAGAAATTGTCCAAAGATCGCATCCTATATCTTACCTTGCTTTCGCATTGCAATGCTTTTTTACCCTACCTTGGCTCCAGGGATATTTATTCCCTTCCTTTTTCCCATGAAATTTTTACTAAAAATCATAATTACAATAGTAAAAACTATTACAAACTAAAAGAACAATAGAAAAATAGGAAGAAGGTGTAAGAGGTAAAAAGAGAAAAAAAATAGGAAAGATATAAAAAAATACAAAGTAAAATAGAAAAATAGAATATAATACAGAAGAAGAAAAGACCCAGCCTTCATCACAAGTATAAATGATTTTAATAATATTTCACCTCTTACATTACCCAAAATATCTGTTCTTCCCATATCCCATCTGTTTTCTGTAGACAAATCCATGGTCATTTCAGTTTTGGTGTCAGCAAAAGTCCATTAAGGGTTACCAGCAATAACAAGCTATTTTAACCCTGATCAAATAAACTAACTTTATATTCCTTCTTTTTTTTTTTTACTTCTAATAATCTTAATCTTTAGTCCATTCAGATAATTTAATAGAACTTGATTTCTTTTTCTTTCTTTTTTGTCTCTTCTCACAAGATTTTTCAAAGCTTTGGCAAGTCTGTTTTGTAAGTCCAATATACAAAAATTATCCAGGTCTCTCTTTTGGTTTATCGTTTGTATGCCCCTTTTAATTATTAAAATTTCAGCCAGTTTCTTTTTTATGTCTAATGTAGAATCTTTTCCTATGATATTCATGTAGCCTGTCATTTATATGTTCACTTTCAACTCAGCCTATCTTCTCAAGTAAAACTTGTTTCTTTTCAGTACCATCTTTTAGACATAATCTATCCATAGAGACAGATATCACTATTGTCATTGTTGATATTAATTTCTGACTTAATTTTAGAAAGTATCCTTTAATATTTCTAATTTTAGAATATTTTGCATGATTCTGTAACTCTTAGTCAAATTTATGTGTTCATCGCCTTTAACCGAAAGGTTTAATTCCCTCTAGTGTCCAATTTTTAAGATCTAATTTTTATATAAAAAAAATTAAAACAAAAGCATTTTCCCATGGAAAGGATTCTTTATAATCAATTCCAAAATCTTATTTTAAAATTATCTGGATCCTTTGTAGTTTTTTTTAAAAATCAAAGTTTTCATCAAAATTTGCTCTTTATTTTTTATTTTTTAATTAATTTCTTAAGCTTGTAATTAAACATTATTTTCATTACAGATTGAAGGCAAACTCTCCTGGTGTTTTTAGACTTGCTGATCCAAAGATTTCTAATATCTAAAAAGGACTGTAGTTCTTAAGTAATCTCTGAATGTGATCAGAAAAGGAAAAAAAATGAGAACTTAGTGTCCTTTCAAAACACTGGCCATGTTTTGAGCAAGATGGCTATTCCCTTGTCTTCCAGTGCTCAAACTCACATGAGGAGCAACCATCTAGGACACTTGTGGGTGATCTCTGGTGCTTTCCTTTATCCAGATAAGTTCAAAGAGCAGATCTTTCCAGCTCTTCATTCTTTGAGGTAATTGTTCTGTCCTTAATTTACATACTCGAAATCCCCGCGCTTTGATTGGCTAAAGCGCGGGGATTTCTGATTGGCCAGGCGAGCCGCGCTGATTGGCCCGTTTTAGGTCTCCCGCGATTGGCTCACTCCAAGAGCGGGAGACTTGAATCGGTGCCATTGGCCGCGGCCGCCGCAGCGAAAAGGATAAAAGCCGCGGGCTTTTTCCTTTTCGCTGGTTCGGTTCACAACTGTTAAATAAAGAGCTTGAAACGTAGTCACCGACTCCTGGCGTCTTTTTGCGGACACGACACTGGCGACGAGGGTGGGATCCCGATCCTGAACCGAACCCCGTGTCCAACAAGAGCCAGTTTCAGCACCGAAATGGCGAAAATAGCACCGCCCGCCCCCTTCAATCCCGCCACCGAGGACTGGGAATCGTTCTCAGACCGTTTCCGCATGTACCTCGAGTGCACCGGAATGAAGGATGCCCCGGGCCCGCTAAAACGCACCGTTTTCCTCACCCATTGCGGAACCGAGGTATTCCAGATGGCCAAAGCATTGGCCAAGCCAGCCGACGCAACCGCCATGGACTGGGACGTCCTCGAACCTATCCTGCGGCGCCATTACGCCCCCGAGGTCCCCATCCTGATCCGGCGCAACGAATTTTACCGGCGCGACCAGAAACTGGGCGAAAAACTGAGCGATTTTGTCGCCGAGCTGAGGCGCCTAGGTGGACTCTGCGAATTCGAAGGTCTGAACAGCCTCCTAAGAGACCGATTCGTACTCGGCCTATGGGACCCTGCACTCCAGAGCCGGCTTATGGCTAAGGGCGACATCAGCCTAGCAGATGCCCTTACCACAGCCGCAGCCGCAGAAGCAACCCGCACTTCCGCTGACATCATGCGAAAATCTGACGCGAAGAGCGGAAACAACAACCCGGCAAGGTCGGCCGACCCAAAAAACGAATCAACCGCACACTACGGAGAATTCCAGTCTGCATCCAGCACGTCAGAAGACGAGGAGGACATACATCGCGTGCAGACGGGGCGCGGCGACCAAAGGAATCGAAGAGGTCGTAGGTCGAGGACCAACTGTGCCGGATGCGGCGGCGACCACCCCAGATCAGAATGCCGATTTTTTGACTCTATCTGTAGGCATTGTGAAAAAAGGGGACACTTCGCTCGGGTTTGCCACCAAAAGAAGACTCGCAGCCCTCCCAGATGGGACCAACACGAGCGTAAGAGGGAAAGCCCACCGCCCAGGACCAGAGATCGCCAACCGGATGGCCGGTGGGACCGAATCCAGCGACCCTCAAGAGGCGGCGACAGTCGGCGCAAGGAAGAAACCCACCAGACGGTGACCATCGGCCACGCCATCTCCGACGGCGCCAGAAAGGTACACGTAGAAGTCCACATTGAAGGCCAACCATGCAAGATGGAGGTGGACTCCGGGTCCTACCTCTCCATGATTGTATGGCACGAGATAAAACGGTTAGTGCCCACCCTCCATAAGAGGAACATAAACGCCCAAAGACTTATTATAAAAGACTACCAGGGAAACCGCGTCCCGGTAGTGGGCACCAAGAACTTTAATGTAACTTATAAGGGCCGCACCGAACAACTCCCACTCACAATCGTCGATCGCGACCGCCCAAGCCTGCTGGGTTTACAATGGTTCGCCCCGCTCGACATCACGCTAACAGGAGTCAACCACGTCGCCGACGACGGCTGGGAACAGCGGCTAGCCCAAGAGTTCCGGGAGGTCTTCGACGGAAGCCTGGGCAAGTACCAGGGGCCCCTTATCTCATTTGACCTAGACCCTAGGGTTCCCCCCAAGCGGCTAAAACCTAGGCGGGTGCCATTCGCCCTAAAACCTAAGATTGACGAGCAGATTGACAAGCTCGTCAAACAGGGGGTGCTACAGCCGATAGACCATGCCCGATGGGAGACCCCTATAGTGACCCCAGTCAAACCAGACGGGTCCGTGAGAATTTGTGGGGACTATAAGGCCACCCTAAATGGCGCGTTGCAACAAAGCGCCTACCCTGTCCCAATCGTGCAACACCTACTGCACTCACTGGGAGGGGGCAGGGTCTTTGCCAAGCTCGACCTCGCCCAAGCATATCAACAGTTGCCGGTCGATGAAAAAACAGCGGAAGCCCAGACCATCGTTACCCATCGGGGGGCCTTCAAGTGCAACCGACTCCAGTTCGGAGTCAGCGTGGCACCAGGCATCTTTCAGAGCCTGATGGAACGTTTACTGCAGGGCATCAAGGGGGTGGTGCCCTATTTTGATGACGTATTAGTGGCGGCGCCAAACGAAGCCGAATTAGAAAACCGACTCAGGGAGGTCTTAACAAAATTTAAAGTAACGGGACTTAAAGTAAAACGAGAAAAATGCCAACTATGCACAGAGCGAGTGGAATTCTTGGGCTACCTTCTAGACCGGCATGGCATTCACCCTACAATTAAAAAAGTGAAAGCCATCAAAGAAGCCCCCACCCCAAGGTCTAAGACGGAACTACAGGCTTTCTTAGGGTTGCTGAATTTTTATAATGTTTTCCTACCCCAAAAGGCTACGGCGGCGGAGCCTTTGCATAGGCTCCTGGATAAGGCGGCAACCTGGACTTGGGGGAGACGAGAGCAAGCCACCTTCCAAAAAACCAAAGACCTTCTCACCTCCGACGCCGTCCTGATTCAATTCAGCGAAACCTTGCCCTTGGTTGTCACTTGCGACGCATCACCTTTCGGCGTCGGCGCTGTCCTCAGCCATACCCTCCCCGACAAAAGAGAAGCACCCATCGCTTTCTTTTCCAGGACTCTAACTAAACCGGAGCGGAACTATAGCCAGCTGGACAAAGAAGCTTTGGCTATAGTTGCCGCCGTTAAGCGATTCCACGAATACCTTTACGGCCGCCCGTTTACCATTGTGACAGATCATAAGCCGTTGCTGGGCATCCTCGCAGGAAACCGAGCCACCCCGAACATTTTATCACCCCGGATGACAAGGTGGTCCGAGTTCCTGGCAGCCTACAGCTACGAACTGTTACACAAGCCGGGTAAGAAAATTTCGCACGCGGACGCTTTAAGCCGCTCGCCTTTACCAGACTCTGATCCTGACCCAGCACCAACGACAAACACCCTTAACATCGAGAACCTGCCCAACCTATCCATTACCGCATCAGACATTGCCCGGGAAACTATTAAGGACAGGCGTCTGGCACGAATTTTACATTGGGTGGAAAAAGGTTGGCCTGAAAGGGACAATGATGAATCCGTTAAGACATTCAGAAACCGCCAGACTGAACTCTCGCTGCTTAAGGGGTGTATTTTGTGGGGTGACAGGGTGGTCATCCCGGACAGGTTGCAAGGGAAGGTCTTAGAGATGTTGCATGAGGGGCATCCTGGCATCGTCAGAACTAAAGCCCTGGCCAGGAGTTACGCTTGGTGGCCAGGGATGGACAAGCAGATAGAGGCATGGGTAGCTAAGTGCCAACGATGCCAGGAAACCAGACCAAGCCCACCCGCAGCACCCATCCTGGAGTGGGAAACACCAAGGGGGCCCTGGTCCAGAATCCATTTAGACTTTGCCGGTCCCACGAATGGGCATACCTTTCTAATAACAGTTGACGCTTACTCCAACTGGTTGGAGGTAAGCGACATGAAATCTACCACCACGGAGGCCGTCATCAAAGAACTTTGCAAACTCTTTGCAACACACGGCCTCCCAGACGTCGTCGTCTCCGACAACGGGCCCCAATTTACCTCCCTCGACTTCGAGAGATTCCTGGCGGAGAGGGGCATCCGCCACGCATTAACAGCACCGGCGCATCCGGCGGCGAACGGTAGGGCGGAACGGATGGTTCAATTTACCAAAAAAGCCATCCGGAAAATGGACCACGGGGAGATCAACGACAAAATAAATAAACTCCTCTTTATACAACACATCACCCCGAACACCACTACCAACAAAAGCCCAGCCGAGTTACTAATGGGTAGGAAGCTGAGGTCCCCACTCGACAGGTTACACCCAACATATAACCCGGAGCGGCCCCCAGACTCAAGTACAAAATACCGAACATTCACACCCGGCGACTTAGTGTACGCGAAAAACCTGACGGGGGACCCCCTATGGATCCCAGCCGTCATCACCCAGATCACAGGCCCACGATCATACCGGCTCCAAACCACAGATGGGCAAGCCTGGAAATGGCACATTGACCAGCTCAGGTCACGAACAGCAACAGAACTCAACCCCCAAAACACGAACCAAGGGGGGAGGGAATACCCGAATAAGCAAACGCAAGAAAAAATAAACCAGAAGTACTTACCGGAGCGCAGCCATCGCGATCCCCCACCGGAGAAGAACCACCTAGCCAGCTCAACCAACTCGGAGAAACCAAGCGGGAGCGGCGAAACCCGTAGCTCAACCAACCCGGAAGGCCCAGGTGGGAGCCACGGAGAAGGAACCGGCCCGATCACCCAACCGGTTCGCACAGAAGAGGGAGCAGCCAAAAACATGACCGCTCCGGACGAAATACAGCTTGCAACTGAGTTGCGCAGGTCAAGTAGGACTAGACGGAGCCCCGCCTACCTACGTGACTACGCAACGTAAGGACTATACCAAGAGGGGAGGGGTGTTCTGTCCTTAATTTGCCTACTCGAAATCCCCGCGCTTTGATTGGCTAAAGCGCGGGGATTTCTGATTGGCCAGGCGAGCCGCGCTGATTGGCCCGTTTTAGGTCTCCCACGATTGGCTCACTCCAAGAGCGGGAGACTTGAATCGCTGCCATTGGCCGCGGCCGCTGCAGCGAAAAGGATAAAAGCCGCAGGCTTTTTCCTTTTCGCTGGTTCGGTTCACAACTGTTAAATAAAGAGCTTGAAACGTAGTCACCGACTCCTGGCGTCTTTTTGCGGACACGACAGTAATCATTGACTCTATTTTTTGCAGAGCCTTCTTCAGCCCATATTCTTTCCTCAGGAATACTTATTCTTCTTTATTCATCAGAAAAACATGGTGAGGTAGGGTTGGGTTTAGTGAGAGTGTCTGGCCAAAGATTATGGAAGGTTTGTAACAGTATGTAACGTAGGCAAATACTGTACTGCAACCAAAGATTTTCCAAATGTGTTAGGTTTGCAACTTCCAGGATTCTCACCCAGTATAATCCTAGGAGTTACAGGCATAAGCATCTTAAGGGTGTCAGGCTGGGAACAGCTGTTTCAATTGGTGCACTACTTAACTATTGATTGATTGCGTTGATATCTCATCTTTGCTCTAAGAGCTCAAGAAGGCCTTTTTTATGGGATGTAATCATGTAAACCCATAATAATCTAACCAGGCATGCTGGGCTGAGAGAGAACCTTTAGCTCAAAACTATTCAAACCATATTATAGCTAAGTTCAATCTACATACATCTTCTCTGAACACTGCAGGTACATTACAGATATATGGATGTGTTTTGAGAATAAAACACAGTATGTGGCTAATGAAACCATCATGACCAGCTGCTGGAAAATCCATACTTGGTCACAGGGGCTAAGCTTGCTTTAAACATACAAATCTGCCCCCAATTTGATGAATAGGATAGAATAGAATAGAATAGAATAGAATAGAATAGAATAGAATAGAATAGAATAGAAGAGTTGGAAGGGACCTTGGAGGTCTTCTAGTCCAACCCCCTGCCTAAGCAGGAAACCCTACATCACTTCAAACAAATGGTTATCCAACAAGTTGTTCCACTGATTAATTGTTCTCACTGTCAGGAAATTCCTCCTTACTTCTAGGTTGCTTCTCTCCTTGATTAGTTTCCACCCATTGCTTCTTGTCCTGCCCTCAGGTGCTTTGGAGAATAGCTTGACTCCCTCTTCTTTGTGGCAGCCCCTGAGATACTAGAACACTGCTGTCATGTCTCGCCTACTTCTTCTTTTCATTACATTAGACATACCCAGTTCCTCGTATGTTTTAGCCTCCAGTCTCCTAATCATCTTTGTTGCTCCTCTTTGCATTCTTTCTGGAGTATCAACATCAGTCTTACATCATGACGACCAAAACTGAATGCAGTATTCCCAATGTGGCCTTACCAAGGCCTTATAAAGTGGTATTAACACTTCCCGTGATCTTGATTCTATCCCTCTGTTTATGCAGCCTAGAACTGTGTTGGCTTTTTTGGCAGCTGCTGCACCCGGCTGGCTCATATTTAAATCGTTGTCCACTAGGACTCTGATATCCATCTCACAGTTACTACTGTTGAGTGAGGTATCACATATACCTGTGATGGTGAATCTATGGCATGCATGCCACAGGTGGCACAAGGAGTCATTTGTGTGGGCATGCGAGCCCCAGCCAAACTTACTGCACTGCGCATGTGTGTGCCTCCCAGCTGGTTTTTGGCCTGTTTGAGACCTTTTTTGGCCTCCTAGAGGCTCAGGAAAGCCTCTGCAGCCTTTGGAGGCCAAAAAAACAGGCCCATTTCGCCACATCCGGTACTTCCCGTTTCATCACTTCCAATATTTGGAGGCTGAAAAACAGGCCTGTTTTTCAGCCTCCAGAGGCTGCAGAGGGTTCCCTCAAGGCTCTGGGAGGCCAAAAAAGGCCTCAAATGGGCCGAAAATCAGCTGGGAGTCACGTGCATGCACAGTGCAGGTAAAGGGGCAGCAGGGTGGTATTGCATGCGCATGCACAGGGGGAGCAGGGTGCATTGCATTGCGAGCGCCGGCATGCATGCACTTTCAGCACACTACAACAAAAAGATTCACCATCACTGACATACACTGTACCTGTGAATTTGAGTTGCATAGGATCTATTTGAATCCTAATCCTTTGACCTAATCCTAATCTTTGCCATTACTCCAACCGGGTGGAATATTCTCCCACTGGAGGTGTGCAGGCCCCCGTCCTCCTTGCCTTCTAGAAAGGAGTGAAAACATGGCCCTGCAAGCTTGTGTGCAGAGTCCATAGGGGCATGCAGTTGTGGGGCTGACAGGCACCCTGAAAGCTCTCTCTTCGACTTCAATTAATTTTTAAACACGTTTTATTTATTTTTAATTTATTCTTACCTCTTTTACATTTTTAATGTTTATATCTTATTTTTATATTTTAATATCTTCTTGGATTCTTCACAGGGTCCCTCTGTGAAGGAGATGGGTAGTTTAAAAATGTGATAAAAATATACAAATAAATAAAATCCATTAGGAGGTACCCGTTCAGGATACTATTTTTATCATCTAGGAGCAAATTTCCTCCCCAGTACATCACTCCAACTCCCCTGCCTGGTCTGCAAAATATGGTGGCACCCCTGAACATTGGGAAGAAATAAATTTGGTGAGAAATGAGATGTGACAAATTTTCAATGTGCCACTCTTTCTGTTGTTGCTATTATTTTAAAGCAAAATCAAGCTGGCTCATTCATTTATAAATACTATCTTTATGTGTTCTTCTATGGGCGTAGGATAATATTTGAAAAGAGGAGAAGAGGGCAGCAAAAAAACAACTTATTTATTCAGTTTATCTTGCCATACCATATCTAGGTAGATAATAACATGTAAAACACCATCCAGATATGGAATAAAATAGCATTAGAAAAACCTATGAAGCCAGATAAATAGTAACTCCCTCTAAGCCTAGGAACACTTCCATGTTTTCAAAGCTTTTTGAAAAGTGATCCACTTCAGAGCCAATAAGATCTTGAGTAAGGTACAAAGATGCAAGATGACATTCTTTAATTGATAGGACCCATCACTGTTAGTTATTTATTGCAAGAATAAATCCCTGTCAGAAGCAAGCAACCAGAATCACTCAAGTAGACATTTTATTGTTGATCACTGTGAAGTGCAAAAGCCCAAGGCCACAGGTTAAGATCCAATTAAATTGATTTATAGTTCATGCCTCTACACAGGATTCTAGTCAACTGATGGTTAGCACTATTTTGAAGCTAGGTAAAGGTTAATAGAATTCAGATTCTATGCTGATAACTTGCTTGACTCCTCCTCAGGTTCTCCCACTTCCACAATCACCTATAACAAAAATCTTATCAGACTGTTGTCTTCCCTCAGGAAATGGCAGCTATGGATTTAAGAGATTGATCTCCCCCAAACAGATACTAAGCTGGAATGTCTGTTCACTCCCCATAGATGGTGCCACTCTCCTTCAGCTGGTGGGGCCACGACCAGTCCCAAAACTTCGTAAAGATGGCACTTGATTTCAATATCATTTTCTGGATGTCTCAAGTCACTCTTTGTTTTTTCATTTTATCTCTCTTTCAAAGAACCTCTACCTGTAACCAACGTTTCCATCTATGATTATAAACCATCACCTGAAACAGAAGTATTGTTTGAAATCCAATATCCAGAGAAGTATAATGTTTTCACTCGAGTGAATATAAGTTACTGGGAAGGAAGAGAGTATCGGACAATGTTATATAAAGGTGGGTGGAAAATACATCTTAAAATCAAGACAAGTTACATGCCAGAGAAATTGAGGATGTGTGTGTGTTGTTGCATACATGTTTAAGTAATCCTTTCATTTACATTTATTTATTGGGGTTTTTAAAACCATCTTTGAGGGCATGGATTTTTGAGAGAGGAATTATTTAACAAGGTATAACACCTTCACAACCCATATCAAACTACAGACAGTTCTTGAGCTCCCAATGTAATTAAGATTGGGAATATGGTTGCAGGTCTTGCCAATTCTTAAGAATGTCTGTGAATGAATTAATAAATGAATGAATGAATGAATGAATGAATGAATGAATGAATGAATGAATGAATGCATGCATGCATGCATGCATTACATACATACATAACATACATACATGTATGTATTACATACATACATACATACATACATACATACATACATACATACATTTCGGATTGATTTGCAATAAGTTAGCCAGATTTTCCTAACTCCCAGCTATTCATAACAACAATTAAGAGGCTTGAAGAACAGAATTAGGGATGAATATTTATATAAAAAGACTGAATTTTCCCATTGGGAATATTGTCAGAAGTTTCTGTTCTATATTTTGAAATGTTTTGACTTGTTTTCAGGATTTTAAACAAAAAAGAGAGTAGACCCCGTAGCATAAGGCTTATCTCACCCTGACAGAAGTAACTTAACAATCAGTTTTACATGTTTGATTTATTTATAATGTGGGAAATATGTCCCTTAACTAGTTGGCTTTCAAGAACACATTTCATGCAGATCATGTCAAGAAGATTATATCATCTCCTCTTTGAAATATTTGTTATCACTCAGTTCATGTTGCCAGCTGTAAGAATTGTGCCAGGTTTCTGTTGTGAATTAATAAAAGTGCTTGAATAAAAATTATTAAAAGCTTAAAGTAAAGTGCAGGGTCCAGGCCCTGCACTTCTGATTGGCCGATAATAGCGACATCGGATTGGTCCATTCAGGAGAATCTGATTGGCTATTAACGAGCCTCTCCCATTGGTTAATGGAGCTAGCACTCCCTGTGTTTTCATTGGCTAAAGTACTCAAGAGCTTGCCTATATAAAGGGGCCGTTGTGGCCGTAGAGCTGAGCTGTTACACCATGTTAATAAAGAGTTTGAAGTTCACTGTTCACCGTCTCGTCTCCATCCTTGCGCCCATGCGCAGAACATAACACTGGCGATGAGGGTGGGATGTGGAGACGTCAGAGCTGACTGAACAACGAAGAACGATAACAGAGCACGTGGCTGAAACACACCAACGGCGGAACCATGTCCGGCGGCGTCATACCACCCGCTCCATTCGACCCAGCACAAGAAGACTGGGACTCATATATGGATCGCTTCCAGATGTTTCTGGAGACCAACAATTTGAAGGATGCCACTACCGGAAAGAAACGGGCGGTATTCCTAACTCATTGCGGGCCGACCGTATTCAAGATGGCCAAGGCACTAGTGAAACCAGCGGAAGTGAAGTCTATGGACTGGGACGTCCTCGAACCCTTGCTGAGGGCCCACTATGCACCGACCGTACCAACGCTCGTTAGAAAGCATGAATTTTACCAGAGAGATCAGCGGAAGGGTGAAAGTGTTGCTGATTTCATAGCGGATCTTCAGAATCTGGGAGGCCTATGCAGGTTCGCCGACCTTGAAGAAGCCCTAAGAGACCGAATAGTTCTGGGATTAGATGCTCCAGGCACACAGAGTAAGCTGATGGCGAAAGTCGACATTAGCCTTACAGATGCCATCGCTGATGCTACTGCAGCAGAAGCAACCAGGAAGTCGGCTGCCCGAATGCGCCGCACCCACGCCCCGCTTCGCCAACTTGCCTGTGAATTTTCACCTCACTCAGAAGAACCGGCTACAACAGCCCACCATGAGGACCTCGAATCGTCATCGGAAAGCGATGAAGAAGAGGTCAACCGGCTCCGGTCTGAACGAGACCAACACCAGAAATCACAGTACCAATGCGCTGGTTGCGGGGCAAGCCACCCCCTATCAGACTGCAAATTCCTCGACGCGCTCTGCCATGTGTGCGGGAAAAGAGGCCACATTGGACGGGTCTGTAGAAGCAAACAAGGACCCAGCCAGCCCCTGAGGGGGGCTAGCTATCGCCAATCTACAGGAAGCTGTCCTGAAAAGCGAGAACCCTTGAACCACCAATGGAACAACCACTCCTACAGAAACAAACCCTTAAACCACTCAACGAAGCGAGAAGAGGCTCACCAAACTATTACGATTGGTCACGCCTCGTCTCTAGATGCCAAGAAGATCTGAGTGAAAGTGGCCATCGAAAACCAGCCCTGCCTGATGGAAGTCGATTCAGGATAGTCCCTCTCGATTGTTTCCTGGAATACCCTCAAGAAGCTCATCCCTACTGTCCGGCGGCAAGACCTCAGATTCCAAAGAATAATACTCAAAGACTATCAAGGGAATCGAATTCCAGTCATGGGATCCAGCCAAGTCCGTGTCTCATTTAAGAATCGTACATCATCCCTACTCCTGACTGTAGTCGACAGGGATCGGCCTAGCTTGTTAGGCCTCCAATGGTTCGCTCCACTTGGAATTGAAGTAGCCGGCATTCACCAAACCTGCAGCAACGACTGGGAAGAGGATCTCGTCCAAGAATTCCAGGATGTCTTTGCAGAAAAACTAGGCAAGTACAAGGGGACCCCAATATCATTTAACCTCAACCCTGAAATAGCTCCCATCCGCCTTAAGCCTCTTCGAGTTCCATTTGCCCTTAAACCAAAGATTGACGAGCAGCTTGATAAATTAATAGCCCAGGGTGTGTTAGAACCAACCGACCACTCTCCCTGGGAAACCCCAATCATGACACCCATCAAGCTGGATGGATCAATAAGAATTTGTGGGGACTACTGAGCCACCCTGAACCACGCCCTTCAACAAAACGCTTACCCGGTACTGGTGGTGCAACACCTTCTCCATTCCCTGGGGGTTGGAAAAGTCTTCGCTAAACTAGACTTAGCCCAGGCATACCAACAACTGCCTGTAGACAAAAAAACGGCAGTGGCCCAAACAATTGTTACACACCGAGGTGCATTTAAATGTAACCGACTCCAATTCAGAGTGAGCGTGGCCCCGGGAATCTTTCAAAGTTTGATGGAAAGACTATTACAAGGGATAAAAGGCATTGTCCCATATTTCGATGACGTATTAATCGCTGCCCCGACTCGAGAAATACTAAGGGAGCGCCTAGGGTTGGTTCTCCAGAGATTTAAAGACTCGGGTCTCAAAGTTAAACAAGTGTCAACTATGTCGAGATCGAGTAGAATTTTTAGGGTACTTAATTGATAAACAAGGCATTCACCCCACTGATAGCAAGCTTAGGGCAATTAAAAATGCCCCAAAACCCTGCAATAAAGCTGACTTCCAGGCTTTTCTAGGCCTTATCAATTTTTATAACGTTTTCCTGCCTCACAAGGCAACCGTAGCAGAACCCCTACATCGTTTGTTGAACAAAAAAGCAACCTGGGTATGGGGACACAGAGAAGAGCAGGCGTTTCGACAAGTAAAAAAATTATTGACTTCTGATGCTGTTTTGATGCAGTATAACGAGACTTTGCCTTTAACGATTACGTGTGATACATCACCATTCGGAGTGGGCGCCATTTTGAGCCACGTTTTACCAAATGGTAGTGAAGCCCCTGTTGCCTATTTTTCAAAGACGCTATCAAAGGCAGAACGTAATTACAGCCAAATCGATAAAGAGACCCTTGCTATTGTATCTGCTGTTAAGAGATTTCACAAATATGTGTATGGCCGAGCCTTTACTATAGTGACTGACCACAAACCTTTGCTGGGAATAACAGCGGGAGATAGGCCAACCCCTTATATATTATCTCCCAGAATGACTCGGTGGTCAGAATTCTTGGCTGCATATAATTATAAATTGCAACACCACCCGGGGAAGGCCATTCCCCATGCTGATGCATTGAGCTGTGTACCACTTCCAGAAACCATTGATGACCCCGCTCTGACCATCACAACACTGCAGATCGAGACACTTCAAACACCGCCACTGACAGCCCGAGATATCGTGATTGAAACGAAACGCGACCCCATTTTGGCACGAGTCCTCAGCTGGGTCGAGCGCGGATGGCCATTGGACCAAATACCTGATGACTACACCCCCTTCAAAAATCGACAAACAGAACTGTTTTCCCAGAAGGGCTGCATTATCTGGGGAGAAAGAGTCGTGGTCCCAGAGCGGTTACAGCGAGCGGTACTGAGAACCTTGCACGATGGCCACCCCGGCATCATGTGCATGAAAGCCCTTGCACGAAGCTACGCGTGGTGGCTGGGTATCGACAAGCAGATCGAAGCCTGGGTAAAGGCTTGTCACAAATGCCAGGAAGTTAGTAATGCCCCACCGAAAGCAATCCCGACAGAATGGGAAACACCAAGGGGACCATGGTCCCATATTCACCTGGACTTTGCGGGACCTACCAAGGGACACACATTTTTATTAACGGTGGATGCCTACTCAAACTGGCTTGAAATCCATGAAATAAGAAATACAACAACCGAATCAGTCATCAGGAAATTGGACAGATTATTTGCAACACACGGATTACCAGACGTTCTGGTATCCGACAACGGGCCCCAATTTACCGCGCTGTCTTTTGAACAGTACCTGGCAGACCACGGTATTGGCCATGTGCTAACTTCACCGGCGCATCCTGCGGCCAACGGAAGGGCCGAGCGCATGGTACAATTTGTCAAAAAAAACCTTGCAAAAAATGGACTATGGCGATATTGAAGACAAGATTAACCGGATACTCCTTTTGCAGCATATCACTCCGCACAGCGTCACCAACAAAACTCCAGCCGAGTTATTGATGGGGCGGAAGCTCCGCTCCCACCTCGACCGTCTACATTCATCATATGAACCTGAAAAACCACACGGATCCAGCGGGAAATGCTGTAGCTTCCAGGTAGGCGACTTGGTTTTCGCTAGAAACCTTTTGGGTGATCCGTTGTGGGTTGAGGCAACTGTAATCCAAGTAACCGGACGCAGATCGTACCGAGTGAAATGTCACGACGATAGAATATGGAAGTGCCATATTGATCAGCTGCATTCAAGGCTGCAGTCAGGGATCTCCGAGTCCCCTGATTTCCAAACTGAGGGGGGAGGAGATACCGAGGAGGCTGAATTTGAAACGGCGGAAAGCACAAGCAGAAGAGATGACCACTCAGAGGCAACACGTACAGAAGGTTCGGGGATAGGGGTAAGCTCGCCTCAAGGAGATACTGAGGACGTTAGTGGCAACGAAAATTTAGATACAGAACCAGAGGCACCCTGTTCACTGGATAACGTCCTACCCCAACAAGACTATAGCCAAATACCTGGAGGACAATGTAAATCAAATAGACAATCAAAACTACCGGCCTACCTCAAAGACTACGTTACCACACCCCTTAAATGGAACCTGGGGGGAAGGGGTGTTGTGAATTAATAAAAGTGCTTGAATAAAAATTATTAAAAGCTTAAAGTAAAGTGCACGGTTCAGGCCTTGCACTTCTGATTAGCCGATAATAGCAACATCGGATTGGTCCATTTAGGAGAATCTGATTGGCTATTAACGAGCCTCTCCCATTGGTTAATGGAGCTAGCGCTCCCTGTGTTTTCATTGGCTAAAGTACTCAAGAGCTTGCCTATATAAAGGGGCCGTTGTGGCCGTAGAGCTGAGCTGTTACACCATGTTAATAAAGAGTTTGAAGTTCACTGTTCACCGTCTCGTCTCCATCCTTGCGCCCATGCACAGAACATAACATTTCAAGTTTGTTTCTTTGGCTTGAGCTTCTAAGGACTTATGACAACCAGAAAAAGAGAAGCGGAATAAGAGCAAAAGAGATTCAAACCTTGCTAATAGTTTAGATTCTTATTTAAATCTTCATGACAGTGACAAACAGTCTTCCTCAGGACTGTGAATTTGAATGAGCTAATTTAATATGTAGCTTTTATTTACCGCTCCACAGATTTCTTTAAAGGCAAAACGGTTTTCAATCACTGGCTGCCTGGAATATGTTACAGCAACATCACATTTCAGCTGGTATCTGAAGCAACATTCAATAAAACCACGCTGGTGGAATACAGTGGGGTTAAGCATGAACCTAAACAACATCGGACAGGTAATGTGACAGAATGTGTATCTATGATTGCTAGATTATTTTCCCCAGCCTAGTGCACACCAGGTTTTAAATGCTAATCAGGATTTTCAATAAAATCTCCTGCTTCCTTTTCTCTTTAAAACAAACTCAACAGACCAACAAAGTGGTGTTCTAGGTGTTTCTTGTCAGGTCGTTTCTGACTTTCTCAAAGGGCTGCTGGACAGACTGTTAGCCCACAGATGCAACAAATGCTCCATGGCAGTGGTGGGTTTCAAAAAAATTTTTTTCTTCCTACTGGTTCAGAGAGCTTGCTTTGTGCTCTTTTCAGGCATGTGCACATTTGCTTCAACACCGCCTTCTGTATCAACGCAGGAAGGAATACATCAACGCCTATCATGCACGTGTGTGCTAAATGTGCATATCATGCACATGCAGGGCTCACAGACCACCCTCCTTATCAACAATGGTGAGCTTGCTGTTTTTTAGCTCAGCTGAGGTGCGGCAGTCTGCTCTGCCATGCAAGCCAGCTGAGCTAATAAACAACAAAATATAGGAGGGGCTGGAGAGATAAGAGTGGGGACAGGTGGGTGTGGCCAGTCAAAATTTTCCCTACTGATTGTCCGAACTAGTCAAAATTCTCCCTACCAGTCCACGAGGACCTATGAGAACTGGCTGAATACCACCTCTACTCCATGGGCAGTACAAATTCAGGAATCATTTGATCTATTTCCAGTCTGCTAACTGTTACACTGTCCTTTCTAACAAGGACATCTCCCAGTGGACAATCTGGGAGAGATGATTCAATTTTAGCAACCATCTCACCAAGGACAATATTTCAAGGAACACAAAGTACTACCCCTTTGATCATGCTCTCTGGACCAATTTTACATAATGTGATCAGGATGATGCAATTGATGCAATTCTACCCTAATTTCCTTTCTCAACTCTTCATCAGTTTATGCTTCAAAGAATAAAAACTCTGATAGGATAGCGTAGAGTAGGGTAGAATGGAGCTATCTTATTGAAAATAAATTTGAGTAAATCTGCAGCCTGTTTTACGGTTATGCAGGACATAAATAAAGCTGCAATATTAACATTTTTATTTTCAAGTTAGGCAAGAATGTTCTTTGAACGTTTCTCATCATCTCAACATTCTTTATCACAAAAACCCAGCAGCGGTAAAAAGATAGACAATTACCACCAATTCATTTCCTAGGTCAGCTTAGCGTTGCCATCAAATGTTTGTTTGCTTTTCTTAGGTTAGCTTTCATATAGTCTGGCTCCTCCTGGATGGCTTGGACTATATTTCCCAGAGTTCTTAGCCAGCATCTAGAAATTCTGGGAATTATAATCCAAGCCACCTAAAAGGCTGGAGATGCAGAAAGGTTGCTATGAGCTTTGATTTCTCTGAACTTTTGTCTCAGCAGAATTTTCTTGGCATGTTTGCTGCTTTAGATGCTTTGTTTGATGGCACACCCTAAAATATTTTCTGGTGGAATTTACAAGGAAGTGGATTATTTACTACTATGAGGCAAGAAATATACAAAAATTGTAATATAGTATAACACAATGTTAGCAACTCAAAACCAGAAAAATGAGAAAATCTCTGCCCTGCTCTTTCACTTGATATGTCTTCATCCTCTCGGCTTGCTTCTGCTGTTTACTGAAGCTCTCAGCTCAGTTCAAAAAGTGAAGTACAGTTCTCAGTTATACAAACTTTGTCCATCCTGTAAATTATATAGTGCAATGGCCTGACAAAGTGGCACATAGAAAGGAATCTGAGATTCTAATTTTATTAGAAAGATTATAAGAAATGTTTCTGAAATTGTACCTCTTTATAGATCCTATGCAACTTTTATGAAAGCCGTGTCCTTCTTTCTTCTTTCTTTTAGGTGATGCGTTTCCTTTATTGTTTTTATCTTAATGTATAAAAAGGGTTGGGTTATACAGTCTACCAAGCCTCTGTTTAAGAGTTCTAGCAAATATCTGAAAAGGCTGCTGCATTTGGTTCAAACCCATATGCAGAAAAGGACAGGTTGTATTGGCATGATTCTGTAAGGGGAAAAAATCAAAAGGACCAATTCAAATTAATTCTTAAATTTCTTTTGAAAATCACTGCCTCAGTTTGATGGTAGGCTGACCAGCTGCTTAAAACGACACATACCCTGTGCAATGAGCCCTCCCTGATCCTACAAGCTTAGGACAATAAGTGAATATTATAAATATGCCTTCTGATCTTTTTCAGTTCCCTATCCACCGCGAAACATTTCTGTACAAATTGTACGCAAGAATAGCCATGAGAACTGGGAAGAAGAACACAGTGGGAATTCCCCAGAACAAGCCTTCTTGGAAACACAGAATGCCATTGGGCAGGAAAAAGTTACTCCTATGCTGGATGAGCTATTGGAGCTCCCAACAGTGAATGCTTCCTATATTTGGTCTGATTATCCCACTAACAGCAGTGATTATGAAAGCACATCCCAGCCTGATTGGTGGACTAATGAATCTGAGGATGAGAATGAGTTTGTTAACGCAGTGCCAAGGGATTATGAGAATCTCATCCCAACTGTAGAACTTGGAAAACCTACTTCAGGACCTCCATCATTCCTTCCAGTGCAAATGGTGTTGAGCTGGTTACCTCCAAAGCTGCCCACAGCATTTGATGGCTTCCACATTCATATCAAGAGAGAAGGTAACTTTAGAAGCAACATAAATCAGAATGCTGGCCTTGGAAGTTTAACTCCACAGTGCGGTTCTAGACTGCACATAGCAAACTATGTTAGTTAAAAATACATAGGTGGAGACTTTCTGTCCACATAATTGCATTTTACTTTAAGAATAGGTTGATTAAGGCAACCCTGAAACCTGTTTGGCTTCTTTTGATACATAACTAAATTTTACTTGATTATTGTCTTGGTTTGACTTATTGATCTTAAACAAGAGATTCATTGTTTCTCTCAAAAGTATAATTAAATAGGAACGTTTAAAAATGTATTTTGAACTGGGTGATTTTGTTGACATAAATATATCATATTTTAAAGTGTTATTTTTTTTAATATAGTGGAATCTAGACACTCTTCCTCTGCCCCCACCTACCCTTTTATCTGGAAAACAATTGGACCATAATTGGAAAATGGCTTCTTCAGATATTTTATTGTCTTCAGTTTTATGATAATTTGAACGGATTCCTTGATAATTAGTCTAAGGGAATTTGCTCCTCCTCCTTGGCTACAGCCATTCCCAACTGTTGGAGAGATATCATAAAAGTAAAAAAAAAACCCAGAGAATTAGTACTCTTAAGCATTTAGAATACTAGATATTATTTTCCAGAATCGTTTCCATTGCGGTTTATTCTCATATATCATCCCCTATCTTGATTTAGAGAACTTCACAGAATTCCTGACAGTTGGAGAAGACATTCACGAACTCGTCACTGATCTAAAAGAACCAGGAAAATATACATTAACGGTTACAACGTTTAGCTCCTCTGGATCTTGTGAAGCTCGGGAAAGCCAACCTACCCAAACCCTTCGTTTTTATATTAGTAAGTTTAGATATTCATATGATTATATATGGGTAGCTGTAAAGAAATTACAGTCATTTTCTCACTAGTGATTTACAGCACCTTATCGCTTCATCCAGTTATCTCTGTGGCAAGATAAAATGTCTCTTCGTGATGATTTATTGGTACAGCAATGGTTGGAGGATGCTGTAACACACTATAAATCACAAATAGAAAATGATCTATAGCTAGTTAATGTTCCGGTTCATCGGTGATAAATATTCTTTCTATTTTATTTGCTTGTGTTGGGTATTTATTAATTTCCATCCCATCCTGCTATCTACCTGAGCCATAAAATAGTTCTGGGGATAATATGAGCTGATCCAACTTCTTGTGTATGAGAGAACACTTGCATCTTTATAATATTCGTTTTCTTTGTGAGTAAAGAATAAGTACTAAAAGGTAATCATACAGAACAGCATTGGAGTAATCTTTGGAAGGTACTATTTTATTCTGATCCATTTCTGAAAGAACTGCCTGCTCTTTCTACCTACCAGCCTCTCCTTCCCTATTATATCCTTCTATTTCTTTTTCTTTATTAGTTTATAATAGAAAATAGAAAAAGAAAAAAGAAAATAGTAGGAAAATAAGGGGGGGGAAGGGAAATTGTAGGAAAAAGGGAAAAAAGAAAGAAAAGGTGTTTTCTAACTCCCTTTAAAACAGTAGAATATGATAATAGCAATAGCACTTAGCCTTATATACTGCTTTACAGCCCTCTCTGAGTGGTTTATAGAGTCAGCATATTGCCCCCAACAATCTGGGTCCTCATTTTACCCACCTCCGAAGGATGGAAGGCTGAGTCAACCTTGAGCTGGTAAGGATCAAACTGCCAACTGCTGGCAGTCAGCAGAATTAGCCTGCAATACTGCCTTGTAATGACCATGCCACCACAGCTCATTAAGCAGAATACAATAATAGCATCAAACCTCAACCTTTTACTTTTACATAGTAGTACAGACTGGCCATTTCTATAACAAATAACCTATCTAATCGGTAAAGCCCCAAATCAAAATTTCATTCTCCACCACCACCTCAAGCACAAAGTCCAGAAGTGGTTTCCAAGTAGAAATGAAAGTAGTTCTCTTTTTTTTTTCTTTAATCAAAGCAGTCAATTTAGCCATCTCTGCTAACTCCATCAACTTTTGTAGCCATTCATCCATGGTGGGAATCAAGTTGTCCTTCCATTTTTGTGCATGAAGTAATCTTGCTGCTGTCAACATATATTATATCAAAGTTCTAAAAAAAATTTCCAAGTCTTTTTCCATTAAACCCAAAAAAGAAAGTTTCTGATTTGATCTTTATATATCCTCCTCTTTCTTGCACACACACACACACACACACACACACACACATCCTTTCTGCTCAGCTAGAGGATTCTCATTCTAATGAGAATCTCATTAAGGAATCACAGAGAAGTGATTGAAGGAGCATCTTCTATCTCCAATCAGAATGATGCAGTTCCTTTAGCTGGCAGGGCAGGAGAAGTGGCAAATTGGAGCTTGTCTGCCATCTGCTGCCTTCCCAGTTCATCTCCCAAACCAGCCACCACTCTTTAAAGAGGTTTATCACACCAACACACTCTCTATGACTTCCTCTGAGAAGGAGAAGAAAGTATACATGGCAAAGGGCTGCAGCATCCGTCGGTGGGCAAGCTTGCAGAATATCCTTAATCTTATTACTGAATTTTACCAGTTTGTTATTTTATATAATACACCGAACCAAAAACTAATCCAGTGGGATTGGTTTACAAAACACCTTAAGTCCAGACCTTCAAACAAAACCAAGCGCAGGTTAAAAGTACAGGTAGTCCTTAACTTATGGAGTCCCAAATTTCTGTTGCTAAGCAGGACATTTGTTAACTAAATTGTGCATCATTTTACGACCTTTCTTGCCACAATTGCTAAGTGGATCACTGCCATTGTTAAAGTTAGTCAGTTGTTAAGTGAATCTGGCTTCCCCATTGACTTTGCTTGTCAGAAGGTTGCAAAAGGTGATCATATGACCCCCAGACACTGCAACTGTCATAAATAGGAGTAGGTTGCCAAATGTCTGAATTTTGATCATGTGACCCTGGGGGGATGTTGCAACAGTTGTTATGTGTGAAAAATGGTCATGTCACTTTTTTCAGTGCCATTTGAATGGTCACTAAACGAACTGTTGTAAGTTGAGGACTACCTGTAATAATGTTTAACATGTAAATGTAGGGAGATTTTAATTGATTTGGTTAAGAATGAATGGAATGAAAGGGAAATGGAAGGGAAGGGAAGGGAACGGAACAGAACGGAACAGAACAGAACAGAACAGAATAGAATTCTTTATTGACCAAGTGTAATTGGACGCATAAGGAATTTGTCTTGGTGCAAATGCTCTCAGTGTACGTAAAAGAAAAGATACATTCAAGAGATACATTCAAGAGTCAAGAATCATAAGGTACAACACTTCGTAATAGTCATAGGGTACAAACAACAATCAAATCATACTAGGAAACAGTCAATATAAATTGTAGGATACAAGTGACAAAGTTACAGTCATACAGTCATAAGTGGGAGGGGATGGGTGATAAGGAATGATGACAAGATTAAAAGTAATAGTAGTGCAGACTTTGTAAATAGTTGGACAGTTGAGGGTATGCTGAGGAAATACAACTAATGTCTTACTTTAAGACTCCACAGAGCAAGTCTTATTGAGTAGCATAGCTGACCCAAGATTGAGTAGTAATATTGTGCCAGGATGGAAGCCATAGTTCTTCCTTTCATTCCAGATCTTCGTGGGTCATCTCTGTGTAACCATTCTTGGCATGTTGAATTTATATTTTACCGACAAAGAAATAAAGGGAGACTAGTATCGATCTATTTCAAGCTATTTAGCTCTCATCAGCTAGCCCTTCAAATCCCAGAAGGGTAGGGCTAACCGATGAGAGCTAAGTAGCTTGAAATAGATCTATACTAGTCTTCCTTTATTTCTTTGTCAGTAAAATATAAATTCAACACAAAAATAGTTTGTCCTGAAAGCAACTGCCTGTGAAGCCTCCTGGTTTGGAGCTGAAAGGCAAAAGTGGAAGCTGTGTGCTCCTTCCCATTTTAGGTAGACCAGGTTGCCTTGATAAAAAGACAATCTCTCCCCTGGTATGGCCAAGAAAGCAAGGAGAGCCCATGGCTTGGAGGTTAATACATCTACCTAATATGTAAGTAATCCGGGTTCAAATCCCAGAAGGGTATGGCCAGCTGAGGAGAGCTAAGTAGCTTGAAAATAAATCTATTCTAGTTTCCCTTATTTCTTTGTTGGTAAATATAAATTCAACACAAAAAAAGTTTGTCGGGAAAGCAACTACTTGCGAAGGCTCCTGGATAGGGGCTGAAAGGCAAAAGTAGAAGCCGGGTGCTCTGTCCCCATTTTAGGTAGACCAGGTTGCCCTGTTAGGCCCGTCTCACTGGAACAAAACACTCATTCTTGGCATGCTAAAGTCCGGAGACAACTAATGTTATTTCAGCCAAAGAGAAGCACAACTGTTCACGATGACTACCATCCTTTCTGGCTTCTGATGATATCTTAGGTCCTACAGGAGAACTAATAGAAGAACTGACAGAAAAACCTCAGGATGTTGTGGTGACTGTGCTAAGTACCACCACCGCCTCTCTGTCTTGGACAACTTCTCAGGAAGTTGCTGCTGGAAGCAACAATACCATTGTGTCCATTGTTTCCTTGACGTGCCAGAAGCAACAGGAGAGCCAAAGGCTGGAGAAACATTACTGCACGGAGGTAAGAGGCACCAATACCTTCTCTCGCTTTGCCGATATTGGTCTGGGTGCAGATTTCATCATCGTCAGAGGGGACTTTTTGAACTCAAGGAGGCTCAAATCAAACACAATTAACTTGTTTTGCTGATTTCGGTGTCTGTCCTCTAAAGATAACCTTGTCAGGATTGCAACCCACTGTTCTGTGCTCTTATTACTGTACAAAAACCTGGGATTCGTTTCATTAAAGGGGCATAATCTGAAAACATACCTCTGCCTGCCCTCTCCAAAGCATTGCGGATTTCCACAGAGATGCCTTTGAAATGGAAATTACATTTTAAAACCCAAAGGCCCTTTTTTTTTTTTTCCAAGAGGCAACTAGACTTTTTGGTTTTTCTTTGAAGACATTTCGCTTCTCATCCAAGAAGCTTCTTCGGCTCTGACTGGACGGTGGGGAAGGGAAGGATTTATACTCCTTGCAGACAGCTGGTCATTTGCATTCTTTTAGCGGGTCATTAAGGTCACCTGGAGGTTTATCTGTGTCAGGGTCACATGAGTAGTGCAAATTGGTGGAACTGTTGCAAGGACTGCATTGTAGATTGGAGATAGATGATAGCCTATCCCTCCCCCTCTGTTGGGGGGGATGTTCAATTTTGACATAGATGGCCTCTTTAACCCTTCTTTCAAACCAGCGATCCTCTCTGTCCAAAATACGGACTTTGTTGTCTTCAAAAAAGTGCCCCATGTCTCTTAAATGCAGATGGACCCGCTAAAAGAACACAAATGGTATGAATCCTTCCATTCCCCACCATCCAGTCAGAGCTGAAGAAGCTTCTTGGATGAGAAGCGAAATGTCTTCAAAGAAAACCAGAAAGTCCAGTTTCCTCTTGAAAAAAAAAAGCACCTTTGGGACAACCATGACCTGGATGACTGAGAATCTCCATAGACATTTACATTGTAAAAGTTGCCAGTGTTCCTTTTGATTGGGTCACACTTGTGCCAGATGCGCCCAGGCACTTCTGGGTTGAAAGGATTAGCGGATGACATCATCATTGCCCAAGGGACACCCAGTTGGGGACTCCTTTCATGTCCCCAGCAGGAGCTGGAGTGAAGGACAAGACCTCACCCCACCTCATGGCAACACTTGGGTCTTGACCGGTCAAGGTTCTGACTGTCAAACCCAAGCAAGCAAGCACAGTAGAGACGATCCAATCTCTTAATGCAAAATTTTATTGAGTACATTATCTCAGCACAGAATGGAAGCAAAACCAGCTCTGGGTAATTCCAGGATAATGGAATATAATTAAAATATAGAATCCTCCCTCCCCCCATCCCCATTTAGTGCAGGTCACATTGTCCAATTAGGTGTTCAGGTGCTGTTAGGAGAAAGTCTCATGAACTCTGGCAGACACTTGCTGAAAGGTCCTTGGTTCCCACAACAGTTTCTTGTTATTGTCTGGAATACACATTCCAATCTATCCCTTTCTCCCTCCCCCCACAAGGTCTGTTGGCAAGCTGTGAAGCAGGAAAAGTGAAAGCAACCTGAATATACTTCAAAGCTTGACAAAAAGCTTGCAAACCTCCCTCCCAGCATCCTAACCACGCAAATCACCGTGCTCCATTCCTTTTGATAGTTGGGTGCAATATAAATTTAATAAGCAAATGAATATTGGAGGTAGTCCTTGACTTGAAACGATTTATTTAGTGCCCACTTAAAGTTACAACAGCACCCAAAAAGATGATTTTCAATTTGTCCTCCCACTGAACAACTATCTGTCAGGTTTCCAAGTGATGAAATCCATTTAAAAAGAAAAGAATAAAGTCCATCTTCCAAGACAATTTCTTTTCCAAGACAATTTGAAAGCATCAAGTCCATGGTAACTCTGGATCTGACAGAACCTGGAATTACTCCACAATGTTAGAAGTTAGAAATAACCCCCCAAAAGTCACATTCTCCAATAGAAATAATTCAAAGTTGCTTGATGTCATAAATCTCCACCTCAAGGGCCTAAGCACGGACAGCTCATTTTCCCACGGGAAGAAGAATCACCTAGCTTAAACAACTCTCTCTATCTCAGCTCCTCCCTCCTTAGGAATGTGGCAAGCCCGAAACCCTTCCCCCCATGACTGCCACAGAGAAAGTAAGAAAAAGAATATATACTAAGCCTAACTAAAATAGCTACACAAATGTCAATTTCGGGCTGGACACTATCACAGCATCCCACAATCACATGATATTTTGATTGAGGTCTTGGCAACCTGCATACATTTTTGATGGTTTGCAATGTCTCGGTTTCATGTGATCATCATTTATAACCTTCCCAGCCAGCTTCGGACAAGCAAAGTCAATGGGAGGAAAAAGATTTGTTTAATAACTGCAGTGATTCACTTAGCAACCCTAGCAAAATTGATAATAGCAACAGAAATCCTGGTTCCAATTATGTCATAAGTCAAAACTAACTGTCCTGTGAATCAACTGTCCTGTGAATCAACTGTTTAATTAGCATGCTAAGACTTGCTTACTCATATTAGCCTCTTTCTTGGGTTCTCCACAAAGCCACAAGTTCTCTCATTGCTTTGCGTGAGCCTAGTGTAAAAAGGAGCTTCCCGCTATGACCATCATTTCCTGCTTTTACCTTAACTTGCCCAATCTTTGCTAGACGCTCATCCTGATTACTGTGTGTAACTTTCTATTGCTATTTCCTAAATTATAGAGTCATTTCCTGACTTATTTTTTTTCCAAAGCAAGCTAAGAAACTCCAGAAGTTGGAGGTTGGGGACTGGAGGGAGGATGGAGGTCTTCAAAATTTGTCCAGCAAAGATGACCCATAGTGGGTGGTGGTTTCACAAAGGCTTCTCTCTCCAACTGCCCACTGCAGCTGATTAGAGAAGGAGCTCTTCTGTGAAGGAGCTGAGAATTTTTCAGTGCAACATTGTTAGTGTCTTTTATTTTGACAGATCTTATTCATTCATTCTTTGGAATCTGACCTGCAGCCACTTCAACCAGCAATATCTCTCCATAAAGAGATCAGGCTAGGTTTCAAGGCAGTAGTGGGATTCAAAAATTTTACTGCCGGTTCTGTGGGTGTGGCTTGGTGGGCGTGGCAGGGGAAAGATACTGTAAAATCCCCATTCCCTCCGCACCCCACTAACCTGCTTTCCAGCTCCATTCTCCTGTGCAGGGCAACCAAAGAAGACCCAGCTGATCAGCAGAGGAGGGAGGCAGAGAATAGGTGGGGGCGAGGCCAGTCAGAGGTGGCATTTGCCAGTTCTCCGAACTACTCAAAATTTCCGCTACCGGTTCTCCAGAACTGGTCAGAACCTGCTGAATACCACCTCTGTTTCAAGGGCACCATGCTATTTCAAGAGTTACGGTAGTCAGATACGAAAAGAGGCGAGTTTGTGTACTTAAAATGGGCATGCAAGCAATGGTGTTTTCACCACTTGGCACAATTCCACATCGTAAAAATCTGTACAACGCAAAAGTCTTCACAATGGAATTGGGTAGGAGAAAGCAGTGTGCTGATCTGTTTCTCTCATTTGCCTTCCGCCAGTTGGAGTATCTAAACAAGTCCAGATGGCCCTATCCATATTTTGTTTAGTTTTATATGTAAACAAGGAGCTCTGGCTTATTTTTCTCCAAACAAGCTGGAATTAAGAGCCAGGAACAACCCGTGGTGTTGGATTACGGTTAATTATGGAAATAGCTGTAAAGTTTTTGGTCTTGTGCCAAATCTATCCAGCTATATTTAGCTGCCCCCACTGTTAGGAATAGCAAGTGAGAGCCGTGGATCAGTAGGTCCTTACATATCACTCATTTCTAGCTAACCCAGAATTCTTTGCAATTCTGGCTTAGCAGTGAATGGTGAGATGGGCAGTTAATTAAAGATGCCGTTATGTTTATTTCTTTAACTGAAAAAAAAATGCATCTTCTCCACCCCATTCTTAATTTGATCAACTTTCTTCTCCTTAAGTATTGTCCAAAATATATTTTTGTTATTTATCACCTGTATTTATACCTTGCCTTAGGGGGAGGAAGGAAGGAAGGAAGGAAGGAAGGAAGGAAGGAAGGAAGGAAGGAAGGAAGGAAGGAAGGAAGGAAGGAATTTTTTTTTAACTTATTTGGAAAAAATAAGCAGGAATTTCCATGTTCTTCAGGGAGATCTTCAACAGTCCCTCTCTAGAAGAAAACCACTGTCTTTCCTTGCAAGGCATTGCCTGATAAATTCCACTGTGCTGGTGGAATTCTAAATGAGCACTTCTAACTCTTGACTGTTCCTTTTAAATGGGTCCAGGAGAAAATGATTCTATATAACTTTTACATAATTTCTCAGTTATAAGACAAACCTCAAATACATAAATACGCTTATAGCCATATTTTATGGAAAAATACAATTGCTATTCTGCATGTTGGACCCTCCTCCCTCTCGTTCTTTCTCCTCAAGTTACTACACTTAAGGACATCCAGCAAAGCAAGGAAGCTTCAGAAAAGGATCAAGACTATCCTGTGACAATTGCCGGTGATGGTTTGCATTAGCTGAAATCCGTCACCTAAAAGTTTGAAAGAATTTCTCAAGCATCCTAAGAAAAAAATAAAACTGAAGCATCTTTCCTAGAAGATTGGGAAATGTTAGCATGGCCTTAGTAACCTCCCTCTTATCACTCAGGCAGCTTTTTTTCCCTCTTTTCTATCTTAAAGCAATACCAGCTTTATTTAACACATAGCAATGACTTTAATCTGTCCTTATGTCTACTCTTTCTCATTTCTCTAGGTGAACACAAGCAGCAGTTTTATTGAAAACCTGGTTCCTGGGGCTCAGTACCAAGTTGTAATTTACCTACAGAAAGGACCACTAGTTGGGCCTCCTTCTGATCCTGTTACGTTTGCTATTGGTAAAGTCTCTGCAAACATGTTACTGTTGTTGTTTTTGCAGTTTGGAAGCCAGTTTTCATGTCCAGGAGCCATGTTATGGAAGGAATCAATTGGCTTTGAAGGCACAACACGATCGTGTTACTGAGTTAATTAGATAACTTGGTCAATACAATGCACTACATTTTGAATTAAGCAGGTGGTCTGAGATTACAATATATTATTAAACTGCAAAAAAAGTAACTAAGGTTGTTAGTCTAAGCCAGGGGTGTCAAACTCAATGCCCACGGGGCCAGCCTGGAAATAGCAAAGGACTGGCCTGCGGTGCCTCTGGCAGCCAAAATGCAGCAAGGGGGGGGGCTCATATGCCACCCCACACCCTTTTTTGGCCAACAAGATGATCAGAAGGGCATCCAGGCCAAAAATGGGGCACAGGAGGCCTCACATGGCTCCCCACCAGAGGTGGATATTCAGCAGGTTCTGACCAGTTCTGGAGAACTGATAACAGAAATTTCGAGTCATTCAGAGAACCAGTAAATCCCACCTCTGACCAGCCCCGCTCCCATCTATTCTCTGCCTCCCAAGTCCCAGTTGATCAACTGGGTCTTCTATGATTGCCCTGCCCAGAACAACGGAGCTGGAAAACATGTTAGTGGGGGTGGGGAGGGAATGGGGATTTTGCAGTATCCTTCCCCTGCCACGCCCACCAAGCCATGCCCATAGATCTGATAGTAAAAAGTTTTTGAATCCTACCACTTCCTCACACTACCTCTCCACACCATGGTAGGATTCAAATTTTTTTTACTACCGGTTCTGTGGGCATGGCTTGGTGGGCGTGGCAGGGGAAGCATACTGTAAAATCTCCAGTCAGAGGTGATATTTGCCGGTTCTCCAAACTACTCAAAATTTCTGCTATCGTTTCTCCAGGACTGGTCAGAACCTGCTGAATATCCACTTCTGCTCCACGCCCCATTTTGGCCAACAGGGCATTGCAGGAGATGTCTATTCCATCTCCCCCACACCGCGGGCGGCCTGCGTAAAACTACAATGCTGATCTGGCCCTCGAAGAAATCCACTTTGACACCCCTGGTCTAAGCTAACAAAGTTAGCTAAGCATAGTGTTCTGTCCCTCATTAGCATTCTTGAGATCCCCGCGCTTTGATTGGCCAAAGCGCAGGGCACTCTGATTGGTTAGGCGAGCCGCGCCGATTGGCTCGCTAAGAATCTCCCGCGATTGATCTATTCGAATCGCGGGAGATTCAAAGCGGTGCCATTGGCCGCGGCCACCGCGGCTAAAGGAATAAAAGCCGCAAACTTTTTCTATAGCGCCAGTTCGGTTCCTACACCAATAAAAGAGCATGATTTGAAGTCACTGACTCCTGGCATCATTTCCGAGGACACGACACGTAGCATCTTATAAAACTGCAGCTGGTCAATTTTGAACTACTTAAGAATATGGTGTAAACATAACCCCTGGCTATCTTTGAGTAAGTTTTTTTTTCTTGATGGGATATATTTCATCTAGTTTAGAATTTACAGGTAGTCCTTAATTTACAACCACTGTCATAGAAATTATACAAAGTTACAATGGCACTGGGGGAAAAAAAATAGCAACCACCTTGCTTAGCAACAGAAATTCCCAATTGTGGTTGTAAGTCAAAGATGAGGGGAGACTCTCGTGCATATTATCCTGAGTTCTTTTAGGAAAGGTAAGACAGAAATATAACAAACTTAAAAGTAGAATAACTCTTCACAACTCAGGGCCCTCAAGAAATTCTGAATGATGGCTCCCACTATCTGCTGAGCTAGCTTGGCATGTTGGGGGGTGGGAATGAACTCATCGGGTTGGAAAAGTCTGGGACTTCCGTGTCTTATTTGGAATGTGTGACAAATTGATCTGTGTACAATAGCTTTCCATTTCTGTTTTACAGTGCCAACTGGGATCAAAGATTTAACCCTTTATCCTTTGGGACCCACAGCTGTGGTCCTCAGCTGGAACAGGCCTTACCTTGGTGTCTTTCGGAAATACATCGTTGAGATGTTTTATTTCAATCCATCAACCATGACTTCTGAGTGGACTACACACTATGAACTAGCAGCAACTGTCTCGCTCACTTCTTCAGTGGTAAAGTGAATTTAACCTACAATTCAAATATTTCTAAACAGACACACATACACCCCAACTAAAATATCCTACTGCATATAACAATGGGTAGATACAAACCAATAAAAGTCTAACTCATATAATTCCTGACAGAAAAAAAAAACAATTTATTAGGATAATATGAGACTAGGTCAGGGGTATCAAACACAAGATCGTGGGCCAGATCCAACCGTGATATGGTTGGATCCGGCCCATGGCACTGTCCTGGAAAATGTAAGCAGTCAGCCGGTATCACTTCGGCCCAGTTTATCCCTGTCGCTTTGGCTTGGTCTACCCAGTGCGAAGAGGAAACGTCAGCAGTTTGGGGAGTGGTGTCAAGCTGGCCACACCCACCCAGTTGGCCACACCCACCCAGCCCCCCTAAGGTCAACCACAGCCCTGATGCGACCCTCATTGAAATTGAGTTTGATACCCCTGGACTAGGGCATTCAAGATGGTGACTATCCAAATTAAAGAGAAAAATACATGAACTGGCCACAATCTTTCGCGATTGCTGATACAGTTGAGGAAGTATGAGCAGGCATTCTCACATTAAATATTTCTTAATATCTCAGATGAGAAGGTTGAAATCTCACACGGGGTCAAAGAGGTGAAGGCATCCAATCTCCTGACATTTGATGAGGTTTAAGACATTCCTTAATTTTATTGAGGGGTTGGTGCTCCAGACGATGTTATTCTATATGGGAAATTGCATAAAACAATCACTTCTGTTGCTCTGTGCTCACCCAGCCTTAGCATAAACAAGAAACAGACTCTTTGTCTCTAAAAAAACCACTTCTTTATTTATATCCTGTGAATTAATGGCATTTACACTGAAAAGACCAGGCAATATTCCTTCAAAGAGTTAAATGCCACAATAGACCTTGAGGTGATTGCCAGGCTGTGAGCTCCCAGTGGTAAAACTGCAAATTAAGTTCTGGCAAGCAGTCTCTGAGGCACAAAACACACCGAGTCAAATCTTCAGAAATCTGAACTGTTGTCTCCTACAACCACCACTCCCCTTTCCTTCTATTTATTCCCCAGCCAGGGAGGGGCCATTCAGTGTCCACGTGTGCTTTGCTTCCCGAATCAACTCCTTGTCTGCAGTTGTTCTCCTCTCCTGACAGCTCTGCACATATGTGTATCTGGAACAGGCCCCAGCTGGTCTTCCTCCCCATTTATCTCAGCCTCCAAAGGCAGATGCCTCTCCAGTGGTTGGGGAATGTCGGATGCCCCTGGCTCTTTCTCTGTGTCTGATGCAGATCACCCATCAGAGCTTTCCCCAGACTGGCCTTCTTCATCGTCCGAGTCTGCCGCCAGTTCTGTTGGCAGCTGGCAGTCCACAACATGCTCCCATGAATTTGAGAGAGAATTATGGATTGTCTTTCCTAACACATGTCTCCATGGATCTTCAGAACACCTCCAAGGTCTTTTCTGGATAAGGTGCCAAGTGCGGCATGTATGATTTTTTTTTCCTTAGAGAGAGGCTTGATTGATTCCTGCGTTGTGGATTTTTCAGCACCATATGAAACCTGAGTTTTGTCAGCTAGCTTTCTATAGTCTGGTGTCCTTCAGCTACATCGTGTGCACAATTCCAAGAATTATTTGCCAACACAGTCAAAACACCTCATGCTAGGCTTTCTAAAATTGTGCATTTTATTTTAAGAAGCTTCTTAATTTTTATAAAATAAATCTGCTATTTGCAAGGGAAGAAACAATACCCAGAGGTAATACTGATCCACTCTTATCATCTTCCTTCTTCCATGCAGGAACTCTTATCATTTTTTGTTACAGTACTGGGCAACTTATGGCCCATTAAGGTCATGACATCAGTTGCAGACCTCAGTGGACTGGAAGCTGATTTTGTCTCTTTTTCTCCTTTTTTTTAGAAAATAGACAACTTGCTGCCTGCCTGGTACTATAACTTTCGAGTTACCATGGTGACGTGGGGAGAACCAGAACTCAGCTGCTGTGATACTTCCACTATTGGTTTCATAACTGGTAAAGAGGAATGTTTGATATAATGGTTTTTTTTAATGTCATTCTTGTAAATCTTCATGTTTGCTGAAATACCCAGGAGAGCTTTTCAGCATTTTGGATTTGAAAGAAACATGGTCCTTTGGAGAATCCAGGGGTGTTTATGTTGCTGTAATTTTCTTTTTTTTATGATTTTTTTTCCCACAGAACTGCAAGGCATCGGTGGAAGGAAGCATCGTGATCCCAGAAAAAGACACAGCTGCTTTAAAAATGTTGCAAGTAGGTGGTAGGGAAATGCTTCCCATACTCCAGAGCAGGGGTCTCCAACCTTGGCCACTTTAAGACTTGTGGACTTCAACTCCCAGAATTCCTCAGCCAGCAAAGCCAGAATTCCTCAGCCAGCAAAAGAATTCTGGGAGTTGAAGTCCACAAGTCTTAAATTGGCCAAGGTTGGAGACACCTTCTCCAGACCACCTTTCTCTCTGCACAGTTGTAGCTCTTAGGCCACAGTCTTTTGTCTCCCTCATTTTGAAGAATAGTCCTTGACTTACAACAGTTCACTTAGTCACCATTCTAAGTTGTAACAGCACTGAAAAAAGTGACCTATGATCCTTTTTTCACATTTATAACCATTGCAGCCTCTCCATGGTCATGTGATTTACTTTTGGATGGTTCCCCCTAATCTCCAAGGTTCCTTCTAGCCAGTTCTGAATAGTTCTGGAGAACCGGTAGTGGAAATTATGAGTAGTTCAGAGAACCGGCAAATACTACCTCTGGCTGGCCCCGCCCCCATCTATTCTCTGCCTCCTGAGTGCCAGCTAATTGGCTGGGTCTTCTTTGGTTGCCTTGCATGGGAGAATGGGGCTGGAAAGCAGGTTAGTGGGATGGGGAGGGAATGGGGATTTTACAATATATCCTTCCCCTGCCACACCCACCAAGCCATGCCATGCCACGCCCACCAAGCCACACCCACAACAACTGGTAGTAAAAAAAATGTGAATACCACCACTGGTTCCAATTCTGTTATTCTATATTCTCCCTACTGGAATTGCACAGCTGATCCTAGTTCTTAGATCACACGTGGCCGTAAGCTTGTGAGAGTGACAAGCCATGCATGATATTCATGCAAATGCTACATCTTACATAACTGTCAGAAAAGTGGAATAGAATTATTTTACCTTCCTTGTGATCTGCGGTGGATGCCTGTACTTGTTGTGGCCCTTGAAAGCTTTCACAGGGGGACTAAAACCTTTAATTGGTGGTTTTGGGTGCTCTTTCCGGAAGTTCCCGGAAGCTACCTCTCCCTGGCATTGGCTGACTCTCATATTTCTCCTTGGGAGAGGGAGCTGACGAAGCAATTATATCTGCTAGGTTTTACGGGGGATGCCCTGGGAGATTATGGCCTTAAGAATGCCCAATTTAGGGTTGTCCAATGGCTTGTGGACATTGACTTGCAATATCTATGAGCCAGAGCCAACAAAACCTGCTCCCCTCTGATCTTCAGCAAATTTAATAATTTTAGACTGAGGATGGCTTCCTATTTTTACACTCTAACCATTCCCAAGTATAGAAGAGCTTTCTCCCCAACTCACTTTAATGTTCTGACCTCAGCACTACTGGATGGGCGATTTAAGCGGCTCCCAATTAACAAGCGGCTATGCCCCTGTGACAGAGCTGAGGTTGAAACTGTGGAGCATGTCCTTTTATATTGCCCTATGTATAATGCAGGCAGATCTAAGTTACTGTCTCTCCTTGAAACAGACCCTTCTAGACCCAATGTTAGTAATTTGTTCTTATATTGTCTAGGGGATGGCTCCTCATATATCACTTCTTTGGTTTCCTTTTTTTTTTAAAGAGCTGAGGAGGAGAATGCTATAATTCCCCTTAGTCAAGTTTTTGGTGACCAATTGTTCATGATTAATTTTCGCATGTTCTTCTTTTGTTGTACTTGTGTTTTGGTCTGTGACTGCAAATAAAGTATTATTATTATTATCACATGGGGGCCAAACAATCCCAGAAGTTGTTTGTTGTGAATGCATAATACCAATAAAGTTATCATTGAGCTTGAAGTCTAGTGCAGGGTTCTGGCCCTGCACTTCTGATTGGCTGTAAATGGCAGGATCGGATTGGCCCGTTCAGGAGCATCCGATTGGCCATTAACAGGCCATTCCCATTGGTTAATGGAGCTAGCACTCCAGGTTCGCTATTGGTTAAGTAGTTAATGAGTTGCCTATATAAGTAAGGCTAGAGCAGCCCTTGAGCTGAGCTGTCACAATATGTAAATGAAGAGTTTGAAGTTCACTGTTTCTACCAGCTCATCTCCATCATTCGCACCCATGCTCCAAACTTAACACTGGTGACGAAGGTGGGATTGGATGACATCAGAGCCAACTAAGCACGTGACGGAAGCGCACAACGGCGAAACCATGTCTGGCGGCGCAATACCACCCGCTCCATTCGATCCAGCTCAAGAGGACTGGGAGTCTTACATGGATCATTTCCAAATGTTTTTAGAAACAAATAATCTGAAGGATGCCACGGCCAGGAAGAAACAGGCGGGATTCCTGACGCACTGTGGGCCAACGGCATTCAAAATGGCTAAGGCATTAGCGAAACTGGCTGAAGTGAAGGCCATGGACTGGGACGTCCTCGAACCGCTGCTAAGGGCTCAATACGCACCCACCGTTCCAACGCTCGTAAGACAACACGAGTTCTATCAACGGAACCAGCGGAAAGGAGAAAGTGTCACCGATTTCATTGCAGACCTCCGGAACTTGGGAGGCCTTTGCGATTTTGCCAACCTGGAAGAGGCTTTGAGAGACAGGGTAGTCCTCGGGCTGGACGCTCTAAACGTACAGAACAAAATAATGGCAAAGGGCGGCATCACCCTTAAAGATGCCATAGCTGAAGCTACAGCAGCAGAGGCGACCAAGAAGTCGGCTGCTCAACTACGCCGAAATCACACTCCAACCCACCAACCAGATGGCGACATTTCACCTAATGCAGAACGGCGATGTTCCACGGCCCATCATGAGGGCCTCTCTTCGTCATCAGACAGCGACGAAGAAGAGGTCCATCACCTGCGGTCCAATCAGGAACGATGACCGAAGTCCCAGCAACCATGCGCGGACTGCAGACCCAACCATTACCGCTCCGTTTGCAAATTCTGCGATGCACTCTGCCATGAGTGCGGGAAACGAGGCCATATCGGTCAGGTCTGCAGAAGCCTCCTCGGACCCAGCCAGACCTCAAAAGAAACCAATCTCCGCCAATCAATGGGGAATCGCCCTGTAAGGCGAGAACCAGTATACCACTCCTACGGAAACCGATCTGTGAACCGTCTAGCGAGATGAGAAGAGGTTCACCAAACACTCACTATTGACCATGCCTCTTCATTAAACGCTCAGAAAATTCGGCTCAACGTGAACATTGAAAATCGGCCCTGTCAGATGGAAGTAGACTCGGGATCATCTCTTTTGATGGTCTCATGGAAGACCCTCAAGCAACTCATCCCCACTATCCGGCGCCAAGACCTTCAATTCCAACAGCTCATGCTAAAAGACTACCAGGGGAACCGAATTCCAGTTGCAGGATCCAGTCGAGTCTGGGTTATATTCAAGAACCGCATGGCGTACTTACCCCTGATGGTGATCGATAAGGACCGGCCTAGCCTGTTGGGCCTACAGTGGTTCGCACCACTCGGCATCGAAGTGGCAGGCATTAATTGAATCAGCGGCAGTGACTGGGAGGAAGACCTCGCCCACGAATTCAAGGATGTCTTCAAGGAAAAGCTAGGTGAGTACAAGGGGACCCTGATATCCTTTAGCCTTAATCCAAAGATAGCTCCCATCCGCCTAAAGCCTCGTCGAGTTCCGTTCGCTCTAAAACCGAAAATCGACGAGCAGCTTGATAAGTTGATTGCCCAGGGAGTTTTAAAGCCAACGGATCACTCCCCTTGGGAAACACTGATTGTGACACCCATTAAGCCGGACAGCTCCATTAGAATTTGCGGGGACTACCGAGCCACCCTAAACCACGCCCTGCAACAGAACCCATATCCGGTGCTGGTGGTACAGCACCTCCTCCATTCCCTGGGGGGCGGAAAAGTCTTCGCTAAACTAGACTTAGCTCAGGCTTATCAGCAATTGCCGGTTGACGAAAGAACGGCACAGGCACAGACTATCGTAACACACCGAGGTGCCTTTAAGTGCATGCGGCTTCAATTCGGAGTCAGTGTAGCCCCAGGGATCTTTCAGAGCCTAATGGAGAGACTATTGCAGGGGATCAAGGGCGTTGTCCCCTATTTCGACGATGTGCTTATTGATGCCCCCACTCAAAAAATCTTGCGGGAGCGTTTAAGATTGGTATTACGAAAATTTCAGGAAGCAGGCCTGAAAGTCAAAAAAAATAAATGCAAAATGTGTACCGATCGTGTTGAATTCTTAGGGTACCTAATTGACAGTCAGGGTATTCACCCTACTCATAGTAAATTAAGAGCAATAAAGAACGCTCCCAGGCTCCAGAACAAGACCGACCTCCAGGCGTTCTTAGGCCTCATCAACTTGTATAATGTTTTCTTGCCACACAGGGCAACTGTCGCTGAACCATTACATCGTCTTTTAGATTAAAAAAGCAAGCTGGGTATGGGTTCACAAAGAAGAGCAGGCGTTCCGTAATGTAAAAAAACTTACTGACTTCGGACGCCGTGCTGATGCAGTACAATGAGACTTTGCCAATAAACATAACCTGTGATGCATTGCCTTTTGGAGTGGGTGCCATTTTGAGCCATGTGTTACCTAACGGTAACGAAGCCCCTGTTGCTTACTTCTCAAAGACGCTCTCGAAAACCGAGCGAAATTACAGTCAAATTGATAAGGAAGCCCTGGCGATTGTATCAGCAGTTAAAAGGTTTCATGAGTACGTGTACGGCCGGATTTTCACCATTGTAACTGACCACAAACCATTGCTGGGGATCATCGCTGGGGACAAGCCAACTCCCTACATACTTTCTCCCAGAATGACCCACTAGTCAGAATTCTTGGCTGCCTACAATTATCGGCTACAATATCATCCTGGTAAAGCCATTCCCCACGCTGACGCACTGAGCCGTACACCGCTCCCTGAAACTATCAACAATCCTGCACCAACGATGACAGCATTGCAGATCGAGACACTACACATGCCGCCATTGACTGCCCGTGACATCGCAAGAGAAACAAAACATGACCCCATCTTGGCGCAAGTCAAGATTGGACCATTGGACCAAGTACTAGATGACTTCGCACCATTCAAAAGTCGTCAAACAGAGTTGTTCTCGCAGAAGGGCTGTGTCATCTGGGGCGATAGAGTCGTTATCCCAGAATGACTCCAACAGACGCTGCTAAGAACCTTGCACGATGGCCACCCTGGCATCATGCGCATGAAGGGCCTTGCACGAAGCTACGCATGGTGGCCAGGCATCGATAGACAAATCGAATCATGGGTTAAAACTTGCAAGAGATGCCAAGAAGTAAGCAACGCTCCACCAAAGGCAACCCCAACCGAATGGGAGACGCCACGGGGACCCTGGTCCCGCATCCATCTGGACTTTGCAGGGCCAACCAAAGGCCACATGTTTTTGCTAACCGTCGACGCCTACTCGAATTGGCTTGAGATTCACCGAATGAGCAGCACAACCACTGACGCAGTCATCAAAAGACTGGAAAGACTTTTTGCAACCCACGGATTACCAGACGTTCTGGTATCTGACAACGGGCCCCAATTTACTGCGCTACCTTTTGAGCAGTACTTGGCTGACCGTGGTATTCGACATGCGCTCACTTCGCCTGCGCACCCTGCTGCCAACGGTAGGGCTGAGCGCATGGTTCAATTTGTCAAAAAGACTCTCCAAAAGATCGACTATGACAACATCGACGAAAAAATCAACCGGATCCTTTTCCTGCAGCACATCACACCTCACAGCGTCACCAACAAAACTCCCGCCGAGCTGCTAATGGGACGAAAGCTCCGCTCCCACCTTGATCGGTTACACCCAGCCTATGAACCTGAAAAGCCACTCGGATCCAGCAGCCGATGCCGTACCTTCCAGGTAGGCGATCTAGTATTCGCTAAAAACTTATCGGCCGATCCGCTGTGCGTAGAGGCAACCGTAATCCGCGTAACCGGCCCAAGATCATGCCTCGTTCAGTGCTCTGACGATAGACTTTGGAAGCTACACATAGATCAGCTACGATCGCGGCTACCACCTCGCACTTCCGAACTCCCTTTTGACCAAACTGAGGTGGGGGGAGATACAGAGGAAAGTGAATTACTATTAGAAGGAAACCTTTTCGAAGAGACTGATAATGGAACGGAAACGCAGGTACAGGAACCAGGGACCAGAGTGAATGCACCTCAGGAATATTGTGACAACGAGAACGCGAACTTGGAACCAGAGGCACCCCTACCGCTAAACAATGATCTACCTCAGCAAGAGTGCAGCCAACCGCCAGGCAACTTGCGGAAATCAAAAAGACTAATTAAACAACCGTCCTACCTTAAGGACTATGTAACCGCGCCCCGTGGACAGAAGCCAGGGGAAAGGGGTGTTGTGAATGCATAATACCAATAAAGTTATCATTGAGCTTGAAGTCTAGTGCAGGGTTCTGGCCCTACACTTCTGATTGGCTGTAAATGGCAGGATTGGCCTGTTCAGGAGCATGCGATTGGCCATTAACAGGCCATTCCCGTTGGTTAACGGAGCTAGCACTCCAGGTTCGCTATTGGTTAAGTAGTTAATGAGTTGCCTATGTAAGTAAGGCTAGAGCAGCCCTTGAGCTGAGCTGTCACAATATGTAAATAAAGAGTTTGAAGTTCACTGTTCCTACCGGCTCGTCTCCATCATTTGCACCCATGCTCCAAACTTAACACTGTTGCTAAGGTGTCACCCTGAATTCCGAGACTCTAGGCCTGTATGAGGAGGCTAGAATTAGATTTGATAAAGGCTTCACGCTGTGAAGATGTAGCAATTATGTGATTTACTCCATTGAGGTGCATTGCATCTGGAAGCTCCAGATGAAGGCAGTGGGACCAGTCTCGACAGAGATGCTTCAATGCATCACTCTTTAGATATCTGTGATGACACAAAAGCAATAAAGTCACAAAAAGTAGGTAAAGTCTCTTTAATGCTTCCAACTTGGCCCCCAATGTCCAGTTATCATCAGCTGGAGAAAAAACTCTCCCAAGAACAGTTTTTAAAGGAAAGAAATTCAGTCCGAACCCAAAGTACATAAAAAATATAGATAAAATCCAACACAAACCATGCTGCAGCAATTAATGAGAAGGGCAGGATAAGAAATTGCAGTCTTCAAAAGATAACAAAACACACACAGTTGGGAGGACGCCAAAACCCAGTTAAGACTTGACAAACAAAGATAATTCATGCTTTGTTTCCAGCAAGGTGCTGTGCGCAAACACCCTTTTTAAATCCTGTTTTTCCAACTGCAGCTAATGAAGGGAATCAGGGCCCTTTTCTTCCCCATAACCCATGTTGCTCCCTTTTCCATTCCTCCCTGCATGCCCTAGGATGAAGAGGTTATAGCCCTGGGTCTTCCTCTGAATGCCCAGCCAGACTTTGCCCTTCCCCAGTTTCTTCCATAGCCACCGGAGCCACACTCCCACTCCCTGTCAGCTGCTCGCCCTCCCCCTCTGAATCAGATTCCGACAGGGGCATGACAATATCACTGTACTTTCTTCAAAGCGGCACTGAAATAATGCTTTTCTTCAAAGTTTTCCATTACACAGATGACTGGACAATAATCCCACCACCTGCAATTAATCTAAATTAAGTTTAAAGGTATGGATTATATTTAACCATTAAGTTCAAATGGAAATGGAAGGAAATCAGGTATGGCACCGCTATGACTAAAAGTATGTTCTCTCCTCCCCGTCAACCAATTTATCACTCAAATGCCACATCTGGCCCTCAGCCAGAAAAAAAAGTGACTGGGGAAAAGCACACAGCAGCAGCTATTATATTCAAAGATAATTGCATCGGGACAGAAAAGATTATTTAAATTTTCACAGTAGGTGGGGAAAACAAGGATTTGAAACCAAACTGATAAATATATCACTTGATTTACGACCACAATTAAGCTCCAGATTTCTGTTGCTAAGCAAGACATTGGTGAAGCAAGTTTTGCCCCCATTTTACGACCTTTCTTGCCATAGTTGTTAAGTGAATCATTGCTATTTGTTAAGTTAGTAACCCCACTGTTAAGTGAATGTGGCTTCCCCATTGACTCTGCTTGTCAGAAGGTTACAAAAGATGATTAATCATATGATACTGCAACCATCATAAATATGAGCCAATTGTCAGATGTCAGAATTCTGCCATGGCATCACATGATAAAAATCCAGCTGTCCCACATTTACAACTACCCTCCTTGCCACTTGCACTTAATAGTGACAGTACAGCACCCACCACCCATCTGTCAGCACTCCCTGGTGCCCAACCACCTGTGTTCCTTAGCACTCACCTGTGTTCTCTGGTGCCTGCTCAATGGCATCTCCTGCTGCTGTCCTCTGTAGCTGCCATCACCAGTTTGCTTGGGACTCCACCTCTTCCCATGTCACAATCACATGAGGTCCTCATTTAATGCCCACCCGATCCTGAGGTTATATGCGAATCAACTTTGGAAAGAGTAGGAAAAGGGATGCTACCAAAGAAAGGGTCAGATAAGAAGCCTGCAGCTGAATAGTGGTTGGGGCAAGAAGATCAGAAGAGACCCTCCCTAGTTTCTTCAGATGTAAAGGAGACAGAGAGACATACACTTGGAAGATTCTATCAGTGAATTTTTACCATAAAGTAGAATTAGGTCTTCTGGTCATATTTCCTGTCTACTTTCCCTGCAAGGCCAGCAGGTTACAATGGTAACTGGAATTGCCTTTGCTAAATGATGTAGATACATGACATTATGCTTTGTGACTGCATTGCATAGCAATAGAAATTCCAGTTCTGATTGACAGTTATAACCCAAGGACTATCTGTAGTTAATTTGTTCCACGTGGATTTCCCCCACAGTGAAGAATAATTAACAGTGTGCGTCCTGTTACAAACCACTCCCTGCTTGTTGTGAGACTATATGCAGGCACATAAATGGTGAAGTATACATCACAACAGCATAACATCCATTTGTTATTCTGATGCCATCTTTGGATTCAGTAAATGCCTCTATATTTGCTCCTGTTTCATACATTCATGGCATTAGTAAGGGTTTGTTTGTTTGTTTTTAAAAAACGAAGGCTTTGGACTGAGACAAATTAATTTTGGCATCATTTTCCAGAGGGAAAAACTGATGAAGCTGCACTGTTTGAATCTTAGCTTTTATCTTTCTTTGAAAGATTTAAACCATATCTTTTGTGTAAGCAGTAAAAGAGGGAAAAGCAGTTGGTTTGATAGTTACGGTTTTGGGTGAAGATCAGCAAGAGCTCAACTGCAAATATTCACAGAACAATTTCTGTTTTTCAGAACAGCCTACTTCAAAAGGTTTTTGGGGAAGGAAAATGTTGGAGAACTTACAGTCACTTATTTATATTACACTAGAGAAGGAGAGGGCAGTAAATTCATCGCTTGCTTGGTCTTATTCCCATTCCTATCCTCTATATCATGCCTCAGGCAAACTCCATGCTTCAGGAGTATTATTCAACATCACATTAAGATCCCAACTCCAATATTTCTTCCCCAAAATTTATTGACGTGTGAAGTTATTTGAAGTGAAATGACTGTATCTGGACCAAACAGACCAAATCATTAAAGAACATTCAAATAACTTATGCCAACCCAAGATTTGGACTGTCCAATGTACTTCTGATTTCTTCAGATTCTACTGCTCATCCAAATATGTAATTATTTTTCTGACAGTGGAGTTGATGCACCTTGATTTTGATAAGTGTAAAACATGCTCAGAATTACATGAATCTGGAATGCTAGTGTGTTGCAATTTTTTCACTCCGTTAATATCTCTGATCTAGGCAGTAAATATATGGGACAGTGGTGGGAATCAAAACATTTTACTACTGTTTCTGTGGCTGTGGCTTCGTGATCATGGCAGGGGAAGGATACTGCAAAATCCCCATTCCCTTCCCACCCCATTAACCTGCTTTCCAGCTCTGTTCTCCTCTGCAGGGCAACAAAAGAAGACCAAGCCGATCAGCTGGGACTCAGGAGGCAGAGAATAGATGGGGGCAGGACCAGGCAGAGGTGATATTTGCTGGTTCTCCGAACTACTCAAAATTTCCGCTACCGGTTCTCCAGAACTGGTCAGAAGCTGCTGAATGCCATCCCTGATATGGAAGATACACTTCTTAAATAAATTCAGTTTTTTGTTAGCATAAATATCTTATTAAACATAGCTTTTTTTTTTTTTAAGAAAGCAATCTGATGGACAACATTAAAGAAACATGTAATAGGAAGCTATGGTTCCTATTCTTTAGCTGGTACTCTTTCAAAAAAATATATAGAAGACTGTTTCCATTTTCCTTGGCAGATTATTGAAATGTACACAAAACTGATTTAAAAACAGAAGACTCTGCAATCTGATAAAATACACATAACTGCTTCTTCAAAAGACTTAACCAAAAAATCTTGGGATTTCTACCTAAGAAGTAATCTGCCAGTCAGTTTCAAATATTTGCATGGCTGTCAGATTCTGGAACAATTTTGCTTTCTGTCACTTTCAGCCAACTACTGTAGATTTTAATTTAGCTTTGGGAAGAACTCAATGATACGACAAGGCTTCAGAAAGTGTGGGACTCAACCATACTTAAGGCAATAGATAACCAAAGATTTCTTCTATCAGTAGGGGATTGGATTAGATGAGGGGTGCCTAGCTGAAAAATTGTGGGACTTGAAGTCCACCAGTCTTAAAGTTGCCAAGGTTGGACACACTTGGATTAGATGAAGATGCGCAATCTGTGACTCAAGATTGCATATATTCTTCAACACTTTGAGAAACTTGCCAAATATCCACATGAAGAAGCAGAAGAGTATTAAGTAAACGAAGATACTTAAGCTAAAATTAAACTCATTATCTTCAGTTATTTCAAATTTAATCTAATACAAATGTGTATTATATTAAAACAACATTTAGTTTTCGGCACATTGCCCCTTCCCTGGTATGTCATCCAAGTGCAAGTTGAAGTCCTTGGCCCAAAAAATGTTGCAACTATTGGAACAGATAATCTTTGAGGTCCCTTTGGTGATTTGTTCAGCAAATCACCAAAGTCTGATGTGTAATAAAGGAGGAGGGAGTCCCTGCGGATTTTACTCTGCTAGTAGGGCTCATCTCCAGTTCAAGGCCTTTGAGCCAGTGTTCCTGAAGACATTTCTTTGGTCATGTGACCAGCATGATATCATAGAGTGCTGTTACCTTCTCCACCAAAGTGGTATCTATTTATCTACTTGCATTTGCATGCTTTTGAACTGCTAGGTTGGCAGGAGCTGAGGTGAGAATGGTGTCAGGATTCCAGCAATCGCTCTAATTAAATCATGATTCTTGAGCCAAACTTCAAAAAAACTTCCTTCAAAATCCTTCAAAAAGGATTCATTAGAGTCAACTGGAACTGCCCTGTATGAAGCCAACTCTGGCATACGTAGTTTACAGTCACCTGTGATCCTGTTTACCCCCCACCCACCCCCGTGTCTCCTAAAGCAGATTCTCCAATTGAGCATGTTCACAGGCTGGGTGCCATCATTCACATTCTCCAATTAAATATATTCACGGGCAAAAACTCTGGTATTTTAGTTACAATCTTTTAAAGATAGGTGTTGGAATGTACTTTTGCTTTCAAACTGCTGCATTGCTCTTCCATATTTCCTTCCTCCCCCCTCCCTTTTTTTTAATGGCAACTACTAAAACAGGCATAGGAATGTTTTAAATGAGTTGACAAACAGGAGCTCACCCTGTCCCTTGGTGCTTGGGTCTTGAACCTGGGCTGCCAACTTTCCAGCTGACAAGCCCAGCGTCTTAACCACTGAGCCACCATGCCACCTGGTGAAATGAAGTGAAGAAGAAGCCTTCAAAAAAAAAGAAAGAAATAATCTGTTCTTCATGCAAATAATGTCCATTTGGGGAGGAAGAAGATGATGATGGTTAACAATGATGATAATGATAGTGTTTGTTTCTTTGTCTGTTTGTTTCCTGGTAGCTCCTGTGTCCCCTAAAATCACTGCAGTTGAATATTTCAACAGCCTTCTCTATGTCAGCTGGATCTATGGCGATGACAACACGGACCTTTCCCATTCTAGAATGTTGCACTGGATGGTTATTGCAGAAGGAAAGAAAAAGATTAAAAAGAGTGTAAGACTCATTTCCCTATTGCTCCCAGACCAACAACTGTCAGGCCACAAGAAGTAAAACATTGACATTGGGTATTTTACAATTGACAAATGATTCCTTTTCAGTTTTTCCTCAGGAAATATTTTACAAGCATGTGGACCAACTGCTCCGATTTCTTAGGTAGGCCAAAATAAGGAGATATAGAAGAGAATACAGGTAGTCTTCAACTTACGACTACAGTTGAGCCCAAAATTGATGTTGCTAAATGAGAAATTTGTTAAATGAGTTTTGTCCCATTTTATGACTTTTCTCACCATGTTCGTTGTGAATCACTGCATTGTTAAGTTAGGAACAAGGTTGTTAAGTGAACCTGGCTTCCCCACTGACTTTTCTTGTCAGAAGGTTGCAAAAGGGGATCACATGATTAACAGATAATCAAAGTTGGATGGGACCTTGTAGGTCATTTAGTCCAACCCCCCGCCCAAGCGGGAGACCCTACACCATTTCTGACAAATGGCAGTCCAATCTCTTCTTGAAGGTCTCAAGTGATGGTGCTCCCATAACTTCCAACAGCAAAGCTGTTCTATTGGTTGGTTGTTCTCACTGTCAGAAAGTTTCTCCTTATTCCCAGGTTAAATCTCTCCTTGTTCAGTTTCCATCCATTATTCCTTGTGACTCTGGGACACTGCGACCATCATAAATATGAGCCAGTTATTAAACATCCTAATGTGACCATTGGGATGGTACAATGGCCTTAAGTGTGAAAAATGGTTGTAAATCACTCTTTTCAGTGCTGTTGTAATTTTGAACGGTCACTAAATGAACTGTTGTAACTTGAGAACTATCTGTAGACATAGCTAGATGAGGTAAAGCAAGAATTGGCAAGAACACATTTAGTCCTCTACCTCTTTTCTGTCTTTCTAACCTTAGCTGGCCATTTTGGAAACAGAATACAAGTAGTCCTCAACTTATAACAGTTCATTTAGTTACTGTTCAAATTACAACTGAAAAAGTTATTTATGACTGTTTTCAACATGATTGCTGAAGCATCCCCATGGTCACATGATGTTAAAGTAATGAAGATTTAATAGCTGACCAGCTGTTGTAAGCCAAGAAGGGTACTGCCGCTTTAAGAAGCTGTCTATATAAGGGAGGCCATGTGCAAACATCTTTCTCTCTCCTCATGTCCTATCTCCATTGTAGTTCTTCGTGTAGAGTTGAAGATTGATTGATTGCCTGATATTTGCCTAACACGTGTTTGTATGTATATAGTAGTCTTGTATGTATACAACTGATAAAAGACAAAGTCTCTATGTCCCATGTTTTGCTCCTGGGTTGTCTCGCAATAGTAGTCATGCTATAAACACTCCGACACATGATCAAAATTCAGATGCTTGGCAACTGGCTCATATTTATGATGGGTGCAGTGTCCCAGGTTCATGTGATCCCCTTTTGTGACCTTCTTACAAGCAGAGTCAGTGGGGAAGCCAGATTCACTTAACAACCATGTTACTAACTTAGCATCTACAGTGATCCACTTAACAATTGTGGCAAGAAAGGTCACAAAATGGGCATGATACATTTAAGAACTGTCTCACTTAAAAACAGAAATTTTTGGCTGAATTATGGTCATAAATTGAGGGCTTCTTGTATGGACTAGTTGGCTTTGAGGTCTGATCCAGCATAGGCTTTCTTAATTCTTCCAAGTTCATAGAGATGGACATGGCCTGATAGGTTTCTAGTCTGATCCTCTATTTCAGGATACATTAATTCCCCAATCCTGAGTGCTGGCTATACTTCAAATGTTTGAAGGAAAGCATGATGAATCTTAAAGTGTATCTACTTAATCCATTTATATGGCCACTTTCTCATTGTGTGGCATTTATAATTAAGTACAATTCAAATAAGATTGAAATTGCCCAAGAAAGGAGGGTTGAAATGAGAAGTCCTTGGTGCTCTCTGATCCTGCTTGTTTTCTGGTAGATGTTTCATTACCCAAACTAGGTAACACCATCAGCACGAGTGCTCAGAGAGCACCAAGGACCCCTCAGATCAAAATTAATTTAGTGCAGTGAATACAATCACTCCCCAAGTAGTTAATAATCTTCCTCTTCCATCACATTTAAAAATTGTAATTCAGTAGCAACTTTTGAAAGGATGGAGACTAAACATCCTTTATGTTGCATTCTGCCCTGGAGAGACGGGATGTTTATCTCTGCCCTTGGCCATTCTCAGCTGATTTGGCTTGACTTGAAAGATCAGCCTCCTGGGGAGCTGGAAAATTGTCCTTCCCCGAAGACTGATTCCAGATCCCCTAAAGAGGCTGAGACACAAAAGTCCAATTAGCCCACTAATCCCTGGTCCCTGTTCAAAGCTCATCTTCCCTGCAAAGGAGTCTTTTTAACTCTTTGTCCGTTTCAGGTAACCCGGAATGTCATGACCACAATGCTCAACCTTCCTGCGGGAGACATCTATAACCTCTCAGTCACTGCTTGCACTGAGCGGGGTAGCAACAGATCTGCGCTTCAGCTTGTGAAAGTTGGTAAGGCCTTAGTTGAGCCATCCTTCAGTCCGGGGCTACAGCCGTGATCTTGTTTTGGTTTTGTTTTGTGGCAAGGATGCTGCAAAAATGAAAACGGTTCTCTGAACTGAAGGGATGCATTTTGGTTGGAGGAAAAATTGACATTGATAGATGAGATAGTACAACTGAATGCATAACAGATTGTGTGTTTCCCTCTAGCCATAAGTTCTATCTACAAATATGAGTGTGTGCGTGAATTATGGAATTTGGTCTATAGGCTTTATAATAGAGGTAATAAAGAGTCGTCACTTGATATTAAAATGGCCAGTGCAACACTGGATTATATATCAGTTTATTGGCTTCCATTCTATGATACAGTGGACCTCAGCTCCCAATGATTTCCTTAATGATGCTTTGAATTAATGTTTGCTTTGGAAAGGGCATTTTATGCATGTATGCACTTCCTGTCATTGCAAAACATTACATCCATATCCATATTTATACACACACCGCTATTCCACCGCCTAGCCACTGGCTCACACTTATGACCAGTTGCAGTGTTCTGTGGTTATGAGATCATGATTTGCAACTTTTTTGGGTTCATGGAGCAAAGTGGAACCTTTGCCCATGGTAACTCAATTTATGTCCATGGTGACTCACCTTAGGACTGTGATAAAAAATGGTCATAAAATTCGATTTGGTCATATGGTGACTCAACAGAAGACCTCGACTTACAACCCAAATTCCTTAATCATTTATTCCAATATCAAACTACTATTCAGAAGTTTCTTTTTAAAAATATACACCTAGAATTTGTCCATGAGCAAATGAGTTTAAATGTATTTACTCCCTAGTAAAGCTATGTAGAATTGCACCTTAAAAGAAGTATAGGGAAACAATTAACATGAATTAACTAGTGGGAATCAATTTAGCAACAGTGAAGAATAAGGAAGTCATCACGATGTTTTCTATATTTCAAAAAGGAAAGTTTTTTTTAATAGGGATAGAAGAATGATGCTTAATCAGTTACCATTCAGGAAGTTTTGAAGCAACTGAAACAAACAAAAGAGCCAGATTTGAAGACAGAGTTTGTAAACAGCACATGATTATCCCTTGTAATATATATGAATTTTGTATTTTGCAGATTCATATATTTGTGAATAATAAATATATGCTTGCACTTAGTTGCAGTATCCATATTCACCATCTTTGGTCAATTTTCTTGCCCAATATTAGCACAGAATTATGGAATATTGTTTGAATATGCATTAATTATTCTTGATTTGAAATAAAACACGGAGACAGAACAGAAAGCTGTGTGACTTTGAACCAATCACTCTCTCTTAGCCCAATCTACCTCACTGGGTTACTGTTCTGGGGAAAATAGGAGGGAGGAGGACCATTAGATATATTCGCTGTCTTGAGTTGTTTATAAAAAGAATAAAGATGGAATATAAATTAGATAAATTAGTAAATAAAAAATAAAGTCCAAGAGGTGCCCAAGAAACAATGTTCACCACTTTTGTTAGCTTGTTTAGTATACTTTTTATTATTTTTGGCTGTTTCTCTGGTCATTTTTTCAGTGACTGTAAATCCTAATCTTTCATTTCCACAAGCTCAGGATCTTGCTCACTTAAGTTTCATTACTCACGGCTGAATAGTGAAACACACTGAATGCCGAAAATAACGAGATCTATCAGTATTTTTTATAAGAATATAATTAATCACATGAACTAAGTAGCAGAGACAGACACTATAAATGAAAACAGCTGTGTTTTGCTGATGCAAGGGCAAAAATGGCAGGCATTACAAGTCTATTAAAACACAGCAAATTCACAATGGGAATAAACATAACTCAGAAGAAAGAATCCTCATATTATAAGGACAATACATGTGTAAATCAGAAGTAATGTTCGGGTATTTTCCCACGTCATTGTAGTTGTGCTTTCAAAGTTGTAGCAACGTTTCGGCAGAATCTCATCTGCCATAATCAGGCTTCTGTATTATGTTCGTCTGTGAGTCAGACTTTTACAGTTGTTTTTATGGTATTCAGCTTTGCTTAGGTATTTTCCCACATCATTATAGTTGTGCTTTTAAAGTTGTAGCAACGTTTTGTAACAATGGCTGTAAAAGTCTGACTCACAGACGAACACAATAAAGAAGCCTGATGATGGCAGATGAGATTCTGCCGAAACGTTGCTACAACTCTAAAAGCACAACTATAATGACGTGGGAAAATACCCGAGCAAAGCTGAATGCCATACATATATATCTTTATCTATATCTATTTATCTGTGTGTGTGCGTGCGTGTGAGTGTGTGTGTGTTAAAGATGGTACAATAAAGCACCTACAAGCTAATGGCATAACTTTACCTTTTGGAAACTGGAAAGAGTAGAGAAATCATACAGTCATCGGTGACTAGGCATGTACAGGTCAGTGGTGGGATTCAAAAAAAATTACTCCCAGTTCTGTGGGTGTGGCTTGGTGGTCGTAGCAGGGGAAGGATACTACAAAATCCCCATTCCCTCCCCACCCCACTAACCTACTTTCCAGCTCCGTTCTCCTGAGCAGGGCAACCAAAGAAGACCCAGCCAATCAGCTGGGACTGGAGAGGAAGAGAATACATGGGGTCAGGGCCAGTCAGAGGTGGTATTTGCCGGTTCTCTGAACTTCTCAAAATTTCCGCTACCGGTTCTCCAGAACTGGTCAGAACCTGCTGAATACCACCTTTGGTACAGGTAGTCCTTGATTTATGACCACAATTGAGCCCAAAATTTCTGTTGTTAAATGAGACAATTGTTAATTGCCCCATTTTAACAACCTTTCTTGCCACAGTTGTTAAGAGAATCATTGCTAAGTTAGTAACATGGTTGTTAAGTGAATCTGGCTTCCCCATTGACTTAGCTTGTCAGAAGGTCTCAAAAAGTGATCACATGACCCCAGGACACTGCAACCATCAAAAGCATGAGTCAGTTGCTGAATGTCCGAATTTTGATCATGTGACCATGGAGATATTGCAACCGTTATAAATGTGAAAAATAGTCATTTTAAGTCACTTTTGTCAATGCCCTTGTTACTTTGAATGCTCACTTATTGAACTGTTGTAAGTCAAGGACCACCTGTAGAAAGATCTGAATGAGCAACCTACCACCTACAGTCTGCATATAAATTCTCAGAACCCCAGGAGTTTGCTACCAAATTTTAGATTCAATCATATGGCTGCAGGTGTTGTCTGACTTTTACACACACACACACACACACACACACACACAAAACCTTTCATGGATGACCCTGTTCAGGGCTGATTGCCCACCTTGGTACTTACAAGTGATTGGCACAATACCTTTTCACTTTGATGAATTGTCAGAATGCCCATAAAGAATAGAATAGAATAGAATAGAATAGAATAGAATAGAATAGAATAGAATAGAATAGAATAGAATAGAATAGAATAGAATTCTTTATTGGCCAAGTATGATTGGACACACAAGGCATTTGTCTTGGTGCAAATACTCTCAGTATACATAAAAGAAAAGATACATTTGTCAAGAGTCAAGAATCATCAGGTACAACACTTAATAATGGTCATAGGGTACAATAAGCAATCAAATCATACTAGGAAACAGTCAATATAAATCATAAGGATACAAGCGACAAAGTAACAGTCATATACCAGTGGCCCCCAACCTTTTTTGTGTCACGGCCTGGTACCGGCATCACAAAATGATCCACGGCCCGGTACCGGCATCAGCACTCATGGCAAGGTGAGCCGAGCGACCGGCCAGCCAGCCGTCCCCCACTTCTCCCCGCCACCTTCAACTCCTCCTTTGTACCTTTGTTGATGGGCTTCGGGACGGCTTCGAGACAGTCGCTCAACTCGCCTTGCCTTGGGTGCTGAAAGAATCTTCGCGCCTTAGTTTTGTTCAAAGCCGCCCCCCCTCCTCCGATGAAACTAAGGCGCAAGGATTCCTTCAGGACCCAAACATCGCTTTCCAACCGGAAAAGCTCACTGGAAGCACTTTCTGATCAAAACAAGATGATGGCGCCCAGCAAACCAGCGGCCTGGTAGAAAATGTTCCATGGACCGGTCCCGGTCCAGGACCCGGTGGTTGGGGACCCCTGCCATACAGTCACAAGTGGGAAGGGATGGGTGATAAGGAGTGATGAGAAGAGTAATAGTAATAGTAGTGCAGACTTTGTTAATAGTTGGATAGTATTGAAGGAATTATTTGTTTAGCAGAGTGATGGCGTTTGGGTAAAAACTGTCCTTGTGTCTAGTTGTTCTGGTGTGCGGTGCTCTATAGCATCGTTTTGAGGGAAGGAGTTGAAACAGTTTATGTCTGGGATATGAGGGGTCTGTAAATATTTTCACAGCCCTCTTTTTGACTCATGCAGTATACAGGTCCTTGATGGAAGGCAGGTTGATCGCAATTGTTTTTTCTGCAGTCCTAATTACTTTCTGAGGTCTGTGTCTGTCTTGTTGGGTTGCAGAAATGCAAAGAGAGATCAAAGATGAGAAAACAAGTGATCTTGAATTTGCTTTGCTTTGGCTTGGGATGGCTTCATTATTATTATTTTTTTAATGAACTGTCACAATTGTGATATATAGATCTAAATTTTTAACATCCAAGATTTATAATCTAAGAAAGCAAACCAGATGAGCCATTAATTGTGAGATTATTCAACATGCCGGGATTCATCCTTGTTCTTTATGGGGCAAAAACATTTTCAGCAGCAAACGCATACATACTCATCCTGCAGCTAAGAGTTAATTGAAAAAGGAAGTGAAGTAAGTGTTGAAAAAGAGAAGAAAAAGCAAGCTGCATCAGACTGCCTTCCTGTTTTAAAGTTCCATTTTATTGCCAAGCAACTCAGGGAAGACTGAAAAGTTATCCCCATAGGTCTGTAGAGTTCAGGATCTTGGATCACCTCTAATCTTTCACTTTATGTGGGATCCCAATGACCTACAAGGCGCAGTCAAAGAGACTCTTATCTCGTTTCTAGATCCAGCTCCTCCAAGATCACTCTTTGCAGTGAATAAAACACAGACCTCTGTGACTCTCTTGTGGGTAGAAGAAGGAGTAGCGGATTTCTTTGAGGTTTTTTGCCAGCAGATTGGCTCAGACCATGAGACAAAGGTTCAGGTATGTGTTTTTATCCTTGATCAATTTCAGATCGTTCCTGAGATACTTACCTTGGGTGGCTCTGCTTTGAAATCCAGCCTCTTTTTGCGCGAATCAGTGCAAGGTAAACTTTAAGTGAAAAGACACAGCTTGACCCAGTGGTGTTACTGGTTGTGTTGATACACAGATTTAATTTAAAAGACACTTACCATTCCTGTGACCATTTCTAGCTGTTAGCAATTTAAATTTGATCAAACAAACAAACAAAAAAAGGCAAGAACGTCCAGGTGTCTCCTGCAAGAAGCACCTTTGGGACAATTAACTAGTGGAAAAACTAGCCTCCAGAAGTTGTGAATTCTCCATCACTGGAAGTTTTTAAGAAGAGATTGGACAATCGTTTGTCTGAAATGGCATAGGGTTCCCTGCTGAGCAGGGGGTTGGACCAGAAGGCCTCCAAGGTCCCTTCCAACTCTGTTATTCTGTGAAGTGTAACAATATACAGAGACAGAAACTGGCATGACACAAGCCCTGTCCTTTCTTACATGTGTCATGTTGCATGAATGCTGTAAAAAGTAGAGCTTCTGCTGGATATCTCCATATATAAAATAGCAATGGAGCTATACCAGCTAGCCACCATCCCAGTCTTCAAAATATTGAGGCTTCCATTTAATCCAGAATTAGATAGCTAGATTCAAGGGGTCTCCTTTCCCACATTCAGTTGGATTCTGGACAGCAATTAACTGAGTGTCAGAATCTTAACATGAGTCATGACCTTGAATACAGCCTCTTTCTCTTCAACATGTGAGATCTTCTAAGAGTAAATGATTCATATCTACCCCCATTGCAGGATACAAAATCATCACAAATGTTGAGTTTCAAGACTTCAGAAGGGCTGGAGGAGTCCTATCTGAAAGCTGTTGTCTTCCTTTAGCTGCTGTCTCAAAATGCTTTAAGTTCCCAGTTCTATTTGTTATTTCGTCATTACCCTTGTTAGTATTTTTATGGTTAACATTTTCAATATCTTCGTATTTCTTGCAACATTCTTCACATCCGAATGTTCTGAGCAGAACAAAATTGCTTTTTTTTTCCTGAAGTTGTATTTAAGGGGGTAGGTTTTGTTTTTTTCATTGACCCTCTATTCTATTTCAAATATTTTAATTAATGTCAAGCTAAATCTCCAGCTAGGAGATGTAAAAAAAAAAAAAAAACACTTATGTTTAATTAGAATCAAAGTCCACTGAGATTTTTATCCACAATGGAGAGCCAGAAGCACCTAAGAAATTTGTACCTGGGATAGAACCCTTGAACTCAGAGAGATTCCAAATCCTAGCTACTCAAATTATTTCCTCTAGATCGGCAATCCCCAACCTTTCTGGCTTGGCAGCCTGGCATTGGAGTGGGAGGGGGGAGTTCAAGGCTGCACAAACAGAGCTTATTGTATGCGTGCAAGCACCTGCCCCTCACACAGCCCAGTTCCGAATGGGTTATGACCCACTAGCAGGCCAGGGGTTGGGGACTCCTGCTTTAAATATTACTAACTCTGAACTAATCCATTATTCCTATTAGCTATCTTAAATATTATGTAATCATGTGTGTGTAGGGGACCCGGTGGCTCAGTGGCTAAGACGCTGAGCTCATTGATCAGAAAGGTCGGCAGCTTGGTGGTTCGAATCCCTAGCACTGCATAACAGAATGAGCTCCCGTTACTTGTCCTAGCTTCTGCCAACCTAGCAGTTCGAAAGCACGTAGAAAAATAGGGACCCCTTTGGTGGGAAGTTAACAGTGTTCCATGCACCTTTAGTCATGCCAGCCACATGACCACAGAGATATGTTCAGTTTTGTAACGGAGAGGAGCACTACCCCCTAGAGTTGAAAATGACTAGCACCTATGTACAAGGGGAACCTTTACCTTTACCTAATTAATGTATGTGTCTTAAAATTATGCCCACTCCCCCAAAGGAGTGAATTAACTCCAGCTGAAACCAATTGGGTTGTCTTAAGAGAGAATCTATTCAAAGTTTACGTTTCTACTGGACAACTATTCTCTGTTAGCATACAAGAATGAGCTAATAGATCTTTCTCTTTTGTACTATGTCGCTCATCATTACCTGAAATCTTATACAGGAAATTGGACTTCATTCTTCCCTAATCCGACACTACTAGCACTTTTAAGTATGGAAGACATATTGGGAAGAAGAGTTTCCCAAAGCAGGGATGCCAGAGATATCCATACCCCACTGCTACCTTCAGCCAAGGATAAAATGTAGGATTATACTACTTTCTAGAACTTGTTTTTGAAAAGGAGGATATAATTATAGAAAAGGAGGCTGAATGGTTGTCTGAATAAACAAATCATGCTAAAGGCTATGAGGAAAAGAATGACAGGTTGACTCCTTAACACTCACTATTGAACTACCTGAACTCTCATGTCTTTAACACATTCTAAGAAGCATAAAGACCAATATATGAGACTATTGCATCAACTAGGGTACACTAGGTTTATTGCTGGTGCAGGCCGCAGTAGAAATATGACAAAGCTGTCATTGAATGGCTTTATTGTGGACCCATGCTGCAGACAGTTTCATCCGTATGTCTTGCAATATCCTCATATTTAGAGAAGTGGTAAGTAACTAAATAAACAGTGGGCTGGACTGGTGTTCCACAATGTACCCACATAACCTCTTCCTTGTAGCAATTACAAGAATGAGCTCATAGCTTCGTTCATGCGCATGGCCCTCTGATTTCAAATCCTGTGTAAAATCAGAAATAGGGGTGAAAAAATTCCTAACCATACACTCTTTTCCTTCCCAATATAATGCAGGAACCAGTTACTGTTTCTTCTCATGTCGTGACAGTCTCCAGCCTTCTCCCCGCCACTTCCTACAACTGCAGTGTTACAAGTTTCAGTCATAACAGCCCCAGCATTCCCACCTATATTTCAATTTCCACTATGGGTGAGCCAAGTTCTTCAAATTCTCCAACTAAGCATTTCTCCAAATGTGTGTTTGAATTCTTTCCACTTCCTATTTCTAATTTGAACAGAGAGGTTAGAATGAATCACCAAAAAAACCCCACTGAAGTTATTTTAAATATATCAGAAATGGGTATTATTATGTAATCGTCCTTTATTTACAGGCCATCCTCATTATTTGTGAATTCTGTATTTGGAAATTTGCTTATTCATTAAAACATATTTGTAAGAACAAAATCGTGGTGCTATCATGATTATTCGTGGACATGTGGAGCAGCAAAACACTGGGGTTACCTTATGTGTGTGTCCCCAGCTGAGGTTTCAGCATTATTAATTCAATATTCATGGCATTTTCAGAGAACATTACTACCAAACTTAATGAGAATTTAAACAATACAGTCAAAAGACAAACAGAGATAGATGCAAGCAGTTTGTATTGACTCATCAGTATCTACATTACAATCAAATAACGAGAATTGCCTGTATTTATTTATTCTATGTTAGGGTTCATATATAATGTGGCTTGTTTGTTTTTCGCTTGTGCAGTGTCAGCTGTTGTGGTTTGCAAATCAGGGTTTAAAGATGAGTGACATGAATGAATCCTGCCAATAGGATATCTTGCAGATGTTTCCTTAGACCTTGGATCTCATTGGAAGAGACCCTTTTAGTTGATAGCCTTCAATAATTATGCAAAGACTTGTTTTCTGGCTGACATTGCCCATACCAGAATGTCAGTTTTAGGCTGCAGTCTTCTATCAAACTTCTATCTTAAGTCCTTCTCAATGAAGGGAGCCAGAGTTAAGAAAGTATGGGTTACTTCTTTTGACCCAAGCCTTGTTCAAATCAAACAAAGACAAAGTATGTATAAAAGCAAACCTTTTTAATGCGGCGCTGTGAATTCTGTGCATTCACAGCCAAGAGTCATTCAAAACTAATTGTCCCCGATAAGAGCAAGCCCTTTCAAGGTTGCAAAAGGCTGCCAAGAACAAAAGACTAATTGCAGATAAATATCCCAAGCCAGAAACAAACCGGAGCAAGCAGGGCTTCAATGAAGACTCTGAGCATAAAGAACTTATTTGCTTCCTGCAAAGAAGCCAACCCCAAAGGCTGGCTTTTATCCCTTATGAAAGGGGCCATCACCTTCCAGCCTTACTCCTGAGTCACCCATGCTGCTGCAGCTGCTCTTTCCTTCGAGCAGCCCTGCGTGCACATGCACTGAGCACAGGCTCCCTGGGTCCCTCTTCGTCACTGCTGCCAGACTTCACAACCTCCGAAGGCAGCACCCCAGTCTCTGATAATCCTGGCCCCATCCCTGCATCAAACACAGACCCCTCATCCAAGTCTTCACTCTCGGAGACCTCAGTACCTGCTATTGGCGAACCACAACAGTTACTGGTTAATTCCCATGATTTGTTCATTGAAGAAATCTAAAAATTCAGAAATATATTTTCTGGGAAGATTGGGGGTGGGGGGGGAACCCTCTAGAAACAGGGAGCCACTGGCAGAAGTCAATATCTTTTATTTTATCATGTCAATTTATGGTATCATTGCTTTCATTAATCTGGATCCCTTGTTCCTGTTTGCAGTTGTGGAGATGAATCCTAACGTGGTGGTGATTTCAATTCTTGCCATTCTGAGCATTCTTCTGATAGGGCTTTTGCTTGTAACATTGGTGGTTCTTCGGAGAAAGCATCTACAAATGGCCAGGTAGGACACACAAGGTCTTCTTAAGGGATAAAAGTTCTACATGTAACACGGAAGCAGTAAGAATTATTCCACAGAGCCTAACATTTAACATGAGGATATAGATGGATTTTTGATGGCTTCAAAATTTCCAGGAGGTTCACCCCAGAAGTATCTTATGAAGAACATAGAATACAGAACATAGAATAATGGGATTGAAAGGAACCTTGGCGGTCTTCTAGTCCAATCCCCTGCTCAAGCAGAAGACCCTTAAAAACTTCTGGATGTCTAATAAATAAATAAAATAATAGTAATAATGGTAATAATATCATATTTGAATACCCTGATTCTACAAAAAACCACCCTACTGAGAACAACTTATATCCTCCGACGCCACCTTAACAGTTCCTACGTCAGTGGTGGCGAACCTTTTTGGGCTCCTGTGCCAAAAATTGTGCCACACTTGCACGCTCACACTTGCATGCCAGCACCCAGAAGGCAGTGTGCCTCCCCCATCCCCTATGTATGCGTGTACAATCCCACCCACCCGCCTGCACTCCCTTACCTGCATTGCACCTCACAGCTGATTTTTGGCCAGTTGGAAGCCTTTTTTTCAGCCTCCCAAAGGCTTGAGGAAGGCTTCTGCAGGCTTCTACAAGCTTTGCAGGCTGAGATCTAGCTCTGTTTCATCACTTCCTATTTTTCCGAAAATACCAGAAGTGATGAAACGGGGCTAGATTTTGGCCTACAAAGCTTGCAGAAACCTTCAGAAGCCTTCCTCAAACCTTTGGGAGGCTGAAAAAGGCCATAGGTTTGCCATCACAGTCTTAGGTCCTTGGTTAAGACTAAAGATTTAATAATAATAATAATAATAATAATAATAATAATAATAATAATAATAATAATAATAATAATAATAATAATACCCTGTTTCTCCAACAATACAGCCTCCCCCAATAGGAAGTCCCAGCATGTTTTATAGACATGAAATGAAATTAAGCCCCTCACCCCAAATAAAGGCCTATATTAAAACATGTGAAATGAGGGGGAATGGTGGGGGGGGACTTGCCGTTAGGAAGTACTTTTGTTGCACACCCGGATATGGTGCTGCCTGCATTGACCCCGATACAAAGTGCCCCACCAACACCGAGGTCAACATCCAAGCCGTCACCACCCGCCCGCCCGAAGATGCAAGGGGTGGGAATTAAGTCAGCCCCAAAAAGACGGCCTAGCCATTTTTGGGGGGGCTCAAAAAAAAAAAAAAAAGACCTAGCCTTATTATATGAGAAACACGGTAATAATAATAACTCTAATAACATGGAACTTTGAGAAAATGCCTGCCTTGGAGATTCAGGTTAATGTCAGTGTTCCAGAAAAATCAAACTCCAACACCAAAACCCCAAGGCAGGCATTTTCTCAAAGTTCCATTTTTCTTAGAGTGGTCATACTTGCACACTTGGGAAAACCTGAATCTGAGAGTTCCGGGTTTTCCCACAGTAATTCAAAACACAACCCACCCCCTGCACCCATCAGTCCATCACGCAGTCCAATCACCATCTGTCCCAACTTGAGACATCCCCTAAGCACTCCTCATCCAAGTGCAGGAAAGACACACCCTTGACTGCAAGGAAGAATGTCATTATGTCTAACTACATACACTCTACAACACACACACACCCGCCAATTTCCCAGGCACAGGGATGTGGCAGCATGGAAGCTTCTGGTGTTAATATGGCTTCCAAAGCTGACACTGGACAAATGGCTGTCCAGTCTCTTCTTGAAAACCTCCAATGATGGAACACCCACAATTTTCAGAGGCAAGTCATTCCACCGATGAATTATTCTCACGGTCAGGGAATTTCTCCTTAATTCTAGGTTGGATCTCTTTGATAATTTTCACCTGATATTTCTTGTTTTGCTCTCCAGTGCTTTGGAGCAGGGGTCTCCAACCTTGGCAACTTTAAGACTTGTGGACTTCAACTCCCAGAATTCTTCAGTTAGCAAGGCTGGCTGAGAAATTCTGGGACTTGAAGTCCACAAGTCTTAAAGTTGCCAAGGTTGGAGACCCCTGCTTTGGAGAATAGATTGACCTCCTTTTCTTTGTGACAACCCTTCATGTTTGGCTATCATGTTTCCCTTAGTCCTTCTCTTCATAAGACAAACCTTTTTTCCGTAACCATTCATTGTATGGTTTAACCTCTAGACCCCTTATTATCTTTGTTGCTCTCCTCTGCACTCTTTCTATATGTGTAAATGAATTGCCCAAATAAGCAAGAGAGGAATTTAAATAAAGGCAGGACTGCTACCTGTAGCGTTACTGTTTTACACTATTAGACTGCAGGTCCTGCATTAAATCAGAAACTAGACTAGCTTCCATTCCAAAAGAATGTAATCTGTGTTGATAAGGAAATAAAATAACCCAGGCAACATAATGTTTATTAAGCACTAACAAAATGTAAACAATAGAAAATTAATAAAACTTTTTTAAAAAAGAAAAAAAGAAACTGGATTTAGTGTCCTTCAGATTTAGTACTTTAGCTTTCCGAATTCTCATTCAGCATTAATAAAAATGGCAGAAGTTGAAGTCCAACACATTTGGAGGATATCAAATTGAGGCAGATATCTTCCAACACAATGGTACTCTTGTTGCCTCTCTAGCATACCTTTTTAAGGTCCCTACCCCTTCCATTCCCATTCTTTACTTGAAGATTAACATCACCCTCTTGCCAGTATAAATCAAAGCTCTCTGATCCCATAGACATCTAGCAAATCAGAAGGTAGTCTTTAAATTAACAGATTGTTGGATTAGTCCTATTAAAAATCTGACTCATCTAGTTTAGTCCAAAGTCCAACATTATGTTCAATGGAGCTTACTTTTAGCAATCATATTTAGGATTATTTAGGACTGCTCGCCATGATGTAAAAAAGATGTTGGGACTCTAGAAAGTGTGCAGAGAAGAGCAAAAAGATTATTAGGGGACTGGAGGCTTAAACATATAAAGAACGGTTGCTGGAACTGGATATGTCTCGTTTGATGAAAAGAAGGACTAGGGGTGACATGATAGCAGTCTTCCAATCTCTCAGGGGCTTCCACAAAGAAGAGGGAGTCAAGCTATTCTCCAAAGCACCTGAGGGCAGGACAAGAGGCAAAGGGTGGAAACTCATCAAGGGGAGAAGCAACCTAGAACTAAGGAGAAATTTCCTGACAGTTAGAACAATTAATCAGTGGAACAATTTGCCTCCAGAAGTTGTAAATGCTCCAACACTGGAAGTTTTTAAGAAGAGATTGGAGAACCATTTATCTGAAGTGGTTGTCAGATTTCCTGCCTAGGCAGGGGGTTGGACTAGAAGACCTCCAAGGTCCCTTCCAACTCTGTTATTCTGTATTCTATAACTGTAACTAATTTGCATGTTGCTCCAATTATTCCCAGACTTCAGCTGCCCAGTAAATTCTTATAAAGACTATTCTCCAATAGATACCATATGATATACACACGCATGAATTGTATATAGCTGGGTCCCCAAATCTTGGCTGCGGATTGGTACTGATCCTTAGCCTGCTAGGAACCAAGGCATGCAAGTGAGCAAAACTTCACCTGTGTTTGCATGGGCGAAACCACTGCCCCCAGCCCATGGAAAAATTATTTTCCACAGAATTGGTCCTTGATGCCCAAAATATTGTGGGCCACTGCATCTCTCTTGCATGCAATATTGCAGCAAATTGGTTTTACACTTTGAGGTTGGTGATTTTATAGTTCTCATCAAGCCCTTCTGTTACAACATCAAGTCCAGCTCTAGTTTCACATCCGTGCATATCTTTGGTTGCAAAGGTTCTTAAATTCCATGCTGATCTTTTATCACTATCCTCACAGTTTTCAGTAAAAGCCATTAAACAGCTGATTTATGCAGCAGTGTTGCTTCTGGGAAATGTATTGGCTTATGACAAAAAATTTTTCTAAATCAAGATGTTGATCAACAGCAGAGGTGAGGCAGTTGTGGGCTGTCATTTATTTCAGGACTATCCTAATTTGCATTCCAAGTAGACAACCAGAACTGTTCTTGGAAACCAATGGCATCTAAAGAACAGCAGGCTTAATCAACCTTATTCTTTCCTTTGTAACAGAAAAGGAAAACAGTCTAGTTTATATATGTTAAATATGTAATTTTGCAAAAATATGTAATTTTTTTTAAAACAAATCCATCAATAATAATTCTGAATCTTCCAACCTAGGGAGTGTGGAGCAGGAACATTTGTGAATTTTGCTTCATTGGAAAGAGATGGGAAACTCCCGTACAACTGGTAAGTATATATCTCAGAAGATTTGCAATATAGGTTTTTTCCTCCCTTGCAATGTATAATTGTTACATTGATTCCTTTAAGGTGGATATTAATATTGAAAGTCTAGCCATTAGATCCTGGTGGTTTTTCTTTTTTAAAAAAGTGCTTTAATAAAGTAGAATATTATTTCTTCTGACATGAGATAAGAACATTTCAAATTGCAGAATTAATCTTTACTTGAGAAACATTCTGTACAACTCTAATTTCCATTACAGTTTTAGCAGTCCAATAGAATGTAGAGACCAGGTTATCTCAAATCATTATCATATTATCCAAAATTGCTATTAAGGGAGCAAAGAGCATTATGTTTTCCTAATTAAAATGGCATGACGATATCGTAACATGGCAAAGTTATAGTTAGGCTTTAAGAACTGTAGCTTCAGAACTCAGAGAAGTAGAAATCTCTTTTGTTTATGGGAGTACGTGTAAAACATCATCTATTTTTGGGTGCTTCCAAACATGGGTACCACAAACCTGAAAAATGACTCTTAAAGGTCAGGAAAGATTGCAGGAAGACCACCTCTTCTGTGTGACAGGAAATACCTTTTCTTCTCCCAGATTTTCAAAGCACAATGTAAAAAGAAAGGCTAGCTATTGTAGTAACAGCGCTTTAAAATGTATCAGTAGGCTTTAATTTTTAATGTGTTTTCGCCATGCACTTTTTTCTTTGTCTTGGTGTGGTTTTCATCCTTTTCCCCAGAAGCTGAAAATGGAAAATAGTGAACCCCTTTGTTTTCTCAGATTATTGGGGGGAAGAAGATGGGGGGAGAAAAGGAGGGAGAAAGAGAGAGGGAGGAAGAGAGAGAGAGAGGCAGAGAAAGAGATCCCCAAAGAGATGGAGCCTGTCAATTAACTCGCCCAATTAAATTATTTAATATCTTTTAGCTTCAGTTAAAACTGAGAAATTTCAAGGCTGGTGTGATGATCCACTTTATGACTGCCATAATTTATGACCTTATTTTGCAGTGGTCATTAAGTGAAGGCAACTTCATTAAGCAAAAACAGCCATCCTTAAGTAAACATGGCACTAGAGCTCCATACCATTCCTGAGAAACCTGGCTGTAGTCTTTATAGTTCTTCCAAAGGGTATCCACCCAATTGCAACATGTAAGGTGGAAATTGCTAAACACCTGGGAAGTTATCTGTTATTCTTTTTAGCTATATTTATTAAGTGAACTTTAAATTAAATCAACTTGGGGTTGGAAGAGATCTTGGAAGTGTTCTAGTCCAACTGCCTGACCATTTCTGTGAAATGGGGAAAGAGTGGAGGAAGTGTATGTTTTAGTACGCTATTCAATGCCCCAAAATAACATTTGGAGCTGGCATAATAACAGAATTGGGAGGAACCTTGGAGGTTCCTTGGGTGGGGGGTTGGACTAGATGACCTATAAGGTCCCTTCTGACTCTGATTATCTGTTATCTGTTAAGAGAAGAGGTCTTCTAGTCCAATTCCAGCTCAAGCAGGAAACGCTATACAATTTCAGACAAATAATTATCCAGTCTCCTCTTACAAACCTCCAGTGTTGGAGCAGTTCCGGAAGCAAGCTGTTCCACTGATTAATTGTACTCACTGTCCGGAAATTTCTCCTTAATTCTAGGTTGCTTCTCTCCTTGATTAGTTTCCATCCACTTCAGGTGCCTTGGAGAATAGGTTGACCGCAAAGCACCTGGATGGAAAGTGATCAAGGAGAGAACTAACCTAGAGCCAGGGAGAAATTTCCCTGTTTCATGTTGCCAGAACACCAACTAAGAATGGGAAGGTTCAAGACTGTCCTCAGCTATGGAAGTTCAGGGTGATTTTGGGAAAATCATTCTTTTTCAACCCAACTGAAACAGAGGTTGGTTGTTCTTGGGACAAAATGGAGGAAGCAGTGCTGTGTTTCCTAGAGCTCAGATTCTCACATTACCTTAGTTAAGAAAAAAGAATATCAGTGACAACTTATAACAGTCTTTATCCAGCTTGTCTCCACTCATGCCAGTACTTTTACATTTTTATCAAGAAGAAAATTTGAGCCCTCTTTTTCAGCCTCAAGAGGGCATTGTTGGTCTTTCAAACTTTCACAAACCTCATTCTCCATGATTTTCTGGACAGGATCTTGACAAACACATATAAGTTATTAATTAAATCTGAAGATTCTGTCCTTCACGACAACCACATTTAAGCAATTATTTTACAATATGCTTTTGGGACCAAAGCTAGGGAAGTATACCTGTAATGGGAAGAAGGAATAACCTTGAGAACAGGAGGAAGAGATGCAACCAAAGCAGTGATTGGATTAAAAGAAAATCTTAGCCTGCGGCAGAAATGTAATTTGAGGAAGTATCTCAGACAGGACCCTCCCTAATTCTCATAAAAAAAAAAAGAGATGGGGGAAGCACATTCAAGAATCTGTTACTGTTATCTTATAATAAAAGTGGTACTGGCTTGTTTGTGTTTGTTTATATAGTCTACACTGGAGTTCCGACCTGCCTATCCTGAAATATACTACCGCAGTTGGAACCAGAATTTCTGTTGCTAAAGAAGGTGCCTGTTAAATGAATTGTGCCTAGTTTTGCAACCTTTTTTTTGCCATGGTTATTAAACAAATTACTGCGGCTGTTAAGTGAGTCAGTGAACCCAGCTACCTCCAATGACTGTTGGAGGTCACAAATCCTATGACCCTGGAGATGTTGCAAATATATGCCAGTCTCCAGGTGCCTAAATTTTGACCCTGAAACCCTGAGGATATTGCAATGGTCGTAAATGTGAGGACCGGTAGTAAATCACCTTCTTCAATGCTGTTGTAATTTCAAATGGTTGTAAGTCGGGAACTACCTGTATTGTATTGCTTTCCTACACTTGGATCCTATCCATTTTGGGTTGGAAGCCTTCCATCCTCTCTATCAGAGACATAGCAATAGCAATAGCACTTAGACTTATATACCCCTTTATAGTGTTTTACAGCCCTCTCTAAGCAGTTTACAGAGTCAGCCTATTGCCCCCAACAATCTGGGTCCTCATTTTACCCACCTCGGAAGGATGGAAGGCTGAGTCAACCTTGAGCCTGGGGGGATTAAATTTGCCAAATTGCAGGTAGCTGGCTGCAGTAGAAGTAGCTTTTAGTACTTCACTCTCACCACTGCGCCACCGTGGCTCCTTTGTGGCCCATTTTAATGTAAACATATTCCTATTTTTGTTGATTAATTTAATTTTTATATAGCCTCCCTCTGGTATAGGGATGTCACCATCTGTAGAGTTGTAATTGCAGGAATGTTCCAATCTCGGATGGCAAACCTCAGATAAAGAATGTTTCCAAGCAAATACAACTCAGGCAAACAAAGTCACTAATCTATGGATAAAGGAGGATTAGAGAGGGGAAGTAGACATATGTTAGACTTTAACTAGAGATAATTAATTGTATGGATTAGTGTGCTAAACAGTAACGAAAGTTAAGCAGTAACCAAAGTTAACAAATGATGGAGGATAACTAAAAAGGTATATAAATGCAAGACTAGACTCCAATAAAGATCATCATCATCATAATTCAGTTGTTCATGATCAAACAACTCGACTGCCTCGACATTACAGCAACCATCTCAATAGCCATCTTCATCTCTAAACATCAAGAAAAACAATAAAATATGGCCATCCTGCTTTTCTGGGTAGGTTTCATTTCTCAAAGCTGCTATAAAAAGAACAATTTCAAAAGCCAAGAAAAAGGAAGCTAAATTTATCTTCAGAGTCGGCACCTTCCATAAATTTGGCCACAGCCAAGAAAGTGTGCTATTGTGGCCCACAGAGACATTTTTAATACAAGGCTTGCTGATCTAAGAGATTGGCCAGGCACATTTTAGAGAAAAGCAGCATTTCTCCACCTGGCCCACTTTAAGAAGTGTGGACTTCAACTCCCAGAATTCCCCAGGCCCCAACCAAAAAATATTGCCTGGAGAAGGGAGGAGCAGCACTTTTTTTTTTTTTTACAATATCCAGTATTTTTTTGGGCAATCTCACCTCAAGGGATAAGATATTTCAAAATATTCTCTTAACCCCTGAGGGGAGATCAGCTCCCACCCTTCTGATTTTCTATAAGATCCTTAAGATCTGATTCTGTCAGAGTGTTGGGGCCCCCAATGGGACAGTATCATACTGGAGGTGGTTGATTAATTAAGAGACAATCCCCTCCTCAAATCCTGTTCCCTTCTTCCCCGTCTTGTAACTGTGACTTTACTTTGATAGTACTTTCATTTTATTGTGTTAGGAATATTTATGCCTAATGATTTTAGTATTTTATGCTGTGAACTTCTCGGAGTCACTTTGAAATGAGATGGGTGGCAAATGAATGTAATAAAATAAATAAATAAAACCAATTGTTAAAAACTGATGGAGGAACTTGAAAGAGAAAAATCTGAAAATTGCAACAAAACTAACATGAGAACATAATTTAAAAGAAACAAAACTAGAATCTTAAGAAACAGGAAAGTAAATCCTGGCTTTTCACATATCCTTTACTCATTTTGCATCACAATTCAGCCCACTGTGCCCCCTGGAAAGTAAAGTAAAGCAAAGCCAAGCCGCATCCCATCAAAAATTTATCCATACTGCCTAAGCCTGGCAGTCAACTAGAGATTTGGATATGGATAGCATGGAAAATGAGAAGATGCTCCAAAGAGAAGCACTGAAAGAGAAATCATACATGCTTTAAATCTCATCCCATGTTTTGTTCTGATTTTGCCCAGGGGTGGGATTCTACCAGTTTGCACCTATTCACTAGAACCAGTTGTTAACATTCTAAGCAGTTTGGAGAACCGGTTGTTAGAAGAAATTACTGGCCTAATCCTGTCAGGAAGGCAGGAAGGAAACATTCTGGTGTTGCTTACCAAAACTGCCTCTCTGTTAACCCTTATTACATTCTTGGCAGGAGTAGACTTCCTCTCTCAGGAACTTCTCTGGAGTTTTTTTCCCCCTCCTTTGCTGTACTTTACTTGTGTGGAGTGACCATTCAAAGTTATAATGGCACTGAAAAAAGTGACATGACCGTTTTTCACACTTACGACTGTTGCAGCATCCCCACAGTCATGAGAGGCCAGGCAAGGAGATGCATGCCTTGATGTGAGTGATGTTGAGTTGGCCACGCTCTTCCAATAACATGAACACCAAACCATGCCCACCAACTAAGCTACGGCCACAGAACCGGTTATTAAAAAATTTGAATCCCACTCCTGATTTTGCCTATTATTGGCATTTGCTCCCAGCCTCTCTGTAGAAATATGGCTTCAACAGAAAAAGTTTTCACATAACATCTGAGGGCAAACATCTCATTTCTTTTACCTGTCTCTGCATTATGTCTTATTGAATGGCCAATATTTCAAAAGAGCAGGCAGATTCATTTGACAGAGAGAAAAAGAAAAGGGAAAGTTATTCTGATTGGAGGAAAAATTCCATCAGGCATTGCCTCTATACTCAGGGGTGACCATTTAATGGCTAAATTAAAGACCGGATAAATTTGGAAGCCATTCGCCGGGTTTTATGGGGTGCAATCAGCTGGCACAAATAGCTAAATTGATTTGATATGGCATTGAAGCTGATCTGTCGGTAATGAACTTCCAAATTGAATGTCGGCTACCAATTTTCCCTGTAAATATTGATGTAGCTAATTAACTAATCAACCTTCACTTCCTCCTTGAGCCCCCAGAAGCAGAAAACTCTTCACAGAAATCATTAACCTCCTTTGGGTTGCTTTGAAAAAGTGGGTTTTAATCTGCATCAAAGTCAGAAGTTCAAACATAATCCTAATTAAAGACTCAGACATGAAGAACTAAAGAAGAACTAAAAAACTAAACAACCCAGTGCTACAATATACAGTATACTTCATATAAACAATTCAAATGAAGAGAAATGTAATTAGGGGTGTCAGAGTGGGAGAAGAGATACAAGTTCTCCTTGGCTTACTAATGGCCAGAGAAAGGGAGGGAGGGAGGAGAGAGAATGAGATTAAATAAATCCTTAGCAAGACCAAAGAACAGCAACTAAGATAATTAAAGACCTGGAGACACAAAAAAACATATGAAGAACGGTTGCAGGAATTGGGTATGGCTAGTCTAAAGAAAAGAAGGGCTAGGGGTGACATGATAGCAATATTCCAGTATTTGAGGGGCTGCCATAAAGAAGAAGGGGTCAATCTATTTTCCAAAACAACAGAAGACAAGATAAGAAACAATGGACGGAAACTAATCAAGGTTTGGAATTAAGAAGAAACTTCCTGACAGTGAGGACAATTAACAAGTGGAACAGCTTGCCTTCAGAAGTTGTGGGTGCTTCATCACTGGAGGTTTTTTTTAAAAAAGACTGAACAGCCACCTGTCTGAAATGGTATGTATGGAGTCTCCTGCTTGAGCAGGGAATTGGATTAGAAGATATCCAAGGTCTTTCCAACTTTATCCTGATTGATTAGGGAAGAGAGAGAAAGAGAGACAGACAGACAGACAGACAGAAAAAGAGAAAGAAAGGAAGAAAGACAGAAAGAAGGAAGGAAGGAAGGAAGAAAGAAAGAAAGAAAGAAAGAAAGAAAAAGAAAGAAAGAAAGAAAGAAAGAAAGAAAGAAAGAAAGAAAGAAAGAAAGAAAGAAAGAAAGAAAGAAGGAAGGAAGGAAGGAAGGAAGGAAGGAAGGAAGGAAGGAAGAAGAAAGAAAGCAAAGAAAGAAAGAAAGAAAGAAAGAAAGAAAGAAAGAAAGAAAGAAAGAAAGAAAGAAAGAAAGAAAGAAAGAAAGAAAGAAACTGGGCCAGGAAACAGTTCCAAATCTCCATAAGGCATTATATGGACCTAGAAACTAAGGCATTGGCTATTACCATACTTAATTCTTTCTTTCTCTCTCTCTCTTTCAACACACACACATCCGTCTCTCTCTCTTCTTCATATTCCAAAGAGTTCAAAGTTTGCTAATATTACACATGTGAGCAATAAAGTAGCTACTGGATTAATCCCATCAAATAAAGTAAAAATATGGGGGGAATAACTATTAATTTATATTTCATCTCCCTCAGAGTCATGATCTTGTTTGAGATTTCATACGATACCCATCTCATCTCACAACACCTTTTTCAATAACATCCCACACATACTGCTTGAAAGTCTGGGCAATCTGATGTATGGAGCTCATGAAATGTCTTCTCCTCTCCATCCTTCCTTTCCTTCTTTTAGCACTCATGTCATAATGCAGGAGTGTCTGGGACATTCAAGGATGTCAGCCTTTCACTTAGTTGCTAGCTACGCTTCTCTTTGTGCAGAAAATGGCACAAATGATTGTTGTGGGTTGCCCAGAGTTGCTTTTGGTGGAACAGGCAGACATTCAAATTCGTTTAATACACAAAGGAATTAAATGTAGACATTTGCTGCATCCTGAAAAAAATGGGTCTATCTTTTCTTTCTCTCTTTTTCCCTCACGTAGCCTTAATTCCAAGAAGAGTTCATCACCAACCAAATTTAGGGGAGCTCTAAGCTCTCTGTTACTTCTGCTGGGATCTCTGACTGCCCAAGTTTAACAAATGACAAATTGCTGTATTGACTTCTGTTTGCCATATTAATTAATCTCGCTTTTTTTCTGACAAAAAAAAATCTCTGTATATTATCTATTAATACTCACAGGCGTAGGAGTGTCTTTGCTTTCCTAACTCTGTTACCCTCCTGCCTTTGGACTGATTATCTCTTGGCATTTTATATTAACCCTTGGTAAGTCATATGATCTTCTTTTGCTTAACAGTAATCAAAGCCAGTTTCCCCCAACCTGTTGTTCTCCATATGTGCTCAACCATTATTCCCAACTTTCCCTGTTAAGCACGGACAGATGTAAATCTGCAGAACACCAGGCTGGGGAAGGCTGAACAAACAAGTTTCCTTTCTTGGTAGGTTTGATTAATTAATCTGAATTTTCCAAAGTGTGAATGCATTTTATTCCTTGAAATAAAAAAAAGTTAAAAAGTGTTGCAAACCAGATCTAAATATCTGTGGAGATTCTCAGTCATCCAGGTTTTGGTTGCCCCAAAGGGACTTTTTCAAGAGGCAACTGGACTTTCTGTTTTTTCTTTGAAGATGTTTCACTTCTTATTCAAGTTTTTTTTTCAGTTTCTTTAGGATAAGAAGGGAAACAATCACAAAGAAAAACCAGAAAGTCCAGTTGCCTCTTGAAAAAGCACCTTTGGACAAACCAAATCTAGTTTTTTTTTTTTACTTTAAGAAAATCTGGATATAGTTACATGGAATCTTGTCATTGCATGTTTACGTGCTTTGATTTAGTATAAATGTGATTATAGGGCACTTAATGTTCTTCACTTAAACATCCACCTTGGTTTAAGCAAATATATATTGCAATAAGTAAAATAAGTAAATATATGACTGAAAAGTTGTCTCTGCTTTGGGACTGACAATCAGGAGTTTCATCCTGTGTAAATGTAGGGCTGGTTCTGAAGCAGACAGTAGGAGCAAGGAGGTAGATAAGCAAGTTTTCATTGCCCAGTTAAATCCATGAACAAGTCAGATTCTTGCAGCATACGAGGCAAGACTGTTCACATAGGCACATTAAAATATTGCCATCAATGCATTTTTGTGATTAGGAAGATTATGTGATTGTGTGCTACCAAGTCAGTGCTGACTGTTAGCAACCACATGGATAGATAGGAGACATTAGAAATGTATAGCCACAGAACTGGAAATGAGGCATAACTATGGATGTTTTTCTCTTTTTTCTTGCAGGAGTAAAAACGGATTGAAGAAGAGAAAGCTGACCAAGTATGCTCATGTTATAAATATCAATTATTTAACTAATGTGTGTCCGTATTTTTCCCCATGCATTTGGTTATAGAAATAGTTCGGTATTAGGGTGGACATGTCCAAGAAAAGAGCGGGGGAAAGTTTTCCAGGGCTGAAAATCATAAGTATAAAAGCTCAAAAACTTCAAAAATAGAAAGAAGGGGGCGCTTTTTTGAAATTCCTAACAAAATCAGAAGATGAGCCACACCACAGAAGGCACCATGGTATGACTTTGCAATTGCCCAAATTTCTATCGTCAGACCCGCAAGCATCCTTTCAATTTTGAAACCTGCACTGCCTCGTCCTTGCTCAAGGACTGTCGAAAAACTGGAATGTCGCTGAAAATGACATTCCATCATGAGAAACTGTAGGTTTCCATTTACTTTTTGTTAAGTTGAGCATGGGCAAGAAAGAATGGAGACAAATTTCTGAACGGTGAATTTCAGCTCTTTATTTACATCGTGACTTGCTCTTTTAACGTCAGTAAAACCCGCCTTATATAGGCAAACCTTGTAACGTTTAACCAATAACAAGCTAGGAACGCTAGCTTTTATAACCAATAAGAACTCTCTGTTAAGGGCCAATCAGATTCCCTGGAACGGGCCAATCCGGTCTGGCCGCTTAACAGCCAATCAGAAGTGCAGGGCCAGAACCCTGCACTTACTCCAAGCTCACACTTTATTAATTATATTGCATACACAACACTTTTCACAGTAGATCCTTCATGATAAAAATATTCTTGACAGATGGAAAGCACTGGGGAAAAATCAATTATCTCTTGTTAACAATTCCCCAGGGTGTTTGCCTTTGGTTGACTCTCATAAAGCATGAAAGAAATGGAGGGGGGGGGGACCGAGGAACATTCCTGTTATCAAACTGTTCCATCACTCAACACAGTTGCTAATTATTCACTGGATCATTAATGAGAGCAGGTAAACAGCGGTAATTAATTGTTGATAAGAGACAGGTTCTTGGGGTTTTGTTGCTTTAAGGAAGAGAAACTTAATATGTGCACTCTAATCTTCACAAATTGGAGCACCAGAAATTAGACAAGAAGAATGGTTTGCTTTTCTTCATTACAGGTGGTCTTTGACTTACAACTGTTTGTTTAATTACCATTTAAAGTTATAATGCCTCCCCTAAGACAACCTGATTTCAAAGTTACGATGATTGTACACAACACAGATACACATCAGAGGTGGTATTCAGCAGGTTCTGACCAGTTCTGGAGAACCGATAGCGGACATTTTGAGTAGTTCAGAGAACCGGCAAATATCACCTCTGACTGGCTCCGCCCCCATCTATTCTCTGCCTCCCGAGTCCCAGCTGATCGGCTGGATCTTCTTTTGTTGCCCTGCACAGGAGAAAGAAGCTGGAAAGCAGGTTATGGGGTGGGGAGGGAAGGGAGATTTTGCAGTAACCTTCCCCCACGAGTGGGGAGCAGTAGTGGGATTCAATTTGTTTTACTACAGGTTCTGTGAATGTGACTTGGTGCGCATGGCAGGGGAAGGATACTGTAATATCTCCAGTCAGAGGTGATATTTGCCAGTTCTCTGTACTACTCAAAATTTCCGCTACCCGTTCTCCACAACTGGTCAGAATCTGCTGAACATCACCTCTGGTGGGGAGGGAATGGGGATTTTGATGTATTCTTTCCTTCCCATGCCCACCAAGCCATGCCCACAGAACCAGTAGTAAAAAATTTGGAATACCACCAGTGATACACACACACACACACCCTACAGCCACATGATCACAATTCGGGAACTTGGCAATCAGCACATCTTTATGGCCATTTTGTAACTTCTAATGACCATAGTGTTCACCCAACAGCTATGACAGTTGCTTAATGGCCACTACAAAATAAATAAATAAATTGGTCACATGATGCCTCCATTTACAACTGCAACAATTTGCAACTGTGATTCCTGCCTCTATATGGTCATAGTTTGAGGACTAGCTGTATTCAGGAAATGTTAGAACAACAATATGGAATCCTGATCTTGTGAGAAGTTTTTGAGAGACTGAGTCCTGCTGGAAATAATCAACAAAACATTGCCATTTCTTAATAGTAGATGAGGTGCCATATACCTGGTCTGGACTGCAATATTTCAGGTAGTAGGATTAACACGTGTGAATGTGCCTTTACTGCCTGCCAATTGTTGAGGGATAAAATAAAATATTGGGGAAAGGGATTCCAGTCTTCCTGCTCTATGATTTCACATCAATATGAGGAACAGACCTTAGATGTCTTTAGGGGAAGGAAAGACAGTGCAAAAGACAGGTGTATCATGGCATGCAAAAGACAAGATTTTCATCAGCTGCTGTGACACAAATTGCATTGTGGAGTGATGGCCCACTTTTGATATCACTGTGGCTTGTGACACATGCCTGGGGAGGGGTGCAGAATTCAGTCAGGTGAGGGGCCTTTCTCTTCTTGTGGTATGGCATGAGGTAATTCAAATACTATCAGCTCACCTATTTGTGGGAAGGAGGGCTGGCTTTTATTTATTTTATTCTATCTTATTCTAGATAAGACATGAACTAAGAAGAGATACATGTGAATGAGGATGCTGGACTTGTCTAGCTATTTCTGCAATATTTTTTTTTTTAAAAAGCAAACCATTCTGGCATCACTTCTGTAATATCTATCTGATGTATCGTATTTTATTGATGTTTCTCTCATCCAGTTCCAAGTTAGTTGGATGCAGACATAAATTACCTGTTCAGCTTCCTGGTTTCAGTTACCAGATGGTGACTTTTGTGAATGACATCATTTTCTTTATTTCTTTCTGTATGCATTTTTTAAAAAGCCCTGTCCAGCTGGATGATTTTGACAGCTACGTCAAGGATATGGCCAAAGATTCTGATTACAAATTCTCTCTGCAATTTGAGGTAATCCCAGTTCAGATATTGGCTATTTAAATTCTATGGAAATAAATGAGTAAAAGGCTAGATAGTATATTTAGACTTTTTCATTTCAAAGTGGGCCAGGAGCGGAGGGATTATTACTTCTTAAATATCATTTTCCTTCCATTTCTTTAAAAAAAATTTTCTTGCATGAAAGAGAGCGCTCATACTTTCCTTTAAGCAGGGAGATAAATGAATAGCCATCTCTTCTTTATTATGGGAGAAAAGACCTAATACAGTGGTATTAGTACTCATTGTTAATTGCTTCCAGGTAGCACAATGAGTACCAAAAATAATGAGTACCAAACAGATTTTTTCCTTAAGGAATAATGTAGCGAGTCACAAGGTAGCCGAAGCCAACAAGTTCTAGCTTGTGCATCAGGTACCAAACAAACAATGAGAACCCAGGTGAAATTTTTGTGTCAAAATGCATTGAGTACCAAATTCACAGAGTTTCAAAGCAGTTCAATACCAAAGTACTGCCATAATAAGTTATCTTGGCCAGCCCGACAAGCACACACTCAAATATATGTGATACACACATACATTTCTGTGGTATTTGTATGTGTGTGTTTATTCCTGATGAGAGATGGTTTGGTATATGACTCAAGCACCCAGCTAGAAACTGGGAAGTTGTGAGTTCTAGTTCCCCTTGAACTCAACCAGCTGGGTGACTTTAGGAAAATCCCTCTCTTTCAGCCCTTGGAAGAAGACAGCAATGGTCAACCACTTCCAAAGATATTGTAGTGTATACTTTGCAAATGTAGGTTGGATAAATGAAGAAATTTCTTTTCCGCATAATCTCACTAATGCTTGATGCAGATAAAAAAATGTTACTTTATTTTTTTTTCCAGATAAGTAAGTATTCATTCACAAAGATGATTTCTCCTACTCTGAATTCCTCTTTTACTTAATTGTATTATTCCTTTTTTGTTTGTTTGCCCTCATGTTGTCCATTTTGTCCCATGAAGGAAATAAAAGCAAACAAATATTAAATCAACATAAAATAATGGTTCACTCTTGCAGTTGCCACCCTTGTTAGAGTTTAGCCCAGCTATTCTTTGAAAACAAATGGTTTGCCTTGACTATAATATTGTTATGATCTTGCCTAATGATAAATATGCTGATATAAAAGATGTCTAAGCATAATGTGTGTGTTTGTGTGTCACACTCAGGAACTGAAACTTATTGGTCTGGAAACCCCACATTTTGCAGCGGATCTTCCCATGAATCGTAGTAAAAACCGATACACAAATATTCTGCCTTGTAAGTTGTTATTTTAGGAGGGAATTGCTGTATTTAATACCAGGCTTTGTATTGGCATCCAGGTGATGTGGAATGCAAGCACCAAAGGGTAGCATTGTTGGGAAACTATCAGCTGTATTTTTTCATCATGTACTCTGAGCAGCTTGCTTTTTTTATTACCTTCCTTGCCTGCTTAACTTATTCTTTCCTTCTGAACTACAGAAAGGAGTAAATTTACCGCATGGTATTATGTTATTAATTCAACTGAAACAACTACCTTTTGTTGAGCATGAAAACATAGAACTCCTGTAACTTATGTTCTTACATTCCTGCCAGCTTTTTCTATATTTAAATCTAACTCATAGAAAAAAAAATTTATTAATTTCTTTCTTTCTTTCTTTCTTTCTTTCTTTCTTTTTCTTTCTTTCTTTCTTTCTTTCTTTCTTTCTTTCCATCCTTCCTTCCTTCCTTCCTTCCTCCCTCCCTCCCCCTCCCTCCTCCCTTCCTGGAGTAAGGTTAGCCTTTTACTTTTTAAGCAATGTTCACCAATGCATAGAGAGATACACCATACAAAACATATTCCAAAATGGTCCTTGATATGTAGTATGTTCCTGGTAATCTTGAAGTGAAGGTTTTTTCTGGGTAGTAGTCATGAAGTACTTTCCCTCCCCTGTATACAAAACTGTGAATGTATTGAAATATCAACTACTGAAAGTTGATTCGCTCTTGATTTTTTCCCAAATGCTTGAAAATGCATGCATAAATTTTCAGAAACTCAATTCCAAAATTTGTGATATATATTTACGTTGAATTTGTCATTGGATATGTTGTCTTTTTGCAGATGACTTCAGCCGTGTTCAATTGGTTTCAATGAATGAAGAAGAAGGCTCCGATTACATTAATGCCAACTATATCCCTGTAAGTAACCTGGACTCAGATAAGTGAAAATACAGTTGTGTTTTCATAGCTTGGAAAGTACTATTTAGAATGTAATCGCTATAGCACCTAGACTTATATACCACTTTATAGGGCTTTACAGCCCTCTCTAAGTGGTTTACAAAGTTAGCATATTGCTCCCAACAACCTGGGCCCTCATTTTACTGACCTCGGAAGGATGGAAGGCTGAATCAACCATGAGCCAGTCAGGATTGAACTCCTGGCAGTGGGCAGAATCAGCCTGCAATGCTGCATTCTAACCACTGCACCATACAACTCTTATAATGTATGCAAACAGTTAAAATTGTTCCTTGTAACAGCAATTTTAGTTTATGGCATGCCAATTAGCTCCAAAGTTAATAGGGTCATATAAACATAAGCATGTTGATTCTGCTTATGTCAGGGTTCCAAGTAATAGATCCAATGCAAGCAAAAACTCCGAGGCAGGTAGGTTCCTCAAAGAATAGCTTTAATTGGAAATATCATATTGGCACAGATCTGGTGAAAATCGACTCTGAAGGGTCCCTTGATTTTCGCCTAATTAAAAGTGAAAGTCTCCCCCGCAATCCCAAACAATCAGTCACATGACCCAATCAAGGCAGCATCCGCTGCTCTGCTGACATCACTCCTCCTTCCTCCAGCCAGGTATGAGAACATCCTTGGTTCCCAAGAGAAAGAATTTTATTATTTATTTGCACAACCCCAGCAATCTCTAATCCCTTCTCCCAATGGTGTGTTTCAAAATTGTCTACCACCATTTCACTGGGCATGGCTTGGGTGGGCATGTTTTCCACACGTGCACACACTTTGCGTGCACACACACACCAAATGTGCACTTTGCACAGGTGCAGAGACGTTCCAAATCATGTCCTGCAAGCCTGCACTCTCCCCGTCGCTTTAGCAGCTGCTGTGCAGCACTCTGCTGTGCCACACAAAGCAGCTGCACTTCAAGAGCAGGGAATAAAGGTGAGTATGGGAGCCCAGGCAGGTGGGCCCAACAGCAGAACGGCAGAGAGAACCGGTTTGGTCTCTGCTGCTCATTGGCGCTACCAGCACGGCAGAACTGGGGTGAACCAGTAGAATACTATCACTGAGGGATAGGGAAGGGCCCTATCCCTTAGCTCTAGTGTGGCAGCACTGAAGCTCCAAGATGGCTTCGGCCAGACCAGCTTCAGGGTTGACAGACTGCTTAAGCAATGCACACAAAATATAAGGATAGCAGTTACATAAGAATTAATCATCATTGCAGGTATCCTTGCGAAGAAACTATAGTCTGATGTGGTTTAAAAGGCAACCTTTATTTAAAGAGGATGTATCGATAAAATAATACTGTAGTAAGTGTTTTCTTTTGTAGGGTTATAACTGCCCACAAGAATATATTGCAACACAAGGACCACTCCCTGAGACAAGGAATGACTTTTGGAAGATGGTTCTCCAGCAGAAGTCACAAATCATTGTTATGCTTACTCAATGCAATGAGAAGAGAAGGGTATGTAGACCAAGCAGGGCATCAGATTAAAGTAATATCTGAGGTTACTTCCTGTTCTATGATTCTAGATTCTTTCATGCCTCTTGGAACATGGAGTCTTACTAAAATTCTACATCTAGCATTATCCGTGTGTGTCCCTTTAAGTCATTTTTGGCTACTGGAAACTGCCTACACAGTCTTCTCAACAAGATTTTGGAAGTGGTTTTAGTTCTGAGAGAGAGGGACTGGCCAGAGGTGGGCTTCAAAAATTTTAGCAAAGCGTTAGAGACTTCCGATGACGAGATATGGGTGAACGGAGGTGCTGAAGCTCGCTCTGGGTTTCATGCTATCTCCTCTTGCTGTTGGAGTGACCCTTAGGGGTGCACACATCTTGTAGAGAAGTGTGCCAGTGTGGGGAGACTCAAGTCGTGGTGTGGAAAAGGCGATTCTCATCGTGACGTAGAGAACCCCTGTGGAGACCGACAACAAGAGACTGTCAGCAATGGTGGTCCTAAAGCCTTGATCGTTGTATACAAGAGGAAGCGAGTGAGTGACAGACTGTGGTGAATGAAGAGTGTGAGTGAAAGAATTTGTGATCCTGATTGAGTGTTGAATATTGGAGTATCTTAGTCGGGGTGAAGCCCGAAAACAGCGGCCAAAGCAGATACGAGCTACGGCGAAAGCGAAAGGGCTCATGAGACGGAAGAGGGATCAGACAGAGAAGATAAGAAAATCGGAGGGATCTGAGAGACTGATAATAATTGGGGGAGAGGAAAAAAGAAGAAGAAAGAAAGACCAATAATTTAATTTAAGGGAACTTTGAAGGATTTGAATTGTGGACTTTGGGGAAAATTGGAAGGACGAACTTGAAATGGGGGGAGACTTGAAGTAAGGAATTAAATTACAACTTTAAATATTCCACAAACGAAACTGAATAATTTACTAGTCTCCTTTTGGATTATTGGACTGGAGTTGTAGTAAGTGGAGAAGATTTATTAAAGAAAAAGACTATTTGAATCTAAAAATTGACTTGTTAAACTTTCAAACGAAAGGAGAAACGACTACAACAGAAAGTGTGGTGAGATAGTGAAATCAGAGACATTACTCAGCAACTCTGTACTTCCGGTGCGCTTGGTGAAGGAATCTTGAAGAACTGAACAATTATATTAAGACACTTTAAGCTTTTAAATTTGCGGATTGCAACAATTATTTCTTGACACCAACTTAACTGATTTTTGAATGTGGTAAATGTAATTTACATATATTTAATTGATACATTAGTAATATTGTATTTATATTTGGTTATAACACACATAAAAAAGGGAGGTGATAATTAATTAATTATTTAGGTATAGATATTTGATTATAGGCATTGAGTAGATTGAATTAAATAATTAATTGTGATTAATTGTGATTATTATAGATTAACTAATTAATTATTGAAACCTAAGGTTGATCTATCTATATTTAGATTTGTAGGTATTTGAAATATTATTTTATAATGCTATTTTGAGATTTGGGATTCTATAGTATTTATAGATATACAGGTTAATATTATTTAAATTTAACTAGAGGAATTTGATAAATTATTAAGAATTACAAATCCAGATATTTGATTTAGAAATTAGCTGCAAAAGTGTTCTGGAAAATATATATATCTTGATAAGAGAGGTTAATCCTGTAACATATCATATTATTTAGCCTAGTGGCCATTTATAGTTGATATTTCTTAATAGTGAATGTTAATTTGGGACAACATATTTAATATAATACAAAAACAAAAACAAATTTTACAAGAAATGACCTCCATCACTAATACAATGCTTAAAACTGGAAAGAAGACTTCTTCAATACAAACAACTTCAATGCCATCAACCTCAGTGATGGCACAAAAGACAATTGAAGAAACTTTATCTGGAGAAAAACAACCTATCATCACGAATGCCAATATTCAATCAACCCTTCTTACTTTACAAGAGTCCATGCTGAAGCTTCAGGAAATAGTGGTAAAAATCATATCGAATCAAGAGCTGACACAAATGAACTAAAAGAAGAGATGGGAAACTTAAAGGCAGAAATGAAACTAGACATTCTAAAGCTGGATCAAAAAATTGAAACAATACATCTAGAAAGGAATGAATCAACCAATAAAGGAGGTTGAGAAAAGAACAGAACAAATGGAAAAGAAGCTGGAAATGGTTGGTCAGCAGTTAAGAAATGTGAGTAAAGAAATTGGTATATTTGGAAATGAATAAGGCCGCAGCATATCTAAGATTCCTAAATATAATGGCATCTAAAGAAGAGGACTTAGAACAAGTGATGGCAGGAATATTAGCAGACCTATTGGAAAAAGATAAGGATGATATTCTGAAAGAGTTAGATGAAGTATACAAAGTGAGCACAAATTATGCAAGATGACATAAACATCCAAAAGAGGTCCATGTGAGATTTGCCAGAAGGAAAGTTCGAGATATTATATATAAAATTTCTAGAGAAGAAACAATTACATACAAAGGGAAAGAAATCTTGGTGCTTAAACAAATCCCATGAAGAGTGAGAGAGCAGAGGTGAGATTATAAATTCTTGGCGAACCAATTAAACCAAAAAGGTATCATATTTAGATGGCTAATCCCAGAGGGAATGCTAATCACTTGGGAAGAAAGAAAAATTAAAGTAGACTCCATGGAAAAAGCCCAAGAATTCTACGAACGATTGATAGGCCATGACAAATCAAGTAGTAGAGACGAGTTAGAAATGAATACGAATGCTCTGATGGTCATTTTGAAAAATCCTTTCTTAGTGAGCGCCAAGAGAAACATAAGTGCCAAATTTCAAGTTTTTAGGCTTTACGGTTCTGGAGATTTCGTGATGATGCATGAGTGGTGTTTTTATAGAGAGATTTGCAGTCCCGTCCTTGGATTCCTGCATCAACTTTGACGGTTGCCAAAGGAAAACCCTCTTAAGAGATTTGTTTCTCGGTTGTAACTTGGCTTTGTTTTCCCTCCTTTCCAGGTAAAATGTGACCATTACTGGCCTTTTGCAGAAGAGCCAGTTCTTTATGGAGACATCACGGTAGAGATGCTGTCAGAGGACGAGCAAGCCGATTGGGTGTTCAGGAACTTCAGAATAAGCTATGTAGGTCAATGTAAATGGCATCATGCAGTTTTTAATTGTAAGGAATTCTGCTCCATTAATACCTTTCAGAACTTAATTTTAAATCCCCTATACGGGTAGTCCCCGACTTACAACCATTCGTTTAGTGATTGCTCAAAGTTAGCATGGCTCTGGGAAAAAAGTGACTTATGATGGGTCCTCCACTTATGACAATTGCAGCATCCCCATAGTCGCGTGATTAGAATTTGGGTGCTTGGCAACCAGCGTGTATTTGCGATGGTTGTAGTGCCGTGTGTGTGTGTGTGTGTGTGTGTGTGTCTCACATGATCACCATTTGCTACCTTCCCAGAATGCTTCTGACAAGCAAAATCAAGGGGGAAAGCCAGATTTGATTAATGGTCACAGGATTCACTTAGCAACCATGGCAAAAAGGCCGTAAAATGACGTGTGTGTGTGTGTGTATGTAGGTTTCTATTCAACTTCCTGCTCATCTAAGTTTTCATTTACTTCAGACGGTCTTTTTTCAAATCAGAGAATACCACTGAATATGCAAAAAAGTAATTATACGGCCCTCATAGCCCTTTGTGTTCCTTCAATTTCCCAGTGTGAAGTCTATTATTCTGGGATTCCATAATCATCTCATGCTGGTAGGTCTGACCTTAGTTTGCTTTTCCAAGATCAGCCAAGGTTGCCTGGGTGTTACCATCTCTATTTCCCTCTGGGTCGAAATTACACTGCAGAAATAAAGAAAATTTGGATGAGCTATGGTTAGAGTGCAGTAACTGCAGGCTACTTCTGCTGACTGCCGACTGCCTGAAATTTGGCAGTTCAAATCCCACCAGGCTCAGCCTTCCATCCTTCTAAGGTGGGTAAAACGAGGAGCCAGATTGTTGGGGGCAAAATGCTGACCCTGTAAACCGCTTAGAGAGGGCTGTAAAGGGCTGTGAAGCGGTATATAAGACTAAGTGCTGTTGCTATAGGGAGAGATGAGTGGATTCCCAACAGTCTTATATGGACTCAGTTGTAGTTGTAAGTTGAGACTACCTAGAATCAGAATAGAGCTGGAAGGGACCTTGGAGGTCTTCTAGCCCAACCTCCTGCTCAGGCAGGAGAGTATATACCATTCCAGACAAGTGGTTGTCCAGTCTCTTCTTAAAAACTTCCAGTGATGAAGCACCCACAACTTCTGAAGGCAAGCTGTTCCACTGGTTAATTGTCCTCACTGTTAGGAAGTTTCTCCTTAATTCCAGTTTGCTACCTGTCCTTGATTAGTTTCCACCCATTGTTTCTTGTGATTTGGAAAATAAATTGACCCCTTCCTCTTTGTGGCAGCCCCTCAAATACTGCTATCATGTCCCTCCTAGTCCTTTTCTCTAGACTAGCAAACCCAAATCCTGCGACCATTTTTCATATGTTTTAGTCTCCAGGCTAAAAACAAAACAAAATATCCCCATTCATTAATTAGCCAGCAACTTTATCTAGGTGAGATGGGCCAACAAGTCTAATATGTAAATAAAATAAATTAATTATCCCCTGCAAAGTAGAAAGTTGGACTGGATCCTCCACTCTTACCCAGCTCTATGCATTGATGATTTTCACCCTGTGTAAGTGAGCACTTGCTGGCGATAGGCTGATCTTATTCTGGTACCTTTGTGTTTTTTTTCCTTCCACTCAGGCAGATGAAGTGCAGGACGTGATGCATTTTAATTACACCTCTTGGCCTGACCATGGTGTTCCTCCCACCAACGCAGCAGAAAGCATTTTGCACTTTGTACGGATGGTCAGGCAGCAGGCAATGAAAAGCAAGGGGCCCATGGTTGTACACTGCAGGTAGGTTGTTGCCCCCTGGATGTGGAAGATGTGGGCAAAACATAGCCAGAAGAACAATTGTGTGTTGCTTCTTGCGTAGTACCAAATATGTGTTGTTGTTGTTTTGCAGTGAAGGGGAATCGGAAGGCTATATGTTTTCTTTGCCAGCTTTCCTTCTTAGAACTTGCATTCTGTTTGGTAGAGAACTCATTGATGTCTCCAACTTGTTGGTCAAACGGCTCTTCCACTGACAGGCTGCTTCTGTCCCTTTTAAGATCCTTCAATGGGAGTTTCACTGCATGTTGTCGCTTGCCACCTCAGTTCTTCCTACATTACCTGTGCTTCATTTTAGGGGTGCCATTATTTCTCCTAATTTGGGGAGAAATTGTAAGCTCTGTTACATTTGAATAGAAAAAATAGATTTCTGCTTCCTCCTCTTCTTCCTCCTCCTCCTGAAAATACTGTAATCCAGCAGAGTCTGTTTTAATTATTATCTTATACAGTCATAATCCATCAGTGTCTGAATATAGTTTTCTCCAATTTCATTCATTGACATAAAATAGCTGCCATCATGAGACTCTAAAAGTCAGGTTAACTTACAAAATTCAGAAACAAAATGTTATCTGTAGATGAAAATATATGATCCAGTCAGGAAAGAGATTGGATGAGTGTCAGGGCTCCGACAAATCCACCCCCATTCAAATCATGAGTCTCTAGCCGCATTTCTCAGAGTGAAAAAAAATGATTTATTAGGAGTGGCCATGTTGGAGTTACCTGGGTACAGCCAACACTAAGATACATCATTCATTTCCCCCTTGACCCTAGTCTTCCCCCCACCCCCTGGATGTATATTCTCCAATGGGACACATCCATAGCCAAGAGTCACCAATCATTCTCTCCAGTAATAATCTTGTGTGCCAACAGCTCCGGCTACCTAGCAATTATCTGAAGCATTTAAGGAATGCACTACTTTCCCCCACTCCCTTTCTGCTGGCAACTAAAAAGACCAAAGAAGTATTTTTTAGTTGACAGTGAGAGGAGAAAATCCATTAATTTAGATTCACAATTTTCTATGGAAGTCTAGTAGTTCATGGATGTAACTCTAAGGAATGACTTAAATGCTACCAAAGCCCTCCTTCAGATGGCGTTGAATTGCAGTAGAAGGATGGATGAGCAATATAAAATAAATTTGGGAACTGGTTATCAGAATGTGCTGAATTTATCTAGCTAGAGTTTATCTTTTTCTGCTCCAAAACATGTTGAAAAACATGAGGGAATTGCACATGGAACCTGCAAATTTGAAAGTCAAACCAACCAGATTTATTCTTTTCCTCAGATATGATGTGCTGGAAGATGGAAGATCATCACTTTCTTATAGGCATGGCCAGTCTCCATCTTTAATCATGACACTATCGAATACTTAAGAGTTTTCTCCGTCTGTTGTATATTATTAGGAGAAATGCTTTAAAAATCATTAGCATTTTCCAAATAATATGTTGTAATAGTAACAAACATTAGATGGCAGGATATAAGGTATGAAGTGATGATGGATATTTATGTGTTGTTTCTCCATGCCATATAATATATATGGGTACATGTGTTATGTCTGGAAAGATGGGCGCAATAACGGAGACGAGACCTCAGATAGTAACGTCAGCTCTTTATTAGTGACTTCAGATCGGAGGTGAAAAGCCTAGCAGCAGCAGCTCCTTTTATAGAGCTGGCTGCTGCTCAAGCGTCCAATGACAGAGATTTGAGTCTGCCACGCTTGGAGTGTCCAATCGCGGCAGCCCGTTTACCAGTCAATCAGATCAGCTCTAAACGACCGATCATGACCTGCTGTTCACAGACCAATCAGAAGTGCAGGATTACGAGCCTGCTAGTTCGGAACACCCCTCCCCTCTAAGTTCCGTCTAAGGGGTGGGGTGATGTATTCTTGCAGGTAGGCGGGTCTTCGTACCTGTCTACCTGATTTACGCTGTTCAAAATGTCTTTGCTCAGTTTCTGATTCTGACGGATTGTTTGCTGGAACTGTCTGGCTTGGTGACCTGGCTTCTACGCTGGGTCTCCCATGAGATGATTCAGGAATACCTGCAACACTTTCATTATTGCTGTCATCTGGGTTCTCTGGAATTGTGGACCCTGTTTGGCTGCTAGCTCCTGGAGATATGACTGCCTGCCAAGGTTCCTCCTCCGTTTGTGAGTATAGTGGGCTTCGCTGAGCTGGTTGTGGGGTTATGCTTCCTTCGCCAGATGTTGGTTCAATTTCAAAAACCCCTGTTTCCCTTCCCCCTCTGGTTTCGAGGTCGGGGTTAGTGATGGGAGTTGTGGGCAGCCTTGAGTGTAGCTGGTCTATGTGGCGTTTCCACAATCTCCCATCTGTGGTTTCTAATCGGTAGGAGCGGGGGCCTGTGATTTGCGTTATTTTGGCAGGGATCCACAATGGGTTTCCTGAAAAGTTCTCTGCAAATACAGGGTCTCCTACCTTAAAGGAGCGGTGTTTACTGCTGGAACCCAGGGGCTTTTCCGGGATGTACGCTGGGTGTAGGCGGTCTAGATGCGATCTGAGTTTTCTGCCCATTAGGAGTTCAGCTGGGCTTTTGTTTGTGGTACTGTTTGGTGTAATGTGCTGGAGAAGGAGCATCCTGGTGACTTTGTCGTGGATGTTTCCTTGTTCCATTTTCTGTAATGTTTTTTTAGTGAACTGAAACATTCCTTCAGCCCCGCCATTGGCCGCCGGGTGAGCAGGTGAAGTCAGGGCATGGCGTATCCCCCTGTCTGCTAGGCGCTGCTCAAAAGCCAGGGCGGTAAATTGGGGCCTGGTGTTTGGCCAAAACCGAACACTTCAGCAGCAGAATAATCAGAGAAGCCATAGAAATAGAAAAACGCTCACACAGCATGAATAAACGAGATGATACCTCCCGCCTACCAGCCATTTGGAAACCCGCCCTCATGAACAGACGTGTACCTAACATGAAGAATGACACCAGACCCACACCCCTGAGAGCCACACAAGATGCCACCACCACACTTCCATGTAGAAAGCAGACTCACACCCACACAGAAGATGAGACACGACCACGGACCAGAAGCCGCACTGCAGCTGCATCACTACCCACTTCAAACCCCTCTGAGCCATACATGAAGCGAACTGACCCCCACCATGAAGATGCAGCACGACCACGAACTCGAAGCCAAACAGCAAGATCACAGCTCACCAGCTCAAATCCCCCAGCAACTAAGACTAACCTGAGCACAACCAAGCCCCCACCTGAACAGAACACGCCTCCAGCCAATCAGAACACAGCCAACCCCCCACCCAATCAGAACACAGCCAAAGCCCCAACCAATGAGAACACACCCCCATCCAATCAGAACACAGCCAAGCCCCCACCCAATCAAGTCACACCCCCACTAGCAGTTAAAAGGAAGAAGCAGCTGCAAGCTCACATCACTCTGAGAAGCACAGAGCTGAAGACCAAGCCTGAAGATGATGAATGAGACTTCATCGAAACGTTGCCTAGATACTTCCAATCTTACGCGGGAGAAAACCCGAATAACCAAAGATCCACATACAAGTACCCGCGAGAACCTCAGAAAACAAATATATATATATAAGCCAAGCCTCAAGTTTTGAAATATTGATAAGAGTCCAGGAGAACACCTGTAATAATATTTTGCTGTGCTCTCCCTCTATCTTATCACATTAAAATGTCCTTGAGAAGGAGTCTTCTTACAGTTCTCTCCAATTCAAATAGAATATTTTCAAGCCTCTAGTTGGCAGTGTTACAAAGTTTCTTAATACTCTTTCCCCCCCCCAGTCAGAAAAAAAGGATAATTTATACAAAAAAAAAAAAATAGCCAAAGGGAGCCTCTATCCTAAAAGAAAATCAAAAAATCAAAAGGAGCATAAAAATATATGTAAGAGAAAATTCAATCCAGTTACCTACAAAGTCACACTAAAGTTCCAAAAAAAAAAAGTAAGAAAAAGAAAAAAAAATCGAAGCCTCAGTTTGACATCACTTTAAAAAATGCCGCTCATACAGTTTTTGTCAAAAAAAAAAATCTCACAGGTTTCTTCTCTATTCAGGGTGCCCTTTCAAATCTCAGCAAATTTACAACACAAAAGAAGTTTCTCACCCAGCCGACACACTTTCACTTCCAGCCACTTCCTTTCTGGAGCTGTCCCGACTTCAGCAGCTATGGAGGCTGTCTCTCTGCCGCCAGCAAAAGGGCTTTTCCCGGATCAAACCAGAGATTTTGCGATATCCCTGGGATCCTGGGACTGTGTCCTTCACAACCACCGTCTCTACAGGACGGTTTAGGTCCATTGGGACCGACCAGGGGCGAAAACATCGGCTGCGATCTCAGAGCCCCGAGATCGCAGCTGTATTGCCAAAACGAAGCTCCGCCTTCTCAGCAATGTGCCCCCTTTTCTCACAAGAACGACAGATGGAGTCTAGGAACCTGCATTCTGATTGTGGGTGGTTTCCCCCGCATCCAGCGCATTGGAAACTGGATTTATGGCCCCGCTGGTCTCGCTGTTCACACTCTGACCTGAGTCTGTTGACTTCTTCTTCTTCACTATCTGATGCGGAATCGATGTCCTCGTGGTGGGTGGATGAAGCGTCTTTCTCTGAGGATGTGGCTGGTTCGCTGGGTGTTTGACAGCTGGCCCCATTTGCTAGGCGCATTTGTGCTGCTGATTTGCGAGTGGCTTCAGCTGCAGTAGCATCAGCTATGGCATCTGCGAGGGTGATGTCTCCCTTTGCCATAATTTTGCTTTGGACCGTGGGGTCCCTTAGTCCAAGAACAATTCGATCTCTCATGGCTTCTTCTAGGTTTGCAAAACCACATAATCCATCCAAATTTCGTAGGTCAGCTACAAAGTCCCCAATGTCTCACCTTCACGTTGGTCCCTCTGGTAGAATTCGTGTCTTCTGATGAGGGTTGGAACTGCTGGGGTGTAATGGGTGCGCAGGATGGGAGCCAGGGTATCCCAGTCCATTGTTTTGACTTCAGCTGGTTTGGCAAGTGCTTTTGCCATTCTAAAAACGGCGGGTCCGCAATGCGTTAGGAAAACCGCCCTTTTTTTGCTCGATGTAGCATCCTTCAAATTGTTAGATTCCAGGAACATTTGGAACCTGTCCATGTATGAGTCCCAGTCCTCGCTGGCTGGATCAAATGGAGTGGGTGGTATAGCGCTGCTGGCCATTCTGCCATTCTCTGCGCATCTTCAGCCACGTGCTCTGAATTCTCTGTGAGTGTTTAGTCAGCTCTATCGTCTCCGCATCCGACCCTCGTTGCCAGTGTTATGTCTGGAAAGATGGGCACAATAACAGAGACGAGACCTTGGATAGTAACTTCAGCTCTTTATTAGTGACTTCAGATTGGAAGTGGAAAGCCTAGCAGCAGCAGCTCCTTTTATAGAGCTGGCTGCTGCTAAAGCATCCAATGACAGAGATTTGAGTCTGCCATGCTTGGAGCGTCCAATCGCGGCAGCCCATTTACCAGCCAATCGGATCATCTCTAAACGACCAATCACGACCCGCTGTTCATGGACCAATCAGAAGTGCAGGATTACGAGCCTGCTAGTTCGGAACAACATGCATAATTCTGTATCTATCTATCTAACTGTCATTTATCTATCTATCTATCTATCTATCTATCTATCTATCTATCTATCTATCTATCATTTATCTATCTTGTTATGTTTATGTTTATATTATAGGTGGAGCCCCTTTGAGAGTTGTATGCAACGTAATTTTATTTTAATGTATGCCAATTAGTGTACATTCAAAGTAACAATAAAGTATTCTATTCTTATGCAGTTTTTAAGATTTCCCAGAACAAAATAGGAATAACCATATTTCTCACCTCAGAAGCAATGGTGTATAATGTTATGTTTGTTTTGCAGTGCTGGTGTGGGACGAACTGGGACCTTCATAGCATTAGACCGGCTTTTACAACACATTCACGATCATGAATTTGTAGATATATTGGGAATGGTGTCCGATATGAGGTCTTATCGGATGTCCATGGTTCAGACAGAGGTATGACTTTTACTTACGCATGTTTTAAACAGCCAATTTAATTCATTTATTCGCTTGAGGCTTCCTTTCATTCCTGAGGCACATATAGGCCTTCATCCTGCGGTGGATAGATAATGGCTAGAATGATGACTAGAAAATGTAGAACATTGAACATCACACTATAAAAGAAATAACTGGCATAAATGGGAAGTATTGAAACCGGGGGAGAAGATAAAACAGCTGTACCTACAAAGGGTGAACATTTGTGAGAGTGCAAATCTAGCATCATCGCAATCCTTTTTGCCTATTTATTTATTAGATTTATCCCAATTTTCATTCAGGAATTCAAGGCAATGTAAAGTGCTCCTTCTACCTCAACAGTCTTGAGTGGTGGGTCAGGCTGAGAGAAAACAGCCTCAGTCATGTAGTGGGAAGGGATGTAGACCTAGTCTTGGGAATGCAGAAGGAAGGAGTGAACCGTTAACGGAGACAACTTTTAGGAAAGATCTTTCAGTCCTAAGAAAGTGGAAAAGATGAGACAGAACTTCAAGAACCCCACTTTGATTTGGTATAAAAAGAGGTATAAGATGGGGCAGAAAGAAATTCTGGCAGGCTTTCAAGGTTCTGTTATTCTACCCTGCAACTATAAAAACCCTGGTAGGAACCATGCCTATTTCTTGGGCTGTCTCAAAGGGTTAATATGCAAAGATCATTCATTACTGAGGTGGATTTGGGTCATGTATATCTGTGTGGGCAAACATACAGTTCAGACACACAGAATCTAGAACCAACTCCTTGACATGCTATTTTTTTTATGAGCAGTTGTTAATTTCTGAGGGAGAATTCAAACATGACCCTAAACCCCGCCCCCCCCAAAAATCCCACTGCAATCTGAGATGGGACAGTCCAGCCACAAATTTACATTGGTATTTGCATCGTAATCCAAGTGTTTTTTTTTTAAAAAAATAATTCTATTACAATTTTTAAAAAATTATAGACAACAATGTATAGAACGATGAGTTCACAAACCCAACAACTCAATTATTTTTTTAGTTACAAAACCATCCAGCATAAAAAAAAACCCCACGCAAACAAATAGGAGGGAAAAAAGTAAACAGGGACATATTACATTGATATACATCCATTAAATATCTTCATAAGACTGTATCAAGTTAGGCATAAAATTGTTCATTCTTGTAAAATACTACAAAATCTGGGCCAGAGGGAAATATATTGTGTTGGTTTTAAATTACAATTAAAAAATAGCCTTTTCAAAAAAAAAAAAAAAAGATAAAAATTCCTTGAATCCAGTATTTCACGTGGGATAATAGTACTTTTCCACTTTTCCAAAACAATTCTCTTGGCTAGTCCTTATGCATCCAAGTCATTGTTGCAACCTTGAAGGTCAGGTCTGATGTTGGTTCTTTTAGATACCTTCATTTCCCATTTGCTTGTTGAATTGCTCTCAATTAACTTTTCTTCCGAAATATCCACGGATGAGACATTGCCAACTTTTGTAGGGATACTGAAACCCTGCTGTTTGCCAGTTGGTCAAACCTCCTGCTCCTCTGACAAAACAGTGTTATGTCTTGCCTCCTTCTCTCCTTACACACAACCACAGTAGGGTGCTGTCATGCTTCAGCAAATCAAGCATGGAATGCCCCAAATGCATGGCAGCACGAAACCCTGAAGAACAGGATCTATGATGCGTTGGACTGGCCAGATCGGAGTAGTAGAAGAATAATTGTGGAGTTGGAGAGGAATTTAAAAGCATGCTTTATCACAGCTTACAATCTGGGAAACTGTATCCCCAACACTAAGATGTACAGGTTTACTGTTCCTGAGTTTTGTTTTTTGGATAAGACTTCTGTTTAATGCTCTCTTGAATTCGTCCCACATTCCAGCAGGAATTCCAAATCAGCTGTTTCCCAGTGTGACAGTTTAATTGCAGTGGTGGGATTCAAAATGTTTTACTATTGGTTCTGTGGGTGTGGCTTAGTGGGCATGGCAGGGAAAGACTACTGTAAAATCTCCATTCCCTCCCCACTCCAGGGGAAGGTTACTGCAAAATCCCATTCCCACGAACCTGCTTTCCAGCTCCGTTCTCCTGTGCAGGGCAACAAAAGAAGATCCAGCCAATCAGCTGGGACTCGGGAGGCAGAGAATAGATGAAGGCGGGGCCAGTCAGAGGTGGTATTTGCTGGTTCTCCGAACTACTCAAAATTTCCACTACCGGTTCTCCAGAACTGGTCAGAACCTGCTGAATACCACCTCTACACAAGCCGGTTAGTGCCAGATCACCACTCAGATGTGGGCTGCAAATATTCAGAACCACCAAGTGGTGGCAGTAAAGAGTTAATGTATTTCTTGGCTGCCACCTGGTGATCATCTGATTTTTTCTAGTTGAGATATGGTAGTTCTAGATCTAGAATGACACAAAATTGGAAAAGGTGTTCTAACCCAGTGGCCTCCAACCTTTTGGGTACCAGGGATCGATTCCATGGAGAGAGGTTTTTCCATGGACCAGACAGGGAGTAGATTTATGTGCTGCCTGCATCCTGTGGATGGGACTTTGCTTGTTTGCATGGCCCAATTGTTGGCATGCTGCAGACCAGTGTCAGTCCACAGATAAGGAGTTGAGGACCCCTGTTCTAACCTCCTAATCCATTTATTCATGCCATATAGTGTATCTGTTCTCATGTCCAGCACAAGCTGTGAAAATGCATCTATTTGGCCACGAGATGTCAGTTTCCCTTTCAGGAGCAAATTCAGAGCAGCTCTTCTGAATTCATTTCAATATAAACCTGCAAAGCAAACATCATTCTCTTTCCACCTGGTTTCAGGTTTCTTTATACAGTGGAAAATTAATCCTCCTGGTTCACCATGTGGCCCATAAGCCTCCTTGAAGCAGAAGCAAATGTTGTGAGCTCACAAATAGCAGATGGGCACTTCAAAGGACATTTTTGAAGTTCCTGAAAACTGTAATATCTCCTAGACCAGGGGTCTCCAACCTTAGCAATTTTAAGACTTCAACTCCCAGCTTTGCTGGCTTAGGAATTCTGGGAGTTGAAGTCCGCAAGCCTTAAAGTTGCCAAGGTTGGAGACCCCTGTCCTAGACAGTCTTGCAAATCTTGCAATGCTGGCTGGGGTATTCTGGGAGTTGAAGTCCACCTATGTTAAAATGGCTAAGGTTGGGAAATGCTGGTTTACACACACAAAAATTAAAGAGATCAGAACATTGATAAAATCATAAATATTCCAATCTGAATATTAATATTCAGATATTAATTAATTAACATTCCAATCTGAATTCTGGAGGAAATAAAGCCAAGATTTTTTTGTTTTGTTTTTGATGCTGACAATTCTAGGAAAGTTGATGAAAAATCCTGTAACAAAGTTGACTAAAGGACAGCAGCCCAAATGTATTGGAAAGCAGGGGACCTACCATAAATATATATGGGTGACTGGAGGTGTTTTGGTTCTCTTTCTACAGGAACAATACATTTTTATTCACCAGTGTGTGCAACTGATGTGGCTAAAGAAGAAACAGCAGTTTTGTATTAGCGATGTCATATATGAGAATGTCAGCAAATCATAATTCCAGGTCACAGGTGGTAAGTTGAGAACCTTTACTTTTCTAGTTGTGTTCCCATGGGCTCATGCGTGTTGCTTAGGCAAAGGCCACTGCAGCCATGCATATTGCAGTGAGGCCTTTATATACTGTTCTGGGCTTTGCAGAGAAGCTCCATAAAATAGCCTTAGCTACAGGCTGCCCTTTACAGAATAACAGAGTTGGAAGGGACCTTGAAGGTCATCTAATCCAACCCCCCTTCATGAGCAGGAGCCCCTATACTTGTGATGGCAAACCTATGGCATGTGTGCAAGATGTTGCCCCAGCTCAGCTGTGCATGCGCACAGACCACCCACCAGCCAGCTGGTCTTCGGACCTCTGCCGTTCATGCACAGGGGGTGGGACACATACACAGGGACGTGTGCACACATGTGTGGGAGGGGGACATGCGAGGGACATGCACATGGGCATTTTGGGGATGTGCATGCGCTTTGGGCACTCGGTGCCAAAAATGCCCTCTACCATTCCAGACAAGCGGATGTCCAGTCTCTTCTTAAAAGCCTCCAGTGATGGAGCCTCTACAACTTCTGATGACAAGCTCTTCCACCGGTTAATGGTTCTCACTGTCAGGAAGTTTTTATTGCTTCTCTCCTTGATTAGTTTCCATCTGTTGCTTCTTGTCCTGCCCTCAGAAGCTTTGGAAAATTGAGCCCCTTTTCTTTGTGGCAACCCCTCAAATATTGAAGCGCTGCTATCATGTCACCCTGCTAGCCCTTCTTTTTCACTTGACTAGGCAAACCGAATTCCTGCATCTGTTCTTCATATATTTTAGCCTCCAGCCCGCTAATCACCTTTGTTGCTTTTTTTTCTGCACTCTTTTCAGAGTGTCTTCCTTTTGTTAATAATATGGTGACCAAAATTGGATGCAATATTCCAAGTGTGGTGTCACTAAAGTTTTATAAAGCAGTACTAGTACTTCACGTGATTTTGATTCTATCCCTCTGTTAATGCCACCTACAATTGCATTGCCATTTTTTGGGGGGTGGGATGCTGCCACACTCGGCTATGACCTAGCAGAGACCAGAAATCAAGGCAGCCTGTTTGGATCCATTTTTTTTTTTTTACTTCAAAAAGCAATATATAATGATATATTTATATTATTACATTTCTTAAGGGGACAACAGCTAATCTGTTAAAAAATCTTCCAGTAGGCGACATAAAACATTAGCACAGCAACAGCAGTGATCATTGCTAAAAAAGAGAAAGTGTTAACGCAGTACATTGTCGATTTGCATTTGTTAATGAGCAGCCAAATTAACCACAAAGCGATTTCCTGAAATGTTTAAGGACCATTAAAAGGTCTGGCTGCTGAAAGACCCTAGCAAAGATGGCTCCTTTCCATAATGGTTACCATCAGAGGGAGCCATACGATGGGCAAGTATATAAATGTCCACCCAAATGGACTTTAATTCAGTTCTGAGTTAAAGAGCTTAAACTTCTCTTGTGTTATTTGTTTATATCCTGCTTTCTGTCCAGTGGTAGGATTCAATTTTTTTTTACTACCGGTTCTGTGGGTGTGGCTTGGCTTGGTGGGTGTGGCAGGGGAAGGATACTGCAAAATTCCTATTCCCTCCCCACCCCACTAACCTGCTTTCCAACTCCGTCCTCCTGTGCAGGGCAACCAAAGAAGACCCAGCCAATCATCTGGGACTTGGGAGGCAGAGAATAGATAGGGGCATAGCCTTAGCTACAGGCCAGTCAGAGGTGATATTTGCCGGTTCTCTGAACTACTCAAAATTTCCGCTACCGGTTCTCCAGAACTGGTCAGAACTTGCTGAATACCACCTCTGTTTCTATCCAAGACAGGTAATCAAAATAGTTTGAAAGTCAATTCAAAAGCAACAGGATTATAACCTAATTAGAATACCTACATAAGAAATAAATAAATACCTCCCAAAGGCCATGTTGGAAAGTTACAAGTTAGTCCTGTTTTCTTTAAAATGGTGGAAAATGGATCCCATCGAACTTGCTTGCCTATTCATCTTTTACTGAACAGATTGATTAATTGGATGGGTATCTTTCCTTTCATTCAAGAACTCAAAGTGGCATACATGTACTATATACATTGTAGAGAGCCAGTTAGAATTCTTCAAGCTTCTGTTCAAGATACTGGCAAATTGGAAGCTTGCAAAGCTCAAGTTTTATTTGATTTTTTTTATTTGATTTCCCAACAGAAGGATTGAAGTAGCTAAAAATAATTAACATGGGTATCAATACAAAAGGTAAATTAAATATGAAACCAATACAGTGCTCTGAGTTTCTTTCTGAAAGGGAAAAACTGGGTGAATAAAACTACATCCGGTCATGCAAAGATGGGAATAAGTAGCTTGAGAACATGTGATATACAAATAGGTTTGTGTGTTCAAAAGATTAAAATCTGACTGTTGGAGCTTCTATATTTGTAAAACTCTAGCAGCAATAGGCCTGCTGAGGGAAAATTTACTTTCAGGAAAGAAGAATATATGTCAAGGTATCTATGTGCAGCATTCATACATTCATACAGTATCAAAGGCTATTTTACCTTCAAGACTCTTTTACAAAACTGTTGGTTTATTAAAGGCAGCGTTTCGCAAACTTGGCAACTTAAAGATGTGTGGACTTCAATTCCTAGAATTGCCAGTATGGCTGTCTGGGGAATTCTGGAAATTCAAATCCACACATTCTTTAAGTTGTCGAGGTTGAGAAATACTGATTTAAGGAATGAATCTGCAAAATTTAACTAATCACCCGAGAATGATTTCACTGAATTGTATAACTGTTTAATAACAGGTGGATGATCTATCAACATCAGAGTTATTAAAGTATTGTTGTCCTTCCAAAGGAGACCAAATTATTACTATTATTTCCTTTTTTCTTTCTTTCTCTTTCTTACAGATGAAGCTGTGAAATGCATCCATCTTCCTCGGCTTCAAATTTTAATTCTCTCCCCCTTCTCTTTGGTTTTTGTTAACTGCTTTCTGATTTGCCATGGACAAGAGCTGCTTTGCAGTACGTGGACAAATGAAAAAAAAGTATATTTTACATCCAGAAGTTCTGGGGAAACATAGCCTTAAGGGACCTGCAGTGTCTTGTCTGGACTCTTGATCAATTTTTTTAAAGTTAATAACAGGACCAAACTACTTGGGGTAGCACCTCAAAGGGACAATCTAATGATGTGCATAAATGTAACATGCTCTGGATCATTTTCTGTTGTTTCTGAAACAAATTTGTTTAATATGTTTTAATTTAATGTGCAGGTTAAACTTAAAGGTTACCGAATGTGCAATATTCCAGATTCAGTCCAAACTGCCGAGGGCTTTCTACATGTAAGTGGATGGAGCAACATGGACTCTATCAAGCACAGGAACAGACAGGGTTAGCATTGAGATAATAACTCATTAGCAAGCAAGGAAGATTGTAGAAGCTGGAAGAAAAGCTAAAACATTGCTATTAACACAACATCCTTGGCAGAACTCCCCAGCAAGGAGACTCAAGAAAGAGTACACCCTTAAAACTTGCCTAGTCCAAAGCTAGAAGTTGAAGGAGCAGATTTCAGCATTAACTGCAACTTCTTAAAGGGTCAAAGGTCACTGTTATCCTTTCACAGCGATTTGGGAAGCCCTGAATCAAAGTGTTCTTTTATCTATACTGCCAAGTGGGGAGAGAAATTCCTGTGCCCTTAGATTCAGAGTGGAACTATGGATAGCCACAAGATGCTATACTAGGTAGGATTCACTTGAAGGATGAGCACCATGGGTGTACTGATTTTTAGTTGTCTTTGCTGCATAGACTTTCGCCATTTGTTTGGTTCTGTTCGCTTCTGTGTAAAGAAAAAGAAAAATAAGATGCTTGTCATTTGGGGCAGAGAGAAAAGGTGCCATGTAGGATGCAACTTAATGGTGCCAACATGCTGAAAAAAATGTCAAAGGATACTAACAAGGGTTTCTTTTGCCGTGCTTGGTGCATGCAAATAATTGCTTCATTCAACAGTTACTATCAAGTGCCAGGCTTCAGTTTATTGCAGGGCATAAATTTTCTCCTCGAAAAGTTAATGTGACGAGCTCTGGGGTTTGCTGTCCCCTTTTCTTTGGTTTTTGTATCAATTCCATGTGTCGTTTTGTTGTGATATGAATGCTCTCAGCGAAGGCATTGGTGGTGTTTTTGATGTGGCCTGCTTTCCGCTCTTTGGTTTAACTTCCATTTCATTGAAAACTTCTGAAATGAGTCCTGAGTCTACAGGAAAGAACATTAAATATGCCAAGAAGGGATGTGCTGGATTTATACGATAGAAGCAAATGTATACTTGTGTTGTATTAGGGCGCCATGGTAAAGCATCGGACTAGGATGGAAACGACTTGATCTACAATCTCTCTTTACTCATGAAACATTCTGAATTTATTTGCATAAGATGGGTCCCTGGGTTTCTATAGAAGCTGTGAAAATGGGCACAAACTTTCATATACTTTCAAAATGGTCACAAATTATCATATACTTCTTGATATAAGAGAATATTTGTAGTTCAGGGTTGAACTGTGCGGTCCTTGATGCTCTTTGAAGCTTTGTGGTTTTCTTGCAGATGTTTCATTACTAAACTAGGTAACATCATCAGTGCGAAAAGGGAGGAGGGTTTGTTTCTATTTTATATACTAGTGGCTTGCCTTGTCAGTGTTGGCGGGAGTGGTTTTGATGAATTCTTAATGAGACTTTTATTTCTTGTTAGCTTATTTGTCTACATTGGTAGTTCCTTGATTAGTTTTGTCTATCTATCTTAGCCCCAGAAGAAAAAAGCATACAACATAGAGTGTAAGGACTGTAACAGCTACTATGTAGGACAAACAAGCAGAGTGCCTCCATGAACACCAACTAGCATTTAGAAGACATGATGAAAAGTCCCTAATTTCACAGCATGTGCAGTATCAGTCATGGTTTCAATTGGGAAACTGTGAGCATCCTAGATCAAGCTAAGTCCAAAAATGGTAGAGTATTCCAGGAAGCCTGGCACTGAGATAAATCAGCCATCGACAGGCACATAGAGATAAAGAACATCTATATACCACTTAAAAGAGACAATCAAAAAGCCAAAAGAGAAACAAAAAGACCAAAACACCTCCCTACTTTCAACACCCATAAGAGCAGAAGTTAACATCAATACTGGATCAATAATCAGTAAACAAACCCAAATCAAGAAATCACCAATGCAGACAAACAAGCTAACAGTAAACAACCCAATCAAGGAACCAATGACTACTCCCATTAAAATTGACGAAGCAAGTCACTAGCACTGATGATGTCACCTAGTTTGGGTAATGAAATGTCTGCAAGAAAATGAGCAAGCTCAAAGAGCACCAAGGACCTCTCATTTCAACCCCGGGCTACAAATATTCTCCTTTATATGCAAGTCATTAGTATATAAAAATAAGAGCAAATCCTGTTCCTCTCTAACACTGATGTCAATACCTAGTTTGGTATATATCTCCACCACTACTGTTTTCTTCACCAAGTATTTGACAGGAGACTGTTCCCAACCTAGGCGTTAGCAAGGCACCTTCAATAGCTCTGATGCATTTATCTTCCATGAATTCATCAATCCTTTTTTTTACAGCAACCCAAGTTAGTAGCTACCTCCATTATAAAAACCTCTTGCACCCTCTTAAGGACACCTTGGGCAGCTTATTCAGTAATGTCACACAAATTTAGCCTAGATACAATCTCTATTCCTCAGGTTGGAGATTTCTTATAAATGAACCTTCTTTTTGTCAATTCTATATACATCATCGGGATTCTTGCTATTCAGCCCAAGGGTCGCATTCTTTAGTCTATCAAGTTTTGCTAAGAGAATAACACCCCTTTGATAGTCACCTTGGTTTAGTAATTAAGGCATTAGCAGTAGCAATAGCACTTAGACTTATATACTGTTTTACAGTGATTTACAGCCCTCTCTAAGCAGTTTACAGAATCAACCTATTGCCCCCACAATCTGGATCCTTGTTTTACCGACCTCAGAAGGCTGAGTCAACCTTGAGCCTGGTGAGATTCGAACTGCCAAATTGCAGTCAGCCGGCAGTCAGCAGTAGCCTGCAGTACTGCACTCTGACCACTGTGCCACTATGGCTCATATTTATTCTATTTCTATTAGGACAGAAACCAAGAGACTATGAGTTCTAGTCCTGCCTTAGACACTAAGCCAGTTAAGTGATCTTGGGCCAATCACTCCCCCTCTGTCCTAGGAAGGAGGCCAGGGCAAGCCATTTGAGAAATATTGCCAAGAAAACTATCCAGGCAGCCTGCAGGAGTCAACACTGACTCAAAGATACACATACACAATGCCCAATAAGGCCATGAATGTCAATCAGGATGTCAAGGCAGACTGGAATTGAACAACATATAGACAAGTACGCATCAGACATTTTTTATTGACCCCAGCATGTCATGTGAATGATGGGTATTTTAATCTTATGCATGAATTGCAGCCATGTCTTTGGAACAACTGGTATTCAGAACCATATCTTTAAAAGAGGGAAAGTCCATGCGTGTCATTGGAGGCTTTGAGTGTATGGAAACAAGTACAAGAGATCATATTTGCATAGACCACTAATCTAATTTGGGCAGGGCCTGAAGGTGATAACATGGTGCATAATCGTTAACAACCCCTCACCTACTGTACAGTTTAGCAATCACAGAAGTAAAATGCCTTCTCAATGAGTCATCCAGTTATACAACTAACAACACGAAGAAGCGCATGGTGGGATTCAAAACTTTTTACTACTGGTTCTGTGGGTGTGGCTTGGTGAGCGTGGTAGAGGAAGGTTACTGCAAAATCCCATTCTTTCCCCCATCCCACTAACCCACTTTCCAGTTCCATCCTCCTATGCAGGGCAACAAAAGAAGACCCAGTCAATCACCTGGGACTTGGGAGGCAGAGAATAAATGGGGGCAGGGCCAGTCAAAGGTGGTATTTGCTAGTTCTCCGAACTACTCAAAATTTCCACTACTGGTTCTCCAGAACTGGTCAAAATCTGCTGAATACCCACCTCTGATCCACATGCAAAGCAGGTAAGATTGGAGGATATATAACCCCTGACTGTCCATGAACATTTTGTTCCCCTAACTCCTGTGCAAAAGGATACCTGACACCATCACAGAACGTCTGCTATTCCAAAGCCAAATTTCCACACTGCTTGCTGACTATAAAGCGGAGAAATCTTATTGTCTCTGCAAAATTGATTTGTTTTTAATTTGTGCAAGCAGGAAATTAGAAGCAATCTTGGGGGAATAAGTATACATACTTATTTGGAACGGTAATTTGCCACACATTCCCTTTAACTGCTCCACGAAGCCTACGAAATACAGACATGTAAAAGCTATACAGGGAGTGCTTGACTTAACTACAATTCGCTTAGTGACAATTTGAAATTGCAACGGCACTGAAAAAAAATGACTTATGTGTTGCAGGAAATTATGAGACTCAGACCTTGGAATCCAAAGATAAGTTGATTTTATTTGCACAAACAGGTTCAGAATATTTTAGCCAGAGCTACTTCTGAACAAATTTCTTATAGAACAGCACATGCCTATATACTTCTTCAAAAGGTGCAAAACACAGAAATATAACTTGTCAGTCATTCACTGGTTACTTGAAACACAGCTTTCCCCTTCCCTTGCTGCTAGGCTAGGATGACCGGATGTCACAAACCCATCTTGCTAAACTCTCTAGCTTGTGGTTTTGTTACAAGCGAGACAAGGTTTCTTGGCAAATATGACTTTGTGACCGATAGATGATCCTTGTGGTTTGGTTTTTCACCACTTCCTTCTTCTTTCTCTTGCTAATACCACATATTTCACTATCTATAAAACTTGTATCATTATTTCTCTAAAATTAATACATTTTTATGTCCTGCCTTATATGAGTGTTTCTCACACTTATGCCCATTGTAGCATCCCTACAGTCACATGGTCTACATTCGGATGCTTGAGAACTCATTTATGATGCTTGCACTGTCCCGAGGTAATGAGATCTCCTCAGGGGTGGGATACAAAAGGGTTAATTACTGGTTCAGGTTTTACGGGCACACCTGTAAATCGTCATAAATCATCATTAGCACATCATTAGCACACCTGCTGAGAAGCAGCCTTTGAAACAGCTCTCTTTTCTTGCTTTTTTAAACTGCAGCTGTGCCTTGTTCGGCAGCTGAAGTTGAAAAATCTGGAAATAAAGATCAGGTAAGAGCTCGAGTGGGCAGGTGGGCAAAAACATCAGCAGACATAGAACCGGTTCTGTGTCTGTAGCGACCAGTTCTACAGAGGTGGACAGAACCGGTAGAAATCCACCTCTGGATCTCCTTTTGCAATCTTCTGACATGCAAAGTCAATGGGGAAGTCAGATTCACTTAACAACCATATAACTAACTTAACAACTACAGTGATTCACTTAACAAATGTAGCAAGAAAAGTCACAAAATGGGACAAAACTAACAAATGTCTCACTTAGCAACATAAATATTGAGAGTTTTGCAGCGATAATTCAGCACCAGAAAAATAAACACAGATGGCTGATTTAATATCTTTATAAACGTAAGATTTTACAAACAGTTGTAGATTTCTCCAACACGGAGCAAACGCAAACAGAAACATGTTGGAAGTTCAGAGCAGTGCTCCAGTCTCCAGCAAGCAAGCAAGTTAGTTTCATCTTCAATAGACATACTCAGAGCTCAATATAGCTGCAGAGTTTCAGAGCTTAACATAGAGCCATGCCTAGGCTACTTCTAGTTTCAGTTTCCAAACTATCCTCGTTGGCTGATTTAATTGCTATGCCTGTTCATTGGCTGACCTTGTTACCATGCTCTTTTCCAGTTCATGAATATATTCTGACAATAAAGTCTGGCCTCTATTGTGGCGGTAAGTTGAGGACTACCTGTACTAAAGCAGACAGTTAAAAACACAATCGATAAAGCAGGGGCATTAAAGATCCGTATCTATAAATGTACCTCCAAACTATTAACAGGAAGGGGATTGTCAAGACCCTCTTAAGGGGACAGCAGTGTATGCAGCTCCATTGAGGCCATGAAAAACTTGTTATCTCCTAAGTACTATGGCAGATGGAGGCAAGGTATGGGTGAATGGAAGTGCAAAAACTTGTAACAGTCATGCTGATGGGTTTTTGGGGTGTCCAAACCTAGCAGGCACCCAATTTCCTCAAAGCAGTCCTGATTTGTAAACTGGCAATTGATTCTCTCTGTCTTCCCATGCAACTCTTATTACTCAGCTGATCTCAAAGGGCCTACATGGCTAAGAAGAAAATCCCAAGGGTTTGGATAGACAGGGAAATGAAAAAAGGAGAAGGGAAACTCACTTCTATATTGTTGCCAGGAAAACCTATGTATGGATCTGTCCATGTAGTCCCCAAGATTTGAGCTTTACTCAAATGACCTCATACTTCTCACGAACCCCACCCATACGGACTCAAACTGATTGTGGATGGCAAATTCTCCATGGCGGGACCCATAAAAAGTGCTTCATGAAGGCAAGCAAATAGAGTGGACTGTATGGGAGATCGTTTCAATGGGGGACCCCCGTCAAAGAGGATCTCTACTCAAGTTGCTACATCTTGGTGTTGTTCTCATTTGGCTAGATCTCCGAGTTCTCTGCCTGCCTAAAATCACGGTGCAAAGTGAAACATAGTTGTACAAACAACAGAACGGCTGGGAAAAGTCCATTCAACAGATCATGCCAACCCCAAACAGCTTCCTGGTGGGGGAAAGGCAGGCAGGGTTAGGCTTAAGCAAATCTCAGTAGTGATGCTATTCCAGAGGATGGGACCAGCAACAGAGGAAATATCCTTCCTTTGTCTTTTTGGATAAGCTATAGGATCCAAATCGTGCCATTAGAACTTACTGGATAGGCAGATGTAATTAGAGATGATACCAATAAAGAATATTTGTAGCTCAGGGTTGAAATGAGAGATCCTTGATGCTCTCTGAGCTTGGTTGTTTTCTTACAGATGTTTCATTACCCAAACTAGTAACAGCATCAGCAGGGGGTGGGCTGCTATTGGTTCACTAATTTTATCATTTTTAATTACCAGTTTGACGAACCGGTAAATCCCGCCCCTGCTTGGTCCTGCCCCCCCCGCCTCTCCCCTCCCAGGAGTTCCCACATGCAGGGTTGCCATCTGGCCGTTTTTCCGGCGAAATTCAAGAAATCTGGCCGTATAGAAATCTGTTTGGCCGTGAAAAAAAATCATGTCTCCGGCCAAATATATTTGGCTGGAAATTTGGCCATATGAAAGTTGCTTGGCTGTGAAATCGAAATTTTGGCCAAATACCAGTTTTCAATACAATATATTCACATGAAAATGACTTTCAGATCATCTGGAAATCTCTGAAAAACGACGCGATACACAGGCCGAAGCCGCCTGACTGTGAACAGCGCTGCGTAATATAAGTGGATGTTAACCCGGATGTAAACATCTCAGTATTGGATTGTTTTCTCACCAGCCGGCGCGCAGCATCACGGAAAATCCCGGATGTGCAACTGAGAGAGTATTTTTTATGATTTGATTATTTAAAAACATTTAAAAAAACAAAAAACAAAATATCCTCATGTTACATTGGCTGGAAAATTTGTCCTTGAGAGAAAATAATTTGGCCGAATTTGGGCATATTTTGAGTTTGGCCGCAGAGCCTAGCTGCGATCTGGCAACCCTGCCCACACGGTCCATTTTGGATGCCAGGTAAGTGTAGGGCCCATGCAGAACCGCATCCCATTTTTGTCCCATTTCAATCCCCACCGTTGGAACGGGGCAAAAATGTGGCGCATGGAAGCACAAAATGGGGCACACAGAGGCGGCTATAGGCGACAGTGATCCCTGAAGCAACTGATCCTCGTTATTCCGAGAGGCCGATCCAACCAACAATCAGCTGCTTGTGCTAAATCAGGCTTTGCTGAAGCTGATCAGGTTGTTTGCTGTTTGCTGCAAGGAAGCAAATTGCTGGGATGCAAAGGCAAATGCAGATTTTTTTTTTTCTTCTTTTCCTCCCCAAACGCTAGGTGCAGCTTATACTTCAGAGCACCTTATAGTTTGAATATCTGCCTTTACATGTGATTAAGGGGCAGTAAAGTAAATTTTAGGAGCTTATCTAGCAATGTTTTCAGAGAGCAATAAACTCGTTCTCCTGCGTTATAGCATCAACTCAAAATATGCCTATCCATACTGTGCATTTCCACTTAAGCCCATGGCTTTTGCTGAGATTGTAAATGCTCATACTGGATTCTTTCCATTTTTCATAACAAATTCATGTTTGAAATACAGGATTTTCTACTTCCAGGTTTTTACATAATTAGCACTCATCCACATAGAGAAAACTTGCTGGGAAGCAGGTTTCCCCAGGACTATTCTGGGACAGAAATGCAACATAGATGTCTTCTCCTTGCCACGTTCCTTTGAAAGAACGCAACACTGAAAAACATAACCTTAGCAGGTGCACAAATAGATGCTGAAGCCAGAGAAAAGGAAACTTGAGAAGTTAGCAAAATTATTTTCAGTGCATCTGGTTTGACAGATTTTTGGAATAGTAAAACTGCACACACTTCATATTATTGTGAAAAACGCCCGTCAGATCGCTTTAGCTTTTCTGGAAGAAAATTTCTAAGGGTTTAAAAAAAGATGAATCAATTAAATGTAGAAGAAACTTGATACTTTTGCAAAAATCTGCTCAAGCGTTATCAGAGTCATTGTTCTTTATTTGGAGAATGTGATTGAGGAATGAGGAGAAGGGGAGAGGAGGCAGAACAATTAAGGAGAACAGCTATCACTTTCAAAAGTTGTGGAAAAAATTGTGGAAAAAAAAAAGAATGCAAATATAGAGTGAATCTTACATTGGGGTCCCTCAGCAGTAGAACATAGAATAACAGCCTTGGAAGGAATCTCAGAGGTCTTTTAGTTCAACCCCCCCTTCGCAAAGAGAAGACCCTATACCATTTTAGACAAATGGTTGTCCAGTCTCTTTTTGAAAGTCTCTAGTGATGGACCACCCACAACTTCTGAAGGCAAGCTGTTCCACTGATTGATTGCTTTCACCATTAGTAAATTTCTCCGTAGTGTTAAGTTGCTTCTCTCCTTAATTAGTTTCTATCTTTGCTTCTTGTCTTGCCTTTTGGTGCTTTGGAAAATAGTTTGACACCCCCTCCCCTTGACTTTGTAGAAGCCCCTCAAATATTGTAATACCGCTTTCATGTCACTCCTCGTCCTTCTTTTCACTAGATATATCAAATTCTTGTAACTGTTCTTTGTGTGTTTTAGCCTCCATCCCCCTAATCTTAATAGGTCATATGCCAACATGATATTGACCACAAGTTAGGCAGCAGGATACAAAACTTGCTTTGAAATAGAAAATTCATTCTGGATTCCCCACTGCATTGTGTATGAAGTATTACATTGTCAGCATCCTGACATACACAGAAGTGGGGACAGTATTGTGTCCATGTCATGGATCTCTGCAAAATGAGCGTTTTGTTCCTTGCATCAGCTCTGATTTCCTCTAGATGAGAGATAGGAATACATATCTGACTTTTCTTATTTTGGAGTTGTCTCGAAAGGGAGGGAATCTTTCGGGGCCAGTCTGTTCATACTGGCACCAGATGGGAAATCTGATGCTCCATTTGATGATGAAGCTTCATTTAAGAGTTCAGCCTTCTCACATGCATGGAGAGGTTCCCATAATTCCTATCTGCCAGGGCCACTCTTAATTGTGAGAGCTAACATCTTCACAAATGGGAAAGGCTTGAATAATTATTTCCTCAACGTGGGAAAAGTCTCACAATGGTGTAAAATTTACTCCATAAAAATCAAACTCTTAAATATTACCTTTAAAAAAAAAATTAAAAGAAAAAACATGACCTCTCAACTCACTCATGGTGATTCTGGGGGGCTTTTAGAAATAAAACTCCATATACAAAACCCAATAAACTCCCCTCTCCCTAATGACAACTATCACACCACTTGATGAGCTATATATCACCCTGGAGTCTCCAGGCCTTGTGGCAAAACCATGTCTTCAGGGTCTTTTAAGAGAGTATCAATGTGAGTGGCCAATATTTCCTCAGGGATGATGTTCCACAGGGACGGAGCCATCACAGAAAAGGCCCTTCTCCTTGGTCCCACTAGATGGACTTCCTTAAGAAGTGGGGATCCATAACACACCCTGTCTTCCCACTCAGGTGAGTTGGGTTGATGTAATTGGGAAAAGATGCAAGCCTCCAGGTTATTTGAAGAATCATCCATTGAATCCTGCTGAAAATATATACAGTGTACCAGTGTAACTGGAGGGTCACATCTAAATAATTAGAAGTAGACAAAAATCTTCTGAATTGAAATAGGTTGCTCTTACTTAGTGGAATTGCTCCGATGTGGTATGACAAGGTTGTCTGCCAAATAGGGGGGATACAAAGAATAAAGACGGCCATTGTAACTGTTCAATTTTATATGTGTGTTAGTATCAAATGCATGCACAAAAAGGGCAGGGCCTTGGGGAGTCAAGATCACTATTTTTAAAAAATATTTTATTCAGATTTTTTTATAAGATAAAAGCCAAATCTAAAAAAAAAGGAAAGAGGAAAAGAGTAAGGAAAAAAGAAGTGCAATAGATGAAAGAAAGTAAAACAAAATTCAAAACATATAAGTAACCTCTGACTCTCTTTCAATGGATATTTACAAGCTGATTATCCCTTCAATCCCTTATTTTGTCCATGTCTTTTTCAATCTTATCACTATCTTGACAGGTTTTCTTCCCAAAAGGCTAGTTCTGACAAATGTGGAAGTGCTTTGGATTTGAAGCAACTCCATTTTCTGCTTAAAATGCGACCATTTCAAGCTCAGTTCAGAATGAAACAGAATGGGTTGACCTAAGGTGAGTTGAACCCACTTCAAACCTGAAATAACTGTTTTGAGCTTGAAACAGGACACTGAGCTCAAGAATCTGGAGTGTGAAATGCTTTCCAAGTTCTCTCAAAATCCTTTAGCCCAGTGTTTCTCCAGCTTGGCTAATGCTAAGATGTGGGGACTTCAACTCCCAGAACTCCCCAACCAGTGGGCTAGCTTGGGAATTCTGGGAGTTTAAGTCCACATATCTTAAAGTTGCCAAGTTTAAAGTTAGGATGCAAAAGGATCTTAGTAGACTTGAACAATGGGCCTTATCCAACAAGACCAAATTTAACGTGGAGAAAAGCAAGGTTTTACACTTAGTCAGGTAATACCAAAGGTACAGGTACAGATTAGGCAAAACCGGGTTCAAAAATAGTAACTGTGAGAGGCACCTTGGAGTCCTAGCGAACAACCACTTAAATATGAGCCAGCAGTGTATGGCAGCAGCCAAAAAAGCCAATTCAATCTCCAGTTGTATAAACAGAGGCACAGAATCAAAATCATGTGAAGTATTAGTACTGCTTTATAAATCCTTAGTAAGACCACACCTGGAATAACATATCAGTTTTGGTAGCCATATTACAAACACAATGTTGAGACCTTGGAAAAAGTGCATAGAAGAGCAACTAAGATTATTAAAGTCCTGGAGACTAAAACATATAAAGAATAGTTTCAGGAAGTGGGTATGGCCAGTCTAGAGAAAAGAACGACTAGGGGTGACATGATAGTGGTATTCCAGTATTTGAGGGGCTGCCACAAAGAAGAGGGGATCAACTTATTTCCAAAGCATCAAAGAGCAGGACAAGAAATAATGGATGGAAACTCCTCAGAGAGAGAAGCAACCTGGAATTAAGGTGAAACTTCCTAACAATGACAATTAACCAGTGGAAGAGCTTGCCTTCAGACGTTGTAGGCACTTCATCACCAGGGGTGGGATTCTACCAGTTCGCACCTATTCACTAGAACCAGTTGTTAACATTCTAAGCAGTTCAGAGAACCAGTTGTTAGAAGAAATTACTGGCCTAATCCTGTAAGGAAGGCAGGAAGGAAACATTCTGGTGTTGCTTAAAGAAACTGTCTCTCCATTAACCCTTATTACATTCTTGGCAGGACTGGACTTTCTGTCTCTGGAACTTCTCTGGAGTTTTTTTCCCCTCCTTTGTTGGTACTTTGCTTGTGTGGAGTGACCATTCAAAGTTACAATGGCACTGAAAAAAGTGACTTATGATCATTTTTCACACTTACGACTATTGCAGCATCCCCACTGTCATGAGAGGCCAGGCGAGGAGATGCGTGCCTTGATGTGAGTGATATTGAGTTGGCCACGCCCAGCCAATAACATGACCACCAAACCATGCCCACCCAGTCACATGACCACCAAGCCACACCCACCAACTAAGCCACGCCCACAGAACCAGTTGTTAAAAAATTTGAATCCCATCCCTGTTCATCACTATAGGTTTTTAAGAAAAGGCTGGATAGCTACCAATCTAAAATAGCATAGGGTTTTCTGCTTGGCTGGGCTAGATGATCTCCAAGTTCCCATCCAGTTCTACTCTACTGTATTCTAAGTTGGAGAAACACTGATTTCTAGCAGGTACATTAGAGGGATCCTTAAAAAAAGAACCTCCTGAACTGGGAGTGGGAAGATTTTGTACAAAGTAGAAAGATGTTTTCAAATTTGAAGTGGTAGAACTACTGTGGAATGATTCCATCACCCTCTGCTGATGGTTTTTGTTTTTAAACACCTGTTCTTTGGACCACAAAGGAAAAACTTGCATCCTTTTTCTCATAACAGACAATGCAAATCACTTCACATACATCAGTGTTTATTGCAGACTTTGAAGAGTCATGAAAAAAAGGCACCATGAAAATCAAAGGACTCAGTTTTTTCCCTATTTTGTCTTGATGTGCCATATGACAGAAAAGAACATTTTGCACAGAAAAAAAATTATACTCCTGTGTTTACTTGCAATATTTTGGCTATATTTTTTTTAAAAAGATTTAAATTGCAAATCAAGATGGAATTTTGATGGATTTTTTTAAAAAAACATTGATAAACACCTTCCCCCCTCTTTTTTTTCCCTTTTCTTTTCGTCTGGTGAAGTGAAATATTTTTTTTTAAATTAAAAAATGCAATGCTATTAAGAAATAATACTGTGAACTACCACATGGATATCAAAATAAGACCTAAATGATCCTACTTTTTAAAAATTTGTGCTATTGTTTATTGTATTAGTGTTTTCCTTGATTCGTAACTTATCCCTCCTCCCCAAAAACAGACAAATAATTGAAATGCAGAATAAATTACATTGCTATGTACACTTCCATTAAGAAATCATGACACGATGCTGTTAGAAGAATTTAATCTGTGCTTGTAAGTTTAGAGTAGTCATTGATCGAATAATTAAAAATACATCTGGGAACTTCTACATAAATGTGGAAATCTTAAGTGCTGGAGGATAAGAAAAGCCTTGGTCCGTAATTATGGCAAAACAGTATGGATGGCATGAATAAAAGGAATGTGGTGCCATCATAAAACCATTTGAGGTCCTGTTGATTTCAATGGCAGACATTTAAAATTTCACTTTTTTTGGGGTTGAAATCAATGGGGTCTGGACAAGATAATCAACGCTTGCCTTTTGGACTTTCTGCTCAACAACAGATTTCAGCACATTTCGTCAGATGGCTCGGTCTGAGGACAACTCAAAAAACTGCAATGTGACTTTGCTAGGCTGTGGAAAAAAGATGAGCAAAGCATGAATTTCTCTTGGGATGCCTGGTTTAAGGAACCCCTCCAGGGAATACTCTTCTATTTTTTTTTTCCATCAAGGGAGAGGCAAAATAGCAATTGCATTCTCCCTCTTGGCTCCCAACTGCATGCTCCCTTAATGGCATAATATCCTAGTTACATAAATAGAGACATTCCCCCCACATTTCCCCCTCATGGCTTCCTAAAACAAAGCATGATGGAACAATGCCAAGAACAATGGGTTTCCCCTCCCCCCTCGACAATAACCACAAAACATTTGAAGACGAGTCTGTTAATGACCACTGCTCTCATCGAAAGATTCGACTCCTGAATCAGTGGCAGCTGCGTTAAGTTTTTCCTTCCGCCTTTTCATGATTTCCTGCAGTTCTGAACTTCCACTGGAATTCTGTAGGAATAGACAAAATGTATATATTTTTTTGCAGAAATGTACTCTTCCAAGCTAAATCCAGTATACAGTACAAAACCTGGAAATCCCACATTTGTTTTTCCAAAAGCCGATTGGACTTTCTTGGTTTTTTTGTTTTGAAAATATTTCGCTTCTCATCCACAAAGCTTCTTCAGTGAGCTTTTTAGAAAGAAAAAAACAAGAAAGTCCATTCGCCTTTTGGAAAAACACCTTTGGGACAACCATGACCTGGATGATTGAGGCTCTCGACAGACATTAATGCCTGGAAATTTAATTCTATTCAACCTCTAAAACAAGGGTCTTCAAACTTGGCAGCTTTAAGACTTGTGGACTTCAGCTCCCAGAATTCCTAAGCTAACATGACTGGATGACATGACTGCTCTAAAAGCAAAAAGTATGATGACTCAATGGGCTAGTTTGGATGCAACACTAAACCATAGTTTACCATTATACATAGAAAATTCATATTAAACATAGGTTAAAAATCAACATCTGCCGACTTTGAGCTTGCTGTCTCCAAAGCACCTCCAGCCCACCTCACATATTCAGCCTTTGAAGCGGATGATAAAGTATATAAAAAAAAGAGATTGCCTTCATGTTTGGAAAGGATGGAGGTAGCTTTAAAACCTCCAAGATTTCTAAAACCTAGTGCTTTCTTAAGGAAGGAACTTAATGAAGTAACATGAATGTCTGTCATGAAGTAACATGAATGTCATGAAAACTTAACTTACCTTCTTCAACATTTATCCCTCCCCTGAAAAAATGGGAAGAAAATCCAGGCTCCATCTGCACCAATAACATTAGAGCAGAGGTCTCCAACCTTGACAACTTTAAGACTTGCAGACTTCAACTCCCAGAATTTGGTGGCTGAGGAATTCTGGAAGTTGAAGTCTACAAGTCTGAAATACTCTACCTGACTCTGTGGTTTCTTCCCCAAACCCCAAAAACTTTAACCTTAGACTGTCTACTACCGTGTTTTTCACAAAATAAGGCCGGGCCTTTTTTTTTTTTGACCCCCGAAAAAACAGCTAGGCCGTCTTTTCAGGGGTGACTTAATTTCCTCCCCCACCTAGAGTGGCCCATACACATGTGCCTCGCTGCGAGGCCACTTCTATCAGCCGACGAAAGCTCCCTGAAGGCAGAGTCCCCAGCCGCTTGAGGGCATGGCTTGGCTGCCTACCCTTGCCTTCAGGCAGTCTCTTTCGGGCGATGGAAGCTCCCCAAGTGCAGTCACCAGCCACTTCGATCGGCCAGTAAAAGTGGCCTCAGGGCGAGCGCACACACACACACTCCCCTCGCCCCGAGGCCACTTCTACCGGCCGATCGAAGTGACTGGTGACTGCACTTGGGGAGCTTCCATCGCCCGAAAGAAACTGCCTAAAGGCAAGGGGACATGGGCAATCACGCCACGCCCTGAAGCGGCTGGGGACTCTGCCTTCGGGGAGCTTCTATCGGCTATTGGGGTATTCTAGCCTAGGCTACCTGTAGGGCACTCCTAAAGGCACGTTTTCTCCCCCCTCCCCTCCCATTTCTCTTCACCTCATGTAGTTCTAACTATGTGAGAAATGGTGGGGAAACGCATGGTTTAAATAGGCCTAAATTTGTGGGGGCGGGGCTTAATTTCACCTCATGCCTAGAAATCATGCTGGGCTTTCCTATTGGTGGAGGCCGTATTGTTGGAGAAACACGGTATTGACCTCACCCCTTTCCTAAGAGGTCTGCAGGGGGCGTGCATAAGCGCACCAACATGCCTACCATCCGTCCTATTGTTTCTTTTATTTTTCTAATATGTATCCATGTATTCGTAACTATGTTTTTACTTATACCTATTATCTTGTAAGCAAATGACAAACCAAATAAAATAAATAAAAATGAGGAAAGGCAAAAAATAAAAAGTCTTAAAGTTGCCCAGGTTGGAAATCCCTACCCTAGAGCCCTTAAAGGCCAAAACATATGATGGGTTCCCACATGCAGACAGCTTCTTACTCCCTGGTCTAAGTTCTAAGGTGGGCAAACTCCTTTCTTTATTTATTCATTTAAATTTAAATGCCACCCGTCTCTCTTTCAAGAGTGAATTTCCCTCCATGAACACTTCTTTGCACAGGATGACCCAGAGGTGGTATTTAGCAGGTTCTGACCAGTTCTGGAGAACCAGTAGTGGAAATTTTGAGTAGTTCAGAGAACCGGCAAATACCACTTCTGACTGGCCCCGCCCCATCTATTCTCTGCCTCCCAAGTCCCAGGTGATTGACTGGGTCTTCTTTTGTTGCCCTGCACAGGAGAACAGAGCTGGAAAGCAGGTTTGTGGGGTGGGGAGAGAATGGAGATTTTGCAGTATCCTTCCCCTGCCACGCCCACAAAACTACACCCACAAAACCGGTAGTAATTTTTTTTTCAATCCGTGTCCTGTGCTACAGCATGGTCGATGAATAAGTGGTTCAGGACTTACTTCTAGGGCTGCCTTCTGTACAGTAATTTGGCTGTAGACTCGAGCACCTTCTGGGCACACCGATTTAAGTTCATCTTTGTTGAGGGAAAACAGTTGTGCACCAGTCAAAACTCCAAGGCTGTTCACGGTCCTGCATGAGTAGCAATAAGTGTGAGCAATAACCCTTTTACAGCTGAGAGAATAGATGCTAAGTAGTCAACAGAAGCAGACGAGGGAAGGGCCCTGTGATCTTTCAGGTGCTATTGTGCTATAATTCGTTATTCCATGGCTTCCCTAACCAAGCTAACTGGGAAGGACAAAAATTGGATTCGGACAGCATATAGACCTCATGTGAAACTCATCCCATATTTAGGAGGTTGCCAAAGGAGCGTGCATAAGTGCACTAATGTGCCTATTGTCCCTATTACATTTTTAGTTTTTTTCATTTTGTTCATTCAAATTTGTCATTTTTGTTTGATGAATAAATAACTAAATAAATGGAATATCAAACACCGGGGAAATCAGGAGATTCAGGCAGTTCAAATGAGTATAAAGATTTATTTCAAGCTCTCTATAAGAATCTGAATTACTAACAGTTAAAGGGAAATGAATGGGAGATAAAAAGGCACGCAGTGACTCATGACTGATGATGTGTTTGACCCCTTCCTCAGGCTCTCCCTGGTCATCTCCTACATGGCAATAACTTCCCAATCATGTTGTCAAACAATGCAATTACACATTCATGTAACTCAAAATAAAATTATTTTCACATTATATCTTCTCAGATCCAAAGTCATTTATCTAAGCATACATTGTCCAAACTGTAGTTAATTCAAAACAGCTGGTTACTCCTTTGGGCTTACACTGAGTTGAATCCTTTTGCCTGTAGCCAAACTTTAATGTCTTCCGGAGATGATTCGTAGTTGATATTGACGACGGGGGCACTGGAGCGTGGCACTTGGAACTTCTTTTGGGCAGCATTCCGACCAATGGTGAGACGGTGAATGAGTTCATCTTGTACTTCCTCCATCTGAGATTTCCTTCCTGGGAAGAGGACAAAGCAAGAGAACTGGAAGAGACTGGCCATTCAAGTCAATGGTTCATATTCAATACTCCATGACGGACAGGGTTAGATCAATCCAAAAGAAAAGAAACACCTACAGCAGTGGTTCTCAACCTGTGGTCCGTGGAGTCCTGTGGGAAGGGTGTGATGTTATCAACAGGGCATCCATGAAGGCTTGAAGACATGTTATGATTGAAATTTTGAGTTAAGTCTTGGGGGGTCTGCGGTGAAGAACAGGTTGAGAACTATTGACCTATAGTAGGGGTGTCAGACTTGATTTCATTGAGGGCCTCATCAGGGTTGCGCTGGACCTCGGGGGGGGGGGGTCAGGTTGAGCATGGCCAGCTCAACATCACTCGTGTTGGGGGTGTCTGTGGTGGCCCAAAGGCTCCGCCAGCAAAAATGGGCTCCCAAGCTCTATTTTTGGCTGCAACGGCCTCCTGCAACCCTCTGCCAGCAAAAACAGAGCTTGGCAGAGGGTTGCAGGAGGCCATCACAGTCAAAAATGGAGCTTGGGAGCCCATTTTCATTGGCAGAGGCAATGCAGGCTGGTCCTTTTTTGTTTCCAGGCCGGTCCTGTGAGCCATATCTAAGCACCCCAGTGGGCTGGATCTGGCCCCCGGGTCTTGAGTTTGACACCCCTGACCTACAGTATTTATCTGTACCTGAGTACCCATTGATCGGAATAAGCGCAAGGAAAGACAAACTGGTACGTGCCCCATTTTGCAAGCTCTGTCTAGGGATGAACATATGTGCCAAGCTTTATCATGCTTGGGGTTTTTGAATCTCAAGTCTTTCCTGTACTGTTTTCATATCTGTCTCTGTGGGTTTTTTAAAAAAAAAAAATCTGAAGAGATGTTAGCATGTGCAGGATCTTGGCACACATGCACTCTGAGTACTGCATGAGCGTTTCTTTTCAATCATCTTTCCTTGCTACATGATGTCTTTCTGCACACTCTCCTCTAATATGCCCCTCTTTGTATGTACCTTTCTCTACATATTGTGCATGTGCATTCAGTTGTAAACTATATATCAAACTGTACATCAGGTTGCCTGTACAATTGGGATCTAATTCATGCCTAAGTTTCAGAAATGAGAATTGGATATGTCTCCATTAAAACTGGAATCCATCAATTTTGTCCTCCTCTTCTCCGTGCCATGACCTGTAAAACTGGCCAAGTCTGCCTACTTTTATGATGCCACTCTGAATTTGGAATAAGAATAATTCTCATTTCCAAAGTATATCGCATTTTGAAGGCAGGGAGTAGGAGGATGACCACAAAGTTCTGGAGTCATATGCAAATATCGTGTGGGAATAACATGCAATGTTTTTTTTTTAAAAAAAATGTTTAAAACGTAATCTTTCTGCCTTCCGTTGGTGACAATTAATCACAATCATCATGTTTTCTCCCTGTTATTACAAGAATTAGGAATCTGGCTTTTAAATAAAGCAGACATCCTCTGAATGTCTTTTTTTTTTTTAAAAAAGCAACTTTTTTCCAGTTGTGGAGGGAGGGAGGGAGGAAGGAAGGGAAGAAGAAGGAGGGGGAGATGGAGGGAGGAAAGGAGGAAGGAAGAAGGGAAGGAAGAGGGAGGAAGGGATGGAGGGAAGGAGATTCCTTGCTTGAGAGGCAAGGAATTTGCCGCACTTCTGTCAGACCCCACTTCTCTATCATCAGTGGAACAACTTGCCTCCAGAAACTGTGGGTACTTCAAACACTGGAAATTTTTAAGAAGAGACTGGAGAACCATTTGTCTAAAATGTTTTAAGGTTTCCTGCTTGAGCCAGGGGGTTGTAAGTAGACCTCCAAGGTCCCTTCTTCCAACTCTGTTATTCTGAGAGAAATAAAGAATGAACCTGGAGAGAAACTCACGGTCAACAGGTGGCAGTTTCTGCCTCTGGCCATCTCGGCCACCATCGCTTGATGTGCTGCTCTGGCGGCTGATGGCCCCAGGGACCTTTGGCACCAGAATGGGGACAGGAGCAGGGACACAGGGAGGGAGAGGGACCGGAAGCGGCATCTGTGGAGGTGAAGGAGCAGCAGGCGTGGTGTCTGGTTGCTTTGGAGCAAACTCCGTCCTTTGTTTCTGTACAACAGAAGGGAAGATTCATTTACCAAAGTGGGGGGTGGAGGGAGTTAATTCAAAATCTTTTTTTGGGGGGGGGGGAAATCTGCATTTCTCCAAGCAGATGTTTGCTGTATTAACCATCCAAACCTACTCATCTCCAGAGAAACACAATAAGGCAACAAACGCTCATTTCTACAAATTTCAGGGAAAGGCAAAGAAATGAAACCATGAAGTCCAAGCTGCTCTGTTATTATCTCTTAAACAACCCCCCTTTTTTTAAAGAAAAAAAGAAAGAATAGGAACCCATTTACAAGGTTGTCCTTACAAACAAATCAGGCTATAACTCCAAGCACATAACAGTATCAAATTTCTTTGTCATTATTACAGAATAATTATAGCAATAGCGCTTAGACTTATATACCGCTTCATAGTGCTGCACAGCCCTCTCTAAGCGGTTTACAGAGTCAGCCCAACTATCTGGATCCTTCTATAAAGAAAGCAAAGAATGGATATGATGAAATGTAAAATGGTTGGGTGGGATAAAAAGGTGTGGAGAAGTAGAGTGAATAGTGTGGGGTCCTTGGTGGTCTCTTTTTTTGCAGACATTTAATTATCAGAAATAGATAAACTTTATCAGTACTACCGGTAGAAGGAATGGGGTTTGCCATCTATTTATATAGAATGGTTTGCCCTGTCAATGTTGGTGGGGGCTGTTTTGATGGTTCTTTTGACAACCAAGCTCTTGTTTACCAAGACGCCAGTTCCTTGACTGGGGTATTTTTTTTTTTACTGCTTGGCATTTACTGGTTGTTGATCGCTAGCCAGCAGGTGTTGTGTCTCTTAGCTTTTTGATTCTCTCTTTTGAATGGTATGTAGACGTTGTTTATCTCTATGTGTCTGTAGATGGCTCATTTGGGGGAATGCCAGGCTTCCAGGAATTCTCTAATAATTTTGGACTTAGCTTTGCTTGGTCTAGGATGCTCAGAGATAAAGACTATCTAAGCCCCACTCCTTTCCAGCATTGATGTTTGGGTAATGAAACATCTGCAAGAAAATAACCTAGTGCAGAGAACACTAAGGACCCCACATCCCTGAGCTACAAATATTTTCTTCTATTGATGGAGTGAAGAGTGTTGATGGAATAGGACAGCTCGCCACAGCCAACTCACTGCAGTACAATTTGAACAATTCTATTTAATTATTTAAAATAAATAAAACATTATTTTAATTTTTGCAGTTCATATTTCATTCTGTTCCTCTTTTTGCATCCTTTGTTTAAGGATTTTATTCCACCACTAGCTCAATACCCATGCTTCGCTATGAAATTATGTGATCAGGCTTAGTTTTTTGGGAGGAAAATAAGGGGAAAAAATTGGCTTTCCTACCAGCATCCATTGGTATTTGTCTGGCTAGCATCCTGTCAGTGTATGAGAGAGTTGAGAACTGTTTGGAAAATGAAACAATATTTGCTGTGTGAGCAAGGAGACAGCAAAGAGCCTGGGCGTGGCTTAGCTCAACTGTTCTGTACTAAAGCTGGCTGCTGCTGTGAGAGTAAAACTGAAACTGAACTTCTCCTCCTCTGCTTGTGTTTTGCATTTGGAACAGATTTCTTTTCGGGTGGGGTGGGGGACTAGACCTCCTTAGGATCAGTGTGTGTTAATAATAATATAGAAAATAATAATATAGGAAAAGGTCATTTTGAAAAATCCTTTCTTAGTGAGCACCTAGAAGCCAAGAGGAACATATGTGCCAAATTTCAAGTTTGTAGGCTTTACAGTTCTGGAGATTTTGTGATGATGCGTGAGTGGTATTTCACTTTTATATGTACAGATTTCTTTGATATTAGTGTAACTCTTGTCCTGCACCAAATTGACTTGGCTAGTTGTCCTGAAGCAAGTTGGCCATGGTGAGTTGGCCACAGCAAATTGTCATAGACCATAGAGTTGGGGTAAACTAGTTTTAGCTGTGATTCATTTTCTTTTACTCATGTCATGAATGGATTGTTTTTGGGTTATGACTTCATACTTCTTTCATGTGTTCTGCCTACCAGTGCTTCCCCTGAAATGTAAGAATAGGATAGGTAAGATTGTAAGTTATAAGAAGCTGATGTAGGAGGAGACAGGAAAAAAAAGATATCAAGAACTCCAGCACACTTAATTATCAATCTTCCCCAAGTCATTTAAAAATGTTATCATTTCAAGCAATGTGAATTACCTCAGAGAGTTCTCCTAGTAACTGCTATGAGGGAAACAAAGTCAATCAATGCAAATTAGTCTTAACGTTAGAAAAGTTCCACAAAAAAACCACCTTAGAACTGCCATCATAATTCAAACAACATTTGGCATTTTAAGTGATATTCACTAGCTTATTCATTAGATCATGATGATTGCTCAATAATTTTTAAATAGCAGTATCTTTATAATTACCAGTGATTATCATGTGCCAAGAAATAAAATGAAACTGATATTGCCTGTATCACATAAGGCTAAAACACAAACATAGAATTAAATGTTTTATGGTATACTGAACTAAAACAGAATACAACACTATACGTTGTATTTCCCTACCACATCCTGAAGTAATAAAACACCCTTTTCCCAGCCAAGAAATATTATGAGATGCTTGCAAAGACTGTAAGTAGGGCCACTGAAAATCAAAACATTTTCAAAACAGAACTGTTGATTCTTAAAAGGGAATTCAAGCAGCCCGTGTGCAATTAGGAAAGACACATACTCTTCTTCTTTATCCAAGAAAAGAATTAGATGAATGCTTAAGTTGGGAACATGATGGATATTCACTACCTGGATCAGGGATACCCAGTCAGAAGAACCTAGTAGCACTCTTTCCTTCTGGCATATTTTTAGCAAAAGGCACCAACACTTGTAAATCACAAATCGCTTGCTTGGAAGCATGAACTGGCGGTGCAGAGACAAGACCTCAAATTCATTCTCTTGTGCCACTTATTGCCTCTTGTAATCTGCCAAGGGGATTAAAATCCTTCCATTTCCCACCATCCAGTCAGAGCTGAAGAAGCTTCTTGGATGAGAAGTGAAACATCTTCAAAGAAAAACCAGAAAAGTCCAGTTGCCATTTGAAAAAAGCACTTTTGGGACAACTATGACCTGGATGACTGAGAATCTCCATAGGCATGTCTTGATCAGTGTTCCTCAACCTTCACAGTTTTAAGATAGGTGGGCTTCATCTCCCAGAATTCCCCACTTAGCCAACTCTAAGAATTCTGGGAGTCTGTCTGTCCATCCGTCCATCTGTCCATCATCTGTTTGTCTATCTAATCTATCTATCCATCTATCCATCCATCCATCCTTCCTTCCAACAATCTATCATCTATCTATAGAACTTAGAATCATAGGGCTGGAAGAGACCTATTCCAAGCCCCGGCTGCAGGCAGGAGATCTTATACCATCCCGGTCAAATGGTTGCCAACGATGGAGCACTCTCTCTCACTGTGATGGACAAGGAATACTCAATCGAGTGTTCCATTCAGTGATGGATAACCTACCTATCTATTGTACTGTACTTATATAAGCTACCCATCTCACCATCAAATGCCTTTGAGTGGTGTACAATAAAGTTAAAGAAATATAATAAATAATATCAATTTCTATTAAAAACATCATTAAAAGTACAAAACTAAAGCAGAATTTAAAAAAAAAAAGATTGGGACAAAGAGCAGGTGTTAATTACATGGAAGCCATCTCAATATTTCACTAACTGTTTGGGGTCTCCAGACCTACTGACACAACTACCTCATTGGCAACGACTTTGTAACTACTGTGGCCAATGGAAATAAGCCAGGATATTCTTTCATGCTAACACATTTCCCAGGCAGTTGAGAAAGAGGAAATGAAGAGGGCAGTTGGCAGTTCATGGGACTGGGGATGAAGTGTCCTGGCAGGAGATGTGGGCAAAATGTGTGAAAGAAAAGACTGTGATTCCCCCAAGAGAGATTTATTGCACAGTCCCAAAGAACATTAGGAGAATGTAGTGTCTTAGAGAAAAGAGACTCAACTTGGCATTCACTGTTTGCCTGGAAGCACTCATGGCCAAGGGTACTCTGGAGAGGACGGAACAAGTGCAAATCTCAATTGTAGTTTAAGGAAGCCAGCATTTAAAGGTTCTGAGGTAGTTTGTTGAGGTATACTCTGAGGGCAGTCTATAGCTTGTATCATTTTAATGAGTCCTCTTCTCATCTGTTTCTTCTATTCTGATTCCACATTTATTTGTCATTTAGGGAAAAAGCCTAGACAAAACCTGCACTTAATTTTGTATTTTAATTTTCATTCTATTCATAGAAATAGTTGTTCTCTCTGAGAATACGCAACTGTAAATATAATTTAAGCTGAGAAGTGAAAAATCCAAATGGTGTCATTGAATATGTCTGATCGATACAGTTTCTCCGGGAAATGCAAATTTGGGTCAATGTCTCGATTTCTCAACATCTCCTGGTGAAAATGGGCAAGACCCAGAAAAGGGAAAAGAGAAGTGAAAAGGGAAAAGAGAAGTGGCCTTTCAGGAGCGAATTATTCATTTGTGAATGATTTGTCCCCAGAACTGCACTTGTAGGCCTTGGATGTGGTCACAGGTAGAACCAAAATGGCAGCCAGAGCTCTGGAATTTAGAAGCCCTGACCTTTCAATCTACAGACATTAAGCTTTGATTGCAGAGTCAAGGCTGTGGTCGTGACTTAAGTTTTGATTCCTTCTGCAGGCACTCTGGGATGTGGTTTCCCTAAGTCCACTGCACAGTCGTCACTGAATTGCAATTTTTATTAAAATGAAAGACAAACTCATAGCTTAAGAAGCCATAGTTTTAAGTCTTGTTAAGATTAAATCATGTCAATTATAGCTTTTCCCTATATGTTTAGTACTACATGACTTACTACTTACTATGTTTAGTACTGCATGACCTCAAGCATGCTTTTTAAATGCCAAGGGTGGCCTTTAGTTTGTGTATCCCCAGCCTATAAATTTCTAGAAACATTAGGGAGCAACAACTGACCAAATTGGTATACAGGTAGTCCTCGACGTATGACTGGTTGCTTAGCAACTACTCAAAGTTATGACCTATGACCTATGTTGCACCTAGCTGTGACCAGATTTGCATATCGAAGAACAGAGTTGAAAGGGACCTTGGAGGTCTTCTAGTCCAGGAAACCTACACCACTTCAGACAAATGGTTATCTAATCTCTTCTTAAAAAACTCCATTGTTGGAGCATTCACAACCTCTGGAGGCAAGTTGTTCCACTGATTAATTCTTCAGTCAGGAAATTTCTCCTTGGTTCTAGGTTGCTTCTCCCTTTGATTACTATCCATCCATTGCTTCTTGTCCTGCCTTCAGGTGCTTTGGAGAATAGCTTGACTCTCTCTTCTCTATGGCAACCTCTGAGATATTGGAACACTGCTATCATGCCTCCCCTAGTCCTTCTTTCCATCAGACTAGACATACCCAGTTCCAGCAACCATTCTTTATATGTTTTAGCCTCCAGTCCCCTAACCATCTTTGTTGAAGTTGCAACGGTCAGTTTTCCCCCATGGTCATGTTACTGGACTTTGTCTATTCGGCAGCACAGCTGCATTTATGACTGTTTGCAGTACCCCATGGTCTTGTCATTGCATTTTATTATGGTTTTGCCAAAAACCAACACAAACTTCCAACACACCCACCAAGAATCATTGGTTTCCTTAACAACCACAACGACCCCTTTACCACTGCAGCAAAAAACGATCATAAACACGAACAAATAAGGAAACAAAAACTATGAGGAGTAAGTGCAGATACCATCCACTTTGTGTGCAGAAAACCCCTAAATGTCCAGGTGATGAATTAAGCAAAGAGAGATTCCCTGTCACATCCAGTTTGCTGAAAAAATAAAAAACTGAAGCTCAGAAAATTCCACGTGTTTCTCCTCACAGGAAGAAAAACAGCTGAGGGAAAGAGATGTCTCTTTGGGAGACATGTGCCATCTTGACAAAGCAGAATCTGAGGAAAAACAGCCGCCTACAACAGGCAGACACCATTAGTGTTACTTCCTGAAAGATGTGACTATCAGAAGCAGCCAACGCAGTACCTATTTCTCTACTCTGGCATGCTTAGAGAACAGTACATAGTACAACTGCAGCAAAAAAAAGAAAAAAAGAAAAAAGATAATAAACAAGACCAAGTCATTTTACCATCAACCATTGTGACTTACAACATTAATGGGCAGACTCCATTAATGGTCCTAGTTTGAGGACTACTTATATTGCTTTAGAAATAAGAGACTGAGCCAATTTTCAAAGTAAGTTGTTGCAGTTCGAAGTAAGCTGTTGAAGACACTTCTTGGGAAGGGCTGAAGCTGCATAAATACAACCAGATCCAAAAGTAGGAAACTTTGACGCCCAAACTCACATTATGGCCTTTCTAGCGCATTTCTTCATCCCGCTCAGGCAGGGAAGGAACTGGTGCCTTTTACCAAAGGTCGGAAGTGATCCTTTGCAGCTAGTACAGTTAGTCCTTGGCTTATAACACTTCATTTAGTGAGGGTTCAAAATTACAGCCGCATTGAAAATAGTGACTGGTGGCCATTTTTCACACTTCTGGCCACTGTAGCATCCCAATGGTCATGCGATCAAAATTCAGCTGGTTTATACTTATGATGACTGCACTGTTCCAGGTCATGTGATCATCTTTTGCGACCTTCTGATAAGCAAATATCATGTTTCTCATATAATAAGGCCAGGTCTTATTTTTTTTTTTGAGCCCTGAAAAAATGGCTAGGCCGTCTTTTCGGGGGTGACTTAATTCCCTCCTCCCCTTTGCATCCATGGGTGGCGATGGATTGGATATTGACCTCGGCATTGATGGGGCACTTCGTATTGGGAGACCTTCCGCCACTGTTGCTTTCCCTTCTCCCTGTGATGCCGTGCCATGCGCGGCCAGCCAAGGCTACTCCCTGCAACCAGAGCCCAGTGGAGACACTCGGATTCGGGGGCTCCTGTCGCCGCCTTCCCAGGCATCGTTCGAAGGCAAAGCCCATTCTTTTAGAAATGACGCCCTACTATGTACGACAAAGCCTCCCCTGCCCAAGAGGGCAATCCAACCCCATGTGGGAAGTGCCCCACCAACGCTGAGGTCAACGCAGGTAGCACCGTATCCGGGTGTGCAACAAAAGTACTTCCTAACGGCCATTCCCCCCCCATTTTGCATGTTTTAATATAGGCCTTAATTTGGGGGGAGGGGCTTAATTTCATTTCATGCCTATAAAACATGCTGGGACTTCCTATTGGGGGAGGGCGTATTGTTGGAGAAACACAGTAGCAACAGCAGTTAGATTTATACACCGCTTCACAGTGCTTTACCGCCCTCTCTAAGAAGTTTACAAAGTCAGCATATTGTTCCCAACAACAATCTGGGCCCTTGTTTTACTGACCTTGGGAGGATGGAAGGCGGAGTCAACCTCAAGCCGGTGAGAATCGAACTGCTGAACTGCAGGCAGCTGGCAGTCAGCAGAAATAGAATGCAGTACTGCATTTTAACTACTGCACAACCATGGCTCATATAAAATCAATGGGGAATCCAGATTCACTTAACAACCATGTTACTAACTGAACAACTGCACTGATTAACTTAACAGTGTCTAGAAAGGGGAAAAACTCACACAACAAATTTCTCACTTAGCAACATAAATTTTGGGCTCAATTGTGGTTGTAACTTGAGGACTGCCTGTATTTGAAACTGGGTTGCAGGCTACCTGAAATCTAGCATTGAAGCACATTAGCAGAAGCCTCTTGGTTTAAACCTTTGGTTGCTCAGGAAGGAAAAGACTGTCTAAAAATAGCTAAATCCTCCTTTCACTGGTTCAGGATCCCGTCAGTCACGGCTCCTGGTAAAACATTAGATTTCAGAGATCTATATTGATGAAAGTCTGCTTGTAAATGATACAAAAGGTCCGGAACCAGCCACAATAGCTCTCTCTTTTTGTCTAGCTCACATTAATTACCCAGCCATGCAGCCTCTTCATTCATTAGAATCCTTTGTCATGGCTCGGTCAATAGGGAATGCCAATCTTACATGGCTTAAAGAAGAACATTATCCTCCCCCATTTGCTTCCAATCTCCAATGACCCGTCAATGGAAAAGATGTAGAGCAAAGGGGGGAAAATGGGGAGCGTTTCATTGTAACTTTGGCACCTGCTCCTTGTTTCTGGCTTCAGGGGGAAAGCAAGTAGAAAGGAACTCAGTTCTTGCTGCTTCCCTGGCAGAATCCAGCTAACGGCGTTGACTGTGGAGAAGGCAGATTGTGACGGAATGGGAGGAAGTGTGTGCATCTGTGAAATTCTTCACTTTCTGAGGAATACTCTGTGGTAGATAAGGGAGATCCCAGATGACTTCCCAGCCAGTTTTTGGCCAGAAGCAAATTTCTTTTAGTATTTCAGAGAAGGACCCAATGCTTGACCCTAATTGTTAAGATCAACCTCGAGAACAGCGGCCCCACAACGTTTTGGGCACCAGGGGCCAGTTCCGTGGGGAAAGGTTTTCTCATAGACCGGAGGGGATGCAGTTTTGCATGCTCCGTGCATCCCGTGGATGGGGCTTTGCTTTTTTACTTGGCCTCTGGCTGGCCTGGTGTGGGCCGGTACCAGTCCATGTGTGTCAACTCATAAAATATTTCTATGGTCTTTTAGAGTTGCCAACAAAAAGGGAGGGGGGAACAGTGTGATAGCTTGCAAACTGAAACTGCATTCCATAAATGTTTTCAACGATAGTAACTAGGTAACCGAAGTTTATGCCGTGCAAAATTCTAACTGGAGAGCATGATTGATGACTCTTGCCTATGGATGTGTCCCATTGGAGAATATGAGTTATGATACATCCAGGGGATGGGGGAAATGATGTGTCTCAGAGTTGGTTACACCCAGGCAATGCTGCACCTTTTAACTCCCAATAAATCCTTTTGAAGCTTTGGAAGTTTGGCTCGAGACTCATGATTTAAATGGGGTTAAGTGCCGGAATCCTGACACTATGGATTTGGGATCCCTGCTGTAGAACGTGCCTTCCTAAAACAATAGGTATTTCAGGTTATTTGTCAAATAGTTTAAGATCAATGCAACGATGTTAGCAAGTTTTAACTTTGAATTTATATTTTTTGCAAATGACAATAAAAATACCGGGGTGGGGTGGGGCGATGAATCAGTGGTTTAAAGACACTGTCAGCCTAGGTTTGAGACCTGAGTGCTGCATGACAGGGTGAGTTCCAGTTCTTGTCCTAGTTCCTGCCCACCTAGCAATTCAAAAGCATGCAAATGCGAGTAGATAAATAGGTACCACTTTGGTGGGAAAGTAGTAGCATTCCCTGCACTTCAGACATGTGAGCAAGGAAATGTCTTCGGACAATTCTTGGCTACAAAACAGAGATGAGCACATACCCCCAGAGTTGGACATGGCTGGACAGGGGAATGCTTTACTATTACTTTTATAAAAATGCTAGTCCACAGTATTTCTCGGGAATGAGTCAAAGATGTAAACCAGCAAGATTTAGGATGGCATTGCTTTTCACAGTACGGTTTTGAGTCTTTCCAGTGCGAATGTCCCATGCAACTTCGAATTCATAATTATGGCAATGCTAAGGCAAGAAAGAGAGCCCCAAAATATGACAAATGACAAACGAAAGGAGAAAGCATTCAAGTTAAACAGTTCAACACTGGAGAAGATCCGACAGTCTTCCAACTATGTGCCTCATTTCACACATCAAATCAGGCATGCAGAACAAGGAAAGTACAAGCTGGCTCTCAGCTGTAGACAATGAATTTGTGACTTTCTTTAATTTATGGATCACAGCATAAGGATTGCTGACCTGTTTTTTTTTTTTTTTTATCACTCCTGCATAAATCTTCTGAATGTACTTTTCTAATTTTCTCTTTTTTTTAAATAGATAGTTAGCACTGCCTGGAAATATCGAGGAGGGAGCCAAAATATTGGGTTTTATATCCACTGTATAATGCTGCAGCCTGTAACAATGCACTTTATATTTTTCAGGAAGCATAGCCACTTTTTCACTTAGCCTTATTAGGTTTAGAACAGTGGTCACCAAACAGTGGGCCGGAGATCACTGCTGGTCCACGAGAAAATTTGGGTGGTCCACAGAAAAATGTCCCCCCCCCCAAAGCAATTAATCCAGGCTGAGCGGGAACACAAGGCTTGCGTCACTTGCATTGCGAACAACACAAGGTAGTGAGGGGAGGGAGGAAAGGGCGGAGGGGGGTAACTTGCCCACTCACCCCATGCGCCTGGCCTGGCCACCGGGCTGCTTCTCTCCACTTCTTTCTTTTGTTTTTGGCTGCACGCAGGGAAAGCACCAAAAATCTTTCTTTCTCTACCCCAAACTCCGGCAGAAATGAGTCTTTCGGACCTTGCAAGTCATCCTGCTCCAACAGGCTGCGCTGGTGCAACAAGTCTCACAAAGACTTATTTCTGGCAGAGTTTGGGGGAAGAGAAAGAAAGACTTCTGTTGCTTCTGCTGCTTTCCTTGCATGAAGCCAAAAGTCTCTCCCTCTCTCAAATAAAGGACGATTGGTCAGTAGGAAGACGGAGTGGGGCATTTTCCTGCAGACTTTTTTTGGGGGATTTTCCCAGGGTCTCTGGTCCACGGGATTTAAAATGATGAGTTTGGTGATCCCTGAGGTCCAAAAGGTTGGCAACCCCTGATTTAGAAAGTTTATTCTCACCCACACAAAATCACCATGCCTGGGATCCTTTATTATAACCAGTCAACAGGCTGCAGCTATCACTGTATTCCATGAACTGGGTTTAAAAATAGTAGCAGACCACAATTGACCCCAACATTTCTGTTGCCCAGCAAGACAGTTATTAAATGAATTTTGCCACATTTTACGACCTTTCCTGCCACAGATGTTAAGTGAATCACTGCAGTTGTTAAGAGAGTAACTGGATTGTTGAGTGAATCTGGCTCCCGCATGGAGTTGGCTTTTCAGTAGGTCGCAAACAGTGATTACATGACCCTGGGACACTGCAACCGTCATAAATATGAGCCAGTGACGTATCAAAATAATAAAGGTGGGAAATAAATAAAACAAATAAATAAATGTTTACCCCTTTTAAGGGAAAGTTGTTGATTAGGGGTTTATGTTATAGCTCCAACACATCTTGGAAGAAATGAATTATCTGGATTCATTTCAACTGGGCTTCGGACTGGGGTTTAGTATGAAGACAGTAATAATAACACTTTTTGATGACCTTTCATCAAAAGAACACCCATATCAGCCCCGCTATGTGGACTGTTGGAAGTTAAAACCCACCCCTCTCCGAGAGAAATGAAATATTTTAGGATATATTAAAAAATGCAGAATATTTCCCCTAAAAGAGAAACTCAGAGAGGCAGAAACTCAGCCCCACCCCCCACCTTTGCTCATTGGCCATTAAGGCCTGGGCCAGTCTACTCTACATAACAAAGATTTACCTCCTTCAGGAACAGCCATAATAGGAATTGCCCAAAGCCCTTTCATTACATCATCACCCAGCAAGAGTCAGCCAAGCCTGGGACTCAAAAGACAACCTACAAAGTTGCCACTGCATGGCTCCATGGGAGTCTGACAACCAACCAGCACACAAGCTCAAATTCAAAGCCCAATAGAAGACATAAAACCCAGAGACTCTCAGCATCTCTTCCCTTTTTCTTTGTCCAAGAGCTCCAAGGCATGTGATCCTGTTCATGGATAAACCTTCTTTCAAAGCAACTTCCATGATTCCAGTGTCTTTTTCCCCACTTGGAACTGTACCCAGATGGATATTTTCTTCCAACAGGACCAAATTGGGAAATCAATCTCCCATAGGAAGAATATATCTATATCTATATCTATATCTATATCTATATCTATATCTATATCTATATCTATATCTATATCTATATCTTATATCAATATCTATCTATCTATCTATCTATCTATCTATCTATCTATCTATCTATCTATTTATCTATCTCAGCCACCCGCTCAGGATATCACATCACAGAACTCAGGAGGTTATACCACAAAACCTCAGGATGTTGCAACACAGCCAACGAGCCAGGAGATTACAGCACAAGACCCAGGATATCAAAACAATAGAACTCAGAAGGTCATCACACAGCCCATTACCATGTTGTTACAACACAGGAAGCTGATAAGACACACAGCCAATATCTCAGCCAAACATGTTCTTACGAAAAAGCCAGCCAATCTGCAAACATCAACTCCATCAACCAATCAAGAAATGACAACACAGCCAACCGCCCCACCAGTATATATAGGGAGACGGCAACTCCAATCATGCTTTGCTCGCACAAGCACGAAGCCGAAAACACCAGCCTGAAGATGGCGTGTAGGACTTCATCAAAACGTTACCAAGATACTCTCAATCTTACATGGAAAATGACCCGAACACACTAAGACCTACATACCTGTACCTGTGAAAATCCACTAAGACATGAATGAAAGTCAAATGGCAATGAAGAAACATAAACTAACAGGTAGAATGTAAGATATCAAGAAAATATTAAGGAAACAAATATATATATATGGGAAATGAGTCCAGATACCACCATGGTATCCACTGTCACCCAGTCCATTGAACAAAAAAGAAACTGAAGCTAAGAAAACTCCACATGTTTCTCCTCACAGGAAGAAAAACAGCTGAGGGAAAGAGATGTCTCTTTGGGAGACATGTGCCATCTTGACAAAGCAGAATCTGAGAAAAAACAGCCGCCTACAACAGGCAGACACCATTAGTGTTACTTCCTGAAAGATGTGACTATCAGAAGCAGCCAACGCAGTATCTATTTTTCTACTCTGGCATGCTTAGAGAACAGAAGTATATATTCCCATAGTACAACTTTCTAAATTTTCTCTATTGGCACTTCCCTGGTTGCTGTAGCTGTGGCTTTTCTTTGTGTCCACAATGTCCAAGAAGACTGTTTCTTCAAAGCTACAGGGACGCTGATTATAAGGCTGCTAAGAATTGGATGGAATTCTTAGTATTCTTATAATTACCCGGAAAGAGGACAAACCTTTCCAAAGTTTTAAGACTCCACCCAAACAAGAACTATGTACTTAAGATACATCTATCCTATGTAGAGGTAGTCCTTGAAATACAACTGTAATCGAGCCCAGAATTATAGTCCTAAATTGCAGTGTTCATTAAGCAGGACCACATTTGACTTTATGATCTTTTTTTGTTATGGTTAAATAATCTCTGCAGTCATTAAGCAAACTCATTTTCACCAACAGAGGTTTTTTTTGTCATAAATCAAAAGTAAATGGCAGAAACTGGGGAAAAATCCTGAAAATTGCAGTCCTGTGACTGTGGGATGCTGTGAGACGTTACCAAGCACCCACATGACTGCAGGGTGGATGTTGTGTGCCATTGTCAGAATTTTGAAAGTGAATCATAAATAGATCCGGAGAGGTCTGCTGCAACTCTGAATGTTCGCTAAGCCACTGTCATTAAGAGAGGACTACATATAAATAATCCTCTCACGTCAAGAAGGATCTGGATGAAGGAAATTCCTGGGCTCTGTGAACAAGAGAATTTAATTTGCTTTCAGGAATAAAAGAAAGGTCATGTCTAAGCACAACCTGAACATGGTAGAAAACACATAATTTGGAAACTGAAGAATTCCCCACAGTCCTAATATCTGTTTGGTGGATTTTATAGCTATTAGAAAAATATTCTGTTAAGAGGGTCATGGAGGTGTAGTGAAATAAGAGACACATCGTTCGAGTAACCTTTAGCAAGGGGAAATTTACTGGGTAAACTGGTGCCAGTCAGCCAAGCCTATCCCATAGAATTCTTTGAAATAAAACTTGGGTAGGTGGAGAGGAGAACAATAGGTCTAAAATAACGTAATGGGCTTCTATGACTGATAGTTGTCTTTCAGGTAATAGTGCAATTCTTGAATCATTAGATAGACAGGGTCTTCTCTTTATTTAGATCCTGCAGAGGAAGACTTCCTTCCTTCCTCCCTCCCTCCCTCCCTTTCTTCCTTCCTTCCTCCCTTCTTTTTGTATCTTTTTCCTTCCTTCACTCTCTATGTCCTGCCTGCCTGCCTGCTGCCTGAATGAATGTTCCATGCAGCAAATCAGTTTCTCCAAACAATTGATTTATTTATTTAAAAGACTTACATGGTCATCTGTCTTCAAACAACAACCCCCCTCCCCCCCCCCAATTCTGGGTGGCTCACAACAGCAATAAAACAAATAAGCATTAAAAAGCATTTTTTTAAAAAAGCCCAACACCTCAACCATCCTCCTCCTTTGCACAGATGTTATTTTAAAAGGCTAAATCAAGGCCTCACCAAATAAGCTCAGGTGTTCCAGGTTGGTTTTGCTAATTGATCTGAACATTTAAAATGGACTGATCTTTCAGCTGACTCAAAAGTTGGAATTGTTGAATACAACCCCACTTTCTATTTGAATAGTGATGACTTACTTGTGGTTCAGAGTACTAATAAAATCAAGCCACTTCATTTCAGCATACCAAACAATAAAAAAGGGTCATAATATGCATATACCAATGGTACTCAAAGGCTGCATATTATTACAAAATTTTGATTCTACATTTTCCTGTAGAGAATTCCACACCAATAGAAAAGCCAGCAATTCACACCCATGCAAAGTGCAATGGAAGTAACTTTACACCTCCAAAAGAAATTTGAGGAAATTGAATCGGGATAGTTTGGATGAAAAGAAAGCCCCCTACCTTAAATAATTCAAATTCCTTCTTTGACATCAATAACTATCAAGACATGACAAGCATTTAAATAAAAAAAGGCATAAGCTCAATTAGAACCCAAAGCGTGGCAACCAAACTACAAATGTCAGCAATAAAAAAGGAAATATCAAAAGAACAGAGTTCATGTTGTCAGAGAAACAATGCTGGAATTATTAATAATTAAATCAATTTATTTTGTATGCTGTAAGATGTCTTTTAATAGAAGAGCTGCTTATGCTCTTGGGGGCTCAGCCGCTTGACTTTTCTGATGTTCCTCTTTCTCATCATTCTGCTGTTACCTGATTGAACCGAAAAGGTATTCAACAAGCTTCTTAGGAAACCTAGAAACATTTTGCAGGGAGAACTGAAGCTCAGTCTGGACGAAGGCAATGCATCAGTTTCATAAATAAACAAGTTACATTAATAAAAAAAAAGATGCCTCTGAAAAATGGGCAAAAGCTTAATGCAGGCATGGAGAACGTGTGGTTCTTGTGTTAGGTAAGGTTCCCGTCAGCTAAAATCAGCTGAGCTAGTGGTAATAGCAGTAGCTGTGGTCCAACTTTTGCAGAACTAGAAGTTCTACAAACCTCTTTTAGAGCTTCCGTATTGGGCTCTCCCTCCTTCACTTCCACCAAAGTGTCCATCTGACAATTTTTACCTTCTTTGTACTTTTACCATACAGAAATCAAATGCAAGACCACCAGGCTATCTGGAGTCCCAATTTCCTAGTCTACCCTTCTACAGGGCTTCCTATCTAGATTCTCTTAGGTACCTCATATGCCAAGGGTATTAAACTCAATTTCATTGACGGCAGTATCAGGATTGTATTTAACTGGGGTGTGTGTGTGTGGTCAGAGTGGGTGAGGTCAGCTTGACATCACTCATGTTGCAGGCACCTGTGGAGGTCAAGTGCTAAGGCAGGCTTCCCTTAGACCATCCCTCACACTCATTATAATCTCCCTCCCTCCCTCCCTCCCTCCCTTCCTCTTTTACCTTCCCTCTTCATTCTCCTTTCTTCTTCCTTCCCCTCTTTCCTTCTTTTTCCTTCCTTGCTCTTCCCCTCTTTCCTTTTCTTTCTTTGTCTTTGTCTTTCCCTTTCTCCTTTCCTGTCCCCTTCTTGAATGCTCAAATGCAAAAGAGGAAATATTTCTCCTTTTGTTTTGTTTTCAGTTTGTTTTGTTAGCCCTCTGCCAGGGAAAACAGAGCTTGGGCCCCCCACGAGTTCCATTTCCACTGGCAGAGGCACTGCAGGCCGGTCCTTTGCTGTTTCTAGGGCAGCCCCGTGGGCCACATCTTAACTTTGACACCCCTTGTCATAGGCTATTCAATCTCTGAAGACAAAGGTCCTGCCAATGTGCTCCTGATAATTGTTTAAAAGAACTGGAGATACCTGTATAGTCTGCGTATATGCTGGCTCTGTACAGACACCTTCTGGAGTTCTGAGAGGCTCCAAGATGTTATTTGGCACAAATCCAGTCAATCCGTTTGAATTCTGGACTTTCCACCATTGCTTTCTGTCATCAAGAATCTGGAAAATCAAACAAACAAATCTTGTCACAAGGAACCGGTCTGACTTCATATAGACCTATCTAAATAATAGGTCACTGAAACTAAATAGTCCCCTAAACTAAAAGGGATTCTGATCAGAGGTGGTATTCAGCAGGTTTTGACAAGTTCTGGAGTACCAGTAGTGGAAATTTTGAGTAGTTCGGAGAGCTGGCAAATACAACCTCTGACTGGCCCTGCCCCCATCTATTCTCTGCCTCCCGAGTCCCAGCTGATTGGCTGGGTCTTCTTTTGTTGCCCTGCACAGGAGAATGGAGCTGGAAAGCAGGTTAGTGGAGTGGGGAGGGAATGCGGATTTTGCAGTAACCTTCCCCCAGGATTGGGGATAGAATGGAAACTTTGCAGTATCCTGCAAGTCACACCCACAGAACCGGCAGTAAAAATTTTTTTGAATCCCACCACTGATTCTGATATAGATGTTTTACTTCCAGAGTGACTATGACCTGAGTAGTATAAGAGCCTCAGGGAAGGAAGTCCCAACTCCAAAGGAAAGAGAAGTGTTCCTGTCAGAAGAATCCATTCTTTCATGGATATGTTGGCTTCCTTTTGCACAAATAATATACTTTCAGGGACAAAAATTTCTCATTAATAGTTAGAAGCAAATAGAGATGGATAATTTTGCTATTCGGTGAATGGCCCTCCAGACATCAAAGTTACAGATTTCACACGTGACTTGAATTCACCCAATTTTCTGAGTGATAACATGCGTTGCTCAGCTGCTGGAGTCACCATGATTATTCAACGTAATTTATGGCTTCGTCTAGAGTAGCTCATCCAAAGCACAACAGCAGAGAAATAGGTCTTTTGATAGCTCTTGACTTACACCCATTTATTTAGTGACCATTCAAAATTACAATGGATTGAAAAAAGGGACTTGTGACCGTTTTTCACACTTACGACCACTGCAGCATCTCCATGGTCACGTGATCAAATTTCAAACACTTGGCAACTGATTCATATTTATGATGGTTGCAGTGTCCCGGGGATCATGTGATCTATCTTTTGCGACTTTCTGATCAGCAAAGTCAACAGGAAAACCAGATTTGCACAACAACTCTGCTACTGATTTAACAAGTGTAGTGATTCATTTAACAATAATAGCAAGAAAGGTCGTAAAACCTGAACAACTGTTACACTTAGCAACAGAAATTTTAGGTTCAATTGTTGTCATAAGTCGAGGACTACGTGTGTGTGTGTGTGTATGTGTGTGTGTGTGTGTGTGGAAAGCAGCACTGTTACCTCTAAAATGTCATCCTTCAGAACAGAAAGTTCGCTCTGGTTTCTTCCCACAAAGTCATACTTTGTTTTGGCGTATTTCTTGATTGGGGCTTTATGCGCTTCATAATTTCTACAAAAATAAATAAAGCCAAAATGTTATCCAGATCTCCTGTTGGATTAGCATAGCCAAAAAGAGAAGAAAAGCCAGCTCTGCCTGTCATTGGCTATAATTAGCTCAGGATTTACTACCAGGCAAAAACTATTAGAGATCCATCATCATAGCGGATGGCTGCCCTGGCCAGCCAGCCCTGTTCCCCATGGAGGCAGTTGCAAATATCAATTGGCTTGCTCAAATCTTTCATGACATGCTTGATTTATTTATTCGATTTCTGTAGCTGCCCATCTCATGTACATTACTTTAGGCCACTATCATAAATATATAAATGCTTCTGCCCAGCACTGAGTACAATATTAGTAGGCTTCAACTTGGTGTGGGGCGATTATATCACAGAATCTGTGGGAAACTGTATGGCATCCATTTGGAGTATTTAAGGGAGCTTAAAGAAATTGCCTGTCAAGGATTTACAGATGTATCCCATTATCTAGAAGAGAAGCATACTCTTGCCACAATTTCGATCTCTTCATTTTGAAAGCCATAAACCTGATCTTCTAATTTAAAAGATTAAGTGAAAGGAGGTTGTGATTACTTGGTGATAATTTGCCATTGATTGCAGAGATGTGTTCTGCGGAGAGCAGGGTGTTAAAATTTGCAAAATGGTGGCTGTGGCGTCGTGAGTTAAATGCTTCTCTTTTGTATGTGCATTGTTGGACATACATAAAATAGTGGTAAACCAAGGAGCTCCCTGAGAGCTCCCTGAGCTTGGTGATTTTCTGGCAGACATTTTATTACCCAACTAGGTAATATCATCAGTTCTAGAAAGGAATGTGGTTTGATTAGATACAAGTAGCTTGCCCTGTCAGGATTGATGATAAACCTTTAACTATGAAACCAACATCATTGGTAACATCTTTAGCTATCAGTATAACTGTGCTCATTCAACATAATCAGGCCATTAAAGACTTAGCAGTTGGATTCCTCCATAGTACTACATTTGGTTTCAATTGTGTGTAGGATTTTTTAAGTCCTACAGGGTAAACCATGCTTGCTCAGTGAATTTATGATTAACGGATTAAGTGAATTTTCACAAACATAGTTCCTTTCAAGGCCATACATGTGAAATATACCCAGATATTCTATGAAACCAAAATATCAAGAGATGATGTCTTGGTTTCATAGAATTTTGAACCTTACTCAATCCAAGGATGAGTAATGTATAGCCCACAAGCCAAAATCCAGTCTCTCAGCATCACTAGATGTTCCTATCCAAATAGGCTAGCAAAATTTCTGATTTTTTAGCAGCTCAATTCTTTTATTACACAATAAAAAACAGGAAAGGAGAAAAGAAATTAGATCCATTTCCACCTGGAATTTACCTCACTAACCCCACTCCCCCCAAAGTGACTGAAATCCTGCCACTGAAATTCAGTCAACTTCTAAAGGTGGAAATAGGAACAGCTTGCCTTCTGATCCTTTCCTGTTCTCATCTTCATCCTAAAATCCCTTCATGGTCCCCAAATACTCCAGAAATGATCCATTTCAATGACATCACTGGCCTTTGAGTAATGCCATCTGTATTCCCACAGGGGATAAAATTGTGACCAGGGGACAAAATTGTGGCTCCTTATCCACAATTGTCTTCCTTTATGTGCCTTTTTGTTATGTGAGTGATATAGTGGCAGTTCCTCCTTCTCCAAACCTTGAGAATGGACAACATGACAATGCTATCACGACACTCTATCAAATATAACTCTTAATATCCAAATCACATGGTATCTAGACACCTTGTAAATTATACGTTTTTACAATATAATTTCCCACAGATTCAGTCAATACCCGTGCACACATAATTAGATGTATATTCTATATCAGGAGTGTAAAACTGAAGGCCCGGGGGCCCGATCCGGCCCATGGGGTGCTTAGATCTGGGGCCGTGGGGCCACCCTGGAAACAGGAAAGGTGCCCCTACCTTTGGTGCCTCTACCAGTGAAAACGGAGCTCCGGAAGGCTGCGTGTGGCCCACGTGAGCTCTGTTTTCTCTGGCAGAGGGTTGCAGGAGGCCGTTTCAGCAAAAAATGATGCTCAGAAGCTTGTTTTCACTGGCAGAGCACTTGGGCCACCACAAACATCCCCGACATGAGTGATGTCAAGCTGACCATACCTGTCCTGGCCACACACCCCACTCCCCCAGGTCAAACACAACCCTGATGCGGCCCTCAATGAAATCGAGTTTGACACTCCTGTTATGTACTAACAAAGGACAGATTTTCACCAAGGAGAAAACAAACACATTCTGAAATCAGGCCAATGACTCATTAGCTCACTGTTGTCCTATCTCTTCCCAGCTCCTGAGATAAGCTTTTTTCAGCCAAGGATTGAACCCAAGATCTCCCGCCTGCAAAGCACATGTTCAACTGAGAGTTACATCCTTTGATCCAGATCACAGAAGTAAGCTGAGGCCAATGCGCAGAGGATTCTTTTACCACAACAGAATTTTGACACCAGGGAAGGAGATTAGTTAGAAATTAAAAAATAGTCTGGGGCATCTTAGATATACGTGGCCTCATAAAGCTTTAGATGTGGCCCAGAAAGGACCTTTAAAAAGTTGTCATCAATTTATATTTTGCAATATGATAGAGAGAAAAAGATGATATATTCATGGAAAGCAATCCATTAACTGCAATTAGTTCCAGTTTTATTAGAACCTTGGCTTGGGAAAAATATGAATCTATTTACTTTTTATTCTCCAAGTTTAGCACACTCCATTTCGATTCATAGTGTTAGCTATAAATGATTTTAGATTTGAAGTTTTATTAACTGGTGATATTAAAAAGCTTAAAAATGATTAGCTATGCCCTTGCAACTTGATAACAAAATCACCATGAAGGAAAGCTGCTACATGATTAGAAGCAGAATACAACAATATAAGTAATCACATTACAAAGGTACTCGTAGACTCTTGTTTTCTGTTTTGTATTTAAATATTTTAAACCAATTACATTCCCATTTTAGGTGCTTGAATAACTAGCTAGTTGATTAGCTGTGGAGAACTGTCACAACTTAAAGAGAAGAGAAAAAGGACACGATAAAATTATCACTGACCAACCCTTGATTATCCAAAATGCATGATGATTCAGCTCCAAAGCAATGGCTCATATAATCTATGCAGTTGCATCATTGTTTTCCCAACCTTTTTGGCTATTTATATACTCTGCGTTCTTGATCCTAAGCCATTTAGAAAAATGAGGTTGAAATCACTGAGATTTAAAAAGACGTGGTTGAGGATACACAGATGCTGAAAGCAAAGATCACATTTTGATGAAACAAGAAGGACAAACACTATGTGCCCAAGGACTCAACTGCTCAGAAATCCTGGAACATTTTACAGGTTCATTGTTGTGCTCTAATAAAAATCGTTATTTTACATATTGCTTTTGGAACTCATGTGATGTGATCCCTGGATAATTTTGCCTTACTCACAACTCCATGACCATTTGCTTTTGCCAAAGGAGAGGTTGGCCATATCAGTTTAGAGGCCATCAAAGCCCAAGATACATCATGTCTTCTGGTTATGTTGGGACTACAATTTCCAAAATTTCCAGGTGGTGGGGTAATCTCATATATTGAAAGCATATAACATTGGAGAAAGCTAATTGATTATCGGGATAGAACTCAGTGGAAAAAGATGGTTGCATAAAATAAAATAAAAATCCAATGTAGTTTTCACATGCTTGCTGTGATGTATGCATGTATAACATTGTAACACACAAGGTAATTTATCTTATACTCTAGTCTGCAAACTTCGTGATTCAAAAAATGAAATTTTCCCAAGGAAGTGCTTTATTAGATGAAACTTATAAAGAAAGACAATGGATAATAATGAATTCTAATTGTTTCTGTGCCTTTGAATCAGTCTTAACTCCTGGCAACTGCCTAAGTAAGTCCCAGCAGTTTTCTTGACAAGATTTCAAAACCTTGCTTTTTTTTTCTTCCTAAGGCTGACAGTGAGTGACTAACTGAAGTTCCCTTTGTCCATAAGGCTTTGTCCATAAGGCAAGACTAGAACTCACAGCCTCCAAGTTTCTCGCCTGATGCCTTAACTACTACACGAAACTGGCTTTCAATGAATTATAAAACCTGATTACAGGAATGTCTATTTTCGTGTAATCAGTCTCAGATTCACACGTCCCTTCTTACTGGCTTCGTCTTAAAAGTATTTGACATTCAGTCAACTTTGCTCTCCTTTTGAGTGGGGCAGATATTATGAAACAAGCTGCCTTTGTAATTATTAGGAAAGGCGTTTTAAAGTTATTGTTTATTGTTTTCATTTTTAAGGTTTACTATTGGTCATTTGCGGAAAAGTATTTTGTAGTTCGCTTTCTGACTTAACTTGGGCAACGTCTAACTGCTATGGATTCTGGGTGGCTCAGAGCGTAGACAACAAATATAAAATTAAAAGGGCATACAGAAATAACTGGATGGTAGAATCAGTCAACAAGTCAAACATGTCACACACACAAAAGGGGGTCCAACTATCCTAGAGACAGGTGTTTAAGACCATCTGGAATTCCTTCAGGGTGGGAGCTACTAGAACTCAAAATGGACATGCTACTGAGAAGGCGAGCTTTTGTGATCACATTGGATAGCATTGACTAATCAAAGCAGTGTTTATTATGGTGTTTATCTTTCTAAGTTTCTCAGAAAAGTTAAGGCATTGCATTACATATGAAACCTCTGAACAACGAACCAGCCAGTCACCCATTCAGCTATTCAGCCATTCAGCTATTCAGCCAGCCAGCCAACCAAACCAACCAAACCAGTAAAAAGCTCATGTTGTTAAAATGGCCAGTTAAATCTAAGATGTCTGCTGTTTATTTGACGTTGTTCCCTAATTGGGCATTGTGACATTTCATTTTTAAAAAGTGTAATTTCTCCCTGCTTCCAATTCTCCAACAAATTGCTTTATTGGTCTAAAATTAGGAAAATACAGTCCCGGCCCGAAGGTTTTAGGCTTTTTAAGCAGTGGGGCACAGATGTTGAGGACGGGAGATGCGCTAGAGTACAACAAAATCATGTAATTTATTCATGCACCATCAGGCAACCAGAAATGTGTTGGTTCTAGATAATATCTGAGCTCAGTTGTTTTCCAAAAGATGTTTCATTATCAAACTAGGTGACATCATTAGAAAGGGAGAATAAGAGATTGCTGGTTGCTTATATATAGTAATTTATTCTGTCAATCTTGATGGTTCCTTGATTAGATTATTGCTTCTTCTTTGACTGTTTATCTGATGCTGTTTCCCACTTATTGTTGTATCTTGTCAATGATATGTTGATGGGTTTATATGTCTACAGGAAAACAGTCAAGCTCAAGGATGCAATGAACCCAACAGTTCAACACCAAGCTACATAAATTCTTACTATTAGACTCAGAAACGTACTTGTCTATTAATAAGGCAGAGAAGAATTTTCTTGTTGGGGGTTATAAGACCTGGAAAAATCCATGGAACTTAATCCTCTTTCCATTTGATTCAACAGCATGGAAGCTGATTTTGTAAGGAAAGCTACTGGGAGCATCTCTCTTCTGTCTCCTTTGGCAAAAGTGAACAGTAAACCCACAGAGAAAATGGCCACCTTGTGTTGACCTTGGCCAAGAACAAGGGAAGTGCTTGTTTGAAAGTAGGAAAAGATTCCAAGCTCCAATTCAGACTTTACAACGCATTTCTGTTATCTCTATTTATAACAGCATGTTTAAACAGAACGTGTCAGCTGCACTTAAGAGAAAGCAGAGTAAAAAAAGAAGGGGAAAAAAAGAAGTTTTAGTTTCAGCACAGAGAAAGATCTCTACTTCTATGGCCAGTGAAGAGTAATAGATGTATAAAAGAGACTGCCACCTCCATCCTAGAAGCCACCAGCTGGGACAGTTCTCCATAACTATACATATGACATCCACGTAAAGTTACCTATCTACATGTCGGCTAACACTTTGCTTAAAAGCAGCCACAGCTGCCCCCTGGTCCGGCAGAGGCCCTCTTTTGTAAGCCGTGTTACTGAATGCATACCCTTCAGATGGAGGATAATCTGAGATGCTGGGATGCTGGAAGAAAGAAAAACAAATGAGATTAGTTGTCGATTACATAAAGCCTGCCAATGGTCTTTCATTGACAAATTATGAACGGTCATTCTTTACATATCTTCAACAGAATTGCCATGACATGGTTGCAACCTGAAAAACTGAGTCTGTTCCATTTTTTAACATGGAATGGCCTGGAAATTTTAACAAGGAAAAGCTATCAGGCCGATGCTCTGACTGGTACATGGAATGATACTCGTAGCTCCTTGAATCCCAAGAAATCGGAGCTGGAAATTGATGAATTATAAATTCATAAAAGCTTACAAACAACCTGGCAATACCACATTAAATCATCATTCCTTAAAGAAGGAAATGTGTCCTACAGATCAAAATAAACTTGGCATACATCATTTATAACCTGTGGACCTTTCAAAAGAAACTATTCTGTTACCAAACATAGCTAGTTGGACGACCCCACATTCATTCTCACCCTCTTCATAATGGCATGGAAGTTTGATGTCTGACATGGGAGTTTGATTTCTGTTACATTAGCCCAATTAATTATTTAATATATTACACCACTGACTGCCAATATCTTTCTGCAATTTAAAACAAAAAAATTTAAATTAAAAAATTAAAAACCAAAATAAAACCTGGGGCAATTAAAACAAATAGTCATTCAAATCTTCAAAGACTTTGTTTTACACCATGTTATAGGCCTTTTTTTCCAAAGAAGTCAAGATCCCAATCTGACACGGCATTGCATTTTGAAGAACTAAGGTAATGTTAGAAGAGGATTGTTAACCCACAAGAATGGTGTGTTACAAGGGGTAAATATAGAAGAATCTCTGCAAATGGTGTTAAGGGGGAAAAAGAGAATGGGATTTTCTCAGTCTGAACCAAAACATCAAAGACCTTGAATGATCTAATAGGAATGTAGTGGAATGCAGTCTGGATTCCCAGAAGGGAGGAGCTGCATTCCAGAGGATCAAGAGACAGCAAAATTGCTTGATCGAGAGAAAAAGAGTTAAGAGCCTGACAAGCAATTACGTAAAGCATTGCAGTAACTGGAATTTAGCCTGATTATGGAAAAATATACACCTGCTTTAAGGGCCTGCAAAGTGCCCCTGTGTCCACCGAGGGGGTCTTTCAAAGACCAGACCTGCAGGAGAGGTCTTTGGCAGCCCAAATAATAACCAATTCTTTCTTTGTCATCCGGAAGCTGGGATAACCTGGCAGCCAGGTCTCTTTTGAGTTCTTCAAGAGGCCAACTTGTGGAATCTGAACTGAATGAAGGTTTGGGACTACTCAAAGCTATCTCTACCAACAGCATACCACAGTTGTGAAACTGAGATTAGCAGAGCATAAAAGGATTAAGCAAAGATAGTTAAGACAGTATGTGGTTTTGTATGGGTGTTTGCATAAAAAGAGAGGATAATCTTCAATGAGGGTAGTTGATTTAAAGATTAATTAATGTAAATATTCCCCAGCCACTAAGTAGAGAAAGTGACACCTGGCGTGACGATTACTGCAGATACAAGGAATATGGAGATCGGAAAAATCATGTCATTGCATTCTTCAAGATGTATTGCCCAGAGCCGATGTCTTGCCAAGAATTGATTATATTACTTCCTTCAAAGACTGCTATCCACAAACAAGCTCCTTGTGGAATATTTTACAAGATTAGGCACATGGCACAGTCTTAGCCTAAGTTTGATCGTTGGCCTTTCAACTAGTTAGATTTCTAGTGATTCTTCAAACTTTGAGCTCTGGAAGGCTACCCTCAATAGTTTCATCTGAGCTCAGATCTCCCAGAAGTGAAGGCAACGATTGTGAAAAATGAAGAGGGGTTGCCAATTGGTTTAGAAAGGGGGGTTGGGTTGTGAAGAACAGAACAAGAAACTCCTAAAAGCAATTGTCCTTCATTCAGTTTTATACAGGAACTGACAAATAAGTCCCTTTGTTTGTAGGGGGGAGGAGGAGGAAGGAAGGAGGGCAGAAGAGAAAGAAGAGAAAGGGGAAGGAAAAGGGGGAGAGGAAGGAGAAGAAAAGAAGACAAAGGAGAAGGAGAAGAACCAGAACCTGGTGGGGTTGGTGATGCATTCGCCAGCCCTTAAGGACATCGTGTCCATGATACTTCTTTATCTATCAGTATTGTTTTGAACCTGGTTTTTTTTTTAATGTTTTAGTACTGATCTATGATCGCCTTTAGGAGGGGGAATACAGAACTCAGTTGTCAAATTATTTGGTCCCATTGGACCTACCTGTCACACAGGTTGCTATAGTTACATAAGCTAATTAGCCAGCCTTGTAAATGGAGGAATGGACACCATTCCAGACATCCTAAACCACAAAATGACCTTAAATCAGTGCTACAGGACTTCTCAAGCCCAATTTATATTTCGATATGGCAAGGCACAAATAAGACCTGCTCAGAAGACAGGGAAAAGCACACAATGGAGCTCAGCAGAGATGAAGCAAGGACTAATTTTCAAAAAACAGAATTTTCTAGATTTGAAGTCAACGCTTAGCTCTGTGCATTAAGCAGTGTAACCATGGCAGCAGTGTGCATGCTGCTAATTCATTCAAGGATGCTTTTTTTTTCCTGAAATACAAAGGGAAAAGAATCAGTTTTCTTAGTAAGAACAAGGCATTTTTAGGCAATACTCCGAATTAGAATATACCGTATATACTCGAGTATAAGCCGAGCTTTTCAGCACATTTTTTGTGCTGAAAAAAACCCCCTTGGTTTATACTCGAGTCAGATTCCCCTCTGAAAAAAAAAATGGTGTGGAGCTCCGAAGCTGGGCAGCCGCTTCCCTGCTTCCGTGTTTCCTTTGCAACTTTAAAGCATGGGAGGGGGAGGCTTTTCTGAGCTCTAGGCTGAAAAAGCAACGCGAGCCTAGGTCGCTCCACTCAGTTTCATTTCCTCAGCTCCAGCTGCTTTCAGTCCACTCGGGAGGAGGGGGAGGAGGGGGAGGAGGAGGGGGAGGCTTTTCTGAGCTCTAGGCTGAAAAAGCAACGCGAGCCTAGGTCGCTCCACTCAGTTTCATTTCCTCAGCTCCAGCTGCTTTCAGTCCACTCGGGAGGAGGGGGAGGAGGGGGAGGAGGAGGGGGAGGCTTTTCTGAGCTCTAGGCTGAAAAAGCAACGCGAGCCTAGGTCGCTCCACTCAGTTTCATTTCCTCAGCTCCAGCTGCTTTCAGTCCACTCGGGAGGAGGGGGAGGAGGGGGAGAGAGAGAGAGAGAGATATCATAAAAACGGCTCTTGGTTTTTTCTTGCAAGGGAGAGAGTGACTCCTGCCTACCACTGTCATCATCATCATCTTTTGGGTTAGTGAATCAATCAAACCTTTCATGATAGTGAGATCGTTTCCCAAATTTCCCTTAAATCAGGGAAGAAATCAGAAACAAACCTTTGGGCTGAGAATAAGCTTGTTCCTATGATGCCATTTTTGTTCACTTCAGTGTGAAAAGTGTGAAAAAACACACTTCTTTTTCTTCATCTTCTTGTTCCCTATTTACTGGTCTCTTTCAAAGAGGAAATTGTGAACATCAAACTTATTCTCAACTGTCCTAGTGAAAGTTTTTATTGGCATCTATTTTTATTTTTGAAATTTACCAGTAGCTGCTGCATTTCCCACTCTCGACTTGTACTCGAGTCAATAAGTTTTCCCAGTTTTTTGAGGTTAAATTAGGTACCTCGGCTTATATTCGGGTCGACTTAAACTCGAGTACATACAGTACTGATATTTTTCCACCATTCAATCACAATACACATGAGACTTCAATCAAAGAATACAAAAGGAAGGCTAGAAAGCTTTTGTATTGGTATTTTCTCCTATCATTGAGCACAAAGATAAGTTTTACAATCAGTTATCATACACTATTAATGTGATATGATTAAGAAAATTTATGCTTATTTGTTTCTCCTATCCAAGACTCTCACAGAATGGAGTGGAATGGAATGGGATAGAAAATAGAACAGAAAATAGAATAGAATAAAATAAAATAAAATAAAATAGAATAGAATAGAATAGAATAGAATAGAATAGAATAGAATAGAATAGAATAGAATAGAATAGAATAGAATAGAATAGAATAGATTTATTTAGCCAAATGTGATTGAACACACAAGGAATTTGTCTCCGGTGCAGAAGCTCTCACTGCATAAGTGGAACATATTTCTCCACAGATAATATAGATTCTGGGTGGGAAGTATGGTTGTTTCCATAGAAGAGACAACCTTAGGGGAGCAGGTGGAAGGCAGCTCATACAAATGTTAGAAAATCTGTGTGCATTTGAATTAGGAGATCTGGAACTTCAATTGTCCAAGTCTCTTTCCTAGTGAAACCACCAGCAAAGGTTCATCATCTTGGCGTCACTAAAGAAGTTTATAATAAAAATAATGTGAAACCTAGCAAATTCCTGGAACTTTTCAAGGAAAATTTAGGCAAACTTTGCTTTTGCCTTAATGGAAGATTTGAGCTTGCATTATCTAAGATACTGAAAATATCTAAGCTACTGAAAATATATTCTACTCTTTGGCTTTCCTGGCTAAGGCAGGACTTGAATTCATAGTCTTCCACTTTCTATCCTGGTGCCTTAACCACTAGACCAAACTTACGGAAGAAAGAGATCTTAAAAACTCACAGAATACAGAATAACAGAATTGGAAGGTCTTCTAGTCCAACTCACCCATGCCCTATAGGATACCATTCCTGACAAATGGCTGTCCATTCTCTTCTTAAAAACCTCCAGTACTGGAACAGCTACAACTTTTGAAAGCAAGCATTTCCACTGATTAATTGTTCTATTAGGAAATTTCTCTTTAGTTCTAGATTGGACTTTTCTTTGTTAGGTTTTCATCCATTACTTCTTGTCTTGCCCTCAGGTGCTTTGGAGTGTTGTAACTATGTATCATTCATGTGTTTGCAACTATGTATCATTCATGTGTTTGCAACATTGTATCATTCACGTGTAATCATTAACTTCTGTCTCTTCAGTGACCTTTGCAAGGCACGTACAAGGGACAAGGAGCTAGACGGTTGTTAATAAGCTTATCCACATTGTAAATAATCTGTCCGGTATGCAGCTTTGTAAACATGCACATCCTGATGAGATTACCATGTTTGACTTGAGCTTTTTGATTAAATCATTTTCTTGTAAAAAAGCACAATAAAAGAGCGTGTGCCAAGCCATTCGGGGCGCGCTCATCAAGAGGAAACTTCGCTTCCTGTCGTTTCTCTTCCCTTCGCTCCCTTTCATGAGCCGCCCATCAGATGCGGGATGGCAGATACCGCATTGGAGAACACGTTGTCTCCCTCTTCTCTCAGATATTGGAAGACTATTATCATGTCACCCCTAGTCCTACTCATCCTCAGGAAGGCTTCATCAACATCATGAGCAAGAATCTGAGCATAACCAAGTGGTTTAGATAAGCAGAATATGGGGCTCATCAGCCCCATCCTGATTATAGTTTTGGATGACCTCCCTAGGGCTTGCTGCCTTAGAAGAGGGAGGAAAATCCTCAGGGATGACTCACATCCCGGTCAGCACTTCTTCACTCTCCTACCATCGGGTAGGAGATAGAGAAGAATAGCCAGCCCCACCAAAAGGCTGAAGAACAGTTTCTACCTGTGGGCTGTCAGACTTCTGAACTTCATGTCAACATAATATGATAGACTTGTGGGGCCAGCGCAGTGTGCAACTGGATTAGGGACTTCTGTTCTCACTGTGAATTGTGTGTGTGTGGGAGGAGGGTGCTCGAAGGGAGGCTCAGCCAATCTCATTGAACATATTGTATTCTTGACATTAAAGGTAATAATAAGGAGTAAAAATGCTTTATTTTAACACATAAAAAAGCAAAATTGCCTTCAAGTCCAGTTCAAACCCTGACAACTCATATCCATGAAATTTTCTTGATTTATATTTGCTTTATTGGGACTAATTTCTTTTGACTTCCCAATCTAGTTTACAGTCCTGTATTTCAGATCCCTCCACCCCAACTCATTCTATCTAAGTGCCAATCAAGCAAGCTGCATGGCTTTTCAGATCAACCAAGGTCACTTAACTGATCTCAATGCACAAATAAACAAATAAACAAACAAAGGGAGAAGAAATAAGAAAGGCAGGGAGATGATAACATGCTTCTCTTCCTTGTCAGGTTGAATTTAATTTCCTTTTCCAAGCTTGTCAAAAATAACTGCCCTATTCACTCTGAAGGAGGTAAACATACTTATTTTTTATTTTAATCATAAACTAGGCTTCTCCGCTGAATGTCTCCAGGCACATTATACTTGTTAAGCCTCAAATTCTCAGTGTTCTCAAAACTGTAGTCCATCTAAAAGGTGACAGGCTGCAGAAGGCCCTCCCATAAAACATCACATAACTGCTTCAAAGGATTCACAAGATAAGCCACACTTTGACACATTGTCACTTTTCGGGTGGCAGGTGCTATGGCACAATATCATGTGCTAGGAGTGAGATTCTGAATTCCGAAAAGTAGTTTGTTAGTTTTTAATGACCCAAACCTCATGACAGTTGAGTGTTCTCAGAAAACTTGTGAAGACCAGCAAAGGTTTGGTGGGGCCTTTTGAGACTTTATGTAATTTTGAGATTCCATAAATGCCATCCAAGGGTTACATAAGTGCCACACTGTGGGTCAATTGCCCAGTCCTCGACATAAACCCATCCTGCAAGTTGGGACTGTTTTAGAACAAAAATAGATTGATTTCCGTACCTCGCTTGACAATCTTTTCATCTCTTGCTTCCTCTGCTGTTCCGCCACGTTGGCCACAGACTCGGCCAACTGGTTGAGTTCTTGTTCATTTGGGGCCCCCATGAAGCTCAGCAAAGGAGGCTCCCAGCCATTCCTGAATCGTGGCACATAGGGTGGGATGAAGTGGTCTTTGGGCCACTCAGCTCTGCATTTAAGACAAAGGTAACATCATCATTTAAAAGCTTTACACCAGCGGCAGTAAAGCGACAATTGGAGTAGAAAATCACACTTGCATTATATTACACAAAGGATTGTTCTTTTTTCATGATGACAAGCTTCCCTTACCTGATGCTCTCTAAATGTGGACTACAAGCCCTGTCACTTCCAGCCATTAGTGATCATGATGGTTGGGTGTGGATGGAGCATTAACCCAAAAGATCAGGAGACCATCTAGCTGAGGGGATCTCCAACTTTGGCAGCTTTAAGACTGTGGACTTCAACTCCCAGAATTCCTCAGCCAGCTTTGCTGGCTGAGGAATTCTGGGAGTTGAAGTCCACAGGTCTCAAAATTGCCAAGGTTGGAGACCCCTGAGCTAGCTGGAGAAAGCAACTCCACTAATTCTATTTCCTACAGAGGCTTCGGAGCAAGTGGTAAGGGAAATCTGAATTCAAGCTTTCTCACGCACACAAAGGACTAGAGACATGAATTCCAGCCTCTCTGTAGCTCCAAATAGCATTTTGGAAGCAAAAAAAAGAATGCTAAGGAGACTGGCTCCTATTTCTTGTTACAAGTGTGGTCTTCCGCTTACAATCTTTCATTTATTGACCATTTGAAGTTACAACGGCACTGAAAAAAGTGACTTACAGCTCTTTTTAACACTTGTGATCACTGCAGCACCGCCTGGTCGTGTGATCAAAATTCAGCCATTTGGCAATTGATTCATATTTATGTCGGTTGCAGTGTCCCAGGGTCATGTGTTCACTTTTTGTGACCTTCTGACAAGCGAAGTTAATGGGGAAGCCAGATTCACTGAACAACTTTATTACTCGCAACTGCAATGATTCACTTAACAACTGGGGCAAGACAGACTGTAAAATGGGGCAAAAGAATCTCACTTTACAACTGTGTTACTAACTTAACAACTGCAGTGATTCACTTAATAGTGGTGGCCAGAAAGGTCGTAAAAAGGGGCAAAACTCACAACCATTCTCTCATTTAGCAACAGACATTTTGGGCTGAATTGTGGTCGTAAGTCAAGGACTACATTTATTAGGCAACAATTTCCCTTAAGATCCCAAGTCTTTTTCAACCTAATGTAGATAGATAGATTAGATAGACAGATAGATAGATAGATAGACAGACAGACAGACAGACAGAGATAGAGATAGAGATAGAGATATAGAGATATGAGATTACATGTCCAATAATTATCTAGCCTTATATTCCAATGTGTTTGGAGAATTCTGGGATCAGAAGGCTGAATACTGATATGGAAAGAAATGTAGCAAGAATGCTTTTGTGACTAAAATCTTCCAATATTAGAGAACTCTATGCATCTCTGGCATACTACTTCATTAGATGTTTTGGAATGGAATGGAATAGAGCTTGAATGCATTAGAGCAAAAAAATACGGAATGAGTTGAGAATGTATGTTGATGTTTGCCCTCAGTTTATGGGAAAAGAAAATCTGTACAGCCAAATGAAAAATATGGTTATACTCCCACATTTCTTATACTCATGAGATCAGATGTCAACAGCTTCCAACTAGACAATTATTTCAGGAATCGGTGAAAAATATTCCACTGAGATCAGCCCATTCTTGCTACTTGAGATTGTGCATTAGAAAGCCAGATTATCAGAGACCCTGCACAAAAATGCCATGGTATTGATTACTGCTGCCTCCATATACATCCCTGTCTCTAGATATGCAGAACATTATTTTCAAAAATGAATCAAAGCGACAAATGCCAATTAGGCTCAAGGAAAAGCCAAAATTAATTGTATGCTGGCATAGCTTCTATTCATTTACAAGCATGGATGGGAAAGTGGGAAGGCATTTTAAAGATTTGTCGCATTTGATGACAATGGGGGAGATGTTTGCTGGCCTTCAAGTTCATTCAAACTAATACAATTTCTTGAATAAAATGTTCATCCTCTCCTTATTCAAACAGTATGAAACTTCCCCGAGCGAGCTTGGAAGTCAACATCGGAGGCTAAAAACACTCTGAAACTCTTCTCATCAGATTGAAATATTAGCAACACCTGGAAGAAGAACATCTCCCATCACCCCCATAGAGGGGAATGTTGTTACCAAGTATGTGACAACCAAGGGCAACAAAGAGATAGAGTGGGAGAATCTTCTGTGTCCTAAAGTTCATTCCTGGCTCATTTCAAAATCAGTATGTCAACAGGAACTAAGAGGAAGTAGAAGATAGATAAATAGAATTCTTTATTGGCCAAGTATGATTGGACACACAAGGAATTTGTCTTGATGCAAATACTCTCAGTGTACATAAAAGAAAAGATTACGTTAATCAAGAATCATAAGGTACAACACAATAATAGTCATAGGGTACAATAAGCAATCAAAACATACTTGGAAACAGTCCATATAAATCGTAAGGATACAAGCGACAAAGTTACAGTCATACAGTCACAAGCGGGAGGGGATAGTGGAAGGAACTATGAGAAGATTAATAGTAATAGTAATGTAGACTTTGTCAATAATTGGACAGTGTTGAGGGAACTATTTGTTTAGCAGAGTGATGGCATTCGGGAAAAACTGTCCTTGTGTCTAGTTGTTCTGGTGTGCAGTGCTCTTTAGCATCGTTTTGAGGGTAGGAGTTGAAACAGGTTATGTCCGGGATGTGAGGGGTCTGTAAATATTTTCACAGCCTTCTTTTTGATTCGTGCAGTATACAGGTCCTCGATGGAAGGCAGGTGGGTAGCCATTGTTTTTTCTGCAGTCATGATTATCCTCTGAAGTCTATGCTTGTTGCAGAACCCAACCAGAGGTGCAGATGATAGATTCAGTAATTCCTCTGTAGAACTGGATCAGCAGCTCCTTGGGCAGTTTGAGCTTTCTGAGTTGGCACAAAAAGAACATTCTTTGTTGTGCTTTTTTGATGACGTTTTTGATGTTAGGTGTCCATTTTAGATCTTGAACACAGAATATAAAATAAGATAGCTGGAAGGGACCCTAGAAGTCTTCAGCTCAAGCAGGAAACCCTATACTAGAACATAGAGTAACAGAGTTGGAAGGGACCTCAGAAGTCTTCAAATCCAACCCCCTGCTTGAGCAGGAAACCCTATATTATTTCAGACAAATGGTTGTCCAATTTCTTTTTGAAAATCTCCAGTGATGGAGCACCCACAACTTTTGAAGGCAAGCTGTTCCATTGGTTGATTGCTCTCACTGTTAGGAAGTTTCTCCTTAATTCTAGGTTGCTTCTCTCCTTGGTTCTTAACTACTTTGAGGGACAAGGAAAGACTTAGTGATAAGATGTTGTCTCTGCTTTTTGAGTGGTCTCTTTAAAATGAACTTTCAATCTGAAGGGGGGTAAAGTCTCAAAACCCTGAGAACTTTCAATGTTATTTGTATTCTTCCCTCAATAACCACAGCTGGATGGGGATCCTTCAGCAAAAGGTTCCCCAACAGATGGGCTACAACTCCCCAAATTCCAAATGCCATAGGTAAAGGCAAAGGTTCCCCTCGCACATACGTGCTAGTCATTTCCGGCTCTAGGGAACGATGCTCATCTCCGTTACAAAGCCGAAGAGCCAGCGCTGTCCAAAGACGTCTCTGTGGTCATGTGACCAAGCGGCGAAGGTGCACGGAATGCTGTTCCCTTCCCACCAAGGTGGTCCCTATTTTTCTACTTGCATTTTTACACGCTTTCGAACTGCTAGGTTGGCAGAAGCTGGGACAAGTAACGGGAGCTCACTCCATTACGCGGCGCTAGGGATTCGAACGGCCATTCTACCGATCTTTCTTATCGACAAGCTCAGCATCTCAGCCACTGAGCCACTGTGTCCCTTTCCAAATGCCATACTAGCTTGGAATTCTGGAACATTCCAGATCAACTAATTTGGAGGGTAGAAGTTGGGGCAGGTTTTCTACAGGATCTCTCTGTATCAAGGGCAATTTTCTGGACAGACAATATTACAGTGGAGTTGGAAAAAAAAGAAGCATTACAGATAGTCTTTGACTTCCAGCAGTTCATTTAATGACTGTTTGAAGTTACAATGGCACTGAAAAAAGTGACTTATGACCATTTTTCACACTTACAACTGTTGCAGCATTTTTATAGTTACATGATCAAAATTCAGACGCTTGACAACTGTTTCATATTTACAACAGTCGCAGTGCCCCGGGGTCATGTGATCCCCTTTTGCGACCTTCTGACAAGCAAAGTCCATGGGGAAGCCAGATTCACTTAACAACTGTGTCACTAAATTAACAACTGCAGTGATTCACTTAACAACCGGGGCAAGAAAGGTTGTAAAATGGGGCAAAATTCACTTAACAAATGCCTCATTTGGCAAGAGAAATTTTGGGCTGAACTATGGTCATATGTCAAGGGCTACCTGTATCCTGAAACCGCATGCCTACTGCATGAATTAAGAATTGTGGTGGAAATTCCTTCTTATCTCATGCTTTTGGCTTTACTCTTTTTTTTTTTCCAGTACAGAAAACCACTTCATACATTTTCACCTGTGTTTCTTGTAATCATCAGTGTCAAGAATGGATCTATTTACAACACCTTCAATCATTTCAGAATGTATTAATGGCTATAATTACACATGCATAATTATCTCTGCAGGGGTCTGCTTTAATGCAGGCTGACAATCATGTAATTATGATCACTGATTTGTGTCACTCTTCAACCAACCGGGTTCACTCTTCATTATAAAAGCTGTGAGCATCTGCTCAAAATGGCTATTGATTTGTATGATCAATTAATTGATAACAGTTAATTGATATATAAGGAGTCTCTTCATATCGAGAGGCCTTGCCAAGAGACTTCTGAATTGCATCAGGAAAAAACAAACAAAGAAACTGAAACGTTAGTACCAGAATAAAAAAACCCAAGAATGTAAACATTTTCTTGAACTTATACAAGATGGGAACTAATCAAGGAGAGAAGCAAACTAGAACTAAGGGAAAAATTATCTGACCATTAGAAAATTAATCAGTGGAACAACTTGCCTCCAGAAGTCATGAATGCTCCAATGCTGGAAGTTTTAAAGAAGAGATTAGATAACCATTTGTCTGAAATGGTATAGGGCAAGGGTCTTCAAACTTGGCAAGTTTAAGACTTATGGACTTCAATTCCCAGAATTCCTGAGCCAACATGTCATGGAGGTGGGATTCTGGAAGTTGAAGTCCACAAGTCTTAAAGCTATCAAGTTTGAAGACCCTTGATATAGGGTTTCCTGTTTAAGCAGGAGGTTGGACTAGAAGATCTTCAAGGTCCCTTCCAACTCTGTCTTTCCTATTCCTATTCCTATTCCATTCTACTCTGAAGGATGTGCAGATTGGTGGAAAAAGAAGATACACCCATGAAGTTTTACACAGTTCAAATAGATGACATTCGACTCAATTGTTACCTGGCTTTGGTCCATGCATTCCCTAGAGATACCCAGAGTTGTCCTTCTTCACTTGTGACAATGCAGCGTAAAAACTCGATGGTGTCTTTTGTCAAAAGGGGGCTGAGCACTGTGCTAGCGAGCTCAGGGCCTCCTGTTGATTGTACCACCTATGAGAAATAATAAATGCACATTGAGGTAATATGGTTGCTTGCACAATAGAGCTGGTAGTGGTATGCAGTGATAATGCCCTGTTATTTAGCAGAGGTAGTTGGGTAGGATTAACACCATTTCTGGTTTTCCTTTTAAAATCTATGTATATGGGGATTGGAGTTTTGGTTTTTGTACATTTTAAAAGGGACAAGATCCTTTGCCTTGCATATAGGTTTTCCCAAAGGTGTTTTTTAAAGAGGAAGCTGGACTTCCTTTGTTTTTCCTTGAAGACTTTTCACTTCTCATCCAAGAAGCTTCTTCAGAAATGAAGAAGAACCTGAATAAGCTTCTTGGATAAGAAGTGATATATCTTCAAAGAAGCATAAAGAAAGTCCAATTGTCTCTTGAAAAAGCACTTTCGGAAAAATAATGGCAATCCACCCTGTGGAGAATCTGCACAGACATGCATACAGATAGTTCTCAATTTTTTACGGGCTCATTCAATTTCATTGTACACATGTTGTGCATTGACAATAAAGATTTGATTTGATTTGAATTTATGATTGGTCATTCAAAATCTGCATATATGACCAGTTCTGAATTGTGTGATCATGTGATTGCATTTTACACTTTTTTGCTGTTTTCTGACCAAAAATGCCCATTGGATAAGTTGGATTTGGACTTACAACAATAGGATTTGCTTAATAATCACGTGATTTGCTTCATGACCAAAGTAACTTGCTTAAATGCCAATGTAAAAAATGGTTGTATAATTGAACCCAATCATATGGTGACTTGACCTATGACTATGACCTATGAGCAAAATTCAGGCTTATGGAATTTTTTGATTTAGGATTAAAATTCCAAAAGTTGAGGACTCTGTAGATTAAATGTGCATTTTGAGTTTTGAAATGTAAGCTCAAAATTTTGAGCTCCTTCTTGATTCTGGGCTAAATAAAACCCTTGGAATTGGTAAGATTGACTAAAATACCATCAAGCCATTTATAACAGATGAGGCTTTTTATTTCAATATGGGGTAAGCTAGCTTTAAGGAAGCCAATAAAAAGGAAGGTTTTTATATCTTGATAAACACCCTCTGCTTTCAACACTGCAAATTCATCATGGATTAGGCTTTGACACACTCAGAGAAATAAACTGAGCCCCTAGATATTAAATAATATTTCAGATTTACCATATTTAGAGGAGTAAACAGAAAGTGAATCAGTTCAGGTGCACTGGGATTCTGGATGTGTGATTTTAATTTAGCCTGTGAAAGGTAAAAAGGGAGAGGATGGAAGAAAGCTTATTAGAATAAAGTTCAGTAAATCATAATGGCATTTGGAATATCTCAAACACAGTTCATGTCAGAACTCAGTTATTAATAAAAGATAAATTACATTTGTATAATAATAAGTCAGCTAAAATTCCAAAAGTTTATACATTTATACATATACAATGTTATTATAAATAAACGATGGATAGATAAAGACTAATCCTCTGATCAATCTAATCTACTCAATCTAACCAAAAATTTCTTAAACTAAATAAGGATGTATTTAAGCCATAGTTTTCTGAATAAACCATAGCCAATGCGCAATGCAGTCATGACTTGTTCATTGCTGGCATTTTCTCTATCTGTTTATTTTACCATTATCCAAAACACAAAAGAGAGAGAGACAGAGAGAGAGAGAGAGAGAGATCATGTGTGCCATAAATAAATACAAATTATTGACTTAGATATGAGAAAATGAATGATTTATGCAAAGAAACCATCAGAAACTTAACAAAGGCTATTTGGAATCATATCATTCTGATGCAGTAAGTATGTTTTTAGGATCAATTTCTTAATAAACATCATTTCAAGGTTTATTTATTAAATGCAACATTTTCAATATTTTATTATTTTAAAAAATGAAGATTTTTTTGACAGCTAGTCCTTATTGGCTCCCTTAATGTTTTAGTTCTTTGATATCCATCCTGCAAATTTTAAATTAGGCATTGACACACAGATGAAACAATTCAATCATTATAATGTATATTATTAAAATAGTCCTCTTTTTTGCTCTAGAATCCGTAACAGTGGTAGTTAACACCAGACTCTCCAAACTTGGCAACTTTAAGACTTGTGGACTTCAGTTCCCAGAATTCGTCCACAAGTTTTGAAGTTGTCAAGTTTGGGGACCCCTGGTTTACATGGTGTAATCAGTGAATCAAAAAAAAACCCAAAATGAAGTTATTGGAAGTTTGGAGGAAAACGAAGAAGAGGGTGAAAGTAGAAATATCTAAATGCATTTTTGATACTCTCTGAATATTGCCTTAGCATACTAGAAAGATTCTTGTGTTGTAGCTTGAAAAAAAAAATCCTGCAAAAAACTTCAGTCCTGGAAGTTATAAATACTTTTTAGCTGAGTGTGATGATTTTTTAAAACATATCTCTAAAGAAAGTAAGCTATAACGTCACAATTTAATCATCCCTTCAGATCATTTCCCTTTTGTTCTAAAACAAACAATCCAGAAACAGTTTGTACAATTGCTAAGATGGTGTGTTCAGTTAAGGAAATCTAAGTTGCAATTTACAGGAAAGCTGATGAAATTTACAGTGGCAGATGTAATACCAGGTTTTAAAAACAAACAGACTATTGCTATCAAGCTCCAACAAAAAACTGGCACAGCTTGGAGTAGCCAGCTCATATTTACTTACCAAAAGGTTGAAACCATGCTTAAATTTTTGCAAACAATCCACAAATTCATCTGCAGATGGAGGCTTTGCACGAAGAGTTAAGACCCCCTCTAGTAAAAAAACCAGAAAAATTAAAGGAGCGCCTATAGAAATATTTTCATCACTGGCAAAACAGGAGGATCAGATTCTAGACTGATTGTGATGTATAAAGGGGCTGTGCAGCTTCAAGAATCGTTTTGAAGGTCCTCAATGAACTATAGAAGCAATGGAGTCCTCGCTCAGTCCTTTGGCGAATGGGAGAAAGTATGGTCAGCAAGAAACTTTTTGAAATTGGCGGCCCATTCTTCATACAAATTTATTCTCCTGCAACTCACACTGTAGAATGATAATAAACAACCTGCCCCCAAGATAATGTCCTTTAGTGCATTGAAACTGCTTCTCCCAACTCCCATGACTGTTATATTCCCAAGGCTCAACATATATCTACTCTTGAAAACACGAGAGAAGGGAGGGAGGGAGGGAGGGAGAGGGAGAGAGAGAGAGAGAGAGAGAGAGCAGCTCATGTCAATGAAGATGTTTTCATTGAAGATTGTGGATGTAAACCACTACAGCAGGGGTGTCAAATTTGCAGTGTCACGGTGTTGTCATGTGATGTATCTGGACTTTTCCCCCCTTTGTTAAACCAAGTGGGGCTGGGCCCAGCATGTGAGTCATCCAGGCCACGAGTTTGACACCCCTGCACTATAGTGTTTCTCAACATCAGCACGTTTAACATGCACTTCAACTCCTAGAACTCTCCATATGTACTTCAACTCCCAGAATTCCTCAGTCAGCATGCTGGGCTGGAGATTCTGGGAGTTGAAGTCTACATAGCTTACTGGGGTTGAGAAACACTGATTTACCACACTGGACCAATGTGGGATAGTAGATCAATAATTTTCCACTTTCGTCTATGGCTGAGAGTGAATGATTGGCAGCTAGCACCTCTGCATGAATCTCCTCATTCCTGTATCTTCACAATAGCAATAACAACAGTATTTAGACTTATGTAATGTCCCTTAGTGCCTTTCAGCATTCTCTGGATGGTTTATAAAGTCAGCATTTCCCCCCCAAGAATTTGGATCCTCATTTTACCGACCTCAGAAGGATGGAAAGCTGAATCAATCCTGAGCTCTGTCAGGATCAAACCGCAGACTGTGGGCAGAGTTTGCCTGCAATACTGCATTCTAACCACTATACCACCAGGATTCTCACACCAATGGCTGACACACACAGGCGGGGGGAAAATACCTAATACATCTAATACGTCTAGATGCAAACTATTTTGTTCTGAAATTTTTTGCAAATCCCACTTCAAGAACGGGAAACTCCAGCATGAGATGGACTGTTTCCATCTCAAAATGTAGAGTTTGAAAGAGATAATCTCTATTCCTGGATAAAAAAAAAAATACTTCCAAAACACTTGAAAGAGTCCCTTTTGCACTTGAAATGGAACATTTCACAAGATTTCATACTCCAAACTAACACACCCTTAATCCAGACAAAAGAATTAATTGACTCAAGATGGATGCCTTACGGACATTCCATTTTTTAAAAATGTTGTTTCATACTCTTTTCTTTGTTCTGCTGAGTATGTATGCAAACGAATGACAGAATAGAGGAAAGATCAGCTGCCTGTTCTTTTTCAACATTAGTCAAACATTAAGCATAAATCTGGCCCCAAACATGATAAGAGTGCAACAAACAGATAATGATTGAATGGTAAGGTCTGTTAACTTCTGCCCAATGCAACTGCTTACCTAACTAAATAGAGGAACGCTTAACAGTTCAGCAAGTGAAATGTGATCAGAAAACTACTGAAAGAAGAAATGGTTCTGTTCCTTACCACCTGGTCCTTTCTTCTTATTTTTCTTGCTTTTCTTCCGCTTTGAAAGTTCTGTAAAAGCTTCTGCTGCTTTTTGAAGCTTGGTGACAAAATATTCAATGTCATCCAGAATGTGATTCAGGATTTGCTAAAGGAAATGGAGAGTGGGTGTCATTTATGAATGTAAGGAATGTCACCCAAAATGTTGTAGTGTTAGTTATGAAGAACGAGAATCATTGCAGAGAACCTGCGCGTTTATCTACAAAAAGTGACACCATGTAAAGTGGATATTACCTGATATTACCATATCACTCGAGTCGATGTTTCCCCCTTTGTTCTAAAGCTAGCATCCATAAAAGCCCTGTGCTTGGTTAAGATGGGAGCATAATTGTTCGAGATCTTCCCACGCACGATCTTGACTTAAATGTATTCTTTCTGGAGTGCTAGAGAGACTTTTTTTTAAGCTTTATCTTATGGCAAGCAATTATGAACTTATAAAACTATTTCTGCTCCAGTTAACAGTTGGGGTTTCATCCCCCTCCCCAAACATGGTTATAAAATGAGAGTCTGGATCCACTTAAAAGTATTTTTAGCTCTCAGTACAAAGAGCAACTGAAGGCCTTGGGTAGGTGAAGTTCCAAGGTACATGCAAATATAGTTCTAGAGTTACTACTCTGCCTCCTTTCTTTTCATTTGGTCTTGAATTAAGTTTCTATAGGCTCCAAATACCTATCTCAGCCTTAGGTTATTAACTTCCTTTTCTGATTCATGACCTTTAGTAGAAAAACGGTCAGAAGGAGGAGAGAGGATGTGTAGCCCTCCAAGTGTTGGAGTTTAGTCTTTCTGGAACACTGACACATATATTGCTAAAATAGAACTGGCAGCACTACAGCCAGCTAAGCTAAAACAGTTGAGGATGGTTTGGCAATCCCTTGATGGCCACTGTTCCTTATTCCTAAATCAGGGGGTCCTATAATTGGCTGAGCAGGTTCATGTTCAACTCTCAGATCACCCAGGAAGCACAACGTGCATTATCTTGCACATTGTCCCAAAGGTGCTTTTTCAGGAGGTAACTGGACTTTTGAAGACGTTTCGCTTCTCATCCAAGAAGCTTCTTCAGCTCTGACAGGATAGTGGAGGTTGGAAGGTTTTATATTCCTTGCAGACAGCTGATCATTTGCATCCTTTTAGAGGGTCCTTGAAACACTTGGAAGTTTATCTGTGTCCTCAGAGTCACCTGAGTGGTGTTCCTGGTTCCCGTAGTTTGCAATTTTTCCTCTGGAAATTCATTCCTATTCCCACACCATTCCAAGGGTATTCATCCCAAATTGTATAGCTGAAAGTCTGTAGAGATTCTCAGTCATCCAGGTCATGGTTGCCCCAAAAGTGCTTTTATTTGGATGAGAAGAGGAATATCTTCAGAAGAAATAAAAACAAAACAAGAAAGCCTAGTTGCCTCCTGAAAAAGCGTCTTTGGGACAACCAAGACCTGGATGACTGAGAATCTCTACAAACTATCTTGAACGTTATTTTTATAACTAAGGAAGTTCTTAGGACAATAAAATGGAGGGAGAAGAAGAAGAGATGGGGGAAATATTGCACTATAATCCTAATAAAATGATTTTTGGGTGTCAAATTCACCATGGAAATGGAAACAAACAACTACCATTCCTAGATGTACTAATCTACAGAAAAAACCAGAAAGCACACTAGGACACACCATATACCAGAAGAAAACACACACTAACCGCTACCTCAACGCCCAATCCCACCATCACCCAGCACAGATAAACTCTGTGGCCAAAACATTAATTGCCAGAACCAAACGCCTGCTAGACAAGACACACATAAAGACTGAACTATGCACCCTGACTAAAGTACTGACAGCTAACGGCTTCCACAAAAGCAAAATCATAGGCCTGATCCACAAAAACATACTGAGACATAATGGAGACCTAGAAGATGAACAGACCTATGGAACAGCTGTCCTGCCCTACATAAGAGGTACTACAGACAAAATCAGTAAGATATTACACAGACATCACATCAAGACTGCCTTCAAAACAGACAGAAAAATAGCAGCCATCCTTAGAAACCCCAAAGATAAAATTGACTTGGAAAACCAAGGCATATATGAAGTCCCCTGCGCATCATGCCCTGCCACATACATTAGACAGACCAATAGAAGAATAAATACCCGCCTGGATGAACACAAAAATGCAATCAAAAAGCTGGAACACACTTCCTCACTAGTCCAACACATGAAAGCCACAGGTCATAGCATCGACTTCAATGGCACTAAAAACCTAGCCGCTATAGAAAAAACCCCAGCTACAGAATTATCAGAGAAGCCATAGAGATTGAAAAAAGACCTGAAAGCATGAATAGAAGACTCCACCAGACTGTCAATTATCTGGAAGCCTGCACTCACAAACCAAAAAAATATCCACACCACAAGCCAAGCAAACACCTGGGCATAAACAGACCATCCCCCCATACTTCCAGCTCAAACACACTCCAACCAGGCATCCAGATGAAACCTAGCTTCCTAATAAATGATAGCCACACTAAAAGCCTCCAATACAGGAAACACAATGTTGCCAGCCAATCAAAAAATGCTACAAAACAGACAGAAGATATTAGAAACACCAATCAAGCAGAACACAGCAAACTCCAAGACCAATAAACACAGACCAAGACTCCCAACCAATCAGGATGAAAAAAAAAACATTCTAACACAGCAGTAAGTTAGCACCAAATTTAAAACAGAAACGGCTGTGAAAGCCGAACTCATAGACGAACACAGTACACAAGCCTGATGATGGCAGATGAGATTCTGCCAAAACATCGCTACAACTTTAAAAGCACAACTATAATGACATGGAAAAATACCTGAACAAAGCTGAATACCATATATATAGATACCCGTGAAAACTTAGGAAGACACGCAGCAAGAGAAAATCACAAAGTATTGGGACTTACAAATTGAAGTTGAGCAACTTTGGAAAAAGAAATCGTGTATTATCCCAATTGTAATTAGTGCCCTTGGAGCAATACCTAAGGGGCTACCTTATTATTGGAAATTCTAAATTTATCAGACTTGAATACCCTGATTCTACAAAAAACCACCCTACTTGGAACAGCTTATATCCTCCGATGCTACCTGAACAGGTCCTAGGTTAGGACTTGAGCTGTTGAGCTACCAACCAGCCCCAAAGGCTATGAATCTCACTAAAGATTAAATAATAATAACAATAATAATAACAATAACAACAACAATAATAATAATAAGCAGCAAATATACCATCCATTCAAGTGGATGGTATTCCACTTGAATACCATCAACATTGATAGAAATTGTCATTAATCAATTGCAAAAGGCAGTTTTACTTGGAACAGCTCGCATCCTGCGGTGGTCCCTTTAATACCACTAGCAAACATCTGGCTATCACAGGTCTTTGGGAAGGATTCAATAGGTGGATAAATTTGCCATATCCGGTCTAAACATCTGGCTGACTTTTCAACCAACCATAATAATAATAAAGCATCAAATGAGAAACTGGGAAATCATGAGTTCTAGTCCTGCCTTAGGCACAACGGTGACCTTGGGTCAGCCACTCTCTCTCAGCCCTGGGAAGGAGGCAGTGGCAAACCACTTCTGAAATCCTGCCAAGAAAACTGCAGGAACTTGTCCAGGCCAGTAACCAGGAGTCAAAAATTCACTTGAAAATACAAAATAAAAGAAAAGAAAAAAACACCCCAACTACATTGCACCATGTTGTTATTTATGGCACTAAGTTTTCAACTGTCCTTGCTGTGGGAGCCCTATGAATCTTTGAAAATTTATCAGGAATTTCTGAAATAAATGATCAGTAATGACTATCCAATTTCCTTCCCCCCCCCAACATCTCTATCCATCTTTCTCTGAAATCCACATATGCAAAAGGAAATTGTTATATGAATCATAAAATGCATTCCCAGTTCGTGTGGCAGCACCCTAAGTACACAAAGATTCCCAGTTCGTCTAAGTACATGCTCCCAGGATTATCATCAGCAACATGAAAAAAAAGACGTCTAGGGCTGGGGGTAAACTCCTTGTGATAAGCTCTGATATGAAAACCACTGTTCAAGGCAGAAGGTGGTTATCTTGATCTTAAAAAACCTAAGCAAGTTCACCTTCCTTTCCCCCCAATATGCCTTCAAATTGTTTTCATGCTACAGGCTTCAAGGACACCTCCATTACTTGGCCTACAGTAAGTAGCATTAGATGCTGTATTAGCTACTTGTCCAGTAGGAAGCACGAATGCTACACCTATCTATTGTGTGAATTGGAACTCTTCAGACATAGAAGAGTTCTTCTAGCTCTTCGAAGAAGAAGACAACGGCTTCTTAGGTACTCTATGTACAACCTTTCAATGGGAATTAAACCCTCAGGAGTTGAACCCTCAGATGTTGTATGTATGTAGGTGTATTTTAGTGGTCATGTGATGCCTCCTACTGGTCAGTAGTTAATATAGCACGTTGGTCTTTCCAATTCTAATATCCTGTGGAACAACCCCCACACACATCCTCTACCCATCCTTACCAGGATTACAACCCTCCACCTCACTCTTCCCTACCTCAACTAACACTCTCCATGCAGCTATTCCTTAGTTCTGAGAGGGTGCCAGACAATCACACTGCAGTTGCTAGGCAACTGAAGGATGTTTTTTTTCATCGGACTCCCTGGGTTACTTCACACTTTAGGAAGAAATTGTGGCAGAAGGAGACAGCCTAGTAAACATAAAGCATGAAAAGGAGACCCAGTTCCTCAAACTTAACCAGAAATTATGCAAATCAAGATTCCGCACCTTCCTTCTTTACACCCTTGATGGCTGAAAAAAAAACCTCAGTTTTAATCAAAATAAACACAAATCATAATATTGCCTGCTGTTGGACTTTTCTTGCAATCTGAGAAGATATCGCTTGCCTCCCACTGCTGGCCAGACCGGTAACAAAATGGAATCAGAGCCTTAAAAAAACTCAAGGGAGCAATCAATGCAGGGACTTGGTTGAGAAAAAAAATAAAAGCCTTTTAAATGAGGCAAGTTGCTAATTAGGGAAGAGGCAGGGAAGCACCCGAGATTATTAAATACTGAGCAGAAACCAGCATGAAGAAAAGGAAGTAGTGGCAGGTGGTGATTTAAGCTCCTCTCCATAAACTGAAGTATTGGGCAGCTTGTAGATGGAATTCTGGAAAAAAAAATGAGCTTAGTAACCCTTAAATGTCTTCCTATTTCACAGCCCTGAATTTTACTGCTGGGAGAAAAAAAAATCATGAGTGGATAATATTTACTGCCCCATCCAGTTTGAGAAACATCAAAGCCTCTCCCAAGCAATCTCTTTAGCCACTTACAACATCTCGGTCAATCTTGGCTGCCATCATTTCAGCTGTTTCTTCATGTTCATGGTATTGCTTTGGTTTCTCACCTAAAGAAACAAGGAGATGAAGTGAAGCTTCCTCAGGGGAGAGACACAGTAGCTGGGATTGACCCCACCAATTTTATTGAAAAATCTAGCATCCATATTTGCACAATGTACTAAGATTTGAGTGGCTTTTCTCTGAATGAAATGAAAGTCTGTACCATTCAACAGACAACAAATGATGCGTGATTTGGAAGGTATCTTTTTCTTCACTGGTATTGTGATTTTCAGCTTCTTCCAACTCAACATCCCATTCAATGGATATCATGGAAGTTTTAGTCCTTGCATATTTCAAGGCCATCACTTTGGCAAAATTTTGGCCACCAATGCCAAGTGTAAAAAATGTGATGACTGTGGCTTAGGGTTTTATGAGAACCTATGCGATTGGATATGCCTATCATTCAATCTATCATGTGAACTGGAAAATATATTAATTCAGTAATGAATGAATCTGGCCTATGAAATAAACCATCAATGGTTACATATTTGGAAAATGTATATGGGATTAGAAGAAGAGATCAGGGTCTAGTGCCCCACCCAAAATGCATACCCAGTATTTAAAGAACTATCATAATAGAAGTCCTTGGCCCTATCATATAGATATCTCCGATATTGGGGGAATACAGAAAGCATCTTACATAAGGACCTTGTAGTCATTTTGAGAATATAACAGTCTCCTATCGTCAATATAGTCATAATGTGCACTGAAGATGGTGTTTGATTTCGTTTTATGAGGTGCAATGACAATAAAGTAAACTAAACTAATATAGAAATACACACTCAGCTTGCTAAAGCTACAAAGCATAATTTTGCTAATATTCTTGCAAAGAAATCCACACATTTAAACATGAATAATTGGAGCGATGCTCCCATTATTTTTGCTAGAAATCCATTTTTAATTTCCTTATTTATGTCATCCAAATATGATGCTTGCAGAGAAGACTTTTGTGTCAGGCTTTCTCTAGCCTTGATGCCTAAGACGGTTGAAATGGAGACACCTAGAGAGGAATGTAGACTTTCTGTGCTGTAAAGTGTGGGATCCACCACAAGGGGCTGAGATTTGGGAAACAATATTTGGTCAAAATCCAGCCAAGCTCTAAGGAATGCATGGTGATTGTATTCACATGATATACTGAACCGCGAAATATCCAACAATTATCTGAATCTTTCTATATGATTAAGTTTATGATTTAATAAAATGTGCAACCCCATAAAATAGGTGCCTTAAGAATAGATATCATGACTGGTGCTATTCAGGAGTGAAAGGCTAATTAGAAAGAATTTCTAAATCAAATAAGAGTACACTTGAAATGCTTGATGATGAACAATCAAAATTTGTCAAATTTTAGGCCTAAAAAGCTAGTGTTAGAAATGCTATGTCAGTAAATATTTGTTGTTTATTTTTTTTCCTGTCAACTGCTGATTTTACATTTTTAAACTTGCTCTGGTTACCATTTATGGCACTTTGACTTATTCTTACACCTTATTTTATGCTCAAACATTGTAAAAAAAAAAAAAACTTGGCATGGCTTCTTAATCTTAATGTTAATTGCTGTCTTTCTCCATACCTGATTTGACTACAAGCTTGCTTGTTCAACAGTCTTGTCATACTCAAGATTCTAGACACCATGGAGTGACCTCCCAGATGTGGGGGGGCAAAATATTTCTTTAAAAAGCAAACTAAAACAATTGTTGAAACATGAGCTAAATGAGAGTAGAATACCTTCAATTTATTCTGCTAGGATACTTACTGTACGAGAACAAATCACACTGCCCTACGGCCGTGATGGAGAATCTATGGCACATAAGCCACAGGTGGCATGCAAAGACATTTGTGCCGACACATGAGCCGCAGGCAAATTTACCCCATTACTCATGTGCGTGCCTCCCAGCTGATTTTCAGCCTGTTTGAGGCCTTTTTCGGCCTTCCAGAGTCTTGAGGACAGCTTCTGTAGCCTCTGCAGGCTGAAAAATAAGCCCATTTCATCATTTCCTGTAATGTCGGAAGTGGCGAAACGGGCCTATTTTTCAGCCTGCAAAGGCTGCAGAAGCTTTCCTCAAGCCTCTGGGAGGCCGAAAAAGGCCTCAAACAGGCCGAAAATCAGCTGGGAGGCGCAGTGCAGGTAAGGGGGTGGCGGCAGGGGAATTACACATGCATGTGCAGGGGACATGGGGGGGCGCATTGCCTTCTGGGTGTTGGCATGTGAATACGCGAGTGCAAGCCCACAATTTTTGGCACAGGAGCCCAAAAAGGTTAGCCACCACTGCCCTAAGGCAAGGCTCCATAATGTCCAGAGCAGAACACCCAGAGTCTTTGAATCACATCTCAAAGTTTCAGCAACACTCACAATCTCCCTGTTCAGCTGCCCACGCAGACCAAGCTGCCACCCGGCTCCGGACATCCACTTGTGTAACAGTCCCTGGGGGGACAGGAGCTGGGGCTCTGGGAGGTGGAGGAATGGCACTCTCAGCTCTGGGAATCATCCTAGATAGGGAAAAAATAATGATAGAACACTGAAAACATCAAGAAAACAAGATCTCCTCTTTCAGTTGCTTGTTATTGGCCAATCTGTATTGACATGACTCTCTGGCATGGCATGTAGCCACAGTGATCAATTGTCAGTCTGTCCATCCATTCATCATCTGTCTGTTCATCCATCCACCTTTTGGTGAAGCTGAGTTTTGGCAATAGCACTTAGGCTTACAGTACATACCGCTCCATAGTGGTTTATATCCTTCTCTGGTTGGTTTACAATGTCAGTATATTGCCCCTCAACAATCTGGACCCTCATTTTACCAAACTCAGAAGAATGGAAGGCTGAGTCAACCTTGAGCCCTGTCAGGATCGAACTCCAGGCCATGGGCAGAGTTTGCCTGCAATACTGCATTTTATTGCACCGTCAGATTTTTATATCCTTCCATTGCAGAACTACCTTCTATTTAGAACAGAATCGCGTAAAAACACAGAACCCGCTTAACTGGATTTGACTAGGTGTCAAGAGTTGGTGTCAATTCTTTGTGACTACATAAACCAATTTTCTCTGAGACGGGCACAACCATTAGAAGGAAAATAAAGAAAAATGTTTACCTTTCCCTTGACTATTTTAAAAATAGAGGTTTTCCTGCCCTCTTATGCTAGAACAGCGGTGTCAAACTCCAAATGCATCATGTGCTGGCCACGCCCATGCTGGGTTTAGCGAAGGGGAAAAAAATGGGGACGTGTTGCATGATGCCACCATGACGATGCGAGTTTGACACCCTGGTGCTAGAGGTATTAGTTACTGAAGTTCAGATTTCAATAACAGACGAGCAAAGCAGAGGTGGACAAAATGTCAGCAGTGCAATTTCGAATTGTTGGTTTTAATCGTTGGTTTTAAAGAGCTCATGGCCAAAATAGAGAAAATATTGTACACAGCATTTGAAAAAGGACAATGCTGAAAACGTGCTGGTTTATTAACCCAAGTGGAAACTGGACCAAAATGTTCTATTGCACTCTTTAACATTACAAGAACTGCTCTTTCTAGGCATTTCAGTGGATAACCATTTTCTCCTCTGCAATAACACAAGATGTATAGAATTGGAAACAAGACCATTTACAACTACCTTGTTTCGCCGGATTGCGGTTTTTTTTTACTTTTGTTTTACTTTGGCAGAAAAAGAGAGGGAGAGGCACTGAATAACTTTGTAAACTTCTGGGTTTTCCCCAGTGTGTTTCTTAATTAGTTACTTTTTGGATCTACTAGAATATAACAAGAACCATCATGAATCAGACCAAAAAATCTGTTCATTTCAGCATTCTGTTTGTACCGTGACCAGCCAGGTACCAGTAGGAAACTGACATGCAATGCCTGAGGACAATACATTCTTCTATTGAAGTTGTTAGCAAGAGGAATGAAAGCTTCTGTTATTGGAGGTTTTACATACAGTGGAATTGTATGAAGCTCTGAAGAGATGCCAGGTTTTGATGAAACTTTGGATCAAACGCTATTCAAAGCTGCTTCAGCACTGGCTGAAAGGCTCCCATGCTGAGTTGCTTCAGCAAATGCTCAACATCTTCAGTGTACCCAACTGTGGTGCTTTGGCACACATTACTATGTGCAGTCCCAAAGCTCATGCACCGGGGAAGAGAGCTGAAGCCAGCCTTCTTCTCCCACACTACAGATCTGAAACAATTTGAGGCCACCTGATTTCCTTTGTTGAGATAAATGGGACAATTTCTTTGCTTCATCAGTGAATCATGTTCCCTTCACAGCCCAAATCACTTCATCAAAATGAATCCATGTCGCTTTGCACAGGCCAAATATATTGCCTGCATGACCAGTTTCTTAATGCACGCCCTACCAGAAACACTACGAAAGATTTGCAAGGCAAGGCTTCGGTTTTACCTGAGTGTTTCAAGTCTCTGCTTTGGTTTCCCTCCTTTGCTATCGCTGATTGCGCTTTCGATGTCTTCGTGGATAAAGTTGGCCTGAGCAGAAGCAGAAGCAATTAATTTGATGCACTGCTGAACGCTTGAGCAAGCAATCTATTGAACGCACCGAGGCTTTATAGGTAGAGTTGCCACCATATTTTATAGCTGCAAATTCCGTAACATTCACTTTCCACTTGTACTCAATATAAATCGTAAGGATACAAGCGACAAAATTACAGTCCTACAGTCACAAGTGGGAGGGGATGGGCAATAAGGAGTGATGAGAAGATTAATAGTAATAGTACAATAGACTTTGTAAATAGTTGGACAGTGTTGAGGGAATTATTGTTTAGCGGAATGATGTGTACCTTATGATTCTTGACTCTTGACAAATGTATCTTTTCTTTTATGTACACAGAGCATTTGCACGAAGACAAATTCCTTGTGTGTCCAATCACACTTGGCCAATAAAGAATTCTATTCTATTCTATTCTATTCTATTCTATTCTATTCTATTCTATTCTATTCTATTCTATTCTATTCTCTTTATCTGTCCAGAAACAGTGGCCAATCAACTTCATTAGATGATTTGGGAATTTAAATAACATGAAATGCAGCAAAGACCTTCCTTTTCATATTTTAGACACCTAGATGATGGACACTCTAAGTTTATTTTTCTATCCATGTTGAGTTAATAGTTATAGTGGAATCATATGGCTTGTAACAGAACGTAGCAATAAAGCATCCAGCATGCAGCCAGGTGTGATTCCAATTTAAAAGAACATAGTCAAATGATGAAAAAGATCTGTCTAAAACCTTGGGGATCAAATCAGGACAAACAGTAATAAGCTGCTAAATGGATCCATGTTATCTGTCTATGCTAGCTAATTGGAAAGAATGTGTTAGGTGTCTTAAAATATGGAGATACAAGGAAGCCTTATTGAAGCTAGCCAACAGCCTCCTGCCCCCGTATCCTGTGTCATACAGTGTCCATATTAATGCATTCAACAAAGAGGAGCATGACTATCTTCTTCCACTATGGCTGTTTAGAAACTGGTGCTTAAACAAGCTTTCTGTATTTCCAGAGGAAGCACAACACGCAACCATTAAAAAAAAGAGCATAAACTTGAATCACAAGGTTCTCTGTGAATTCACCCAGGCTTCCTATGAGGTTGCTTTGTTATTTTAAATCAGGAAGTGATGCATTACAAGTACAGGCAGTCCTTAATTTATGACTGCAGTGGAACCCAGAATAATGTCATAAGTCATAGCGGTTTAAGCCGAGACATCACGTGATTTGGCCTGATTTTTTTTTTTGGGGGGGGGGGCACTTTGCAGTGATCATTCATGATCATCAAGCAAACACCATGGTTGTAAATAAAATCCGTTTTATCCAACAGGCATTTCTTTTTTTCCAGGAACTGGAAATAAGTGCCAGAAATTGGCCAAAAAAAAAAAAAAAACCCTTCAAAAATCACGATCATATGGACGTGGGACAATGCGCGCGTCTGCAAAGGTGAGCTGGTTCCTAAGCCCCCAACATTTGACCCTGAGGCCATGTGGGTGTATGTGAGTATGCAGTCATAAGTTCAACATCGAGGCAACTTTTGGATGGGTCAGTCATAACTTTGAATGATCGCTAAAAGACTGGTTGTAAGTTGAGAACTAGCTGCATGTTCTGCTGCCAAATGGTCAGTAATCTAATATAGCAGAAGAGGTCCTTCTCCTGTCAGACTCTCAGGCTATGGAATCCTCTCCTGAAGGACGTACACCGGTACTTCTACACCAGGGGTGTCAAAGTTGATTTCATTGAGGGCTGCATCACTGTTGTGTTTGACCTTTGGGGGGGGGGTGGAGTGGGTGTGGCCAGGATGTGTGTGGCCAGCTCGATGTCACTGTCGAGGGCGCCTGTGGCAGCCTGAGTGCTCTGCCAGCGAAAACAGGCTCCAGAGCTCCGTTTCTGGCTGGGATGGCCTCCTGCAACCCTATGCCAGCAAGAATGGAGCTCGGGAGGACTGCATGCTCAGAGGGGGTTGCATGAGGCTGTCAGAGCCAGAAACAGAGCTTGGGGCCCTGTTTTTGCTGGCAGAGGCACTGAGGGCCGGTTCCTCACTGTTTCCAGGGTGGCCCCACAGGCCAGATCTAAGCACCCCGTGGGCCGAATCTGGCCCACAGGCCTTGAGTTTGACACCCCTGTTCTAAACTTACAACCATTCATTTAGTGACCACAGTGCTGAAAAAAAAAAGTGACTTATGACATGTCTTTGCACTTACAACACTTGCAGCATCCCTTGGGTTCCTACAATCAAAATTTGGGTGCTTGGAAACTGGCATGTATTTATCATGGCTGCAGGGTCCTGGGGTCCTTTGCGGCCTGTTTCATTGGAGGACTCCTTAATCCTTCCATTGTGTTTGTGAAAGAGGCGGAATAACTTTATTTTCCATGCCTTTCTCCCACCCCAAAACACATGCTTTTATATATTTCAAGCACATCTCCTTTTCCGGTTTTTTGTTCTGAAGTAAAAGACTCCACTACAGGTAGTCCTTGACTTACAACCACAATGGAACCCAAAACTGATGTAGCTAAGGGAAATGTTTATTAAGTGAGTTTTGTCTCATTTTGTGACCTTTCTTGTTAAATGAATTGTGTGTATCAAAGTCGGCTATCTGTCAGGATTCTGGCAATTATATCATGAGTCTTGAGCCAAACTTCCAAAACTTCAAAAAGATTTATTGGGAGTAAACATGTCTGGCACTGCCTGGGTGTAGCCGACTCTGAGACACATAATTCATTTATAATTCATATAGCCCCACCCCCTGGGTGTATCATAATTCATATTCTCTAATGAGACATGTTAGGGATAACATTGTTTACCCTAACTAGTTTAGGTAAAATAATAACTAAGTAATCATAGTTTGTATGTTAAAGTGTCTGCAACTTTAACTGTGGGATAGTAATTAAGGGAGTGGTTGTGAAAGCACTTTAAAAGAAGCAAGACAACAGCTTGCTCTCTCTGGCTTTGATGATTCCTGATTACTGCAAGGACACAAGACTGCATTGCTCGAACGGGAGAGAAAACAAAGGACTGGCTTGTAAGTGAACTGACATAGGATATTCTAAACGGACTTTGCTAACTGAATATCCCTGAATGGACTGACTAAATGATACATGACTATTGGACTGTTATTTTGACTATGCTATGAACTCATAATGGAATAAACTATATTTTTGATAGCACAAGCGTATCTGTTATTTTTACTGTATGTTAATAAGCATACAAGCTTAGCTCACTCATTTATCTGTGTGCCTATCTGACTAACGCTGCACATTCTGTTTAGCTTGTCTCCCTAACCCTGGTTGTGGAAACCAGGCTTAACAAGACACATCCATAGCCAAGAGTCATCAATCATGTTCTCCAGTTACATATTTACACAGCAGAAACTTCAGTCACCTAGTTACTATCTTTGAACAACTATTTCTGGAATGTACTTTCAATTTCCAATCTGCAGCGCTGCTCTTTGAAACTCCTTTCCCTCCTCCCTTTCTGTTGGCAACTCTAAATTCTGACCATATGGCCAAGTGGATACTACAGTGGTCATAAGTATGAAAAATGGTCATAAGTCACTTTTTTTCAGTGCCGTAACTTTGAACAGTCACTAAATGAACTGTTGTAAATCAAGGCCTATCTGTACTGAAAATTCCCTAATCATTTTGGCTGCTCCTCTTTGTAAGATACTCTTTTCACTACTGTAAAAATAGCCATAGCACTTAGATTTATATACTGCTTTATAGTGCTTCACAGCCCTCTCTAAGCGGTTTACAAAGTCAGTCCATTGCCCCCCAACAATTTTGGGTCCTCATTTTACCCAGCTCGGAAGAATGGAAGCCTGAGTCAACCTTGAACCTGATGAGATTCGAACTGTCAAATTGCAGTCAGCCGGCAGTCAGCAGAAGTAGCCTGCAGTACTACACTCTGACCACTATGCTGCCGTTGCTCAAAAATCCTTTGGGAAGCATTAGAGGTGTTGTTTTCAATCAACATTCTAATGATTTCCTCCACAGAATTTGCCTTGTTTACATTTGTGGCACACTTTGCCAAGGTTCCCATTCTGAGTCCCAGACCCTTTTCTGCTCGGTCACATTACTGTGATTCATTATCTTTTATTTCAATATCAAAAGGGCCTTCTGGGAAAGCCAATTGCTGACCAAGCTTTTAAGGAATTCCTCCACATTTGTTTGGCAGGGATCCACTTGCTCCTAAATATCTGCTTATTTAATATTTGTGTTTCTTTACAGAGCTCAATTATACTCCAAAGTGCCACTCATTGCTCCAATTCATTTATACACTAAGTGTCACTGGGGGATTATTATGCAGAGAAATCCATAATATTTATGGATATTGGTTGGCAGGAAGTCAAGTACTGTTCAGGATCATTGGCTATAAGCAACAGCGTAGGCATTTGTATTTCCAAATAAATGCAGAATAACTATTCTTTTCTTTTTTCTTTTTTAAATAAGAATTTGAATATTAAGTCTGTTTAGGAGCTGAAATTATTACATTGCCCACTACGTCTTTAGCACCTCAGCAAGCAAGTCATGTTCTAAAAACCAATTCTATATCTCGTTATATTCTGTCTGGAGAAGAAAACCACTAAAATAGGTCTCTGATTCCAGCATCTTTTATCGATTCCCTACTGTTGTTTAATCATCATTTTATTTATGTGTCAGTGAGCCATCCTAAGCTTTCTCAGAATAGCTTTTCTCAAAGCCTTCCTGAAGTGTCACACAGCAAGCTGATTTAAGGTAATTTAATGCTATGAAAATCACATTATTTATATAAAAATATTCATAAATGCTGCTATCAGTTTCCTTCACATGCAATTACTGTGGAAGATTAGTGGTGATTATTTAGAATAGGATAGGACAGGACAGGACAGAATTGAGCAGAACAGAATTGGAAGGGACCTTGGAGGTCTTCTAGGCCAACTCCCTACTTAGGCAAAAAACCCTCTACCCATGATGGCAAACCTATGGCACGCATGCTAGAAGTGGCATGCAGAGTCATTTCTGCTGGCACGCAAACCGTTGCCCAGAACTAATTCACTGTGCATGCACGCACGCCTCCTGCCAGCTGTCAGGTATCTGCCACGCATGCGTGGGGGGGTGGAGGGAGCATGGGAGATGCATGTGTGTTGAGGTATTCCCCCGTTAGGAGAATGAGTGCACTCAGGGAAACATAGTGAGAATAGTGATGAATAACACACAACCAGCACACAGATAAACTGAATAGTAAAATGTAACTTTTACTTCCAGTAAACAGGTAAACAAAGTCCAACAAACAGTCCAAATCATACACGGTTAAAGCAGTTAGTATTCAAAACAATCAGTCCAGGAATAATCCAAGAACGAAGTCCTTTTCTTTACTAGTATCATAAACAAAGTTCAGTAAACGGAGTTTGTGAACAGTTGCAAGACTCACAGCAATTCAAGCAGAATGATGTTCAGGCAAAAGGAAACAGGAAATGCAAAAAGAACAAACCAGGTTTCTGGCTCCATCTTATGGCTGTTAGAGGAACCTCAGCCAATCACAATTACAGCATTCTCTTAAAGATACAACAGTATTAAATGAGTATCCTGGTTTATACATTTGCCAACCCAACTGTTAGGTGACTATCATTCTTAACAACATGCATATGCAGGGGGGCAGGGGTGGGCACGCCTGCCCTTTCAGCACACAGTGACGAAAAGGTTAGCCATCACTGCCCTATACCATTTCAGACACATGGTTATCCAATCTTCTTAAAAACTTTTCCTTTTTTTTTTTTTAGTTAGGATTAGTTAGTTTATTTATTTATTTAAAATTTATTTACCACTCATCTTATGGCTCAAGTGATTCCGAGCAGCTTCCATCAGGATAAATAGCATATATAACAACGAGTGTAAACGTAAAAGTGAATTAAAATTACAAAAATGACAACCAGCTAAAAAAAAAAAAAAAAGCAAGCAGGGGTTTGGAGGAAAGAGGTGGGATGCATCCTCAATTAGTGCCTCCTCTCTTAGTGTATCAACCCCCTCCACACAGCACCTTCTCTTTCAAGACGCCGTGCCACCTGGCACCTGAACTGAGGAAGCTCCTTGGATGAGAAGTGAAACGTTTTCAAAGGAAAAAAAAAAAAACCAACAATAAAGAAAGTCCAGTTAACCCCTTGGAAAAAAGCCCCTTTGGGACAATCATGACCTGGATGATTGAGAACCTACATAGATAGGTTTAAAAGACTTTCCTGAAGACTAAAAGAGAGGGGGTGGATCATATCTTCTGTGGTAAGAAGGGGTGCTCAATTCCCAGGTCATGACCCACTACCAGATCACGGCTGATTTGGAAGTGGACCATGCAAGTGGTGAGCCAGCACACATGCACGCAGCTTGACTCACATAGGTGGCAGGCCGGCACACACTTAGGCGCACATTCGCATCGGCCCATCAATTTTGTCAAATGATTGTAAGATTACAGGTATAAGTATAGATATAGTTATGAATACATGAAATGGATACATATAAGAAAAATAAAAAAGAAACAATAGGACAGGGACGGTAGGCACGTTGGTGCGCTTATGCACGCCCCCTAAAGATCTCTTAGGAAAGGGGTGAGGTCAATAGTAGATAGTCCAAAGTTAAAGTTTTTGGGGTTTGGGGAAGAAACCACAGAATCAGGTAGAGTTTTCCAGGCATTGATCACTCTGTTGCTTACGTCGTATTTCCTGCAATCAAGTTTGGTGCAGTTTACCTTGAGTTTGTATCTATTGTGTGCCAATAGATACCAACAGAATACCAACCAAACAGAAAATTTGTATCTCAGGGTTGAAAGGAGGAATCCTTGCTGATCTCTAAGAGCTGTTAATTTGCAAATAGTATTTTACCCAACTAGGTCGCATCATCAGTGCTTGGCATTGGTTAAAGTAGACCTGATGGGTCTTGTTCAGAACCAAGGGATGAACAAGATCTTGTTCAGTTCTTAAGTCTGAATGGCATATTTAAACTTTTCCATAGCCCACCATCCTCCTAGTGCCGTGATGGCGAACCTATGGAACATGTGCCACAGGTGGCACGCATAGCCATTTGTGTGGGCACATGAGCCCCAGCCAAACTTACCTGCACTGAGCATGTATGCACCTCCCAGCTGATTTTCGGCCAATTTGAGGTCATTTTCGCCCTTTTTCAGCCTCAGGAGGCTGAAAAACAGGCCTTCCGGAAATACCGGATGTGCCAAAATGGGTCAGTTTTCAGTCTCCTAAGGCTTCCTTCAAGCCTCTGGGAAGGCCTCAAACGGGCCGAAAATTAGCTGGGAGGTGTGTGCATGTGCAGTGCAGATAAGGAGGCAGGCAGGAGTGTTGTGCACACATGAACAGGGGGGGCGCATTGCATTGTGGGTGCTGGTACGCTCGGGCTATCGTGCACACACGCGATTTCAGCACATCACAACAAAAAGATTCGCCGTCCTAGTGCATTGATGCCACGGCTGCTAGAATTTTCTGTTAACTCAGAATTTAAGATCCAACAGATGTAGAAGACGATAGATTGAAGACAGCGGGGTAAGGTTATGGAACAAATAAGCAAGCAAATTTTAAAAAGCCTAATATATTCTAACTCTCTGTGTTCAACAGCAGTATTTTGCCTTACCTTGACTTCATCACACTGGAAAAGATGGAGGTCTGCTTTGCTTTGCGATGGCTCTTTGCACACCAGAGCAAGGATGGAGTCATAGTTGCATGAATTCATCACAGCCTGGCAATGCTGTATTGTGTTCAAGGGAAAGTTCTCAAGTTCATTCTGAAAGGTAAATGGGAGGAAGAAGTGGGACATACAAAATTCTTCAACATGGTTCAAATCCTTTCTCTCATCTTCCCAGTATATTCCCAAATATACTACCGTGTTACTCCAACAATACGCCCTCCCCCAATAGGAAGTCCCAGCATGTTTTATAGGCATAAAATGAAATTAAGCCCCTGCCCCCAAATTAAGGCCTATATTAAACATGCGAAATGGTGGGGAATGGTGGGGGGGGCTTGCTGTTAGGAAGTACTTTTGTTGCATATCCGGATATGGTGCTGCCTGTGTTGACCTTTGCGTTGGTGGGGCACTTCGTATCGGGAGACCTTCCGCCACTGTTGCTTTCCCTTCTCCCCGTGCTGCCACAGCGTTTAGAACAATGCCACAGCATTTGATGCAGCCATGTGGCATTTGGCGCAGCCACGTGCGGCCAGCCAGGTCTCCTCCCTGCAACCGGAGCCCAGTGGAGACACTCGGCTTCAGGTGCTTCTGTCGCCACCTTCCTGGGTTCGAAGGCAAAGCCCATTCTTTTAAAAATGACACCTTACTACCGGTACGACAACCCTGGGGAGGCGAATCTCCCACAGGATTGGCCCACCCTGGGAGAAGCAGCCAGCCACCATCCCTGCCTGGTGCCGGGCAGAGTGCGAAGAGCTTTGCCTGGGGTGCCGAGAGCAGCTGGCAGGTGGGCCCTCCTGCCTGGCGGTGGAGCTCTCGCCAAGGTGAGCACCTCCCTGCTGGGCCCTCTGCTCATCCCGCCAGGGCCGCACCAGAGCCAGGCAGGTTGGGCAGAGCCAAGAAAGCGAGCTGCAGGTGCGCACCCGCCTGCCAAGTGAAAGACCCAGGCCGACCCGAGCTTGGCTTCCCAAGTCCTTCCAGCCTGAACCTAAATAAGCCACCGGGAGAGGCTGCCCGAGGCAGTGATAGCGCCCACCCGTCTGCGCACAGGGAGATGAGGCGACAGCAGCGCTGCTTCTCTGGCCAGCGGGTCCGATGGAGAGAGCCCGAAGCTGCCTGTCCTTTCCACCCCTCTCCAAGCCAGTCTCCAATTGCGCCGGCAGCTCCAAATGCTGCAGCGGTACAGGCATCGGGCAGAGGGGCTCACTCGGCGGGGCTTTGCTCAGAGGAGGACAGGGTGCGGGCCGTTGCCTTGCCTCCCTGTCCCCAGATGGATGGGCGCTATCACTGCCTCGGGCGGCCTCTCCCAATGGCCCCTTCGAGGTCAGGCTGGAGGGACTTGGGAAGGAAGCCAAGCTCAGGTCGGCCCAGCTCTTTCGCTTGGCAGATGGGCGCACACCCGTGGCTCGCTTTCCCGGCTCTGTCCAGCCCAGCCCATCCAGCTCTGGCATGGCCCTGGAGGGATAAACAGAGAGCCTGATGGGGAGGCGCTTGCTGCCTTGGCGAGAGCTATGCTGCTGGGCAGGAGGGCCCGCCTGTCAGCTGCGCTGGGCACCCCAGACGAAGCTCTTCACACTCTGCCCGGTGCCAGGAAGGGATGGCGGCTGGGCGCTTCTCCCAGGGTGGGCCGATCCTGCGCTGCAGTCCTGGGAGATTCACCTCCCCATGTGGGGTTGGGCTGCCCTTTCGGGCAGGGGAGGCTTTGTCATAGTAGGGCGTCATTTTTGAACGATGCCTGGGAAGGCGGTGACAGGAGTGCCTGAAGACGAGTGTCTCTGCTGGGCTCCGGTTGCAGGGAGGAGCCCTGGCCGGCCCCATGTGGCTGCGGCAAACGCCGCGGCGTTGCTCTAAACGCTGCAGCAACATGGGGAGAAGGGAAAGCAATGGTGGCAGAAGGTCTCCTGATACAAAGTGCCCCACCAGCGCTGAGGTCAACATCCAAGCCGTCGCTACCCACCCGCCCGAGGATGCAAGGGGGGGAATTAAGTCACCCCCCAAAAGATGGCCTAGCCGTTTTTTTCGGGGGTCAAAAAAAAATAAGACCCGGCCTTATTTTGTGAGAAACGCAGCATTGACTCAAGATATGACAACAGGAAACAAAGTGAGGAAAACTAATATAAAACTAGAGGAGGCCAGGAAGATGGATTCTCTGATTTCCACCCCTATTATTTTTCATGGTATTCCATGAATGAGAATTAGCTTTTGACCATTTTTTCAAAGGAGAAAACAACAGTGAAATTCTCACTGCTGGATAATTTCTTCTGCCCTGGCAAAATTGAGAGAAATTGTCCATAAGTCCAACTTTTCGGCTCACTAATTGGCTGGATAATTGTCATCAGTTAATGTGTGCCAGGCTCTCATCAAAACTCTGAAAATGTTTTCCATTTCCTCTACACCAGGGGTGTCAAACTCAATTTCACTGAAGGCCGCATCAGGGTTGTGTTTGATCTCAGGGGGGAGGGATGGGCGTGGCTGGGATGGGCGTGGCCAGGGTGGGCATGGCCAGTTCAACGTCACTTGTGTTGGAGCACCTACTCTATTTTTGCTGGCAGAGGCACCGCTGGTCCTTCACTGATTCCAGGTTGGCCAGATCTAAACATCCCATGGGCCAGATCCGGCCTGTGGACTTTGAGCCTGACACTCCTGCTGTCATGCTCCTGTCGGAGTCTGAATCCGAGGAGGAAGACAAACAGCTGACAGGGAGTGGGAGTATGGTTTCATTGGCTGTGGAAGGGCAAAGTCTGGCTGGGCAGAGCAGGGAAGAGATAGAACAAGGGAGAGGGAGTTCAGAGGAAGACCCAGGCCCACCCGCTCTTCATTCTAGGGCATGCAGGGAAGAACGGAGAAAAGAGCAATGTGGGTTGCATGGCTTACATGGGAGGAAAAGGCCCTGATTCCCTTCATTAGCCACAGCTGGAAAGGCAGTTGATAAGAAAGGCAGGCTGCTGGGAACAAACATGACTTTATCCTCTGTTGTCGTGGCTTCTCTGCATTCCTGGCGTCTTCCCAACTGTGTGAGTTTTGCCATGACTTCAATTCTGAAATTCTTGCTCGTGCCCTGTCAAACTAATTACTTCAGTTTGGCTTGTTTGGACTTTAAGTTACAGTTTGTGTTGCTCATGTTTTGGACTTAAGTTTTTGCAGTCAAAGGCTGTTCCTGGGAGAGTTTTTCTCCAGCCAGAAGGTAACCTGGACACTGGGGGCAAAGTTGGAGATAATAAAAGGACTCTTATTGCTTATCTGACTGCGTGGCCTTTGTGCCACGCCCCGGGTCATCACACCTGCTCTACACCTTGCTTAAGACCTTCACCCTATACTGTCAACACATCAGCCTTATTACCGAGTCTTTACCTTGGATTCTAAGTCCACTAGACTGACAGCTTTGTCATCCACTTGAAGAACCATGTCTTGTGTCCAGACTTTGCCTTTGGCATCCAGGAGTTTAAGCTTTCTTATTCCATCATCAACTGTGATCATGGCTTCTCTCCGATCCAGAACAAAAGTGGTGAGGTGCTGACAGGTTGGCAAAAGAAAAGAAGGAGATCTATGTTTACAAAAGGATCATCAGAGCAGATACCTAAAACTTTTGGAGAGATTTTTTTTGGAAAAGCAAAACAGGTTGCTTACAAAATAAAACGGAAAGAACAGAAAAACCAACCATTTCTATCCATGGATATAATTGAGATACATAAATAAGATAAAATAAGATTAAAAAAAAAATCTTACCTCCACATGGTATTGCGTTATCTCAGAAATGCTGCTGATGCTGTCTCGTGCATAATTCTTCCTTTGCTCTGGTTTTTATCAAAAATGGAAAAAGAGGATATTAGAATGCTACATTTAAAAATATCAGTGGGTGGGGAGCTTTGATGGCACCAGTTGCTTATCCCTGAATTAAGATAAGTTAGTAAGTATCGCTGAATAGGCTTTTAATCTATTGATTCTAATTTAAATCTCAGACAATGGATTGATTCACCAGCTGAAAGTAGGAATTTTGGTTTTGGCTTCATAGATTAAGTGCAATGTGCCACCAAGACTTGTCAACTGTTTAGAAGAGGGGTGTCCAACCTTGGCAACTTTAAGACTTGTGGACTTCAACTCCCAGAATTCCTCAGCCAGCTTTGCTGGCTGAGGAATTCTGGGAGTTGAAGTCCACAAATCTTAAAGTTGCCAAGGTTGGACACCCCTGGTTTAGAACTTAGCACATCGGATCAATCCAATAAATGGAGGCTTATTCCAAAACTCATAATTAAGTAAGCCACAGCTTAGCCAGGTGTGTGAACAAGATCACCATGGTTATCTATTGAACTTCCAGACTGTCTTAAGATGATAAACCAAATATCTGGCTACACTCCACAGATTGTCTACATCTTTCAGTTTGCTTGGTATGGACATGGTTGGAACTGTCTATTGTGGCATGCAATCAGTTACGTTCATGATGAAGTCCTTCCGTTTTAAACGGCAATATTCCCAATACAGGTAGTCCTCAACTTACAACCATTCATTTAGTGACCAAAGTTACAACAGCACTGAAAAAAGTGACCTGTCATGCCCCTGTTGGAGTCTGAATCCGAGAAGGAAAACGAACAGTTGACAGGGAATAAGAGTATGGCTCCATTGGCTGTGGAGGTCCGGCTGGTCAGAGCAGGAAAGAGGTAGAACAAGGGAGAGGGAGTTCAGAGGAAGACCCTGGTCCACCTCCTCTTCATCCTAGGGCACGCAGAGAGGAATGGAGAAGAAAGCAATGTGGGTTGCGTGGCTTACGGGGGAGGAAAGGGCCCTGATTTCCTTCATTATCCACAGCTAGGAAGAGAGTTTAAAAGAAATGCAGGCTGAGTGCGGCAGCTGCAGGGAGCAAATGTGAGTTTATCTTGTGTTGACTTTAGTTATCTGTGTTCCTTGCGTCTTCCCAACTGTGTTGAGTGATTGCTGTGCCTTCATGTCTGGAATTCTTGCTCCTGCCCTGTCAGACTAATTACCTCATTTTACCTTGATTGTACTTATAGTTACAGTTTTTGTTGATCATGTTTTGGACTTGATTCTCTGCAGCCAAAGGCTGTTCCTGAGAGAGTTTTTCTCCAGCTAGAAAGTAACCAGGCAAAGTTGGAGCTAATAAAAGGGACTCCTACTGATTATCTGCATTGCCTTTGTGCTACGCCCCAGGTCATCACATGACTGATGGTCAGTTTTCACATTACTGTTGTAGCATCCCCATGATCACATGATCAAAATGTGGCAACTGGCATGTATTTATGACTATTGCACTGTCCCTGGGTCATGTGATCACTATTTGTCACCTTCCCAGCCAGCTTCTGCCAAGCCAAGAGGAGAAGCCAGATTCACTTAATGACCACATGCTTCTCTTAATTATAGCATGATTTGCTTTAACAATCATAGCCAAAAAAAGGTCATAAAATGAGGAGCAACTGGCTTAATAACTGCCTCGCTTAGCAATAGAAATGCTGGGCTCATCTGTGATTGTAAGTGTAGGACGACCTAGGATATTGTTTTAAAGAGGAAATTATAACTAAAACCCATCTGCTATTTTTTTCACCAGATTGTAGAGATTTTTCATCTGGTTTCCAGGCACTGCCTTATTAAAGCAGCTTATAGTGACTTCAAAAACTCTCTGGACTGTTTTTTTTTTTCATATACAGGAGCTTCAACGTGATTTAAAGGGCCAATTTACCAGATATTCTCTTGCCTCTTAATCAAAAGCCAGCAGCTCTCCAAATTCAAAGATGGGCAACTCAACCCTCCCAAGATGCCTGGTTGTGAATCCATCACTGCCTTTTCATGAGCAATGAAAATAGCAGCCTTATCACACGCAACACATAATTTGAAAAGAAAGGAGGGAAAAAGCAAACAAAGGAGACGCAAATGACTCCACAAGCCAACCACTTTTATTATTTTATTTGAAATCACCCTGCACACTTAACCCTAAACCTGAATTAACCAAGTATAGTTGCAGGATTTGGGGGTTTTACATATACTATGCCCAAGGGTCGGAGGGGTTTGAAGCGGGTAGTGATGTAGCTGCGGTACACCTTCTCCGAACACGAAGCCAAACAACAGGATCACAGCTCACTATCCATTCACTATCCACAGCTCATAAAAACCATTCTGGAACAGCAGTAGGCTAGCCCCAAATTTAAAATTAAAATGGCTGTGAAAGTCTGACTAACAGACGAACCCAATACAGAAGCCTGATGATGGCAGATGAGACTCTGCTGAAACGTTGCTACAACTTTAAAAGCACCACTACTATGACGTGGGAAAATACCCGAACAAAGCTGAATGCCATACATGTAAGTACCCGCGAAAACTTAAGAATATGAATATATATATATATATAAAATTTTTTGCATGTTACAGCAGGAAATATGTTTGAGGCATGTTTTCATTATCCAGGAAGAGAAATCTCACTTTCTGACAAAGCAAGCATATACCGCAAAACTATTTTCTGTATGTTTTTTTACATACATCAAATGTTATTAAACAAACTAGAGAAAACTTTTAAGCAAAAGTCCCTGAAATATGAAGTATATATTCAGTATACACACATATACCTAAACACACACACACACTATGTACATATAATAAAAAAGTAAAGGGTTCCCCTGTTCAGTCATGTCAAACTTTAGGGGTGGTGCTTTTCATTTCTTAGCCAAGGGAGCCAGCGCTGTCCAAAGATAATTTCTGTGGTCATGACTGTAGGCCAAGTCACACAGAACACTGTTGCCTTCTCACTGAAATGGTGCCTATTTATCTACTTGCATTTGCATGCTTTTGAACTGCTAGGTGGGTAGGAGCTGAGGCAAGTAATGGGAGCTCATCTCATTGCGCGGAGCTCTCAAACCCAGGCTGTCAGCTTTAGTGGGTGTTGCCATGGTATATCACAGCGGGGTGGTGGTGGTCATTTTTGCCCTTCCTGGAATCCGGAGGCTTTCCTCAAGCCTCCGGGAGGGCAAAAATGGCCTCCCCAGGATCCGGAGGCTCTCTGGAATGGGCCCATTTCCAGCCTTTCCAAACTTCCAAGAGGCCTATTTTTCGCCCTTCCTGAGTCTCTGTGCACGCCCTGCACTTACCTGCATTTAAAATGGGCCACGTGGGGATTTCTGGAAGGGGAGGGGTGGGCAGGGCCAGCCAGGAGTGGGATTTGGGAGTTCTCTGAACTGCACAGTATCTTAGCTAGGGGCTGTCCCGAACCCCTGTGAACCCCCAGCAACCCACCCCCAGTGTGTGTTTGTGTGTGCTTGTGGGTATGTGTTTGTGTATTATATACATTCACACAGTATGTGTTTGTGTATGCATAAATGCTCCTATATAAAGCCTTTCAATAAACAGTATCCATATTTCATTACATGATCCATAGCTAGTCAAAGTTAATAAATGATTCTTTCATCAGTTGCTATAGCATCAATTCTGCAGGCCTTAATCCTAAACCTTAGTCTGTTATTTCTGATTCATTACTTCATTTATTAAAATTATCACTTCTTTTTACCACAGCACTCATAGCAATTAATAATAAAACCAGGTCAATAGTGGAAGACAGGACTTTCCTAGATATTTTCAAATTAAGTTTGCCATAATTGAAATGGAAAGTACTAAACAATGGGTGATGACAGTAGTGCCCTCATTGTCCTAGATTCCTCTCAGCATATTAGAAGGCAATGACAAGATTCAGTCAACAATTCTGTTGACATGTGACTTTTACCACATCCAATATTTTTTAATCTTCATTTTTCTCCTTTAATGTGGATGGATACTCTAACAAGTTTATCTTTCTTGGAAATAACTATCTATTTTCTAAAAAAAAAACAAAAACATAATGAAAATAGTTTCCATCACAAAAATTGAATATAGCATTTAAACATCAGTTACTAGAGGTGGTATAATCATTTTCTAAAAATAACTTCCTACCCAAAAGTTTCTTCAGGAGTTAATTTGGTATAAGCAAGCAGCCATCAGTTAGTGACAATGAGACACAGGTAGTCTTCAACTTACAACTATTCGTTTAGCTACTGTTCAAAGTTAAAACCACATCGAAAAAACGTGTTTTGCAACTGGTGGTTACATTTACAATCGCTGTAGCATCCTCACGGTGACATGATCAAAATTCTGGTGCTTAGCAACCAGCATATATTTATAATGGTTGCAATGTTCTCCACTTAGTTGATTGCCATTTGCGGCCTTCCCAACTGATTAACAAAAAAAAAAAAATCAATGGGAGAAACCAGATTCACTTAACAACACCCTGGTTCACTTAACAACTGCCTTGAAATTAGCAATGAAAATTCTGATCTCAATTGCGATTGTAAACCAAGGACCACCTGTATGTACAGCCAGTTTTCTATTATTCTAGGGAGATGGTGAGTAGAAGAGGCAACAGAATTGAACTCAAGAGCATATGTAAGGTGGACCTTTAGCCTTAACTGGCCAAGACAATCACATACTATAACATCAAAGGGTTTCAGATCTGATAGTATAAATTAAAAACGTTCAGCTCAAGCCATGCTGGTTACAATGAGAAGGTTAAGCCAGACAAGGATACTGTCATGTTCAGTCAAGTATTTGTGACTAAAAAATCACAAATTTATAGTGATTAATGTAATGACAAATCTGTAGTGATTTATGCCTATTTTGATTTTTGTTTGAGAACTATAAATCAAATAAATATGTGGCTTTCAGTTGCATTCTACCTAAATATCACATTCTTTATTTCATTCTATGAGAAATTATTTTTTTAGCATTTTTCAACGCAGTTATTCATGAGTGCCAGGTTGCTATTTCCCCTCATCTTCAATTAGGCATTGAGATATGCCAGCCTCACCAAAATGGCACCTATGCCAAATGATGCCCATAGGGCCTCCAAATTAAAGTAACAGATTTCAACTGTCAGGAAATAATTCAGGTCTTCCATGTTTGATGATACTCACATTTTCTAGGCAATTTTATAAGATGTCTCACAACATGTTATGAGCTTTCTATATTTTATTGGTGCCTTTTGGGCTTTTTTGTGAGATCACACTATGGGGCATGGTGGAAAAAGTGCTGTCAATGCCTGCTTATTTATGTGCTTTTTACATAAGACACTTAAATCCTATTTAATATATATCTTCTCTACTGAGGAGCCTGGAAAATAAGGTTGTAGGATCCAGCTCCTGAGTTTTATGCTACAGCAGTGCTTCTAAAATTGGCAACTTTAAGATATGTGGAATTCAAGTCCCAGAATTCCCTTGCTGGCTGGGGAATTCTGGGAATTGAAGTCCGCATGCCTTAAGGTTGCTAAATTTGAGAAGTACTGTTATATAGTAAATATTCAAACTATGTTTTCCCATAATTTAGTGCCTTAGACTTGTTTAGCTATAATTCTCATGCTCTTCTCCAGTATGGTATGTGACAGGAGCCCCCAAACTTTTGGGCGCCAAGGATCAGTTCCGTGGAGGGCAATTTTTCCACAGACCAGGCTGAGTGTGGTTTCACACGTTCCCTGGATCTTGTGTGTGCATGGACGGGGCATCGCTTGCTTGCCTGGCCCGGTTCCTGGAAGGCCACAGACTGCTGCCAGTCTGTGCTCTGGAGGGTTGGGGACCCCTGTAGTATGGGGTATGATAACAATTCAGAAGATCACAGTGTCTGATCTGGGCAGAATGCCCTTGATTATTATTTTCTGAAAAGTATAGCATGCCAAAGATTTATTCCCAAAGGTGCTTTTTCAAGAGGCAACTGGACTTTTTTTTTTTTCTTTGAAGATATTTTGCTTCTCATCCAAGATGCCTCTTCAGCTCTGACTGGATGGTGGGGAACAGATAAGAAATGGTGTAGGGTCTTCTGCTTGGGCGAGGGTTGGACTAGATGACCTACAGGGCCCCTTCCAACTCTATTAATCTGTAATAAGATCCTTCCCTGCCTCGCACATATATTTAGGAAGCATAAACTTGCCCCATCGGAAAATTCTTCAGTCATTTTGGTGTCCAACAGTCCATTATTAAATATTAGAAGCATTTGATTGGGTCAACATGTTGAAATATTTTCATTTGCACGGACTTTCCCACCCCCCATTTTCACATACTGAAAATGTGCATGCGTGATACACGCACATGCACACATGCCCACACATGTATACACACACACACACACACACACACACAGCAACAAAACCTGCTGTCATCTGCTACCTTTCTTGGTTTTTTGCTTGGATGATGATCTGAAGAAATAAACCCCATCTGCTCCTGAGAATTATTATTTTTCAAAAGAAAGGAAAAGAAGGAAGATTTAAGATCAATCCTACACTCAGTGATTATTTCCATTTGGGAAGATGTCAAGGCAAGAGTGTTGATATATAGACTTGCAATGGAAAATTGGTTGTCACACACAGCTCTAAAAAAAAAAAAGAAGTAAAGAAAAAAGAAAGAAGAGCTTTATTAAATGCAATGCATGCAGACTCAAGCTTTTAATAAGGATTGGTTTGCAGATCAAATAGAAATCAACCTGTGTTTGCTAAAAACTGTGCAGGCAAAAAAGCAGGCTCCCACAACTGATTTGATGTTTCCTGTATTTTATGATTCATAACTTTTTATCTGTCCTTTACAAAAATGGTGCTTATTCTGAAAGAGAATAGCGTTACGCCTACATATACATAATATTATTGTCGATGTTGATCTTGAACCAATCCACCCTACGACTAGAAAAACTCTGTCCTCCTTAAAATCCTATAGCTGTCCCCCTTGATAGTTGCCTGCAATCCATTGGTCCAACTACAAGCAAGACTACTTAGCGGTTTTCTATCAATGCATACAAGATCCCCAATTCAGTTCTTTCATTCCATTTCTGTCTACATTTCTGAAGCTTGGGAAATATAAGACAGCCTTTGAACTTTCATGATATGCACATAAGGGAAGGTAAAGGTAAAGGTTCCCTTCGCACGTACGTGCTAGTCGTTTCTGGCTCTAGGCGCCAGTGCTCATCTCTGCTACAAAGCCGAAGAGCCAGCATTGTCCAAAGACATCTCTGTGCCCATGTGGCTGGCATGACTAAATGCCGAAAGCACACAGAATGCTGTTACCTTCCCACCAAAGTGGTCCCTATTTTTCTACTTGCCTTTTTTACATGTTTTCCAACTGCTAGGTGTTGTGGTTCACTGGCAGCAGATGCAGACAGCTGAGGTCTCTGACAGCGAGGACTCAGATGAGGGGCCTGCGTCTGATGCAGGGATGGGGCCAGGACTATCAGAGAGTGGGGTGCTGCCTGCGGAGCTTGGAGAGTCTAGCAGCAGTGACACAGAGGACCCCGGGAAGCCTGTGCTCAGTGCACGTATGCCCAGGGCTGCTCGAAGGAAAGAGCAGCTGAAGCAGCACGGGTAATTCGGGAATAAGGCTGGAAGGTGATGGCCCCTTTCATAAGGGATAAAAGCCAGCCTTTGGGGTTGGCTTCTTTGCAGGAAGCAAAGAAGTTCTTTATGCTCAGAGTCCTCATTGAAGCCCTGCTTGCTCCGGTTTGTTTCTGGCTTAGGATATTTATCTGCAATTAGTCTTTTGTTCTTGGCAGCCTTTTGCAACCTTGAAAGGGCTTGCTCTTATCGGGGACAATTAGTTTTGAATGACTCTTGGCTGTGAATTCACAGCGCCGCATTAAAAAGATTTGCTTTTATGCATACTTTGTGTTTGTTTGATTTGAACAAGGCTTGGGTCAGAACACTAGTAACGGGAGCTCCCTCTTTTATGTGGTGCTAGGGATTCAAACCGCCGACCTTTCTGATCAACAAGCTCAGCGTCTTAGCTGCTGAGCCATCGCGCCCCAGTGTCCCCTTGATAGTTGCCCGTAATCCATTTGTCCAACTACAAGCAAGACTGCTTAGCAGTTTTCTCTCAATATATACAAGATCCCCAATTCAATTCTTTTGTTCCATTTCTGTCTAGATTTCTGAAGGTTGGGAAATATAAGGCAGCCTTTGAACTTTCATCTATATGCACATAAGGATCTAACAACAAAGCAAGAGAAAAAGGAGTACCCTCTGGCAAAGTTATGTGCTTATAAGAATCTATTTCCAGGATCAAATTAGGCCTGGTTGTTATTTACAAAGTCCTATATCATAAGCCTAGAATCAGTGTATATCTGGTACTCTCTGGCCAAAATTAAATTCATCTGTCTGGTTTCCTCATCCAGGAAGTGCGTCGGGTATGAGCTAGTTCAGGGGTGTTAAATTCAAGGCGCGGGGGCCGGATCCAACCAGTGGGGTGCTTAGATCTGGCCTGCGGGGCCACCCTGGAAAAAGGAAAGGACCAGTCCATGGTGCCTCTGCCAGCGAAAATGGAGCTCCATTTTCACTGGCAGGGGTTTTCAGGATGCTGTTGCAGCTGAAAACGAAGCTCATAGGGACCACAGGTGGCCCTCCCAAGCTCACTAGAAGAGGGTTGCAGGAAGTTGTTGCAGCCGAAAATGGAGCTTGGAAGCCCGTTTTCACTGGCAGACTGCTTAAGCCACCACAGGTGCTCCCAACACAAGTGACATTGAGCTGGCCACACCCACCCTGGCTCCCTGAGGTCAAACACAAACCTGATGCAGCCCTCAATGAAATCAGAGTTAGATGGTAGACTACTTTGTGGAATCCGATGTATTTTTAGATTTAATTAATTGTTGGGTGAACACTCATCTTGTGAAAGGGAGCAGAAAGGAGGTTGGTTAGTCTATATGATTTGTATACTTGCTGTACAGGTAGTCCACAATTATTATATTACAACCACAATTGGGAAGAAAACTTCCTTTGCTAGGAAAATTAAGAGAGCCATTCCTGATTTTACAATCTTTTTCTTGCCACGGTTGTTAAGCGAACCACCACAGTTTTTGAATGAATCTTGCCATCATTAAGGGAATGTAGCTTCCCTCAATGACTGCTTATTGGAAGCTTTCAGGGGAGGTCACAAAAATAATCACAAGTATTGACTATTATAAATACAAGTGGTTGCCAAGTTCCCAGATTTTGAACATGTGACCATGGGAACAGTTGTAAGTGTGAAGGACCAATCTTTGAACCACTTTTTTTCAATGCCATTGTAACTTCAAACAACAGTAAATGAATGGTTGTAAGTTTAGTACCACCTGTACACAGGGCAGGATCTTTAGAATGGGATGGGTTAAATAGATAAATGAATAGCAATGTAATTTCTAGGGCACACACACACACACACAGATGCTATAGCAGCAGTTGCCAACCAGTGGGCTACGGACCACCAGAAAAATTTGGTGGGCCACAGAGAAATGTCACCCCAGAGCATCCCCCAAAGCAATTAATCTAGGCTGCACAGGAACACAACGCTGTGCCGCCCACATGGCCCGCAGGAACCCTCCCCACCATTCACTCCTTATCTGGCAAATTTGCCTACTAAATTGCTATTTTTCCTTTTTCCGACCATCAGCTGTGCTGCTGTGCTGGGAGATTTAGATTAGCTAAAAAGCAGGAAATCATTGGATTTCTTGCTTTCTAGCTAATCTTTAGATCTTCAGCTCTGCTTTTAAGCAGAGCCAAACCTTCCTTAGGACTGAAGCAGTGCAGACTCAGCTAGCCGATGGCAGGTAGATAGATCTCTGAATGAATCTGTCATTCTGTGAGCAACTCAATTTGCCTGCCTGCTTTGCTTGATTTTGGATAAAAGTTGCTCATTTTTAGAAAAAAAATCAATATTTTTATAAATATTTATAATATTTACATACAAGCCATGCCCAGCCAGTTACATGACCACCAAGCCACACCTACAAATTAGGCCACACCCACAGAACCAGTTGTTAAGAAATTTGAATTCCACCCCTGCCTGTATGTATGTGTGTGTGTGTGTGTGTGTGTATGCGAGAGAGAGAGAGAGAGGGAGGGAGGGAGGCAGGGAGGCAGAGTGATTAGATCAGATCTCTCTCTCTCTCTCTCCCCCACCAACATCGGCAAACCACCATCAGTCAAAATTCATATAAGTGGTGCCCAAGATTTAAAATTATGAATTTGGTGGTTCCTGAGGTCCAAAAGGTTGGTGACCCCTGTGCTATAGAATACAATGCCTGATGGCTCTAAATCAGAGGTCCCCAAACTTGGCAACTTTAAGACTTGTGGACTTCAACTCCCAGAATTCTCCAGGCAGCTTAAAGTTGCCAAGTTTGGGGACCCCTGCTCTAAATCATTTTTTCCATAACTTCAGCCTGCTTAGCTTAATTAAGACTTTGCATTCATGATCCAATTATAATCTCAGCATCGGCTAGTGAATCTTACCGTACAAAGCTTTTGCGCTTGTCTTTGAACTCTGCTCCTTGTCCTTTGAAGAAAATGTTGGCGATCCATATCCACTGTAAGGTAAGAAAGAGATTGCTTAGGTGCATTTTTGTGTTCTGGAAAAGTCAATCAATCAATATACAATCAAGGTAAAATTCAAAGACTAACTGCAGCGAATTTAGGAATGTAAGGATTTTGGCTTTCATGTTTCCGGTTCATGTGGATCAGCTTAGCAAGCGTGAAGGAATCCACATAAGGTGTTTGCTGAATGAAAATTCCAAAAAAACTAGGAATTATATCTCACCATTCAGGTACTTAAAGAAAAAAATGCAAATGAGTGGGTATACATAATCAATCGCCAGACAGTTTAAGGACAGGGGTGGGATTCTACTAGTTCGCACCTATTCGCTAGAACCGGTTGTTAACATTCTAAGCAGTTTGGACAACCGGTTGTTAGAAGAAATTACTGGCCTAATCCTGTAAGAAAGGCAGGAAGGAAACATTCTGGTGTTGCTTACAGAAACTGCCTCTCTGTTAACCCTTATTACATTCTTGGCAGGACAAGACTTCCTGTCTCAGGAACGTCTCTGGAATTTTTTTCCCCTCCTTTGCTGATACTTTGCTTGTGTGGAGTGACCAAAGTTACAATGGCACTGAAAAAAGTGACTTATGACCATTTTTCACACTTACAACTGTTGCAGCTTCCCCACAGTCACGAGAGGCCAGGCGAGGAGATGCCCGCCTCGATGGGAGTGGTGTTGAGTTGGCCACGCCCAGCCAGTTACATAACCACCAAGCCATGCCTACCAACTAAGCCGTGCCCACAGAACCGGTTGTTAAAAAAATTGAATCCCACCCCTGTTTAAGGATCAACTCAACTTTAGAGAGATGGAGACATAATGTGCCCTAAAACTACGCTACAAGATTACTTTGGATCTGGAACTGGAAAGAAACCTAATGTTGTGGCTCATTAGTGGCCAGCAGAGCTGGCGGCAGACTTGGACAGTGAGGAGATTGGGGAGGAACATGAGCCAGTCCTGGAGTCTGGGGAAGGCTCTGACGTGTGCTCTGCATCAGAGGCAGAGATGGGGCCAGGGCCGTCTGATAGTTATCAGCTGCCTTCAGAGTCGGAGATCAGTGGGGCAGGAGAACAGCTGGAGCCTGTTCCCAGTGTGCGCATGTGCAGAGCTGCCAGGAGAAGGGAACAGTTAAGGAACAAGGGTCGACTTGGTAGTAAAGGCTCGGGTGGATGGTAAATGGCCCCTCCCATAGGGAATAAAGAGGAGCGAAAGGGAAGTGTTGTTTGCAGGAGACAATCAGTTCGATTCATTAGAGTGGAGATCTGTTCCTGACTTCCTGCCAAGTAATTGCTGCTACAGTGTGGCATTTGGAAGATATCGATCTGGCAACTCTCTAAGCCTGATAAAGGTCTGTAGTTGTGAAATCTCATGAAAGACTGTTTGCCGAGACTTTGCTGGAGAGGAATTCACTTTATCCTAAATAAAAAGGGTTTTATCGGGACGAGGAGTCTGCTTCATGATCTTGGGAAGCCTAGATCAGAACACCTAAATAAGGACAATGAGCTACAATTCCCCTGATATAATCTGAAACAAACTATATTTTCTAAATGGTTCAAAGACAACTAGGAAGACACAGTTGGGGAGCAAATCAGAAATCGTTAGAGAACATTAAGTTAGGGACAGCCCCCTTACATGCAGCTACATGGTATTTAGAATTTACATGGCCAGTTTTAGAACTAGTGGCTTATCTGTCTTCAGTTCTGTCTTTGAAAAACCTGTGTCAGATAACCAAAGAATCTTGAGATGCTCTTTTTCATAGAACATAGAACCGCAGGGCTGGAAGGGACCTCAGAGGTCTTCTAATCCAACCCCATGCTTACGAAGACCCTAAAGCAACCCGGTCAAGTGGTTGTCCAGTCTATTTTTGAAAAACTGCAGTGATGGAGCACTCACAACTTTTGGAGGCAATCTGTTGCATTTGATTAATTGTTCTCATTGTCAGAAAATTTCTCCTTACTTCTAGTTTGGATCTCTCTTTAACGATCTTTCACCCATTACTTCTTGTCTCCCTCTCTAATGCTTTGGAGAATAAGTCAAACCCCTCTTCTCTGTGACCCCCCCCCCCCCAAGTACTAGAAGACAATTGTCATGCTCCCTCCTAATTTTTCTTTTTGATAGGTTCTTCTTCTTCTTCTTCTTGTGCCATATCCATCATCAGAGGTTGGCGATCATGTTGGCGATTCTATTTTTATCAACAGCCACACCAAAAAGGGCTGTTGAGTTTTGTCCAAACCAGTCCCTTAGATTTTGATTTGATAGATTAGACATGCCTAATTCATTCATTGATTTGGCCTCCAACAATAGCTTTGCAGATTCTGAGACTATTAATAGAATTGCTCCTCAAACACTCATGAAAATAGAGACTATGCTTTGTCATTTTTCACATGTACAAATAACTGTTTCTGGTTATTCAAGCTAAGATCAAATAAATTTTGTTTGAGTATGCTTCTAAGCAGCTTGGAAATGTGTTTAAGTTTAGGCAATCTGAAGTTCTTTCAAAAACCAATTAATATATACAGATAAACCATAATTACTAAGGCAGAATTCCAAAGTTTAGCATGAGCCACCCACATGCACCCATCTGTTCTTGTTTTCTGTGTATAAGGAATGCTTCAAACAATTATGGCTGTTGTTCAGGAAAAAAGAAAACAAAAAACCAAGTAGTTTGTACTGTTAAATGCATAGAAACAATATGTATAATAATCATACATCTGAAAGAAAAAGAACCTCAGCTTTCTGATTTATTTTTTATTTGTAAACAACTTTTTCTCTGCTTCATGAAACACACAAATAAATTACATATGACTTTGGCTTCAACAAACACCACCGGTCTCATTTATAAATTTGTTCAGATGCCAGAAATCACCAGCTCTCCCCCATTGAATGAAAGGGAGAAAAATAGTGTTCTGCTTTCTAAAAAGAAGGACGCCGCCACCAGCAACTGATAACATATGTTATCAACTGCTATCCATCCAAGGGTACATAAACTAGTAAGGCAATTGTTTCTTTTTATTTACCAATCAGAATAGAGCTGGAAGGGAACTTGGAGGTCTTCTAGTCCAACCCCTGTTCAAGCAGGAAACTCTATACCATTTCAGACAGGTGGCTGCCCAGTCTTTTTTCAAAACAAAACAAAACAAAACCTTCCAGTAATGAAGCATCTACAACTTCTGGTGGCCAGCTGTTCCACTGGTGAATTGTGCTCACTGTTAGGAAGTTTCTCCTTAATTGCAGGTTGCTTCTCTAGGGCTTTGGAAAGTAAGTTGATCCCCTCTTTTTTTTTTTTTTTTTTTAGAAGAGGAACTTTTTTTTTTCTTTTTCTGGAGAAAACATTACCCAAATCCTGATATAAACTACTGTTTTTCTTCCAGCTTTGAATGGCTGCTAGAATTCAAAGCCGCAACTGCAAATGATGATCACATCCAATCTTATCTGATCCCTTGACTTCTTGAAAACCACAAAGGATTTAAACAGCTGGGTCAGTGCCTCCTATTGTAACTTGATAAGACTGCGCTGAGGAATTGGGTGAACCCTTCACTTCCTTATCAAGTCTGCCAGTGTTTTGCTGTATGGAAGCTGGTTCTTTGACTTTCATTATTACAATAACATCAGATGAAAATACACAGGACCAAATCTATAGCAGGGATATGAAAAAACAGCGGGTCTCTAAGAGTTGTCAATTGATTAAAGCAGTCTGCCCCATCTGGTATGTATCAGTTGTGTTGTGGCTACAAGAGCCACTATGAACATTCTGAAAAATGTTGTTCCTAACTAATCTGGAGGCCGCTAACTGGCAAAGCTAGGTTAAAGGAACAGAGTACATGTGGATTTGTGATATATTGTGATATTTGCATACATAATTTGTGGAACAAAAGAAAAAATATTTCATTAAATATCTGGGATTTAAGTATTTTTTGCTGCTCGCTTGTGACCATGATGTATCTTTAATGACACTGAACTGCTTTTATCTGATGTTATAAGATACCTTTGAGATCCTCAATGAAATGAAAAAGCAAAATGGTTTAAATGAATAAAATATTAGGTACAAAAATGAGAAATTAATTTGGGAAAGCATAGAAAAGGGTCCAGCAATAGAGAACATTTTTTAGAAAAAAAATTGGATGAAAAACAGTTGGAGAATTAAATATGTTTAACCTGGAAGGGGTGGAAATACTGTAAGGCAATATGATCTTGCCGTTAAATATCTGAAATGCTATCCTATACAAAGCATTATTGTTCAGAGTTGCAAAAGATGAGGGAGAAATGGATGTTATTTAAAGAAAGATTCCAGCTGGAAATCAGGAAGTGAATTCTAATGATGAGAGCCGTTCAATGGTGGACAGATTTTCTTGGGAGATTTTTTTATTTTTATTTTTATTTATTTATTTTGATTTGTCAATTGCTTACAAGATAATAGGTATAAGTATATACATAGTTATGAATACATGAAATGGGTACATATAAGAAAAATAAAAGAAACAATAGGACAGGGATGGTAGGCATGTTGGTGCACTTATGCACGCCCCCTACAGACCTCTTAGGAAAGGGGTGAGGTCAATAGTAGACAGTCTAACGTTAAAGTTTTTGGGATTTGGGGAAGAAGCCACAGAGTCAGGTAGAGTATTCCAGACATTGACCACTCTGTTGCTGAAGTCGTATTTCCTGCAATCAAGTTTGGTGTGATTAACCTTGAGTTTGTATCTATTGTGTGCTCTTGTGTTGCTATGGTTGAAGCTGAAGCATTCATTGACAGGTAGGACATTGCAATGTATGATTTTATATGCCATACTTAGATCGGACCAAAGATGGCGTAGTTCTAGGTTTTCTAGGTCTAGAATTTCAAGTCTGGTGGCATAAGGTATTCTACAACAAGTAGAGGAGTGGAGAACTCTTCTTGTGAAATATTTCTGGACTTTTTCAACTGTGCTAATATCAGATACATAATGTGGGTTCCAGACTGATCAACTGTATTCGAGTATTGGTCTAGCAAATGTTTTGTATGCTCTAGTTAGTAGTGTGATATTACCAGAGAAAAAGCTGTGTAGGATTAGATTAACAACTCCTAATGCCTTTTTGGCTATGTAGTTACAGTGGGCTCTAGCACTTAGGTCATTTGAGATGAGTACTCCAAGATCCTTGACAGAGTTTGGATCATCAACAAGATCTTGACTATTCAGCTTGTATTTTATTTTCTGATCTTTTTTTTTTTTTGCCAATATGTAAGACAGAGCATTTATTTGTTGAGATTTGAAGTTGCCATTTGTTTGACCATTCTGATACATAGTCAAGATCTTTTTGAAGGGTAGCAGTATTGTTTGTGCCCTTGAATAGCTTTACATCATCAGCGAAGAGAACACAGTTGCTCTTGATGTGATCACAGAGGTCATTTATGTAGAGTATGAAGAGAGTTGGTCCTAAAACACTGCCTTGGGGGACACCACTGTTGACAGGTACAGAATTTGATAGGACACCCCCAATTTTGACCATTTGTTGTCTGTTTGACAGGAATACTTCTATCCAGTTATTCAGTTGTCCAGAGATACCATAAGATTTTGGTTTTAGAAGTAGTTTGTTGTGCACCACTGAATCAAAGGCTTTACAGAAGTCTATGTAGATTGCGTCTATTGCTTTGCCCTGATCGAGTTGTGTAGTCCATATGTTTTTGCAGTGTAAGAGTTGCAGATTACAGGATAATTTTTCCTGAAACCAAATTGTTTATAGAGTAGGTTGTTTGTCTCTAAGTGAAGGATAATGGATTGGTTAATAATTGATTCCATGACTTTACAGGTGACGCAGCATAAGGAGATTGATATGTAATTTTCAACTAGGCTGGGGTCTCCCTTTTTGAAGATGGGGATGACCGTGGCATGATAGAGTTTAATCAAGGCCATCTATCAGGAATACTACAACAGTGGATTCCAGCACTGAGCTGGGGAACTCTGGGAGTTGAAGTCCACACACCTTAAAGTTTCCAAGATTAGCAAACACAGATTTAGATGATCTCCAAAGTCATTTCCACACCTTATGTTCTGTACTACTATGATCAGGAGTTGTAAATTAAGTTCATTGGAGATAGTACTAAAAAAAAAGTAACAAGAGGTGGATTCATGTACCACAACATTTATATTCACTTTTTCTTTTTGCAAACTGGTCCAAGACTGGCTCGGGAGCAACAGTATGCCAACCATAGCTAGTCACAAAAATACTCAATTGGGTGAGAACTGGTTAAACGTAAGAGAGTGAGCTCAAGAGTATTCCCAGCCCAACTTACTACAGGGTAATTCTGGGCAGCTTACAATCATAAAAAATTGTATGAGAGGGGGGCGGGGAGAGACAGAAACAGAGGTATTAATTTACTCTGTGTGTGTGTGTGTGTGTGTGTGTGCGTGCGCACCTATAGAGATATATAGATAGATATTGATATAGATATTTAGATATATAGATGTAGGTAGGTAGGTAGATGGATAGTGTTGTGGTTAGCCGGCAGCAGGTGCGGATGGTGGAAGAGAGCGAGGACTCGGAGGACCATCAGGGAGTGGACTGCTGCCTTCAGGGATGGTGGGGGCTGGCAGTAGTGATGAGGAGGTTCTAGAAGAGCCTGTGCTAAGTGCGTGTGAGTGTAGGATGATTCGTAGAAGAGAATAGCTGAAGCTGCTCAGACGACTCGGGAATAAGGATGCAGTGTAATGGCCCCTCCCTCTGGGGAATATAAGCCTGGTTTCCAACGGTTTTTGCCTTTGTAAAAGGCAAAACTTTCAAAGGACTCAGTGTTGTGATTACAGACTGATTTATTTGAAGACTTCTGCCAAGGTTTTTCTAATTGGACTAATTGGCTGCAAGCCATCTATCTACAAAGAGAATTTGTAGATTAAAGCCCTGAAAGTTTTGAGTTACTGAGTTTATCTGTGTTTGCTCTCAGGGAACTTGGCTGGGTCAGAACAGGTAGGTAGATAGAGATAGAGAGACAGACAGACAGTAAATTAATACCAGCAAAGTCTATGATTCAATTACAAATGGGGAGGATGGAGGCAGGGTGGGGGGGAGATGGGATCTCTTGTTAAACAAGGGAAGCCCCATCCGTGGGATCAGATAGCATGTGAAACCATGCCCCATCCAGTCTGTGGAAAAACCTCTCTCCACAGAATAAGTCCCCAGATCCCAAAAGTTGGGGGCTGCTGCCCTAAGCCAACTGGCAGAGCCAGTTTTTTAGGCTCTTATGAAAGGTCAGGAAGGTTGGGGCCAGCTTTTGACATGTGGGGGTGGGGGAGCAAGATGTTCCATAGGGCACTGCAACAGCAGAGAAGGCCCTTCTCCTGGATTCTGCTAGCCAAAATAAGCATGCCTCCTCTTCTGGCACGAGTGGGATGGGCCAATCCCAAATTGGGATTGGTCAACAGCAATCCATTCTGCACCATTGCTAAGAAAACTACAAGGATGTGACTGTCACAAGGGTTCAGCCTTCACTGAAGAGAGAATTTACTTGCTTCACTTCAAAAATCAACTGTTTGTGGGATGTATTTTTTAAAAAAAATTAAGGACAAAGAAAGTACTCAGTATTTTTTCTGCCCTACCATCTTATTTTGGCTAAATACAGGACAAAAGTATCCAATACTTACTTGACTTGAGAAGGATAATTTCCGTATACATTGGGATGGGTGTTTGAAATGTGCCCATTCATTCTGATCACCACTTTATCTGTGGGAATAAAAATAGGGAAAGGATAGTAAAAAGAGAGAATCGCTTAAGAAACATGCTGTAGAATAGAACGCTTATGAAAGCCTACAAAATTAACCAATTATGACTGTGGGAAAACAGAGACCTTTTCAAAATAGTGGTTTGTTCTTTTTCACAGTATACACACACACAGAGGCATGCATGTGCACACACACACACACACACACAGATAGCATTCATTTGCTATCTCAAGGAATAACAGTTCCTCCCGCCAAGTGTGTCTGTCAAAATGGGAAACAATGGTGAGCATCAAATCTTCCTGAATTCTCTTCTATTTTACCTCCAAAACCAACATGATCTACCTCATGTTTATCATTCCTACTACAATCACAGTTTTACAACCAGACAACATAGATAAGTTTACAAAAGTGCTTCCCAGGTACAGGTAGTCCTCGACTTACAACTATAGTTGAGTCCAAAATGTCTGTTTGCTAAGCGAGACAATTGTTAAGTGACTTTTGCCCAATTTTATGGCCTTTCTTGCCACAGTTGTTGTGAATCTCTGCAGTTGTCAAGTTAGCCATATGCTTGTTAAGTGAATCTGGCTTCCCCACTGAGTTTGTCAGAAGGTCACAAAAGGTGATCACATTACCATGGGACAGTGCAACAGTCATAAATATGAGTCAGTTCTCAAGGGCCCAAATTTTGATCATGTGACTATAGGGATACTGTAATGGTCCTAAGTGTGAAAACCGGTCATAAGTCACTTTTTCGATGTGCCACTGTAACTTTGAATGAAAACTAAATGATCACTAAATTGGTGCATAAGCGCATCAACATGCCTACCGTCCCTGTCCTATTGTTTCTTTTATTTTTATTTTTATTTTTCTTATATGTATCCATGTACTCATAACTAATTGTGGTAAGTTGAGGACTACCTATATGTAAGAAGCAACTCTCTGGAAGATCTTCGATTTCATCCAGTTGCTGGACTGAAATTAATTCTCTTAATTAACTGCTAAAATTGTAGACCAGTGGTGGCTATACTTTTTGGGCTCTTATGCCAAAAATTGTGTGCTGCCTAGCGTGCACATGCTCACATACCAGCACCCAGAAGGCAATGTGCAGGCCTCCCCATGCCCCTTGCACATGCGTGCTCAATCCCTCTGTCGCCTATTGCTTACCTGCACTGCGCCTCATAGCTGATTTTCAGCCAGTTTGAGGCCTTTTTCACCCTCCCAAAAACAAGCTTTGCAGGTCAAACAATAGGCCCCTTTTGTCACTTCCAGTATTACAGGAAGTGACGAAATGGGCCTAATCGTCCTGCAAAGGCTTTTTTCAAGCCTCTGCGAGGCCAAAAAAGGTCTCAAACCAGCTGAAAATCAACTGTGAGCCACGCACATGCGCAATGAGGTAAGTTTGCCTGAGGCTCGCGTACCGGCACAAATGGCTCTGCGTGCCACCGAAGGCACGCGTGCCATAGGTTCATCATCACAGTTGTAGACAGTCAATTCTAATCAACAGGTTATTTTCCTGTACCAACAGTCAGGCAGGAGTGTTTTTCTGTCTACTCATCATACTTTGTAATTCTGGAAGAATAAAAAGCAACAATTGTCATAGGAAGGTTAACAGGGACAAACTGAATTTCTGTTTTCCTTTGCTTATTTCTTTTCTTTCATGTTCTGAACATCCCAGGAGGGCTGCCCTAAGATATTTTGCTTCAACTCCAAAAACTGTTTGATATAGAGGAATGAGGATAGCAAACCACACTGTATTATTATGACCAAAGCTAATTTAGGAGCCTATAGCATACCGCAAGGTCAACATTAGAGCTGTTATGAACTAATAAAACACTTAAATAAAGTTTATCAAAAGCTTTAGAAAATAGCAGGGTTCTAGCCCTGCACTTCTGATTGGCCGATAATAGCGATATCGGATTGGTCCATTCAGGAGAATCTGATTGGCTGTTAACGAGCCACTCTCATTGGTTAAGGAGGTTAACACTCCACGTCTCTTATTGGTTACTAAAGCAGCAGCTTGCCTATAAAAGGGCTGCTGTTGCCCTAGGGTTTTGCTCTGTTCAGAATGTTTAATAAAGAGTTTGAAGTTCACTGTTCACCGTCTCGTCTCCGTTCCTTGCGCCCATGCGCAGAACATAACACTGGCAACGAAGATGGGATACGGAGACGTCAGAGCTGACTGAACACTGCAGAGCACTAAACTGAGCACGTGGCTGAAGGCGCATCAACGGCGGAAACCATGACCGGCAGCACCATACCACCCGCTCCATTCGACCCGGCACAAGAAGACTGGGACTCATACATGGACCAGTTCCAGATGTTTCTGGAGACCAACAACTTGAAGGATGCCACTACTGGGAAAAAGAGCGGTATTCCTGACTCACTGCGGACCTGCCATTTTTAAGATGGCTAAGGCACTGGCGAAACCGGCTGAGGTGAAATCCATGGACTGGGACGTCCTCGAGCCCCTCCTACGGGCCCACTATGCACCTACCGTACCAACGCTTGTCCAAAGACATGAATTTTACCAGAGAGACCAGTGGAAAGGAGAAAGCGTTGCAGATTTCATCGCGGATCTCCGGAACCTGGGAGGCCTCTGCGGGTTCGCCGACCTCGAAGAAGCTCTAAGAGACCGAATAGTTCTGGGTTTAGATGCACCGCACGTGCAAAGTAAGCTGATGGCGAAAGGCAACATCAGCCTTGCAGATACCATCGCTGACACTACTGCAGCAGAAGCAACCAGGAAGTCGGCTGCCTGAATGCGCCACACCAACGCCCCACTCTGCCAACTTGCCGGCGTAACCTCACCTCACCTTGAGGGACATGCAACGGCAACCCACCATGAGGACCTCGAATCGTCATCAGAAAGTGATGAGGAAGAAGTCAACCAGCTCTGGTTTGAACGAGACCAATGCCACCATCGTAACCAGAGACTGCAATATCAATGCGCAGGCTGTGGGGCAAACCACCCACGATCAGACTGCAAATTCCTCGACGCGCTCTGCCATATTTGTGGGAAGAGAGGCCACATCGAAAAGGTCTGTTGAAGCAAGCTAGGATCCAGCCCACTTCAGAGGGGGACCAACTACTGCCAACCCACAGGAAGTCGTCCTGTGAATCGGGAACATTTGAACCACCAATGGAACAACCACTCCTACAGAAATAAACCACTAGCCCATTCAACGAAACGAGAAGAGGCACACCAAACCATCACAATTGGTCACGCCTCATCATTAGATGCAAAGAAGATCCGAGTGAAGGTCGCCATCGAAAACCAGCCCTGCATGATGGAAGTCGATTCAGGATCATCCCTCTCGATGGTTTCCTGGAAGACCCTTAAACAATTGATGGGGATATATTTGACAACAAGATGTAGCACATTAAAGGAGAATAATTATATTAAACTTAAACAACAGATAACTACAGATTTGAAGAAATGGGAAAACTTGCAATTGTCATTAATAGGGAGAATTTCAACAATTAAGATGAATATTTTACCTAGAATTTTATTTTTGTTTCAAACAATACCAATTAGGCTTGGAAAAGACTATTTTGAAGATTTAAATAAAATTATGTTGAAGTTTATATGGCAAGGTAAAAAAGCGAGAATAAAGCTAAAGCTTTTGCAAGATGCTAGAATTAGAGGAGGTTTTGGTCTGCCTAATTGGGAATTGTATTATCAAGCTGCAAGTTTGATGTGGGTCAAAGAATGGATAACATTAAGGAAACATAGGTTGTTGACATTAGAAGGACATGACTTGCTGTTGGGTTGGCATGCTTTTTTATGGTATAAGGGAACTAAAACACAGGGTTATTTTAGAAGACATTATGTACGGGAGTCTTTGTGGTTAAATTGGGAGAAGATAAAAAGACAATGTTATTTGAAAATTCCAGTCTGGTTATCTACCATTGAAGCATTTTCCTATCCTATAATTTACAAGAAGGAACAAACAGTTAGATATGGGGAACTTTTGGATGAAAAGGGTGAACTTAAATCGATCCAAAACTTAGAAGAACAAGGTATAAGGATGAATTGGTTTTCATATGCACAAATACACTCAAGGTATGATGAAGATTCTAAAACGGAGGGATTTTATGATAAACAGACTGATTTAGATAAGATCTTGATGGGTACTGATGAGAAGGTGATTAAAAAATTATATGGTTATTTACTGGGAATGAAATTAGAGGAAGAACAAGTCAAAGAAACTATGATTGTTTGGGGGAAGAATTTTGGATATGGGATTGATTTAGAGAAATGGCAGAAATTGTGGTCTCAAAATTATAAAATGACAATGTCAACAGCATATAAAGAAAACTTGTATAAGATGTTTTACAGGTGGCACTTTCCTCCGACAAGAATAGCAAGAATGTTTAAGAACAAATCTGAAAAATGCTGGAAATGTCATCAGATACCCGGCTCGTATTACCATATGTGGTGGACTTGTGAGGATGCTAGAAAATATTGGACTATAATTCGCATGTGGTTGGAAAAAATGACAAAGAAACAGATTTGAAACCAGAGATCTTCTTATTGGGAATTTTACCTGATATATATAGTAAAGATTTGAAATACCTGATTGTAAATGTATTAACAGAGGCCAGGATTGTATTTGCTAAAAATTGGAAGAATGAGAAAATACCATTACAGGAAGAAATTATTAAGAAAATATTGGAATGTGCTGAGATGAGCAGATTGACATTTGAAATTAGAGAGCAAGAGGATAAACAATTTTACGAAATTTGGGATCTTTTTTATAAATGGTTAGATGATAAAACACGATAATAGAATATTCAGAATGCTAGATAGTAAGGAATATCTTTATTTTGCTATTATTTTGCTATTTGCTATTATATTTATAAAGGATTTCTTAGGATTGATTTGATATGATCAGATGATTTGTTATAGAGTAAACTGGTTTAAAGTATTGTTACCTCATTAAGCATGAATGATTAAAAATATAGTCAAAATCTTCTTTTTTTAGTGATATTAGGATATATAAGTTTGGACTGACAATATGAGTTGTTATGTAACATAATTGTAATTGAGACTACAGAATGAATGCACAAAAATGATGAACCAACTGACACACTGGATGTATATATAAGAGTTGATGTTTTTATGTTTTGTCTGTCTTGTTTGTTTGTAGAAAATTAATAAAAACTTTAAAAAAAAACAAAAAAACAATTGATCCCTGCCGTCTGGCGGCAAGACCTCAGAACCCAAAGAATCATTCTCAAGGACTATCAAGGAAACCGAATTCCAGTCGTTGGATCCAGCCTAGTCCAGGTCTCATTCAAAAATCGTACTGCATCTTTACCATTGACCGTTGTCGACCGTGATCGGCCTAGCTTGTTAGGCCTTCAATGGTTTGCTCCACTTGGGATTGAAGTAGCCGGCATTTACCAAACCAGCAGCGATGACTGGGAGGAGGCCCTCGTCCAGAAATTCCAGGACATCTTTGCAGATAAACTAGGCGAGTACAAGGGGACCCCGATATCATTTAACCTTAACCCTGAAGTAGCCCCCATCCGCCTTAAGCCTCGTCGAGTCCCTTTTGCCCTTAAACCAAAGATTGACGAGCAGCTTGATAAATTAAGAGCCCAGGGTGTTTTAGAACCAACAGACCATGCTCCTTGGGAAACCCCAATCGTAACACCCATCAAACCGGATGGATCATTAAGGATTCGTGGGGACTACTGTGCCACCCTGAATCACGCCCTTCAACAGAACGCTTACCGGGTGCCGGTGGTACAACACCTCCTCCATTCCCTGGGGGGCGGAAAAGTCTTCGCTAAATTGGATTTAGCACAGGCATACCAACAACTGCCTGTAGTTAAAAAAACAGTAGAGGCACAAACGATTGTTATGCACCGAGGCACTTTTTAGTGCAACCGACTCCAATTCGGAGTTAGCGTGGCCCCAGGGATCTTTCAGAGCTTAATGGAGAGACTGTTTCAGGGAATAAAAGGGGTCGTACCATACTTTGATGACGTTTAATTGCTGCCCCAAATAGAGAAATACTAAGGAGCATCTTCGACTGGTTCTCCAGAAATTGAAAGACTCTGGCCTTAAAGTGAAAAAAAATAAATGTCAACTGTGTACAGATAAGGTAGAGTTCCTGAAGTACCTAATCGATAAAAAAGGCATTCACCCCACCAGTAGCAAGTTAAGAGCAATCAAGAACGCCCCAAGACCCAGAAATAAGACTGATCTCCAAGCTTTCCTGGGGCTTATTAATTTTTACAACATCTTCCTGCCCCACAAAGCGACCGTAGCTGAGCCCCTATATCGGCTTCTCGATAAAAAAGCAACCTGGGTTTGGGGGCACCGAGAGGAGCACGCGTTCCGACAAGTGAAAAACCTATGAACTTCAGATGCTGTTTTAATGCAGTATAACAAGACTTTGCCTTTAACAATCACATGTGATGCATCACCATTTGGAGTAGGAGCCATTTGAGCCATGTGTTACCAAACGGTAGTGAAGCCCCTCTTGCCTATTCTTCAAGAACTTTATCAAAGGCTGAACGTAACTGTTGTCAAATCGATAAAGAGGCTCTTGCTGTTGTATCTGCTGTTAAACGGTTTCATGAATATGTTTATGGATGAGTTTTTACTTTTGTTACCGACCACAAACCTTTGCTGGGGATTATAGCGGGAGTCAAGCCAACCCCCTATATATTATCACCTAGAATGACTCGCTGGTTGGAGTTTTGGCTGCGTACAATTATAAGCTGCAGCACCGCCTGGGGAAAGCCATTCCCCACGCTGACGCATTGAGCCATGCACCACTTCCAGAAACCGTCGACGACCCAGCTCCAATCCTTACAACGCTCCAGATTGAAACGCTACATTCACCGCCACTAACAGCAAGAGATATCGCGATTGAAACAAAACGCGATCCTATCTTAAAGCGAGTTCTTAGCTAGGTCGAACAAGGATGGCCAGTAGATCAAACCCTTGATGACTTCATCCCCTTCAAAAATCAGCAAACAGAACTTTTTTCGCAAAAAGGCTGCATCCTGTGGGGGGATAGAGTCATCATCCCAGAGCGGTTACAACGAGCAGTATTAAAGACACTGCATGAGGGCCACCCCGGCATCGTGCGTATGAAAGCGCTCGCACGAAGCTACGCATGGTGGCCGGGCATTGACAAACAGATCGAAGCCTGGGTAAAGACTTGTTATAAGTGCCAGGAAGTTAGCAATGCCCCACCAAAAGCAACTCCAACAGCATGGGAAACACCTCGGGGACCGTGGTCCCGCATCCATATTGACTTTGCGGAACCTACTAAGGGACATACGTTCCTATTAACAGTGGATGCCTATTCAAACTGGTTCGAGATCCACGAAATGAAGAGTACCACAACTGAGTCCGTCATCCGGAAGTTGAACAGATTATTCGCGACGAATGGACTGCCAGACGTTCTGGTATCCGACAACGGACCCCAGTTTACCGCGCTCCCTTTTGAACAATACTTAGAGGACCGCGGTATTCACCATGCGCTAACTTCTCCAGTGCATCCTGCGGCTAATGGAAGAGCCGAGCGCATGGTACAGTTTGTTAAAAAAACTCTCTACAAAATGGACTATGGGGACATTGAAGATAAGATAAATAGAATACTCCTTCTCCAACACATCACTCTGCACAGCGTCACCAACAAGACTCCAGCCGAACTATTGATGGGATGCAAACTCCACTCCCACCTCGACCAGCTTCACCCGTCTTACGAGCCAGAGAAACCCTGTAGATCTAGCGGAAAATGCTGCGAGTTCAAGATAGGCGACTTAGTTTTCGCCAGAAACCTTTCTGGCTAACCATTGTGGATCGAGGCCACTGTTATTCAAGCCACTGGACCCAGGTCATACCGGGTGAAAACCTGCGACGGAAAAATATGGAAACGCCATATAGATCAGCTTCGCTCGAGGCTACAACCTAGTTTCCGCGACTCCGGTAACTCCCAAACTGAGGGGGGAGGGGATGTCAAAGAAACCGATTTCGAGATGGCGGAAAGCAGGAACAAAAGAAGTCAACAATCGGGCGTAACTAATGAAGAAGGTTCAAGGAAGGGCGTGGCCTCGCCACAGAGGAACACCTCAACAGAGGCAAGCCCGCAAGGGCCAGAGGACAACGACGAGAACATTAGCAGCACCGAGTCTTCCAACGAGGAACCGCTGGCACCCGACTTGCCCGAAAACGCCCCGCCAAAACAGGCTTACGGACAAGAACTGGTGGGATAGCGTAAATCCAATAGACAGTCAAAGCAATCTTCCTACCTCAGAGATTACGTCACCGCACCCCCCCAAATGGAACCCGGGGGGGAAGGGGTGTTATGAACTAATAAAACACTTAAATAAAGTTTATCAAAAGCTTTAGAAAATAGCAGGGTTCTAGCCCTGCACTTCTGATTGGCCGATAATAGCGATATCGGATTGGTCTGTTCAGGAGAATCTGATTGGCTGTTAACGAGCCACTCTCATTGGTTAAGGAGGTTAACACTCCACGTCTCTTATTGGTTACTAGAGCAGCAGCTTGCCTATAAAAGGGACTCAAATCCCAGAATTTTCCAGATTGGGTGGTTGGGGCATTCTGGGAGTTGAAATCCACACATCTTAAAGTTTCTAATTTTCAAAACCATTGAACTATTCTAGATAATGCCCAAGTTGGAGGTGGTATTTCCATAGAATATCAGCAAATCTTTACTGCATGAAATTGGCTCAAATAACTATGGGGCAACAGGGTGCAGAGATTTAAGTAAGGACAAATTATTTTATTACAATGAAACTGGGCTGAAAAAATGGCATGGCTTCATAAAGATAATTTGGAGCCATGGAATAGGGAAGATGACATAGGGAAAGGAGTGGCAGAACCTGTGGGCAGAGTTAAAAGAGGGATCAGTCTAGAATCCCTACATAGCCACACACAAACTAAGTCCAATACCCCTTGAATTCCATTGACTCTTATCTAGCTCTTAGCAGGTGCAACGTTAATTGATAATATTCCTGTGCATAGCCATGAGTGGCAATAAATCAGTTTAATTGGCTCTTCCTTTGTGGGTCTGATCTTTCCAATCTGTCAGAAGTTAGTAATTTTGAACTCTTGAATTCAGGCTGTTATTTTTTCAGAGGGGGAAGGAAATTGTGCTAATATAATTGGTCATCCAAACAAGAATTCAAGGGTCAGGATTCTGACAGTCCAGAATTCTTACATGAATTATTCTGAAAGTTGCCATTGAATAATGTTAAATAGTCTAATGTAAAAATTCAAGAAGGAGGTAGTGATAGTCCAAATTTTAGAAGCAATGGGGAATATAAATCAGTCAACATGTCCATAAATAAAATTGAAATTATATTGCTAAATGGCATTTGATGAACCGAATGTGATTTGATTTTCAGTTTCAATTAAATCAAATGGAGCTTTTTTAAAAAAATCATAGTCCCATGCAAACCTGTCTGCAGAGGTTGAGAGGGCAGTTAAAAAAGCATGATTAAAACTCTGCCTCTTTTTTATATACAATGCCATAAAAATGGCCAACCTTGATCATATCATTATGGCTACCATCTTGTCTCTTTTGATCATACTTTGTGGATATTCCCGAAAGCTCTTCAAGGCAAAATGAAATCCTTATCTGGAAAAGCTTACATACCTCTGAACTGTACTGGAGACAGTACGAAGAAGAATTACAAATGTTTATCTTGATATATATTGCACCAATTTATTATAGGGGTTATAAGGAGACTTGATTTTGAATCAATCACCAATAAACTGTGAGTTCTAGTCCCATCTTAGGCATGAAAGCTGGCTGAGTGACTTTGGGCCAATCACTAGGAGAGTCTCAGTTCTAATCCCGCCTTAGGCATGAAAGCCAGTTGGTTGACTTTGGATCAATCATTCTGTCTCTCAGCTCAGCCAACCTCACAGGGTTGTTCTGGGGAAAACAGAAGGATGGAGGAATATTAGATGTGTCTGCCACTTGAGTAATTTTTAAAAATAATAAAGGCGGGATAAAAGTAATCTAAAAATGCTGTTAATAGAATGCATTAATGAATCTCAAACACGAGGTGATTATTTTTGTTCTTGTTTGGGTTTTTGGCCTAGGTAATGATAAAGGGTACTTGTCCAAATAAGGCTATAACTTACTGTACATAGTATTTCCTAAGTTTCTCAAGGATTAACTTGCCTACTCTCAACCCTTTTACTATGTACACATTTCATCACAAAATAAAGCAAACAGGAATGCCATTATAGGATCCTTTTAGGAATTTGTATAGTGCCTGGCAGAACATTGAGTGACATGTCCCATTCAAAGAAGCAAATAAGGCAGCATTTATAAACTATTCAATAAAACCGCAAGCAACGTACAGTGCAGACTGAAATTTCAGTGTTGTCTCAAACAACACAACTGCCCATGCAATCCAACTGGGGTGCCTTTTTATGACTGATTGGAATTTCCAAAACAACTAACTCATTACATACTTGAGTTTTCATAACATCATTGATGCTTCATTGGGGGCCATGCCTACGTTGTATCATTATGTATCACAGTGCACCCCAATGTGTCCTTCACATGCTCTTTCCCTGGGGAATTTTCCTCTGTGCCAATGTTTCTCAATTTCAGTAGTTTGAAGATGTGTGGACATCAACTAGCTGGCTGGGGAATTCTGGGAGTTGAAGTCCATGCATCTTCAAATTGCCAAGGTTGAAATACACTGCTCCATGCCATAATTTAGTAAAGACTGATCTATCAAAATTAATCTCCTAATTTCCCCAAAAGTTTTCCTTCATCGCAAAAGAATTTTTTTTCTATGACCTGTTACACTTGGACTTCTTTTGGGGCTGTATATGAGCTATTTTATTAAAAAGCCATATGGGTAATCCTTGACTTGCAAGTGGTTGCTTAGCAACCATTAAAAGTTACAACGGACCAACCTTGGGGCTATTTACGACCCCAACTTGAAGTTCCAATGGTCCATCCCCTTCATGGTAAATAGTCTGATGTTGTAAGACGACCTATGGTTGTGATGGCAAGCCTCTGGCACATGTGCCAGAGGTGGCACACAGAGCCCTCTCTATGGGCAAGCGCACTGTCACCAGTTGCTCTTCTGGTTTCTGGTCTTTGCATGTACTGGAGTGCCGGAAACCCAAAGACCAGCTGGCATGCACATGCTGGCCAGCTGGTCTTCAGGTACCTAGCACACCGGTGCACGCAAAGACTAGTTGGCCAGCATGCATGTGCATGCCAGAAACTTGAAAACTAGCTGGCCGGTACACGCATGCACACTGCCCAGCTGGTCTTCAGGTTTTCAACACTCTGCACAGGTTCCAGTTTGGGCACTCAGTGCTGAGAAGGTTCATCATCACTGACCTATGGGGTTTCCAATTTAGCCCTCCATTATTTTTTGGGATAGCGGAATTGATCAAGTCAGTTTTGGATTCCTGGATTCCTTACTTAATCAGGTCCTTCAGTTTTCTTGGCAAGATTTCAGTAGTTGTATGTTATTGCCTTCTTTCTAGGGCTGAGAGAGTGTGACTGACCCAAGGTCACCTAGCTGGCTTTGTGCCTCAGGTAGAACTAAAATCACAGCCTCCCAGTTTCTAGCCTGATGACTTAACTACTATGCCAAACTGGCCCTCTATCCCTCGATTGCCTATATTTTAAAAGTAGGAGCTTCCTATTTAAACCAGGTTACAGGTAAAGAGTGCAGAAATTCTGGAAAAATCCTTTTTGATGGATTTTAGCTATTCATTCCAACATGCATCTGGTATTAGAGCTGAGCAGCTGAACTGCAGAATGATTTTTTTAAAGGAAGATAAAAACTGGTATCAGTTAATTTAAGCAAGAAAAAGGAAGAGAAAGTTAAAAGTGCAAGAAAGGGGAGGGAAGTAAAGAGCTGAAAAGCAGAAAAGAAAGAAGATATAAAAAAGTGGCTTCCAATGTCCTTTACAGCATTATAATTATAATAATTATCATTTAACCTTTAATGGTTACAACTCTCTTCTTTCTATAATCCAGTCTGTCTAATCATCACAACCATAAATCATAAAATCATGTTTTGTTTCATACATACAAAACAGCATATAAGTAATCTCCAGTCAGCAATAAACATAGATATTGTCTTTTCTCTGAACAAAAAAATTAATTTAGTGCCTCAGCTAAGTTCTGTCTTCTTCATTAACCATTCCTCCATTGTGGGTAATGCTGAATCTTTCCATCTTTGTGCATGTAATAATCTAGCTACAGTTATCAAGTTGAATTGAAAAAATGAAGACTGACCTAAAATCTCTTTTGTTATGTGCATGACTGGTAACAATCAAAGAGCATTTTATGGCTGAGTTCCTGGGCACGATGCCAAGGCTGTTGGCTCTCGTTCAAATCAAAATGTACTCTTTCCTCAAGTAATTAAAAATCATTTGCTAAATAAGGCTGTAAACATTCTGGAATAGAAGTCCAGCAGGCCTTGGAGTTCCCATAATAGCATATTAAGTTAGAAAATTACAGCCATTTAGTTTGTCATCTCTCTGTCCAGAGCAAGAAGAAATTACAGGGATGGGCTAAACAGAGAGACCACAAATAATTTCAAACTGTAAATCTGTAGGACAAGGTTGGGAGCCCAGCCTCCCTTGAAGTATTTCAAAAGGGAAACATCTACAAGTACCCTTTCTCAAAGTAAGATTAGAATCTTCCTGAGGAGATCTCATTAATCTGTTGCTGGTCAGCAGATTCACTGTGTCAAAACCGATGGGTAACTCTTTCTTGAATTTTTTTAAAAAAGCATTTTTAGTGATGATAGACCAGGTTTTGGGTCTCATCCATTCTATCTCCTGAACTCTTTATAAAGTACTTAATCTATAAGATGTTAGGAAATGGAACTCCAGTTTGTTTCTGAATTTTCTTTATAATTGTGAAAATATCTACAGACCCTCTCACATCCCGGACATAACCTGTTTCAACTCCTTCCCTCAAAATGACGCTATAGAGCACTGCACACCAGAACAACTAGACATAAGGATAGTTTTTCCCGAATGCCATCATTCTGCTAAACAACTAGCTCCCACAACACTGTCAAATTACTTAGTGACACTGTATTACTATTCTTCTTCTCATCCTTCCTATTATCTATCTCTTCCCACTTATGACTATAACCGTGTTGCTTGTATCTTTACAATTTATGTTGTTTTGTTTTCCTAGTATCTTTTGATTGCGTATTAGTAATCTATGTATGATTTGATTGCTCATAGTAACCTATGACTATTACTAAGTGTTGTATCTTATGATTCTTGATGAATGTATTTTATTTTTTCTTATGTACACTGAGAGTATATGCACCAAAGACAAATTCCTTGTATGTCCAACCATACTTGGCCAATAAAGAATTGTATTCTATTCTATTCTAAAAAAAAAAAAAAAGAACTATATATATTTCCATTCAAGCTGGATGATTTGGTTGAAGACCTACATCTATGAAGCATGTTTCTGATTACAGGTAGTCCTCGATTTAAGACTGTTCACCCATCGACCGTTTGAAATTATTATGGCACTGAATAAAGCAACTTGTGATCCTTGCTTCCGGCATCCCTGAATTACTCCTACAGTCACATGTCCAAATATGCTTTTTTTTTTTCCTTTCAAAAGGCAACTGGTCTTTGTTTTTCCTTGAAGGCGTTTTGCTTCTCATCCCAGAAGCTTCTTCAGATCAGAACTGAAGAAGCTTCTTGGAAGAGAAGCGAAATGCCTTTTGGGGGGAGGGGAAGCATCCTTGGGACAACCATGACCTGGATGACTGAGAATCTCCATAGACACCTACAGTGATGTGAACAAAATTTGGATGCTTGGCAATCTTATGTTCTTATGACCAACGGCAGGAATATTGAAGCAGCCTCCTGTCTTCCTCCCCCATTGTATCCTGCTGGGTCTTGGTCACAATGGTGCCTCGCCTAATGATTCTCATGATTTGCAACCATAATAGGCAGGCTCCATTACAATCTAAATTGAGGACTACCTGTATTATCACAATGATAAATGCTCATAGGAACTCACTACTGATGACATTTTTTTGTTGTTGTTGTTGCAGTAATCCTATGGAATGAGATCACATTCTACCTTACTTCATACTGTGAAGAATTAAACAGCATCTTCAATGCAATGCTGATGTTAGAAGAAGGAAAGAATGGCAGATCCTTGGAAATATGAGTAGGCAACAAACTAATTACTGAAATAAATTAATACATTAATGACAGCCATGTTGCTTCTTTCTGTGATAATCTTGGTGAAATGGAATTATTAATCTACCCCCTTCTATTGTAGTTCTATTGTATTTCAATCCAGCTTAGCATGGTGTCAAATGACTTGTCCCGTCTCTTTGAAAAGGAAAGCAGATAATAAGAACAAAATCTGGCTTTATACCATGGTCAGCTAAGATTTGTTGATTCTTAAGGATTGACTGAAAAGCCCTATCTACTGATGAACCAATGTAAATGAAGCTCCTTTCTGGTTGCTAGTCTATCTAACTACAGTATAAGAATGCTCAAAAGATCTTGCATTGCAGCTGTAACAGCATGATAGAGAAAAAACACCAAAGTGCACAGAGAATGAGCTTTTGAAGAACCTGGAACAGATGAGGACTTTCCACTCCTTCAGAGACTTCTTTGTTCCCTTTCCTTATTTGGTACAATACATTGCTTAGCATTCAATAAATGGTGGTATTTCCTAAAATCATGAGCAAAATAGCTGCAGTGCACATGAGAAGAAAAAAACCCAGAAGCCCATCACCCTCTGCATATTATTTATCTACATCTAGTTTAATGAAAAGGACAGGAGTGACATGATAGCAGTGTTCCAATATCTAAGGGGCTGCCACAAAGAAAAGAGGGTCAACTTATTCTCCAAAGTACCTAAAGGCAGATAACACATAATCAGAGTTGGAAGGGACCTTGTAGGTCAGCTAGACCAACCCCCCACCCAAAAGGGAGACCCTACACCATTTCTGACAAATGGCAGTCCAATCTCTTCTTGAAAGCCTCAATTGATGGCACTCCCACAACTTCCAGGGGCAACTTCTGTTCCATTGGTTGATTGTTCTCACTGTCAGAAAGTTTCCCCTTATTTCGAGGTTGAATCCATCCTTGTTCAGTTTCCATCCATTGTTCCTTGTCTGGCCTACAGGCGCTTTAAAAAATAGTTTGACCCCTTCCTCCTCCCTGTGGCAGCCCCTCAAATATTGGAAGACTGCTATCATGTCTCCCCTAGTCCTTCTCTTTAATAGACTAGCCAAGCCCAGTTCCTGCAACCGTTCGTTGTATGTTTTAGTCTCCAGTCCCCTAATCATCCTGATTGATCTTCTCTATATTTTTTCTAGAGTCTCAACATCTTTTTTATAATATGGTGAACAAAACTGGATGCAGTACTCTAGGTGTGGTCTTACTAAGGCTTTATAGAATGGTATTAGTACCTCCCTTGATCTTGATTGTATCCCTCTGTTAATAATGGGATTGCTGAAAGAAAGAAAGAAAGAAAGAAAGAAAGAAAGAAAGAAAGAAAGAAAGAAAGAAAGAAAGAAAGAAAGAAAGAAAGAAAGAAAGAAAGAAAGAAAGAAAGAATTCCTTCATGTATATGCACTATAATGTCAACATTGCACTCCCTTGGCACAATCTTTAGTTTGCACAACTTGTGCTTGAGATATTTATTTTACATTTCTGGTTTGAAATACTTAAACACAATGGAATACCAAGCTTCCTTAGTTTTAAAGATTCTGGCTTGCCCAATACAGCAAAGTCATGATACCTTTATTCCTAAAACATGTCCTTGAATTCAGGAAGCACCAAGCAAGCCAGCAATTTGTGGTTAAAGGCAGTACTTTCCTGCTCATAAATATGCCTTCAAGTATTTCATGTCCTGCGTTTTTCAGAGGTGAAGTTATCCTTGAAGTTCCTTGTTTGTTGTTTAAATTCACTGGACAGAAGTACAAATCATTCAAACTGGCCAGGTAAGTCTGTAGGATCTAGAACAGGCTAGGTTTTTCAGCTCCTTTCCAAGCTGAGAAATGCTTTGTTCACAGCACAAGACAGGCAACTGGATTAATAAGATGCCATATTTAGCACACTATACTAATTAAAGAACATTACTGTGAAAATTTCCCATGCGTTGATGAGTAATTGTCCCTGAAACTCAAAGCGACTTACTGTTAGGTAAATGTGACGTGTAGGGGTAGCAGAGTTAAGGGCACATTAAATCCCAAAACAGATCTTCAGAGGTGTCTTAATGGCACAAGTAAATGCATGCATGTGCCTAACACATGCACACTTATAGAGGGAGCAAGACAAAGATACAGCTGCAACTCATGCTAACAAAACACAGCTTCCTAGAAAAACGTCTTCCCCCAAAACCCACATATAAGTGCAACTTCTGCATAAATGTCTCTCCACTGAACCATACAATATACAGATGGGAACCTAATTATACACACACAAAATATCTCACCCGTTTACCATTTGTCTAGTTTTCTCCCTCTCTGGATCCTGGGTATCTTCCTACCAAGAGGAGGATACCCAGGGACAAGCTACAAAGATCCCTGTGAGAACTTGTAAAGTCTCATTACTTGGGTTGGAGAAAAATGCTGTAGATACTTAGTCAGTTGGGTTCTCCAGGCTTTGGGAGATTAGAATCAATCAGAATAGAGCTGGAAGATACCTTGGAGGTCTTCTAGTCCAGCCTCCTGCTCAAGCAGGAGATCCTATGCCTGTGATGGCAAACCTATGGCACACGTGCCACAGGTGGCACACAGAACCATTTGTGCCGGCATGTGAGCTGCAGGCAAGCTTACCTCACTGGGCATGCACACATGTCACAGCTGATTTTCGGCCTCCCAGAGGCTTGAGGAAGGCTTCTGCAGGCCGAAAACTAGCCCCATTTCATCCCTTCCTGTTTTTCCGAAAATACCAGAAGTGACGAAACGGGGCTAGTTTTCGGCCTGCAGAAACCTGTAAAAGCCTTCCTCGAGCCTCTGGGAGGCCAAAAAAGGCCTCAAACCAGCCAAAAAAGGCCTCAAACCAGCCAAAAATCAGCTGTGAGGTACAGTGCAGGTAAGGGGCCAGTATGGGTGGGTGGGGATTACACGCACATAGATGTGGGGGGGACACGCATTGCCTTCTGGGTGCTGGCACAAGTGCATGCACAATTTTTGGCACAGGAGCCCAAAAAGGTTAGCCACCACTGCCCTATGCCATTTCAGACAAGTGACAATTAATATTGATAGTTTTCTGCGGGCAATTTGCCCAAAGTCCCTGAGGCTTCCTCAGTGCAAATGGGATAGCGTTTGTAATTTGTGTGAGATTCGACTTTAAAATCAGGTTGCAAAAGAGCAGGGGGCACAAGTTGTGTTCCAGTTAAACTGACTTATTGCTCATACCAATGAACAGGAATCTAAACTAATGTCTAGCATTACTTTGGTGTTAGATAAGGGTTAATGGAATTCAAGAGCGGTTGGACTTAGACCCCTTGTGGGAACGTAGTCCTTGAGTTACGACCATAAATGAACCCCAAATTTATGTTGCTGAGTGAGACCATTGTTAAGTGAGTTTGCCCCCATTTGACGACTTTTCTTGCCACGTTTGTTAAGTGAATCGTTGCATTTGTCAAGTTAGTAACATGGCTGTTAAGTGAACCCGGATTCCCCATGGACTTTGCTTGTCAGAAGGTCGCAAAAGAGATTCACATGACCCCGGGACATTGCAACCATCATAAATATGAACCAATTGCCAGGCATTTGAATTTGGATCATGTAACCATAGGGATGCTGCAATGGTCGTAAGTGTGAAAAATGGTCATAAGTCCCTCTTTTCAGAGCCGTTGTGACTTTGAAAGGTCACTAAATGTACTTTTTACAGTTCTCTTCCAGTCAAACATATCAAATCCAAAATGGAATAATGTGAGTGTTGTTTGTTTTTTGAGATTACATTCATGACAGCCATAATATGTTTAGAAAGGTAGTGATCTTTTTAAATAAATACTATTACTACACCAAGATGCCCATTCATGATTCTTCAGTATTTTTAACAGTTCCAAGAAGTACCAACTGCATTCCTGAATTTCAGTTTTTGATGGCTGCCAAATAAAAACAAAATGGGCTTAATGCCACCATCTGTTGAATAGTCGATGTAGGAAGTGTGTCATCTCAGTAAGTATTAAAAAGGCTTGCAAAAAAATTGAGAAATTATTTGTAAAAGCTCCGGTTTTATGTTACTCTCCACATGAAACTACATTTGTAATTAAAAATAAAACAAAGCACTTCTGCATACGGTACTTAATTTTTACTCTAATCAACAGATTGAGATTCAGGGGGGAAATCTGGAACTCCTTCAAACATATAAACTATGTTCTTCTGTCCATTTTAAGTGAGAAGTCCCCCCAAATTAGCCCATTTCAGGAATTCCACTGAAGGTAGCAGATCCATCCTTTTCTCTCCCTGAGCTTCAAACATTCAGGTTGAGCTATTAAGAAAAGCTGGATTTGTATGAATAAAGCTATCTATATATAATCTGAAATCTAACTCTTTTAGGTCCCTGGCTTCCATGTAAAGTTGCTCTGGAGTTTAGGGAAATGTAAGTATGGTTTTGGCCTCCACCCATTTAGCTGAACATCTGAAGATGTTCTGTTGAGATGATCTGAAAAAAGTCTCAGCATCTCACCTATTACCTTTATGTAGGGCAATGTCCTCCCTTCCATCCAGATCTAAAGTAACCCATACGTTATGGACCTCTCACATCCTGCATATAAACTGTTTCAACTCCTACCATCAAAACGACGCTATAGAGCACTGCACACCAGAACAACTAGACACAAGGACAGTTTTTTCCCCAAATACCATCACTCTGCTAAACAAATAGTTCCCTCAACACTGTTACTAAGTCTGCACTACTATTACTATTCATCCTCTCATCCTTCCTTCCACCCATCTCCTCCCACTTATGACTGCATGAATGTAACTTTGTTGCTTGTATCCTTATTTTTTATTGACTGTTTACTAGTATGATTTGATTTGCTTGCTTACTATTATGGTTCCTAGTATGATTTGACTGCTTATTTGTACCCTTAGATGACTATTAAGTGTTATACCTATGATTCTTGACGAATGTATTTTTTTCTTTTCATGTACACTGAGAGCATATGCACCAAAGACAAATTCTTTGTGTGTCCAATCACACTTGGACAATAAAGTATTCTATTCTATTCTATTCTATTGTATCCTATCCTATCCTATCCCATACAAAAATCTTTCAAAATAGCAGAGAAACAAAGAAAGGACAAGAACAAATTCATGTGTTTTGATGCTCTAATTACTATTCATATTAGCACATCTTTTTTTAGCACAGTATAGACAACCTATAATCTGTAGGCCATAGAGGGCCCTTAGATCTTTTCTTTTTTTCTGTAGCTCCTAAAAGTTCCATGTTTGCATCGCTCCTTTTTTCCTAATTTTAGGAAAGCCCCTAAAGATATGACATACTGACATATCTTTTTTTAACATTTCAGAAAGTAAATATATTCAGTAATTTGGAAAAACCTTCTTCCAGATCCTCAGGATGAGACCAAACAGCATCATGCCCTCCTTAAGCTCATTTTAGCATTTAATCGCTGCTTTAGCATTACAACTAATATCCAGTGTCTGGTCCCCCATAAACAGCACTGAAAGTATGTTAATCTACAAACAAATAAGTGTAAGAGTTATTTTATAGCCCTGTGGTTCCATTTAGCTGAGAACTGGAACTGTGATTTCAGCATACTGTATCTGGAAGGCACTTCAGTTTAAATGAGAATTGGAAGAATCCCAGCCCTAGCATATCTGGAAGGCCCTAAGTTGATCAAGTTACTGTAGACAAATTCATTAAAGAACCTCCTCTCAACATCTGTTTCGATGCCACATCAGCTAGAGTAAATCCACATGTTTAGAAAGAGGATAGCTGATTATGGAATTAAAACACCAAAAGGCCATTGTCTTTGTGCTTCCATGACAAACTCAATAGGCCTTGATCTAAAATCAGGGCTGTCAAACTTCCGGCCCGTGGGCCAGATGCGTCACACGTTGGTCACACCCACACCTGGTTTAGCAAAAGGGGAGGAAAGTCCTGATATGATGCCGACGTGACGACGTGAATTTGACACCCCTGATCTAAATCATCAAGGCAGTTCTTAGAAAGTTCGGCATTATTTGTAAGTCATAATTTTGCTTTGAAAAAAATCAGGTAGGGGGAATCTGATTGGCATGTCAATGATAGAGGTTCACTATAGGCCAAAAGAGGCTGACAATCAAGCAAGTAAATGAATAACACAACCAGCTATGCCTTTAAATCAGGTTAGCAAGGGTGGCCAGAGACTACTTATAAAGTTTTTGGAGGACAAAGAGATGCAGCAGCAAGGTTGATGACCTGCAGAATAAGCAGGGGGCATGAAATATGTCGAAGAGAGCCAGTATGGTACACTGGTTAAGGCACCTGTGATGACCCAGGGTGGGATACAAAATAAACTCAGTCACAAAAAACAGGTAAAGCCCCTTTTATTCCTTCACTTTGCTTCCAAGCTCCAAATATTCTTGACTGAAGACAAAAACCTCCCCCACAAGCAGTTACGAAAAGGAGGAAATGCCCTTTAAACTAAAAATGCCTATAAATTATAAAGAATGAAAAACAACACAAACCAGGCAAGATAAGGGCTTGAAGACCTCCACAGATATCAGAACACACACTGGGAAGGACACCAAACTCAGAGAGGAACAATAAACTAGAGATATTTCCACGCTTTGTTTCCAGCACTTGCCAGTATGCATGTCCATCCTCTTATACAGTTGTCACAGCTGCAGCCCAAGAAGAGGATCAAGGCCCTCTCCCCTTGAGTAGACCACTTCTCTCCCTTATCCTTTCCTCCCTGCGTGTCCTAGGATGCAGAGGGGATGGCCTGAGTCATCCTCTGACTGCTCAGCCAACCTCTGCCCTTCCCCAGCCTCCTCCACAACCTCCAGAGCCACACTTCCATTCCCTGTTGGCTGTTCCTTCTCTCCCTCAGAGTCAGTCTCCACCAGGGGCATGACAGCACCAGGCTAAAGAGCAAGAGACCATGAGTCTCACTTTAGCCATGGAAGCCAACTTGGTGACTTTGGGCTAGTCACACTCTCTCATCTCCCGGGTTTGTTGTTATGAGGAAAAGAGGAGGAGGAAGACATGCTGGATGTGGTTGTTGCTTTGAGTTAGTAAAATAATGAAGGCAGGATACAAAGAAATAACAAGTAGACTGTCCTGGTTCTGGTGGGGAGGGGCTCTTGCTTGTTTTACAAGCCAGTGTAGGCTGCAGTGTCTTTCTTGCTCAAAATATCAGGCAATCAACCCATAGGTGAAAGAGGTCCCTCAAGCCACCAATGGGAACTTGGGAGCTGCAAAAAAAACCCATGAGAGCTATAAGCAGAGAATGGAAAACATCCTTCTATCGCCATGGCAAGTGTTGCGTCTTTCAAGGCATCCGTTTCTCATGGTGTAACATCCATCGGCGAGATTACGAAGAGCAAGCCTGTTTATCTTTGTCACTGTGATTATCTTGAATTCGGAACCAACACTGAACAGAGGCTGCTCCAGAAATGGGGAGCAAACAGCAATTTCCTGTAGCTGTTCAAACAGGAATATCCCTGTGACTGGTGTTGATATTTAGCTTAGAAGTTATTTCTTTGTCCCTCAAATCCAGTTCCACAGCTTCGACCCAGAAGGAAGATTTTTCATATTTTCTCCATATCTAAATAGAGGCTTTGTGTTTTCTTTTTCAAAAGTCAATTTTCCCTGCTACTGGCTGCGTAGAGACTTCCCTTGATCCAACTAGAGATGTTAAGCAGCTAGGCCTTGTTGACATGTTGCATTGTCTGATTGCATAAGCCTTTTTTTTCCTGGTTTTTTTTTTTTTTTAACTTTGATTTCTTCTGTTCCCCAAGTGTTTCCAACTGCCATTTCCTAAGGCTTGGTTTTTAAACATTCATCGGAAGACAGGAAATAATTAGGCTTCCCCCACAGATCGTTTCACTCAAAATAGCAGAGGAAAAAAAAGCCAACTTAAATCTCGCGTATTTATGTCCATCATGAAATTGCTATAATGAAATGCTTTTGAGATTTCTCTGCAAGGGAAAGGCAGAGCTTTGATGATGAAAAAGTCCCGAGGCTGGGAAGTAAGAGAAGAAAGGTGAGATGGGAAAATATCTGGGACAGATGTCCCAAATTGCTCATCATTATAGGATTTTTCTCATAGACTTCAATGCAAGTATTTGATCTCTGATGCTTCACAAGTACAGGTTTAAAATACAGGTCTAATCTAATCTAACCCCAGTCCAGAAACAAGTGGTAATGTACGTATAGTATGCCTTGGGGAAAAAAAGGTCATTAAAAAAATCAAAAGTCACAGAAAAGTTCCATTCAGAAATGAATGTATTTAGTCAATTTTTAAAAAACGCTAAGCCCATCATTGAAAGGTAGGGGAAAAAAATAAAAGGGAGTTTAATTATTTGTTCATGTGTCAACAGATCCGTTCATAAATGTGGAAAACCCATTTGGATTCACGCCAGATTTCATTCAATTCACTGAAGATCAAGCAATTTTATGGAAAAAGCTTTGCTATACTAGAACTTTATACATCCCACAGATGGGAATTATGGGATTGCCCCAACACAACTGGAAGATACCAGCAAGTCTTTTTTCCCCCATAAAAGCCAAAGGTTTTACTAACTTAAAAGCATTTCTGTGACCCAATGCCAGAAATACTAATAACATCTTCTGTCAGATGTTCTGGATTGCCAGTGTTCTCCCAGAAGATAGGATCAACCACAGCCCTGCATCTGTATTCCAAATTATTTCCTAAAAATAATCAAATGTATGACTAGCTTAGCTTATTATTTTCCGGAGGTAATGGAAGCTGTCCTGACATTTGTTTCCTCTGCTTCATTCTCATTCTGTGGGTTTTTTCCTGGTTTGTTTTGCACACTATTCCTTTTCCTCCAGCTCTGAAATATTATTGTGCTTACTAAGCTTAGACTGCAGGGCAAAACTGATCAAACATTCATCTCCAGAAGTCTTGTCAGCACTTTCAACACCTGCTTTCAACTTTTCCAGAGTATAGCAGAAGGCCTGTGCATGGTTAAGCTTGTTGGGGGAAATGTCAGAGAAAAACCCACCAGCCAGAATTACAATATGGGGCTGCGTAGGCAGTGGTTGGAAAACATGTAGTAGTGATTGTAACAGACAAAAACGGTAGGAGTGGTTATGCCAACAACTATTCCGCACAATTGCTGGTTTTGCTCTAAGTAGAAAGGAGAGGGTAGCAATGGGGTTGTAGGAAGTTAGCACCCATCCCTCTCCTAGAAGTATGAAATATTATAGGAAATATTAAAAACGCAAAATATTACATTTCCCTAGATGAGAAATGGAGAAACATGTTTTTTTATGCAGGAAGCAGACTCACTCTTAATAGCCCCCAACCTCTTCAATAACCCATAGCAGATATCAGCACTTAAGAGATAAAGAGATGGCTAGGTTTATTCATAAGCAAATATCCTCACTCATGATCCTTCAAGGCAAAGCCATTAAGCCATAATAGGAATTGCCCAAAGCCCCTTCATTACATCATCCAGCAAGATTCAACCAAGCTTGGGACTCAAAAGACAACCTACAAAGTTACCCCTATGGCCCCATGGAAGTCTGACAAGCAATCAGGATATATTTCTTGCCACAGGAACAGGAAGCAAGTTCAACGCCCAACAGAGGTTATAAATCTCTCTCCCTCTCTCACCCATGTGCTTTTCTTGCCCAAGACCCATGTGGTTCTGTCCACCATTAAACCATCTTTCCAAACATGTTTCCAGTGTTTTTCTTCCCACTTGGAACTGAACCCACATTTCTTCCAACAGGGAGAATATGGTGTGGATTGCATTTCTATAGGGACAAGTCATGAGAGACATTATGGGAGGTGATGAGAAAATTTTCCAGGACCTGCAATTTGGTAGCATAGCACTTATGTCAGAAGCACTGAGGTTCTTCTGGGTTGAAAGGATTAGCTGGTGATATCACCGTTGCCCGGGGATGCCCAGTTGAGGGCTCCTTTCATGTCCCTAGCAGGAGTGGACTGAAGGACAGGAATTCAATCCCACTGGGTCTCGAACACAGGATCACTAACCTCCAACCCAGCATCCTAACCATGTGAGCCGCCATGCTCCTTTTGCAATTTGGTATGGTCCTCCTTTCTAACCTCCAGCCTCAATCTGTAGAACAGAGTACCAGATTGCTGTTTGCCATTGCCTCAAACTCCTCACCATGACCTCAGCCTTCACAGAGTCCTTTTCAATAAGATCTTGTTCCTCCATGATATTGGAGTAAGCTGATTTGATTTGCATCAGGGAGATTTCATTGGGCAAGGAAAGGGATGCAGTCTCTCTTCAGTTTTCCCATCAGGAGTTTGGTACTGCAACGGCTTTGATGTCAGGGCTAGGGTGATGACTGCTTGTGAGACTCTGGCTGTGGACACAAGAGCTGACCTGAAGATGGCTGGAGGGCATGACTGGCTTTGTGTTGTGTTAGGCTTCTGAAACAGGATGGGATTCCTGCTAGTACAGGTTGCCTGACTGCCTGGCAGTAAGTCTTCCTGAACTCCTGGGTGTCATCAAAACACTGGTGGTGATTCCCTTATGTGTTAGTCTCCCAAACATAATGGTTGGGATCTGGGTGGGCTTGGTAGCTTGTAGTATCCATAGTGGCCATGTTGTCTGTCACAGATCTGAGGAACAATATATGTTCGACCTGGCATTTACTTCAGGTAATGGAGGACCTCCTCCTCAGGAGTACTTTGTGGTGGTAAGAGTGGCCTAGTATATGTATTTGCTTGCTGTATCTGAAAATTTTCATTCAGCAGCTTTGTTCAAAGCACTGTAACTTATTTGCTCATGGGGATGAATTAAGTGTGAAGTTTCTCCTGCAGGTTCCATGTCACAACTGCAAAGCTCCTTGCAGATTAGATACCACATTGTTTACTGACATGAGTCAGGCCTTGCTCGCAATTCTTTTGTGAGAACTGCTAAGGCTCTCCATGACAAAAATTTTGCCAACTGTTAAGCTCAACTCATGCCACACCTTGCATACGTGGACAGGTTATCCATGGGTACATTCAAGGAAATGATTAATACCTGTTGAGCCACACTGAACTCTACAGGGGACACCTCTTGATGCAGCCACCTTAGACAACTACTGGCTAATTTCCATCCTTTCTTTTTCGGGGGAGAATTTTGGAGAAGATCTTGGAGGAAAGAGAGGAAAGAGATTGTCTAGATCCCTTCAAATCAGAAATCAGACCTGGTCACGAAATGAAAACAGGAATGGCTGCTTTGGGATACTACCTGATGTATTTCTTTAGTAGTTTCCACCAGCATTTGACACCATGGTCTATGTCAGGGGTCTTCAAACTTGACAGCTTTAAGACTTGTGGATTTCAACTCCCAGAATTCCTCCTCCAGTCATGTTAGCTCAGGAATTCTGGGAATTGAAGTCCATAAGCCTTAAACTTGCCAAGTTTGGGAACCCCTGGTTTAAACAATAAATTCCTCTCAAAACAAAGGATTTTTAGTACTTTTAATCTGAGTGACTTCAGTTTCCCCCATGCAAAGAATCAAAATAAAATTCAGCTTGCACACCTGGAAACATTTCAGAAATGGAACTGCGTATTTTCTTGTCAGCTGTCACCATCATCAGTTTATGCAGAGGTTTTATTATGCAAAACTTTTCAGCGTCTATCCCACTGTCGGTTTCCAAACACAAGGCCAACATGTCTCTTCTGCTCACGAACAACAATCTCTGCTCTCTGCAAATCCTATCTTCGAGCTGTTTAAAGCCGTTTAAAACAACTCAGGTGGAGCTGTGTTATTGTAAGGTCAGTAGCCAGTACAAAGCATTACACATAATTTTAAATGTCAAGCTTCTGTGTATGTGTGTGTGGGGGGGAAGAGAATGATTCTTTAAAGATGATGAGTTATTTCACAGCCCAAATTCATGCAAGCTTCCATGCTGTGTGTATAAAATGAACCCACATTTTTTTTCCACTTCAAAACAAATGTCAGATCTGAATGAAGAAGGAGCTCGATACTTAAGACAGGCTTTCATAGTGAAAATCAAGTGGGTTATTGTTGGTAAAAAACAGTATTCTACACACAGAGAACCACACACACACGCACATATACAATGAAAATACACCCACAGAGAACTGCATTTTCAATCTTACTCAAAAACTGAGAGCGAGGGATTCAAATTTGGGGAAGACACAAGCAGGACTTCGATGTGGATTTCTTTTATTTACACCCTGTACTTAGAATAGATCAGATCAGATTAACATAGTTGGAAGGGACCTTGTAGGTCATCTAGTCCAACACCACCACCACCACCCCCGCCCAAGCAGGAAACCCTACACCAAGGTTCTTCAAACCTGGCAAATTTAAGACTTGTGGACTTCAACTCCCAGAATTCCTGAGCTAACATGACTGGAGGAGGAATTCTGGGAGTTGAAGTCCACAAGTCTTAAAGCTGTCAAGTTTGAAGACCCTTGCCATATCCCATTTCTGAAAAATTGCAGTCCAATTTCTTCTTGAAGCTCATGGAGGGGGAAAAAAAAATTCCTCTCCTCAGCCCTTGATTTTAACCTCAGCACTCCTTAACCTTTCTGGATTTTGAGAATAAGTTGGTTGTTTTGCTACCCCCTTTCCTCCAAGAATTCAAGGTTATTTCCAACTCATGGAGTTCTTCTTTCCTGTAATCCCTGCCTTGCTGATTTATGAGATGGATTGGCCTGAGAAAGGCAGCCTGGCCCAGACTCAGAATAAAAGACCAGACTAAAACAGACCTGGAAGGGGCCTTGGAGGTCTTCTAGTCCCACCCCCTGCTCAGGCAGGAAACCTTATACTATTTCAGACAAATGGTTGTCCAATCTCTTCTTAAAAACCTCCAGTGATGGAGCACCTACAACTTCTGAAGGCAAGTTGTTCCACTGATTAATTGTTCTGTCAGGAAATTTCTTCTTAGTTCTAGGTTGCTTCTCTCCTTAAATACAGTAGTTTCCATCCATTGCTTCTTGTTCTGCCTTCAGGTGCTTTGAAGAATAGATTGACACACACACACCCCTTCTTCTTTGTGGGAGTTATTCAAATATTGGAACACTCATCCATTTGTAGATATTCTTGCCAAAAATTGCCACTCTGAGGGACTCACACAAAAAGTAACGCTGATTTACAAAATACTTATTTAGCACAAAGTGTCTTGCTAGTTCCTCCAGTCTAAACATTATCCTTTTGAGGGCCTACTTTACCTCTGTTCGTTTCTTGGGTACACTTCTAAACACAGCAATGGGCTAGAGCAGGGGTCTCCAACCTTGGCTCCTGGAAGCCTGGCGGACTTCAACTCCCAGAGTTCCACAGCCAGCTGGCTGTGGAATTCTGGGAGTTGAAGTCCACCAGGCTTCCAGGGGCCAAGGTTGGAGACCCCTGGGCTAGAGCAAGAGTGTCAAAACTCAAGGCCCGCAGGCTGGATCCAGCCCACAGGGTGCTTAGATTTGTCCCATGGGGCCTTCCTGGAAACGGCAAAGAACCAGCCCGTGGTGCCACTGCCAGAGAAAACGGAGCTCAGGAAGGCCACACGTAGCCCTCCCAGACTCCGTTTTCAGCTGCAATGGCCTCCTGACACCAGAAATGGAGCTCAGGGGCGGGGGAAGGGGCTGCGCACATGGCTTGCAAAACAAACTAAAAACAAAATGAAAGGAGAAATGTTTCCCCTTTTGCATTTGTGCGTGCAAGAAGGGACAGGAAAGGAGAAAGGGAAAGAGGAAAGACAAAGAAGGAAAGATGAGAAGAGAGCAAGGAAGGAAAAATAAGAGAAGAGGAGAAGGAAGAAAAAAGGAGAATGAGGAAGGAAGGAAGGAAGGAAGGAAGGAAGGAAGGAAGGAAGGAAGGAAGGAAGGAAGGAAGGAAGGAAGGAAGGAAGGAAGGAAGGAAGGAAGAAAGATTATAATGAGAGTGAGGGACGGTTTGAGGGAAGTCCTTCCTTAGCACTTGGCCATCACAAGTGCCCCCACACCTGACAAGAGTGTTGTCAATCTGGCCACGTCCACCCTACCCCCCCCCCCGAGGTCAAAGACAACCCTGATGTGGCCTTCAATGAAATTAAATTTGACCACCCCTGGACTACTGCCACCCCTCATTCTTCCCATCTAAGAAAGCTTTGAGGGCTACATTTCCTTTGTAGCATATCAGCTTCTCATTTTTTAAAAAATAATAATAATTGTAAAAACTCAGATAGCCCAGCAGCCTGGTGGTTGCCATGGTTACTTTGACATCCCTCAATATCACATTCGGGGCCTCCGGATTATAAAGTGAAAGCTGATTAGTGGTCTAAGACAGCTGAATAAGCTTTCTGGCTGGGTGAGGAACTGAATTTAGGCTACAGTCCTAAATATAGCATCGAGGTAGTCCTCAACTTACAACAGCTCATTTAGTGACTGTTCAAAGTTATGATGACACTGAAAAAAGTGACTGATGGCTGTTTTTCACACTTACGACCTTTGAAGCATCCTCTTGGTCATGTGATCAAAATTCAAATGCTTGGCAACTGACTCATATTTATTGTGATGGTTGTAGTGTCCAGGGATCACATGATCACCTTTTGCAACCATCTGACAAGCAAAGTCAATGGGGAAGCCAGATTCACTTAACAACTGTAGCAAGAAAGGTCATAAAATGTGGGGGAAACTCACTTTTTAAAGGACTAGCTGAGGAATTCTGGGAGTTGAAGTCCACAAGTCTTAAAGGTTGGACACCCCTGGTTTAAATGGTCCAGGAAAGGTCACACTGACCAAAAATTGGCCAGTTCCAGTATTCAGTATCATTTCGAGGTTAGCAAATTGGGAAAGACCACCCCTACATGTTTCCAGATGTTCAATTTCAGTGATATCATGATGTTGCACTCATGGAACAAATGTTGATAATATGTCATGCCATGCCATGCCATGCCATGCCATGCCATGCCATACCATACCATACCATACCATACCATACCATACCATACCATACCATACCATACCATACAATACAATACAATACAATACAATACAATACAATACAATACAATATAATATAATATAATATAATATAATATAAAGGACAGTTTTCCCCCAAACGCCATCATTCTGCTAAACAAATAACTCTCTCAACACTGTCCAACTATTTACAAAGTCTGCACTATTACTATTAATCTTCTCCTTACTCCTTATCTCCCATCCCCTCCCACTTGTGACTGTATGGCTGTAACTTTATGGCTCGTATCCTTACAACTTATATTGACTGTCTCCTAGTATGATTTGATTGATTATTATACCCTATGACTATTATTAAGCGTTGTACTTTATGATTCCTGACTCTTTACGAATGTATCTCTGCTTCTTTTTTCCTATTTATTTTTTTATTTTAATTATAAGGATACAACACAGTGCATCCGTTCTGGCATTACAATTGTTATACATATATAAATAATATTTACCATTTACAATCCTCTTGTTTGATACATTGTTTACTAATTATTCTAATTGTCATAGCTACTTATATGCCGATTTCTTCTATGCAACCACTGATAGAATTTATTCCACGTTTCATAGTATTCAGATTCCCCCTTGTTTTTTAATTCTGTCCGATTCTGCACGGGCCATAATTTTCCTTATTATCTCTGTTTCTGGCGGTATGCTTTCCTTCTTCCAGTATTTTATCTCTTCTTTTATGCACACTGAGAGCGTTTGCACCAAGACAAACTCCGTGTGCATCCAATCACACTTGGCCAATAAAGAATTCTATCTATCTAATGGCATCTTCATAGTTTTAGGGAGGGAAGGACCAGTGATGAATCAATTGAAAAGAAGCAATAGAGGAAAAACAGAAGTGAAAAAAGGAAAGTAAAAGGAGGGATAAAAAAGATGCGTCTGGAAAAATTCACTCATATACATTTTAAAAATGTGCTAAATTGAGAATCAGCATAAAGGGGTTCAGTTAAAGAGCTGGTAGAAAAACTTCTAAGAGGAAGGATTTGAGGGAGAAAAATGCTGCTTAGATACATATCCAGGAAGTGTGTTCTCAGAAGGACCAGGGGAAAAAAAAAAACCTTTTTATTGGGATTGAGAATAAGCATCTGTTGGACAGCTGTGGAGAGCAGTGAAATGGAGGATACAAGCAATGACATATGACAAAGAAAAGGACCAAAAAGAAGCTGGAACAAGGCAAGTGAAGAGTGTGAACAATAAACGACAGTAACTCAAGGCCAGCAAAATGGTGAATTGTAAAAAAACTGAGCTCAATCTTAAACTGACAGTATGAGGAAATGGCAAAAACAGGCCCTGCTTTTATGGACTTGGAATTATCGTAATACTTTAACTCCATAACTAGTTAGAAGATTTATAGGAGGCGCTGGAACGTTCTCAGATTTCCCCCGGCTTAATTTACATTGTTTTTCCTTAATAAATATAAATGTGGCATCAACCTAGGTCAGCCTAGCGTGAGACTCTTCCAAAATCCTAGATGGAAACTCTTAACTTCCTATTTAGGAGGGCCTTTGACTTACAACCAGAGATGGTATTCAGCAGGTTCTGACCAGTTCTGGAGAACCAGTTGCGGAAATTTTGAGTCATTCGGAGAACCGGCAAATACCATCTCTGACTGGCCCCACCCCCATCTATTTTCTGCCTCCCAAGTCCCAGCTGATTGGCTGGATCTTCTTTTGTTGTCCTACACAGGATAACAGAGCTGGAAAGCAGGTTAGTGGGGCGGGGAGGGAATGGGGATTTTGCAGTAATCTTCCCCGAGGAATGGGGAAGGAATGGAGATATTACAGTATATTCCCCCTGCCACACCCACCAAGCCACGTCCACAGAACCGGTCATAAAAAAATTTGAATCCCACCACTGCTTACAACACTTGTTTAGTGACCTTTTGAAGTAATCATGGCACTGAAAAAAGTGACTTAAGTTATGACCATTTTGCAGACTTATGAACGTTGATCCCCTGTAGTCACATGATCAAAATTCAGCTGCTTGGCAACTGACTTATATTTATGATGGTTGCAGTGTCCCAGGATCGTGTAATCATTCCCCTTTTGCAAACTTCTCACAGTCAATGGGGAAGCCAGATTCATTTAACAACCATGTTACTAATTTAACAATAGAATTCTTTATTGGCCAAGTGTGATTGGACACACAAGGAATTTGTCTTGGTGCAAATGCTCTCAGTATACATAAAAAGAGAAGATACATTCGTCAAGAGTCGAATCATAAGGTATAACACTTAGTGATAGTCATAGGTTACTAATAAGCAATCAAATCATACTAGGAAACAGTCAATAAAAATCATAAGGAGACAAGCGACAAAGTTAGTCATACAGTCACGATTGCAGTGATCCTCTTAACCACCGTGGAAAGAAAGGTTGTGAAAGGGGCAAAATTCAGTTGACAAATGTCTCACTGAGCAACATATATTTTGGGTTCAATGGTGGTCATAAGTCAAGGACTACCTGAATAGTCCAATGTAGTTGGGACATGCTTGGTGGAGGCTACCATAATATTTTATGGAATAACTATATGAGGTGATAGAAGTCATTGTTTCAACATGTTAATCATGAACAGTGTAAGATGCTCTTTGATCAGAAATAAGTAGAAACTTGAGGATGGGGAATAAGTATGACAGGAGGAATTTTTATTACAGTAAACTATCAAGTATGGTGGACTTTGTTTTAAATTCAATATTGAACTATTGCTGTAAGTAATAATAAACTAGAGAATTAAAGAAATGTCATTGCTGCATGTCATTAAAATTCAAAAGTCTGGGTTTTTAAAAAGGTTTACATAAAGATCATCTCAAAAGGAAGAAAAAACATCAATTGCTACATTTACTAGAATCATAGGGACTTCAGAGGTCTTCTAATCTAACCCTCTACTCAAAGCAGGAGTCTTATAGCATTCCAGTAGACCATTTGAAAGCAAGCCAAATCTCTGGAATAAACCAGAACTGTAAAGAAATGAAGGCGTGATGAGATTACTGGATAAGAAAAAGAATAATTAGGAGGGAGTTACCTCAATAACTGTAAGCAGACAAGATTATAAACTGCAAATAATATAATAAGATTCCTGCATTCTGTGGGTGAAGAGATACTTTGGATTCTTCAGAAAGCTGGATGTCTCTTGTAGAAAAGTAATAACTGGACTCATACAAACATGTATGTAGAATATCTACTTTTGTTAACCGGACATCAATGATATGCTACACCATAAAGGAGGTAATAGAGTTTGGGGATCAGTATGTGATTGGGAAAGCCTGCTTTGCTATAGCATAGTATGTGAACATTAAGCCACAATTAATTAAGCTTCCCATGAAGCTATAGTTGAGAACTGTGGTCCTTGCAACGAATTCTTCATTGAATTTCAAACATGTGATTTTTTTTGTTTTGTTTTTGAAGGGCATAATTGAATATGAGGACATGAGCAGAGCTGAGGGTATTGCGTGTCTCCTAAATTATTGATACCGTGAACCTATAAGTTTGTGTCAAGTCTGATTTAAATCTGATTTATAGCACAAATGCAAGCCACAGAGTACTGGCTCATAAGCAGTGGAAAACTATGTTTGCAGTAAACATGAAAAAATCTAATTGAATGGAGCTGTGGGATGAAACTCATGCTGATCTGACACTTGATTGCATAACTCCCTGATTTATTTAGTAGTGGACGCAAACTGTTCCATTAAGTTAAATGATATATTGTTTAAAAAGCACAGGGAGATAGTAGGAATCACAAATGACTAAGGTCTGCTTGCAAATGCCCAAAATGAGTTTGGCGGAGAAGCCTGATCCACATATCCAGCAGAATAATAGAGTAATAGAATAACCAAGTTGGAAGGGACCTTGGAGGTCTTCAAATCCAACCCCCTGCAGGAAATAACACCATTTCAGACAAACGGTTGTCCAATCTCTTCTTAAAAACCTCCACTTCTGGAGGAAAGTCATTTCACTGGTTAATTGTTCTCAATGTCATGAAATTTCTCCTTAGTTCTAGGTTGTTCTCTCCTAGTTTCCATCCATTGTTTCTTGTCTTGCCTTCAAACCTTCAACCTATTCTCCAAAGAGTGCAAGGCACAATATTGTAGATGAGTTTTTCAATACTCCCCTCGAGGACTACTTGTAACAGTAACAAAAAAAAAAAAAAAAAGTTTGCAGACAATAGCTAGCATAGGATTGCCTCCAGATATTTCACTTTATAGGACTTGGTTTACAGGAAGAAATACTGAAAGTCAGAAACATACCAACTTACAGATTGAGCACTTTTTTATTCCCACTTCCTACTTGCATAGCTAAAGTCCAAAATCTGATACAACAGATTTAATGCGTTGTAGTGTGTTACATAGGACCAGGATGGGTATTATATGGACTTCAAATGATGAAAGCCAAATATTATAGAAAGAATTTCAACTCAAGGGAAAACAAAATGTAGAGTTAAGGGTTGGGATTTAATAAATGCCTTTGCTTCTACCTCTTCAGCTTTTCACTTCTTTGAAAGTAAAAGCAAACACACTATCCTTGTTCAAATTCACTGTGTCAAGGTCTTAGTCCAATTTTCAGGTCAACAAAAAGTGAGGAAGAGTCTTCCCCTCCTGTGGATTTACAATTTTCAGCCTTCCTTGTTGATAGTGGCTTGGCATTTCAAATCTTACCTCCTACATGGTTGCACATTGATAAAATACCCTGCCTGCCTGCTAATAGCCATTTTAAGGTTTCTTCACGCTGGTGCTTGGAGGGTTATGTTAACAGGTTTGGGAAACACCTGGCTTTTGGTAATCAAATGTTATAATTGCCAGAATGCCTCTCTATAATAATTTGAAAAAGGTAAAGTCACACAAGTTGCAGTTGTTACTGGAGTTTCTCCAAGACCAATACCCTCATAAAAATAGATTGAGAAATGAATATGTTGCATACTCAGTCTCTGGAAGAAATAGCATCTTAGGTGCAAAGGCATCCAAAAGTTAAGGAGTTTTGAATAAGGTTACTACTTGCAGTAGAAGATCTCCAGGAAATCCCAGGGTCACAGGCTAGACCAGTGATGGCTAACCTTTTTGTTGTGGTGTGCTGAAAGAGTGTGCATGCGTGCCGAAAGCCACAATACAATGCGCCCCGCCCACCCTGCCCCCTTACCTGCACTGGGCAGGTGCGTGCCTCCCAGCTGATTGCCCTCCCGAAGTGCCCATTTTCAGCCTCTGGAGAGCCTCTGGAGCCCAGGGGAGGCCATTTTTGCCCTCCCGGAGGCTTGAGGGAAGCCTCTGGAACCTGGGGAGGCTGAAAATGGGGCCGTTTCGGCACTTCCGGTATTTCCAGAAGGCCCATTTTTCGGCCTCCCGAAGCTGCAGAGGCTTCCCTCGAGCCTCCAGGAAGGCGAAAACAGGTTCCAACAGGCCAAAAATCAAGTGGGAGGCACACGCATGTGCAGTGCAGGTAAGTTTGGCTGTGGCTCGCATGCCTGCAAATGGCTCTGCGTGCCACCTGTGGCACGCGTGTCATAGGTTTGCCATGACGGGACTAGACTAAGAATTGGTAAAGCATTCCAGAAGAACTCCGTTTGCAAACCAATTCCAGACTATTGCCCCCCAAAAAACTCTATGGAGGAATTTATGCAACTACTGAGACTTAAATCCAGAAACCAGTCCGGGTTGGTCCCTGGGACCAGAGGTTTAGTCTTCTGAGCTTTTGGAATTGTGCTGGAGCGCATCCTCAGGGAAGTTCTCTCTAGCGGAATGTGTTGCATGTATTCTGGAATGTGTAAAAACACATTCTGGTAGAGAAAGTTCCCTGTGAATGGGCTCTGGCACAAATCCAAAAGCTTGGAAGATCCAGATTGAATCCTGCAACATTATTTTTTTTTTCAAACATTTTTATTAGGTTAATAAGTATTACAAAATACAAAAGTAAATAAAAGAACAACGAGGAGAAAAGAGAAAGAGGGAAGAGAAGTGGGAAAGTTAGGGAAAATTTAAAAAAAAATGAAGCATTGACTTCTGACTGTTGCAATAAAATAAGGCATTAGCATGAAACCACAGCGTTTTATTTTTCCATAGTAATATGAACAAGTCAATTCTATAAAAATCTGATCTATCAAACCCAAAGTCAAAATTATATTCTTTTCCACATGATCCTGCAACATTATTCTGGGACATGTATACTTCCCTTCATTTGTTGCGGCTTAAATTCAGTTTGAAGAAGATGCTATCCTCTTTTTTTATGGTTACAAAAACACACCGGAAACCTGAGCAGGGAGCCTGTGAAATTCCACATTTGGTTAACAGCAAATATACATAGAAAGGCTATACAGGTAGTCTTTGATTTATAATTGTTCATTTACCAATGGTTTGAAGTTACCATTGCCTCCGAAAAAGGTAACTTACAAGCTGTCCTCAAAAGCTTTATCCCTTGCACTACCTACACAGTCATCTGATTACAATTCGGATGCCTGGCAACTGGCTCACATTTATGATGGTTACAGTGTCTTGTGGTCATGTGATCACCATTTGCTGGTTTCCTCAGCTGACAAAATTCAGACAATTGAGGAAGCTGGATTTGTTTAACAACCTTATGATTCACTGAACGACTGGGGAAAAAAGGTGGTAAGAACCGTGGTAACACGGTGGTTAGAATGCAGTATTGTAGGCTCACTCTGTCCACAGCCAGGAGTTCAATCCTGGTAGAGCTCAAGTTTGACTCAGCCTTTCATCTTTCTGAGGTCGGTAAAATAAGGACCCAGATTGTTGGGGACAATATGCTGACTATCTAAAACACTCAGAGAGGGCAGTAAAGCACTATGAAGCAATATATAAGTCTAAATGCTATTGCTAAAAATGGTTGTAAAAATCAGGTCCAGTCACATGGTGACTTGCTTAATAATAACCACCATTTAGTGACAATTTCTGGTCATGTCATGGCCCTGTCAGAGTCTGAATCCGAGGAGGAAGACGAACAGCTGACAGGGAATGGGAGTGTGGCTCCATTGGCTGTGGAGGAAACTGGGGAAGGGCAAAGTCTGGCTGAGCAGACCACGGAAGAGGCAGAACAAAGGAGGGGGAATTCAAAGGAAGACCCAGGCCCAGGCCCTCTTCATCCTAGGGCACGCAGGGAGGAATGGAGAAGGGTGCAACGTGGGTTGCGTGGCTTACAGGGGAAGAAAGGGCCCTGATTCCTTTCATTAGCCACACCTGGGAAGAGAGTTTAAAAGAGATGCATGAGTTTAAAAGAGATGCACGCTGAGTGTGGCGTCTGCTGGGAACAAACGTGAGTTTATCTTGTGTTGACTTTGGTTATCTGCGTTCCTGGCATCCTCCCAACCATATTGAATTACTGCCATTCCTTGACGTCTGGAATTCCTTCTCTCGCCCTGGTGGACTAATTACCTCATCTTGCCTTGATTGGACTTATACAGTTTTTGTTGACCAGGTTTGGACTTGATTCTCTGCAGCCCAAGTCTGTTCCTGGGAGAGTATTTCTACAGCCCAGAAGGTAACCAGGACATTGGGGGCTAAGTTGAAGCTAATAAAGGGACTCCTACTGATTATCTGACTATGTTGCCTTTGTGTCATGCCCCGGGTCATCGCAGGTCACAATTGTGGCTCTAAGTCAAGGACTACCTATATATAGGGTCTTATCTCAAGCTTGCAGCAGGATTTCTCGCTGATCATAAAATGGTCAAGGGGAGATACAAAGAGAATTCACTGTTCCTGAATTGAAAATGCAGGAAATACACAATTTCCACTATAATGTGCTACTATTCAAGCTGATTGATTAATGTAAACAATATACTTGTACAGGCAGATCATCCAAGGACACCTCCCCAGAAGAGAGGAGGGATCCTATGAGACTTTGGGAGATTGTTTTCTCTCTTTGTCAATGAAACGAAACCTCTTTATAAATGCGAATTATTTTTTCCATGGTGAACTGTCACTCACTCACGACTCCTATTGCCCATTTATATTTTAAATAAACATGGTACTACAGTAATAGTATCGAAAAAGTAACAGTCCTAGTTTCAGTTTGGGGTAAATGCAAAACTTGTGATTCTTCTTGCTTCCAGCTGTATTCTCTCCCACCCACAATTAAATTTTATACAGGAAAATGACAATTTCCTGTGATGGAAATTAATTAAAATACATAAGGAACTCACTTTAGCCATGACTTCCTTTGCTACTTCCTGTATTATTGATATATTTAGTCTACAGATTGCTCTTATGGTCAACTAACTCCCACATTTGGATGTGTGATGAGCAATGATTTATATATGTTGTGACTGAAAGAATTGATCCTGCTGTGAGTTTTGACTCTGATGACTCTGATGATGAAAGGCTGGAGCCTGCTGTGAATGTGGAGTCTGAATTATTAGAAGACACAGATGTGAGCCAGGGGGATGAGAGGTTATCTGATAGACACTCTTCGCCAGAACCTGAGACCTCATTCATGCCAGCATCTGATCCACAAAATGAATCAGAGGCGTCGAGTGGGGAAGTTGACAGATCATGGCTTGATGCTAGAACTAGGAGGAGACTGAGATGTCAAGTTGGGGGGAGGCAAGCCAGACGCTGATTAGGGAAAGTAGCACGTTGCCTCAATGAGTATAAAAGGACACAGCTGGGTTTGGAGAGTTTGTCAGGAACAAAGTGACTGAATGAATGAGGATTTTATAGCAGAGGCTCTGAGGCTTAAGATTGTTTACCGGGACTGGTATGCCGAATAGAGTGGGGTTTGCTGCTGTGGATTGTGATTTATGACAGCCGTTATCTTGTGAGACTACTTTCTGTTTGGATTTACTGTTGAAATGGCTGCTTTCTGTTTTGTTCGTTTGAATTTTGAAGGGGAGTCATAACATATATATATATATATTTTAAAAACCTAGATAATAAAAACAGAGACGAGCTTTGAAGAGCTGCTCCCATCTGAACAGTGTTTTGAGCAAAACACCCCTTTGAAGTGGTTTTGTAAAGCAATTCAGACTCTTCTCCGAAAAGCAAAGCTACACTAAGCGCAGAGCAGCCTTGAAGTAGTGGAGAAGTCTTCAGAAGGCATTTCAAAGTGTCCAGGGAGCTAAATCACATCGCTGCCATGGCTTGCAAGTACTCGCTAGAATAAAAGTTCACATTGACATATCTCGGTGGGCTTCCATTTGTTGGTAGAAATGAAAGTGTTCGAAACCACTTTGAATTCATACAGAAAACGGAGATGTGGGCGATGAATCTGAGGTCAAAGTCAAGAGAATGTGGTTTTAAAAAGTGGTCACCACTGGTGGTCCATGAGAAAATTTTGGGGGTCCGCAGAGAAATGTCGCCTCCAAAGCACCCCCCCCCAAAAGCAATTAATCCCGGCTGTGAGGGAACGCAAGCCTGCGCTGCCCACATGGCAGCTGCTCCTACATCTGGGTGCACCAGCCTGCCATGGACTGGAGGAGCTACTTCAGGATGACCAAAGGGCCAGTCCTGTGATTACTGCAGCTCTGGAATATGGGACTGACTTTCCCACCAATGTCAGCAAGCCACCGTCAGTCAAAATTCATATAGTGGTCCACGGGATTTAAAAATATGAGTTTGGTGGTCCCTGAGGTCCAAAAGATTGGAGACCCCTGGTTTAAAATCTTAACTAAGTCACTGATCCTAAGACAAGCTATGATGGGATAAAGAGCAGAAGACGAAAATTTAAGTCGGGTGCTGTTCCAACACAATGTGTCATTCTGTGGCCAGTCAAATGTACTTCTGAAGCTCACTAAGGTTTTCCACTGTCCCCTTGCAGTAAACATGTCTTAACATGTGTCCATGGGAGACTAAGGTCACAAGTGCCACCATGTACCTAATGGGGTCATCATTCAAATGGTATGGATTATGTACCGTATGTATTCATACCATTTATAATTTACAATAAATGTTACATAATTCAGATCATCAAGTGTTAATTACACAATTACTATTGAATTAGGATATATATGATGTCCATCATGCCTTCTCCTGGGTGCTTGTGTACAGTTGAGGAAGTAGCAGACAACCATCAAGAATAACAACCATTAATCACCCGGCTCCTTTTCGAAACTAACTTGAAGTTGGTGCTTAAATGCCAATTTAATGGTAGCAATTGTTTATGGCTTAGCCAAATGAATTATCCAAGCTACTGTGGGTTATCCGATGAATCACAATCAAAACAAACTTAGTCTACTATGTGCTTTATACTCAGCTATAATCTCGCTGCCATTGGAAAATGAAACACGAACAAAACCCAACTGACCCCTTAGAATTCAAGATAGGATACGAAGACCCACAATAATATCACAAATCTCAGTTCCCCATTCCTACACTGAACCTCGAGTCATGTCCCTTTTTCCCTGCTGCCAGAAACTCCAGTCAATCCATCTGACAAAAAACAATTTTCAGAGCTCGAGCAAGCTCTCCTGAAATTAAGTTTTATGTAAGTAACTGTTTGAAATCCTACTTGGTTCTTCTTTAAGTTCTAGGAAAAAAACACCTTGAGTGGTGCCCATGTTGCATTGCTCATTATTGTTAAAAGCTCACCTTTTGTTCAGCAGGACAACCTCCACCCAAGAGTCAACTTTCAAGTTCTTTGCCAACAATTATGTTGAGAGAAGATAAACAGCAAGGTAGGCACTGTGAACCAGAGGCTGAAAAGGGACCGGCTTAATAGATGGCAGAGAGGTGTGCTAGTCCAGATTCTGACATTATTTGCTATCCCATAACCACATCACCATCAAGAGCCTGAAATTTGTTCTTCTCTCTCTCCCCAGCAGTCCTGCATGAAGAGGGATTTTGGTCTTCTAAATAGCTCAGATGGGGGAAATCTTGGTATCAATTTTTCCCCACTTCCAGTTAAAAAAACTGGCTGCTGGTGATGAGGAAACGTTCTGCTGAAGACAGAAGAGCTACTACTACACAATACAGACTTGATGGATAAATCAATAATAGTGAACTAAATAGGTAAACTATCTGATAAGCTTTAAAGCTGATAGGCACGGTATACTTAGCCCTGGATTCCATCAAGAATAACTTACTGGAAGCTGGATTCCATAACATGCTCAATTCAAAATCTACCCTCTAGTTTTCCGAAACATTTCTAGCTTTGCTAAAGAGGCTTAAGTATTTCTATTTTGGTCTTAGATACTCTTGACTAAGTGCAAAAACTCATTGTTAGGGCTTAGAATGTACCATTTCCTTCCAGAACAAACCACACTGGTTGTTCTGCAGGTGGGTTATTTTTTATATAACTTTTTAAGTACACAGAGGGCTTTACAATGCTCTTGATATGGTCCACTCCTGGAACAGAGTTTTGCACACTCCTATTCTTTAGTAACTCTAGAATTTCCTTGAATGGTATTATTTAAATTTACTTTATTACTTCGCCGGGGTGCTGTTGTGTTTCCTATTACATATCCTTCTCCCAACTTTACATTTACCTGGACTGACCCTGCTTTCTGATCTGGAAAAAACAAAACAAAACCATGGGAGGAGCTCCTTTCAGATTTACCAAGGTAGCAAGATGTACGAAGGTTAAGAATGCCAGAGAAATGATTATACAAGGAAAACATTCTCACAAAACTCTATGTATTATGGTCAATGCATGTAGTTGCCAACTATTTTCACAACATTAAATTGATTAATTGTTGCTATTGTCAAACACACCCACCTACAAAATGTTGACTTAAATGTACTTCTCCTTTAAAAATGAAAATTCAGAAGTCATTTATTTTTCAGCACATTGAATGGGATCACTGAACCATGCCAAAGCAATATTCAATCCAGCAGTAAGGAAGTTGCTTCATGTGCTTTGATTTTAGCCTTCTCTCTGCCATTTTGTTTGCTAAAACAGGAAGGAGCAAAATGCCCAGAAAATCACAACACTCTTCCCTATTTTTAAGCATTCAAAATCCAACTGCAAACCTCTTTGGAGTTCTTATATTTGTGGGAATCCATGGCAGTACAATCCATGCACGTTAGAGTAACAGGCCATGTAGATCTATCAGGCTGGTAAACCCTTAGCTGATGGTTGCAAATTGGATGAGCGCTCACCTCTGTTTTTCAGACTGCCATTATATGGATGCAGTGCTTTAGCACATTTTCAAGCAGTTAATCCAGAATAAGGGTCATGCGTCAGGGGCTTATGCAGGGAAAGCCGGAGATCCCTGGATCTAGTGGTCTTTCCAATGTCACTCCCCCTTTGGCTGCATGTTGTGACAGACGGCGAAGTCTGCATTCTCTCTTTGCAACTCTGCACAGATCAACTTTCTGAAGCTGGCTTGTAAAACGGATGAGATGCACAGACTGGAGTGCAAACTAAAGCAATCTCATCCAAGACATGACAAATAAAAAGCCAATACACCATGCCCGAGGGCCATTTCATAACAGCTTTTTCATATTAGATCAAAGAATTCTTATGCCACACGCTTCTTTGGCTCCATAATTTATTAAGTAGGGATTGTTTCAGCAGAATATTAAGATGATAAACACAGCTCCTGTTGAAGGAACCAAAGTTAATGAACATTGATAGATTTACCTCTGATACAACATTTCGGGTACCTGTATTCCACCGCCACCAGCATCTTCTATCCTTTGGACTGACTGGCTTGTGATAAGTCTTGTCTTACACCTCAGCAGGTCTTTTCTTTAAGCAGTAGTTGAAATTAAATGCCTTGGAATTATGTGCTATTTTATTAATATTTCATTACCTTAATTTGCTCCTTTAATTGAGCCAGAAGCAACCTGAGGCAAGAGTCATGGCATCTCCTGAAGGTTAACTGCATGGTAGACAGAAATGCCTAATGAATTGTTTGGGATTTTTCTGCAATAGCTAATTGTCTAGAAATTTCCAACCTGCAGCAGGATACTTCTTTTGAAGGAATTAACACATAAAAAATGCTTCTACCTGTATCTGAGTTACACAACAGAAAATGGGGCAGAAGCAGCAAGGATATGACAATGGTCATCATTGTCATCTAAGAAAAAACAAATCTAATAAGAGCAGGTCTTGAATGTAGGAGGGAGCAATAGAAAATCACTTAGATATGGTTATCAAGAAAATGACAAATACGTATAAGAAGTCAGCAGGAAATACATATAAGAAGTCAGCAGGAATCTAGCTCAACTTGAAAAACAACCTCTTTTACAATTTATTGCAATTACTGCCTTAGATTCTTATGGAAAATGTGACCTTATATTTGACTGTTTTGATTCACTTCTCTAGGCTTTAAAAAGTTTGGAGTCTACTTAAGATCAATGGGCTTCAAAGGAACTGATCTCTCATATTTAAAGTACTGCAACTGAAAGCCACAATGGCATCTGTTTCAAGGTCTCCAATTATACAGTAGACCTTGATTAGTCTTGTTTGTCAGTCAAGGATTACCGTCACAAACTGCGGCTGACTCAGCTATTCCAACACTATACAACCTGTTACAACAGAAGAGAACATGAACCAGAGAGCTAGTTGCTTTAGAAGCCATGGAGATTTAGAAGCAGAGGTGGTATTCAGCAAGTTTTGACCATTCTGGAGAACTGGTAGCAGAAATTTTGAGTAGTTCAGAGAACCGGAAAACACCACCTCTGATTGGTCCCCTCCCCCATCTATTCTCTGCCTCCCAAGTCCCAGCTGATTGGCTGAGTCTTCTTTCGTTGCCCTGCACAAGAGAACAGAGCTGGAAAGCAGATTAGTGCAGTAAAGAGGGAATGGGATTTTGCAGTAACCTTCCCCCAGGAGTGGAGAGGAAGCGAATGGGGATTTTGCAGTAGCCTTCCCCTGCTACGCCCACCAAGCCACGTCCACCAAGCCATGACTCGCCCACCAAGACATGCCCACAGAACTGGTAGTACATTTTTTTGAATCCCACCACTGTTTGGAGGTACATTCTTTATCCTATAGATAATATGAAGAGAAGGGCAGAACAAAAAATCTAATTTATCTGCACCAATAGCTTTTGAATTTTATCAGACAGCAATAGGAATGGGACCAGGTATATATGTATGGTGAGTACGCTTTCTACCCACAACAAGCTCAGTCTGCGGCACAGAAGTTATAGTAGAGAGGCACAACATTTTTCAAGGCAAAGGTCAACTCAAGCTATAATGAGGAGCATTCCAAGTACTGCATCCCAAGAATAAGGCAAGAGAAGACAAATATTAGGCAAAGCTGTCTGGTTCTCTAATAGTCAACTGGACTTTGTTGGGGTTTTGCTTGAAAATGTTTCACTTCTCATTGAAAAACTTTCTTCAGTTTGGAAAACTGTTTGAAGTGCTTTCAATCTGAAGAAAATCGTGTGAACAATGCTAATATATGGAATTTATTCATCAGAAATGACAGAATATCCAGCATATGAGCGGTTAAAAAATTATATTGAGAACTTGGAAAAGCAAAATTAGTCCAGAAGTTAAGGAATGGTTTTCAGAAGTATATGATCTATCAGTTTTGAAAATGGGCGTTGGTTCTTACCTGACACGCCATTTCTCTTGAGCTGAGAGGATCGTCCAGAGAGTGGGTGGAGCTTCAGTCTCTGCTATTGTAGGCTGAGCTTAATTTCTGAGGAATGTTCCACCTTCCATCACGTGGCTTGCCATCGCGTTCCCCAGTTTATGCGAAGATGAGAGGAAAAAAACAGGCATTCGTGTTGTCCTCTTGCTAGACTTAAAGTGTATTGGCCGAAACAAGACCCCTCCAGACAGTGAAAGGAAAAGGGAGGGGCTGGACAATCCTCTCACTCAAGAGAAATGGAGTGTCAGGTAAGAACCAACGCCCATTCTCCTTAGAGCTGTTCGGATCGTCCAAAGTGGGACATACCAAAGCTGGGACCTGTCCTACGGGAAGGACACCGTATGGTCTGTTGACTCCTCGGGATCCCTGAGCACCCTCTGAAGGACCCTTCTACCGAAAGAAGCCTCCGCAGCGGCATACCTATCGATTCTGTAGTGCCTAATGAAAGGCGACGGGGAGGCCCACGTTGCTGCCCGGCAAATGTCGAGTAAAGGGGCCTGGGTAGCCCAGGCAGCTAATGTTGCCGCACTCCTGGTGGAGTGAGCCGTGATACCCCTGGGCACTTGGAGGGCCTGGGCCTGGTATGCCCTTGAAATGGCAGCCCTTATCCAACGGCCTATGGTGGGTGAGGGTACCTTGAGCCCCTGTGACTTTGGTTGAAAGGAAATAAACAGGGCCTCGGATTTACGGAAGGTCTGAGTACGCTTAATATAGATCCGCAAGGCCTGTCTGATGTCTAAGGTGTGCCATAGACTCTCTCTTTCATGAGTTGGCAAAAATTGGGGAGGATAAGTTCTTCAGCCCTGTGGAAAACCAAGTTAATTTTAGGCAGAAATGGAGGGTCCAGTCGGAGGACCACCCGGTCAGAATGGAAGACGCACAGGTCTTTCCTGACTGACAGAGCAGCGATCTCTGAAATCCTCCGGGCTGATGTAATCGCCACCAGGAACGCTACTTTGTAGGATAGGAACTGAAAAGAGACTTCTCTTAGGGGTTCAAAGGGTGGCTTAGTGAGAGAAGTCAGGACTCTATTGAGGTCCCAGGTTGGGGACCGGTGAAGGGACAGTGGGTGTAAGTTTGAGGCCCCTTTGAGAAATGCACGGATGCAGGGATGGTGAGAGAGGGAACAAACACCCTCGCAGGAAATGACGGTGGATAGGGCTGCTACCTGATGCCTTAGTGTGTTGGGAGACAGACCCTTATTGAGACCCTCCTGGAGAAAGTCAAGGATTTGGGCCACAGATGGGTTCGTTGGGTCAATGAGGAGATGGGCACACCATTTGCGGAAATTGTTCCAAGTGGCATCGTAAATCCTTCTGGTGGAGGGACACCTGGCTGCTAAGATGGTATTGATGACTTCAGTGGAGAAATTCTCCCTCTTCAGACATTCCCGCTCAACCTCCAGATGGCTAGTTGTAGCCATTGGGGGTCCGGGTGAAGAAGGGGGTCTTGAGACAAAGAAATCCTGTCTGCTGGGATCCTCCGGGGGGGGGGGGGGCTATGGATAGGCTATGGAGGTTCGTGAACCAGGAACGACGGGGCCAATAAGGAGCTACCAGAAGCAATTCCACCCTCTCATGGAGTACCTTTTGTAGTACTCTGGGCACCAGTGCCAGAGGGGGGAAGGTGTAAAGAAGGCCCGAGGGCCACAAGCATCGAAGGGCATTGTGGTTCTCCATCCCTAGGGACGGGAATCTGGAGATGAACCATGGAAGCTGGGTATTGAGGGGGGAGGCAAACAGGTCTACCACTGGCAGGCCGAATATTGCTGTCGCCTCTCTGAACAGGGCTGGGTGGAGGCGCCACTCCGCCTGGTCTATGGTGACCCTGCTCAACAATCTGCTCGGGTGTTGTCGATGCCTGAAATGAGGAACCCGTGTTCCTGGAGGGAGGTGAGGGTAGTTTGGGTATCCCTGATGGCCTGTTCCCTGGAAGAGGAAAGGATGAGAATATCATCCAGGTAACAGTGGAGCCGCACCGGGATGGTTCTGAGGTGGGCAGCCAGAGCGGCCAGGACCTTGGTAAAGGTCCTGGGGGCCAAGGCCAACCCGAATGGGAGGGCCACGTATTGGAAGTGTAGGTTATTATAGCTGAAACGCAGAAACTTGGAGTGGGAGGGTCGTATTGGGATGTGTAAATATGCCTCGGAGAGGTCGATGGATGACAACCAGTCTCCCTGTCGAACTCCCAAGAGGATGGATTGCAGCGTGTTCATTTTGAATCTGCAGTATACCAGTTGGCGGTTTAACCGCTTTAAGTCCAAAATAGCCCTCCATCCCCCCGAGTGTTTGGGCACCACGAATAAGTGTGAGTAGAAGCCCTGTCCCCTCTGGGATGGAGGAACTGGCTGGATGGCCTGAATGTCCAGTAGGTGCTGAATTGCCGAATCCATGAGGTTGCGTTTGGTGTGGTTCTTGGAGAGGGGACATGTAATGTAGAAATCAGGGGGGGTAGAGAGGAACTCGAGAGCGAGGCCAAACCTGACGGTATTCCTGACCCAAGCGTCCGAAGTGGATGAGTCCCACTGGGTGGCGAAGGCTTTAAGTCGCCCGCCAATGGGGATGAAGTCAGGTGGCCTATCTGGAGCGCCGGAAGGGCCTGCTGCCGGAGCCACGAAAAGGCCTCTTGAAGTTTCCGCCTCTCCTGTGTCTATCGAAGGGGTCGGACCTGTCCTGGGGCTGTCCCGAGCCAAAGGAGGGGGGCCTTTGGTACCTGGGAGGGAAGGGGGGTTGGGGATAGGGACGAAAGGGAGCCCTCCGAAAGGGCTGCAGAGATCTGGGATCTGACTTACGGCTGAGGGAAGGGAGGAGTTTCTTTTTATTCCTTCCCTCAACTAGGAGAGGATCCAGGGAAGGTCCGAACAGCTTATTTCCCACAAGGGGGGTGGAAGCTAGTTTCACCTTATTCTTGAGATCCGCCTGCCAGTGTCTTAGCAGGTGGCGGGCCGAGACGTGGGAGGAAATGACACGGGAGGAGAATTTTACTGAGTGAAAAGTGGCGTCTGCTGAGAACTCCGCTGCGGCCATAATCTTGGCGATGTGCTGATGGGCGCGGATATTGGAGGTTGGAACATGTTGCTTAAGCTGGCAAAGCCAGTGAATGGACGATCTGATGAAGAAGGAAGCGGCCGTGGCCGCCCTGATCGCCCATGCGTCCGACTGGTGAGCTCGCTGCAATGCCAGCTCCGACCGCTTCTCCTCTGGCCTGAGAGCCTCTAAAGAGCCGCTGAGGGCGGAAGAAGAGGCCAGGCCTATGACGGGCTCATCAATCTCCGGGTGCTCAGCAGGTTGGAGAGCTCCGGGTCAAGGTTGAAGAATCTTTTATCATGGGCCGAAGGGGCCAGGGGAGCAACTGAGGAAGCCAGTTGCTTGGACACCAGGTCCAGGAATATGGGGGGGGGGTCAGGATGACCTCAGCCTCCACCACCGGCTGTCTAAACATGGAGTCCTCTGGCCCTTCCGGAACCAAGGGGGTGAGATCAGAGGGGCTCTGGGCAGTTAGGCCCGAGATGTTCCTGGCTTTGTAGAGGAGGGATTTGAATAGCTGGGACTTGAAGAGCCCTACGAAAGCGGGTTGGTCAGGGGTGAGCCCTTCGTCCTCGGACATTTCCACCTCTGATGGATCTGAGTCCAGAAGGGGTAAGCTTAGGCCTACTCGAGTCTCTTAAATTTTCTGATTTAATAACTTTTGAAGATCTCTCTCTCTTTCTTCTTCTTCTTCTTCTTCTTCTTCTTCTTATTATTATTATTATTATTATTATTATTATTATTATTATTATTATTATTTGGAAGGGTTGATCGGGATGATCAGAGGACAACAGATGCCTTAAGGGCGAAGCCAGGCCTGAACCAAACTGCCATCCCAGGCGGAACCAGGCGGGAGTGGTGGGAATAAACCGCGGCCGCTTTGGCTGGCTGCGGGGTAAGCCAACAAAAGGAGGTAGGAGCAGAAGCCTCCAACTAGAACAGCACAATTTTATTTCTTCAGCAGGCCTGCCTGCCTGCTGTTTTAAATAGGCATGCTGCAGAGATCGGAATGATAAGGTAAAACAAAATGGTGCCCGGCCACGAGGCGTCGCTCAAAATGGCGGCCGCCACTACTTGGGCTTGCAGGGGCCCTTCTGCAGCGACCAGGAGGATCCCCAGGGGCAATCCAAGGACCCCAGGGGAAGGATAAACAGAAAGAGACTAGCAAATGTTCAAATGATATAAAAAAACGGAGTTCGGTGGGGGTGGGGAAACGGAACGAAACGGAGCGTTTTAAACGAACAGAAATTAAAGCAGCAGAAAAGCAATAGGAGAGGGTTGGGGGGCAGCTTGAAATTTTGCTGGCCTACCCCCTGGCACCCCCTGGGGGGAGGACCTCCCAGGGAACTCTACCAAATAAGGAGGACCAACTGCGCAGGGCTAAGGGAAAAAACACAATGAAGGGATTGTATACAACCTGAAATGAAGCAAAAAACGAATCAAATTGGAATTTTCCTGAAATGGCCAAGAGCACATACAAAACACTGCCTACTCTGCACGAGGGCTGAGCATAAACTGGGGAACGCGATGGCAAGCCACGTGATAGAAGGTGGAACGTTCCTCAGAAATAAAGCTTAGCCTACGACAGCAGAGCCTGGAGCTCCACTCACTCTCTGGACGATCCGAACAACTCTAAGGAGAAAGGCAATATTTTCTACTAATCAAATAAAACAGTATATACTACTATGGCAGAAATTTTATGATATTTTATATTTTGTGATTATCACGATATAGTATTTATGGCACTTAGTGAGAAACTAGTCATAAGTATGATATGCAAAGTGGGGTGTTTTTTCTTCTTCTTTTTAATTTGGGATTTATTTTTCCCAAACTTTTTCTCTTTTCTTTTTTGTTTCTATTATTTTTCTTTATGTTTTAATATCATTAATTATATGCATTGATAATCTTTTTTGTAGTTTGTAAATAAAACTTTTAAAAAATACACTCTGTAAACATTCTATTTTTTCACTGCCAAGTTCTTATTCATAATCAGAAATTAGAGAAGCAGACTCTCCTATGACATTGATGACTTGACAGTGCCTTCACTGATTCAGATGGGCATTGTCCCATAATCTGAATAACTTTTGATGTGCACAAGATCAAAATCATGATGGACTCGAAGGCAGAATGTCCTATTTAAAACTGTTAACTCTCTTCCTTGCTGGTGTTCTAACAGTTTTCCTCTGCATCATTTCTCTTTTTGATAACCATTCTTCTAATCCATCCTGACTTATTCTTAGTGTTTTCACTCTCAACATATCACAAGTTATACTGTTAAGAACATTGAAGTAGAGACCTGTAATGGTCCATGAGGATGCTCTTAAGAGGCAGGATAAAGAAGAGTCAGATAAGAGGTTCAGATTAACAGAGTTGGAAGAGTGCAAAGCAAACCTCAGAACGAATCCTCCCTATTTTCTTGGACTGTAAAAATGGTCTTCTGCAGCCACGACATAAGCCTAAGATTGAAAATCAGGCTTGTCAGATTTACATCTTTTCTACCCTGCTCTACGGAGTGGACAGTTTGTCTCTGACAGAAAGCCACTCGAAGAGACTAGAAGCATTTGAAATGTGGATTTATAGGTGGCTGCTACATATAAGTTGGGTTGACAAAATCAGAAATGAGGAGGTGATAAGCCACCTGGGAAAGCCAAAGGAAATCATCCAAACCATAAAAATGCTAAAGTTAGAATATTTCGGACATGTGATGCGACACCCGGAAAAATACGGCATGCTTCACTTAATCCTCCAGGGAAAGATTGAAGGCAAACAAGATCCAGGCAGAAGAAGAACATCATGGCTTCAAAATCTAAGGGACTGGTTTGGACAAAACTCAGCAGCTCTTTTTCGTGCGGTTGTTGATAAAGATAGGATCGCCAACACGATCGCCAACGTTCAATGACAAATATGGCACAAGAAGAAAAAGATAAAAGAGAGTGAAGAGGCACTGCAGTTTGAGACTTGCAAAGCTGATATCAGTCCTTTGAGGTAGTTAAGATGCACCAACCATGCACTTTGTCTTTTAACGGTAGGTTATATACAAGATTGCTATATACATACACGCGTTAGTCACACACAGGCAAGCAAGCAATCTTCAATTCTACACGGAGAACCACAATGGAGATAGAAGTGGGGGGGAGAGACGCCCTCACATGGTCTCCCTTATATAGACAGCTTCTTAAAGCAGCAGTACCCTGCTGACTCATCCTCAATTCATCATCTTGGCTTACAGCCTTACAGCAGCTGGTCAGCTATTAAATGTTCATTACCTTAACAAGTACTAACACTACCTTTGTTGTAATTATTAAAAAAACAGAATCTTGCAAGTCTGAAAGTACATTTGTGGGCCAAGCTGCCTCTTACCTGCCTGATGCCCATTCTGCAGTTTCTCCTTCTCCTCCTCTCTCTCCTGTCTGCCAAGGACTTTCTCACAGACCATTACCAGATTTTGCTGTTGTTCAATAGATTTGGAAAAGACAGATGGGATCATGGTGTAATAATAATATCCATCCCCTTTAATCATACATTAAGGGAAGAATATAAACCATTTACAGTATAATAATAGGAAGTTGTTTTTCATTTTTCTTGACCTCCCTAGGCATTTTTATAATGCAGGAAAGTTTCCATCTAGGTATTCAACAATATTAACCACTTACAAGCGTTCTAGCTCCAATTAAGAAAAAGCTAATTTTGGCAGCAACAACTGTTACAGCTTTGAAGTTTAAATCCCTTTTTGATTGATGTAGACAAGGTGAAATCACAGTATATACAGATTTAAGGACAGGTGAGTAGCTTTGTGCCTACCTGATATTTAAGGCCAAGACTTCTGAAGGCCCTGAGATCGATGTGCCAAAATTCAGTGGCAAACTAGCTAATATTTAATGGTGTGATGTTGGAGTCAAGAATGATAAAATAAAGATGGAAAAGAGAGTTTAGGTATGTATATACAGTAAAAGTGAAATATCACTCACGCATCATCACAAAATCTCCAGAACTGTAAAGCCTACAAACTTGAAATTTGGCACGTATGTTCCCCTTGGCTTCTAGGTGCTCACTAAGAAAAGATTTTTCAAAATGACCATCAGAGCATTAGTATTTCGTGTATTATTAACACGCTCTGATGCTAAGGAGTTCTACTGCCCTTCCCCACCTGAAAAGAAATCTGTTCCAAATGCAAAACACAAGCAGAGGAGTGGAGTTTCAGTTTTAGTTTCACAGCACCAAGCAGCTTTAGTACAGAACAGTTGAGCTAAGCCACGCCCAAGCTCCTTGCTTTCTCCTTCTTGCTCACATAGCAAATACTGTTTCAGTTTCAAAACAGCCCTCAACTCTCTCATACACTGAGAGGACGTTAGCCACATGACTACTGATGGATGCTGGTAGGCAGAGGCAGAATTTCCCTCCCGCCTTGTTTTCCTCCCCAAAAACTAAGCCCGACCACAATTGTTTCATAGCGAAGTACGGGATATCCAGCTACTACTTTATATTCCCAACCTTACCTCCCTGCCAAATATCCACCTCTAAAGATCCTGATGATCTCACCGGAAGTTTTCTTGGGATTGCCAGCCATGAGGAAGGGTAAGCCATGCCCCTGACTGAGATAATCTGTACATCTGTTTCAAACTATGGTTCCATTATCTTTGACCCAATGGCAAGGCTTGCTGGGGTTCATGGGAGTTCTAGTTTCACTAAGTTGCCTTCCCTTGGCCTATAGAAGTGCTTCCAACTTTGGTCACTAGAAGATGTGTGGGCTTCCAGTCTCAGGGTGCCCAGCCAATACATATTCTGGGAAAGTTTAAATGATTTATGTTTGTTTCTCACAGAAAACTATGTAGGATTGAAGGAAGCCAAAGAAGAGGAACATCATAGATAAGGTAGACAGGTGAGATCAAAGGAATTCCTGGAATACCCTTGGGGGAAAAATTCATGTTACTGCTAGAAATGGTTTACACCACCATGTGTTGTGACTGATTAAATGTGTGCTTTCAAGTTGGTGCCAACATTTAGTAAATGTCTTTAGTAAGGCATTTAGTAATGCAAAGACAGATGCATGCAGTTCTCAGGAGTCAAGCCTAACTCGTTGATATCTGCTTGCAAAGCACAGATAATAAGAACCATCTGTCTCAGAACTGACCTGTTAAAGTACACTCAATGAACATAGATTAGCTACCTGTAAAAGTCTCAACTTCACAAAAGGGATTTGAAATAAAAGTTCTGCAGCGACAGGTAGAAACCAAAGCACCAAAACAGCAGCATAGCATGGGGTTCGCGCACAGATTATCTGAAGTTCACTTCTGACCATTTCCAAAGAGGATTTGGAATATTATTAGTTACATACTACATTTTTACTGATAATACCAAATCTTCACCTTAGGCATCAAAAAAAAATCCCTATCAAAAGGAAGAAATTATATTGAGACCAATAGACCAATTCTCCTACCAGCCAGGGAATTCTGGAAAGTACACACACCTTAAATCTGCCAAGATTGAAAAACACTAACCGAGAACCCATGATTCATAGACTTCTTAATTTCCAAATACATGGATTCCCAGAATTCTCAGCTAAGAATGCTGGGAGTTAGTCTCCTATCTGGAAATTGTCCAGATGGAACATAGGAACAGGAGCGGTGCCCTGCTGGATCACAGCCTGGCTCATCTGGTCAAGCAATCAGTTCTCCCAATAGTTGCTGATCCCCATGGCCTCCATGAATTGATTCAAATCCTTTTTGAAGCCAGCCAAGCTGGTAGCCGAGACATCTTATAGCAGTGATGGCTAACCGTTTCCACATCGCATGAGTATGGCTTGGTGGGCGTGGCATGGCTTGATGGGTGTGGCAGGGGAAGGTTACCGCAAAATCCCCATTCCCTCCCCACCCCACTAACCTGCTTTCCAGCTCCATTCTCCTGTGCAAGGCAGCAAAGGAAGACCCAGCTGATCAGCTGGGAGGCAGAGAATAGATGGGGTGGGGCCAACAAGAGGTGATATTTGATGGTTCTCCGAACTACTCAAAATTTCCGCTACTGGTTCTTCAGAACTGGTCAGAACCTGCTGAATACCACCTCTGGTAATCACAAATTATCTTTAAAAAAATTAAAGTGCTTTTGTCTCTCTGGATTCTTCAAGGATTCTATTACATTGGGTGACTTCTGATTCTTGAACTATATCCAGTTTAGGATACAGCAAAAACTTGCCGGTTGTCTTGGGAACCGGTAGCCTTAACTCTATTTCATGTGTTTTAAGCTCTGTAAATGGACTGGCTATGAATACCAATGTAAAAAATGATTCATATATGAAAGATGCATATAGACACAATGAGTTTTTCCTCTCATTAAAAATGCTTTTAAAATCCAAAATGTAAAACTATTGATTTGAGGCCCTGAAACTTGTATACAAAATATAACACTAGAAATTATGCTGATATGATTTAATCTTGCCGTGTTTAGGTCTTGAACATTCATTTGCAGGCTGCTAAAAATACATAAACCATTGGGCCACCAAGAACCCTGGTGGTTAGAACGCAGTATAGCAGGCAAACTCTGCCCACAGCCAGGAGTTTGATGTTAATGGGGCTCAAGGTTGATTCAGCCTTCCTTACTGACCTCAGGTCAGTAAAATGAGGACCTAGAGTGTTGGGAGCAACATGCTGATGTTGCAAACCACCCAAAGGGTACTGTAAAGCACTTTGGGGCAATATATAAGTCTAAGTGCTATTACTATTGCTATAAATATCAAAATATACTTATAATTTAATTAAGATTACAATACCCTGGAACGTCACTGTTCCTTGGGCTATCCTTTACGCAAGGGTCTTCAAACTTGGCAACTTTAAGACTTGTGAACTTCAACTCCCAGAATTCCTGAGCTAACAAGACCAGAGGAGGAATTCTGGGAGTTGAATTCCACAAGTCTTAAACTTGCCAAGTTCAAAGATCCCTGCTTTTACGCATGGACAACATTCAGAAGGCCAACTCCTATAGTCTAGATGACGACAGTAGCTCTTCTCAAAAAATACCCTACTCTGCTGACCATAATTAATACAGTACAAACTACCATTTCTGTGGATTGTTTTATTATTCCATTTGCCCAGCTGTGGCTATTATTATTCCGATTGTCCTGATCAGGAGAGCTGGAAGAAAGAGGAGCAAATACCTTGCTAGGACAGCAGGTATTCGCGTTTGCATAAAAACCGAGGTTAATCAGTTCAGCTTTTCTACTCAGGAGAATAAAGACGTCACACATCCAGGAGTAACCCATTCAGCCCCATGGCAACCACACCAAACAAAAGAAGAAATCAATTCAAGGAGCCCTGTTCTTTCCGATGAAAAGGACAGGAAGAAGAAGGGTGTCTCTTTCTTCCAACGGCCATCCTGTCCAGCACACTGACTGCCCTCCCATAAGGCTGGATACCTTGGCAGCCTGTTTGGCAAGAGGGCCAGTTAATGTAAGGGGATCCCTGAGCCGTAAGTGTAGCTGTCAAGCACTTGCCATTGGCCAAAACGGACATTTATTTAGTCAAAGGAAGGAGATGTGGGCCACCTATTCAGATGCCGGGTTACTGGGCTGCTACTGTTTTACACTGAGCTGATTTGCAAGTCAGAAGGTGGTTAAGGCCCACAGCCGTATCTAACACCAGGCTGTGGGTTCACGTGCGGTTAACACTTGAGGCCTGTGGTTTGTGATAAGTTTACTCGCATACATCACAGTCATTCCAATTCAGATGTTCAATTAACTTCCCCTTCCGGTTTCCCGACTAAGAGGTGGGGAGAGGCGAAGCTAAAGGCTGCATTTATTTCTAATTTGTTAAGAATTACATTCCACACTGTCTCCAGAAAGTTAAGAAAGCATACATGATCTTATTCTGCTCTATTGCATCCCTCCTGTGAGGTCAAGTTTTGCTGAGAGCAAAAAAATCATTTGGATTTGGAACTTGAATGATCCCAAGGCCTAGGTCCAAATCTTCACTGCTATATTACAATGGTTCTGATGGTACCATCTAACTGCAAGATGGCCACTCTCCCTTGGAATTATTTACTTCCTCATCATCACAGCCTCCACAAGTGTGTTGAGTGTGAAATTTCCAAAATAGCACAGGGCTGTCAAACTCCCAGCCTGCGAGCTGGGTACGTCACGTAGTGACCACGCCCGGTTTAGCCAAGTGGGGGAAAGTCCCGATACTTTACGTGATACCACTGTGACATGAGTGTGACACCTCTGAAATAGCACATCTCCTAATCATAGTTGAGCATTGGGCACTGTGGCGAGCGGTGCAGTGGTTAGAATGCAGTATTGCAGACTAATTCTGCCGACCACCAGAAGTTCGATTCTCACCAGCTCATGGGTGACTCAGACTTCCATCCTTCCAAGAGCAGTAAAATGAAGACCCAGATTATTGGGGGCAAAAAGCTGACTCTGTAAACCACTTAGAGAAGGCTATAAAGCAATGTGAAGCGGTATACAAGTCTATTGCTATTAGGCGCTGTGGACCCAACACATGGAGATGGTGCCAAGTTATGGAAGGCTGGGTTAATTCTTAACTCTGTTTTAACACTGTGCAATTTCCTTCTAAATGAGAGCTTTGAAAACCTGGTTAGCCTGATTATTGCTTCACAGGTATTGCTGGAGACTATGATTAATATATATATAATTAATATATATATAAATAAAGATGAATCCTAACTAAAGACAGCAAAGAAAGGTGTGAGTTTAGGTTGGGAAAGCAAGGAGGCATAGTATCTTATGACTGCTACTTACAACAGACCTTAATAACACCATTGTTCCCTACTCCATATAAACCAAAGTTTATTTTGCCTTTAAAAAAAAAACATTTCTTTTAACAGATCAGCTGCTTCTTCGTCATGATGGAGACACTGAAGTTAGTGAGTTACAGGATTTGCTGGGAAATCTCACCTTCTAGAACTGCATTGCACACCCAAGGCCATAAAAGTGCTGATTTACTAAGCAGATTCGTTAGCTGCAACATATTCTTGGTCAGTAACCTACACACTGATGGCAAAACTTTTGTCCTCTAAATGAAGCAGGACTTTTACATGTCTCCTTATGCAGCAGAACCGTTGGGAGCTTGTTTGTGTTTGCCAACAAGTGATGCCAAGGCGAAACTGTGTACAGAAGAAAAAAGTTGAAGGAGAATAGTTAATGATGACGATCAACAGCAGCCTGTAATGTAGGATCCTCTGGCCATAACCCAAAGTGTACAAAAGTTTCATATCATCGCCTTGAGATGTTGCACTAAGTACAAAAAAGGAGAAAATTCCTGATTTGGGAAATAATACAACTTTAGTACACAGAAAGGCATCCACCTCTGAAAACTTTATAGCTGTTAATTATGTCTGTATAACATACTACAGGGCCCAAGATCTTCCCCTTGAGAGTGTTTATAGCTTTATAAGTTGTATTTGCTAGTGGTAAATATAACAAGATTTACCAACACTTTCCCATATGAATGTGTGCGCGCCTTGGAGTGATAAGGATAGTTTCTCTCTTTTATTCAGACAAGTGCCATCAAGCATTTTATAAATAGATTGGTATTTAGCTTTGTTTGTTTAAGGAAGAAAAAATAATTCAGCAGCCAAATTCTTTCCTGCTTCTGAAAGAGGAAGGAGAATCCTTTAGAAACCTATTATTCAATATGAATAATTATTCTTCCTCATTCAAAAGCAGGAAAGAGTTTGGCTGCTGAATTCGTTTTTCCCCTTGCATAAATAAACAAACATAAATACGAATCTGTCTGTGGTTGTAGGTTGAGGACGACCTGTAGATCAGGGTAAGGCAAAATAAGTCCAAGAGCCAGACAGACAGACTGCCCAGGTGTGTCTGTGACAAAGATTCAAGTGGAGAAAATCTCCAACCAAACGAAAGCGAAGAAGCAGCTTTGACATTTGTTTTCAGAAATCCAGAGTTTCATGGAGAACCAGTTAACTCTCGAGACCAATTAAGCCAATCCCAAATCAGGTCCAATTGGACTGGAGTTTGTTTATACATCAGCAGTTCGTTCCTGTGCATGTGAAAACAAACACCTTTCCTGGCTGCTTAGTTTTGCTAAAGTGACTGATAGAGTGATCCTTAAAAGGCAACTATCTCTGGAGACTTGCTCTGCATATCAGAGAGGAAAAGCTGAGAAACAGTTACTTTATTTATCCTGTTCTGCTTTTCATATGTTCAGATATGCCTACTTCTATTGAATTTGGATCTTTCTTCACACATATCTTATGCAGACCAGAAAGAAAGCCTTAAATCTTTTTCTCCAGAGGTACAAACCCACAATTCACATTATAACAGGTAATATTACTGGTGGTCTTGGCTTAATGGTTGACGTGTTTAGAGACTGGTTGAAGTTATGATGGCTCTGAAAATGTAACTTTACAATCCTGTTCTCACATTTACAACTTTTGCAGCATCCCATGGACATGCAATTGCTATTTGCACACTTCACAAGAGGTTTCCAATGAGCAAAGTCAAGAGGAGAAGTCAGCAGTGAAATTGCAAGTGGTGGACATATGATGTCTCACTTAATGACTACAGGTGATTTGCTTAACAGTCACGGTGGAAGTAAGGTCATAACAGAATAACAGAATAGTTGGAAGGGACCTCGGAGGTCTTCTAATCCAGGGGTGTCAAACTTGCGGCGTCACAGTGGCATCATGTGACATATCATGACTTTCCCCCCCTTTTAACGAAGGGGGGGCATGACCAGCGCAGGACACATCTGGCCCGTGGGCCACGATAGCCGTATTCTAGTCCAATTCCCTGCTTAGACAGGAAACCTTATAACCATTTCAGACAAATGGTTATCCAACATATTTTTAAAAACTTCCAGCATTGGAGCATTAACAGTTTCTGGATGCAAGTTGTTCCACTGATTAATTGTTCTAACTGTCAGGAAATTCCTCCTTACTTCTAGGTTGCTTCTCTCCTTGATGAATTTCCACCCATTGCTTCTTGTCCGGCCTTCTGGTGCTTTGGAGAATAGCTTGACTCCCTCTTCTTTGTGGCAGCCCCTGAGATATTGTAAGACTGCTATCATGTCTCCCCTTGTCCTTCTTTTCATTAAACTAAGCATACCCAATTCCAGAAACCGTTCTTTATATGTTTTAGCCTCTTCTCTGCATTCTTTCTAGAGTCATAAGACCATCATAATCTCATAACGTTTCACTCAACAACTGTGTCACAGTGAAGGAATTGCCGGTTGCAACTGTGCTTGTGAAATGTGCCAGGCATATAGCCATGAGCCTGTCTCTTTGCTTACCAAACCAATACAGTCTGCAAAATTTAACACATAGTGAAACACCAGCAATATCTGCAAAAGACTTGGTTTGACAAGGCTTTGCTGAGGTTGCATTAAACTAGGAATGAAATACTGTATTTTTGTGGCTAAATGCCACATTTATACATTTGGTGGGTGAGGGTCGAGAGTTGCAAAGTGGAAAGCGTATTTATTTATCAATCAATCATTAGATTTATATCCTGCCTCAATTTTCTACAACTCGAGGCAGCGGAATATACGCTCTCCCTCTTTTCCCTCACAGAACCACCTCTACAAGGAGGGTTGGCCTGAAAAACAGGGACTGGATGAAAGTCACCCAGGTAATTTTCATGCCTAAGGAAAAACTAGAATTCACAGTCTCCCAGTTTTTAAATCAGCAGCTGAACCACCACACCAAACTGGTTCCCCTTGAACTTGTTGATCAGAAAAGCCGGCAGTCCAAATCCCTAGTGCTGCGTAACGGAGTAAGTTCCTGTTACTTGTCCCATCTTCTGCCAACCTAGCAGTTCGAAAACGTGTAAAAAATGCAAGTAGAAAAATAGGGACCACTTTGGTGGGAAGCTGACAGCGTTCCGTGTGCCTTTGGCATTTAGTCATGCCGGCCACATGACCACGGAGATGTCTTGGGACAGTGCTGGCTCTTCGGCTTTGTAACGGAGATGAACCCCTAGAGCCGGAAACGACTAACACGTATGTCCGAGGGGAACCTTTATCTTTACCTTAGCTTGGTCTGATTTTCAATTCCAATATCCCTATTTTAGGCTGTATGCTAAAAGTGCCATACATTTCCCACCTCAAAATGACAGGGAATTTGCCATCTTATTTTAACAATCATGGAGTCCAGAGTGGAAACCTTGGGGTTTATGTGCTTAAAAGACTGTCCATGACTCTGGGACCTGAAGTTATCTGTCATGCCTTAAAAGAATTTATTACAAAGCCCAAATTTTAAACCTCCTTTAAATGAAAGGACATGTCAGAGTTTAAGCAATTCTGAACTATTATGAACCATGCCTAAGAAAAATGAACTATGGTGCTAGTTAAGCTTTGCACCGAGGTCATATTATTATACATTAACCTGAGATCGAACAGGCAACTTTGCTGCTGGCTTTTCAACCTTCATTAGGGACGCAATGTTTTCTGTAAGAAGAACGCCCCAGGGTCCAGTTTCCAAATGACATGAGGATGTTACAGGTACTGTAGTCCTCAGCTTACGACCACAATTGTGCCCAAAATTTATGTGGCTAAGTGAGAAATTTGTTAAGTGAATTTTGTCCCATTTTACGACTTCTCTTGATACATTTGTTAAATGAATCACTGCAGTTATTGAATTAGTCAAACAGTTGTTAAGTGAATCAGCTCCCCTCCGTTGACTTTGCTAGTCAGAGGGTTGCAAAATGGAGAAGGTTCATATGGCCCCCGGACACTGCAACCGTTGTAAAGGTGAGTCAGTCATTCAGTATCCAAATGTCAATCACATGACCATGGGGATGCTGCAATGGTCATAAGTGTGAAAAACGGTCATAAGTCACTTTTTTTCAATGCCGTTGTAACTTTGAATGGTCACTAAGCAAAATGTTGTAAGTCGAGGACTACCTGGTAGTCCTTGACTTACAACCAGCCATTTACCGACTTTCAAAGTTACAATGGCCCTGAGAAAAAAAATGACTTATAACAGGTATTCACACTTAGAGCTGTCACAGCACCGCACAATCATGTGATCAAAATTTGGGTGCTTGGCAACTGGCATGTATTTCCAACCACTGCAGCACAGTGATTGCCATTTGTGAGATTTGTTTAATGAGCCCAATTTATTTAATGACCCCCCCTATGATTCGCTTAACATCTGCAGTGTTTCACTTAGCGCCCACCTTCCTTAGTAATGGAAATTCTGGTCCCAAAGTTCAAAGCCTTTATTGTCATTGTACATCATGTATACAGTGAAATTGGTTGCATTACAATCCAATTATGGTCGTAAGTTGAGGCTTGGTTTCCAAGAGGAAAACAGGTAGCCCCTCCCTCTGGTACCCAAGTTTGTTTTGGAAGGACGGAAGGGATGGAGATTTAGTACTGGCGCAGTAGGACATGGAGGAAGAAGGGGACAGAATTCGTACACATTTCCCTTTATTTCCTTGCCAGTTGCTCTGGGTGTGGAAGACATTAGCGTGCAACGGTCTGCATGAACAAACCACCAGACAGAAACAAGGGAAAAGGCATAAAACTGTGCTGTGCGTTGCTTGGCTTAAAACATAGCATCCTTCCGGAAAGTGGCTAACTTGCATGACATAATGAGAAACAGGATCTTCTTGGACAGAAGGATGCAAAGATTGTCCTGTTTTAGTTAACTCAGAGGGAGCAAGACCCCAACAAAAACTTTTAAAACTCTGGCTTCTAAAATACATGGTCACAAAGAGGCTTTTTTTTTTTTTTTTTGTATTTGGGGGCATGATGATAGCATATCAGGTCACAAGTAAGTAGAGCAGTATTTTTCAAACGAGGTCTTTAAAATGGGTGAATTTCAACACCCAGAATACTGGAAGCCTAGGGCATTCTAGGTGCTAACATCCATACATTTTAAATTTCCAATTTTGATAAACCTGGTTCCAGAGGTGGATGAAGTTGAAATTCACATATCTTAAGATTGCCAAGTTTAAAAACAAAACAAAACACCAGAGATACCAAGTATCTGAACAGATAAAGGAGGCCATGGACAATTGGAAAGGAGGACAAATGGAAGAAAAGGGAGGACATGCAAACTTTTTTAACTTTCTTAAGAACTGCAATAAAAATTATAGTGCAAAATTACAAAACCACACCCAAACATATTCAGGCCGATGTGTACATGAAATTATTTCTTCCACCATCCAGAAGGACTGGTTTTTTAATCACAATATTTCTCCAATGAATCTTTATTTTCCTACTAGCAATAATATAGGCTCAACGATAATGTGCTTTTCGAATTTCACCCTAGAAATGTATGATGAGTCACGGGATCTACAGAGGACAGGGCTTATATCTTGGAAGGGGCTGAATTGAAGCTGATTGCTGAAGTCAGGAAATAAATGCATAGTAAATGCTGGCCGTTGAGTCTACTGACAGTTAAGGAAAACGAGGGAGAAGGCTATTGACAAGATCGCCATACGTAAAAGTTTGACTCCTTCTGAAAACAGTCCAAATAAACTGCAAGATGCTCAGAGAACCAGGCGATACTTCATAAGTTTGCCAGATGGAAGACATGAGGATAAAACAGAGCATACGTCCTCCTTTTGCCAAACATCTGGTAACTCTATTTGGAGGCATCTCACCCACCCACTCCCATTTCTCGAGGGTCTTCCCCAGTCCCTCCCTCATTTTCATGGGCTTCTTCTCCATCCTCCTCCCTCGCTTTCTTTCCTAATCAGGCTGGAACATTTCTCTACAGTTAAACATTTCAGGGAGTGTTAATGTACCACAGAGCAAATCTGCTAATGTTCACACCATTTTTATCTTTACAAAGGCCTTGGAGTACTCATCTCTAATGATCTAAGTGCTAGAGCCCACTGTAACTACATAGCCAAAAAGGCATTAAGAGTTGTTAACCTAATCCTACGTAGCTTTTTCTCTGGTAATATCACACTACTAACTATAGCATACAAAACATTTGCTGGACCAATACTTGAATACAGCTCATCAGTCTGGCACTCACATTACATATCTGATATTAACACAGTAGAGAAAGTCCAGAAATATTTCACAAGAAGAGTTCTCCACTCCTCTACTCGTTGCAGAATACCTTATGCCACCAGACTTGAAATTCTAGACCTAGAAAACCTAGAACTACGCTGCCTTCGGTCCAATCTAAGTATAGTATATAAAATTATATATTGCAATGTTCTACCTGTCAATGAATACTTCAACTTCAACCACAACAATACAAGAGCAAACAATAGATACAAACTCAAGGTAAACCGCACCAAACTTGATTGCAGGAAATATGACTTCAACAAAAGAGTGGTCAATGTCTGGAATACTCTACCTGACTCTGTGGTTTCTTCCCCCAACCCCAAAAACTTTAACCTTAGACTGTCTACTATTGACTGCACCCCTTTCCTAAGAGATCTGTAGGGTGCGTGCATAAGTGTACCAACGTGCCTACCGTCCCTGTCCTATTGTTTCTTTTTTATTTTTCTTATATGTATCCATTTCATCTATTCATAACTATGTTTATACTTATATCTTATAATCTCTTGACAAAAATAAATAGTGTGAAAAAATTGAGATTTTAAAAAAATTAAAAATTAAAATAAAAGACCAATGCCACAGCAAACTCGAATGCCTTCTGGGCTGCAAGGCTCTGGTCCTCTGAGGCATCAGTTTTAAAATGTATTATTGAGAGGCTCTGGGTCTTTCTTTTAATTGGAGATTTAACAGCTTTAACAGATAATCAGAATTGGAAGGGGCCTTGTAGATCATCTAGTCCAACCCCCTGCCCAAGCGGGAGTCCCTACACCATTTCTGACAAATGGCTGTCCAATCTCTTCTTGAAAGCCTCAAGTGATGGCGCTCCCACAACTTCCGAGGGCAACTTCTGTTCCATTGGTTGATTGTTCTCACTGTCAGAAAGTTTCTCCTTATTTCCAGGTTGAATCTCTCCTTGTTCAGTTTCCATCCATTATTATTTGTCTGGCCTACAGGTGCTTTAGAAAATAGCTTGACCCTTTCCTTCTCCCTGTGGTAGCCCCTCAGATATTGGAAGCCTGCTATCATGTCTCCCCTGGTCCTTCTCTTTGCTGGACTAACCAAGCCCAGTTCCTGCAATCGTTCGTTGTATGTTTTAGCCTCCTAATCATCCTGATTGCTCTTCTCTTACTTTTTCTAGAGTCTCAACATCTTTTTTATCATGTGATGAACAAAACTGGATGCAGTACTCTAGGTGTGGTTTTACTAAGGCTTTATAGAGTGGTATTAGTACTTCCCTTGATCTTGATTGTCTCCCTCTGTTAATACAATTTAGGATTGCATTAGCTTTTTTGGCTGTTGCTGCACAATGCTGGCTCATATTTAGCTGGTTGTCCGCTAAGACTCCAAGATTCCTCTCACAGCTATTGAGTCTGGTTTCACCCAGTGTGTTATGTGTACTTTTGGTTTTTCTTGCCTAAGTGTAGGACTTTACTTTTCTCTATATTGAATTTCATTTTATTAGATATGGCCCAGTGTTCTAGTCTGTCAAGATCCATTTGGACCTTGAGCCTATCTTCTTGGGTGTTAGCTATTCCTGCCAGCTTAGTATCATGTGCAAATTTGCTAAGTTCCCCTTCTATTCCCTCATCCAAGTCGTTAATGAAGATATTGAAGAGAACTGGGCCTAAGACGGAACCTTGTGGCACCCCACTGCTTACTCCCCTTCATGTAGACTTAGACCCATTAAGGACTACTCGTTCAGTACGGTTTGCCAGACAGTTGCAAGTCCATCTAGTGGTGGTGCTATCTATTCCACTTTTTTCTAGCTTACTAAGAAGTAGGTTGTGGTCTACTTTGTCAAATGCCTTGCTGAAATCTAAATATATTATGTCCACAGTATTTTGCTGGTCTTCTAATTTAGTCACTGTGTTGAAGAATGAAATAAGATTGGTTTGGCATGATCTGTTCTTAACAAACTCCTGCTGACTGCTAGTTATTACTTGTTTCTAGATGTTGGAGATCTGATTTTTATTATCTTTTCCAGTATCTTCCCGGGTATTGATGTTAGGCTGATTGGTCTATAGTTTCCTGGGTCTGTTTTTTTTTCCTTTTTTGAAGATGGGAACAACACCAGCTCTTTTCCAGTCCTCTGGTAGTTTCCTGGTGTTACAGGATTTTTGAAAGATATGGTACAGTGGTTCTCAGATGACCTTTGCCAGCTCCTTTAAAACTCTGGGATGTAATCCATCAGGCCCCGGTGATTTGTTTTCATCAAGATCATCAAGGTGTTCTCTTACTATTTTTTTTTTTTTTTTGCTTATTTTAACTTTTATTTCTGGTCTGTCTTTTACAGTTATGTTTTTGGTGGGTTGAGCTGTAGTTTCTTTTTGCATGAAGATGGATGCAAAGAATGAATTAAGCAGTTCTGCTTTCTCCCTGTTGCCTGTCACTTCCTTGCCATCTTCTCTCTTTAGTGGACCGACTGTTTCCTTGATTTTTTTTTCTTGTTATTTATATGTTGGAAGAAACTTTTTTTATTATCTTTGATAGTAGCCTTTAATAGCTTCGGACCCGATGAGTCATCAGTGAAATGGGGAAGATTTATTGCAAGGAATAGGAGTCACACACTGGCTCCAGGCCTAGAGAAAGTAAAACGGCAAATGTCATTGCCAGGATTTTAAAATGTACTTTCCGTTCAAAATAAGATGCAACTGAGTTGGAATGAAAGATTAAGAACCTGAGGACTACAGTTTGCTAGCACCAGAGGCTGAACTTTTGGGGTTTGGATTAGAGTCAACAAAAGCCAAATGCAGTCTGAACACATTTACATTAAGGTTTATTTTTGCAAGCATTATAGAAAGCTTGCACCAGTGAATATGGGTGATTGGCAGCCAAATTTCCTTAAAGCAACTTTGCAGGATTCCAGGGTTCACAGAAATGAAGCTATGTGTATATAATATGTAGCCCAAACAGACATAAGCCATGAGTTAATGCTAAGGGTGCAAGCAAGAATGAGAAACTGAATTAATTCCTTATCCTTCATTAAGCATCTATAGGTATTCCTTGACTTATGACCCCAATTGGGGTGACTCTAAGTCATTGTGGTCATAAGTCAAATCAGACTTAACTTTATGACAATTTTTACAGTATTCATTACCTGTATCATGATCATTAAATAAATCACACAGTTAAGTGAACCACATATCTGTAAGCAAATCCAGTGGGTGGTGTTTGCTAGAAATCAGCAAAATAAGGTTATGAATTGTGAACATATAACCAGAGGACACTGTAAATAGTTTTTTTTTCCCTAATCAGAATAGAGGGGACCTGGGAGGTCTTCTAGTCCAACCTCCTGTTCAAGCAGGAGACCCTATATCATTCCAAACAAGTGACTGTCCAGTCTCTTCTTGAAAGCCTCTAGTGATGGAGCACCCACAACTTTTGAAGGCAAGCTGTTCCATTGATTAATTGTTCTCACTGTTAGGAAGTTTCCCCTTAATTCTAGGTTGCTTCTCTCCTTGGTTTGTTTCCACCCTTTGCTTCTTGCCTTGACTTCTGCTGCTTTGGAGAATATAAGTTGACCCCCTCTTCTTTCTGGCAGCCCCTCAGATATTGATTTGATTGTTGGCAAATGCAAGTCAGTTGTTAAGAATCAGGGGTCTGAATTGTAATCACATGACCATGGAAACTAGTATGATGGTTGTGAAGTACGAGTACAAATTCTAAGTCACTCTTTGCATGGTCAGTGTAACTTTCAAATGCTATTAAACATATAGTTGTACATCAAGGACTATCTATATACATGCTTATGCTGTAGGCACCACGGACAGTAAATCAATTGTAGGTTCATTACGAAATTGCATCTGCATCTTTAAGACTTCAATCTGATCTGGAAAAGATTTGAGCCTGTTGTTGCTTTGTTGCTTCTTTCTGTGTGTGTGTGTGTGTGTGTATAAGAGAGAAGGTGAGAGAAAGAGAGGGAGAGAAAGAGAGAGAATATATATGTATCTCTCTGTCTCTCTGTATGTATTTATATCCACCCTTGGTATACAGGGTCACAATATAGTAACTTGGAACTCTTGATGATAATACTTAGAACACATGAGCCAGATATATTTGCTTTCTTCGAAGTAACAATCAACTCTCTTTATTTGGTTTATTGTTTCAAATTAATCATCCTTTCAACTTGCCTTACTTGGAATGTATTTATTGTATCTGGAACTTCATCTCCATTTTACTGTTTGTTTGTTTGTTTGATTGATTGATTGTTCCTTCCCTCCTTCCATTGGTACATCCTGAATTTTCCAAGGACTCCAGCTATTTATAGCCATGTTTGAACCATAAAACTTCTGCAGCAAGTAATAAAACAACAATATGCCAATTAAGATACTATAAAAATGACAACACCCATAATGCAAAAACCTAATATCACAACAATCAGGTCATCATCATGTTGCAAGAGCAATCATTAACCAACATAATGAAACAACTAACACTAACGGCAATATGTTACCAAAGATGGGTTTTTTTCCCAGCCACAAATCCCATCTCTATCAATTTCTCTATTTACAGGAGGAAACACAAGGAGCTCCGGTCAAGAAAAGAGCTACTGAAAGAGAAACCTCAAAGGCAACAGAATAAAACAATCAACTTTTTGTTTCTTTAATATAACTCAGGATGCGGCTTCAAGAAGCATCCATTTGCATTCCAACTGGAAGCAGAGGAAATAAGATTTCAAAGTGTATAATCTTTCTCTCTCTCCCAGGCAATTTGAATGGAGGTCCTGAGGATTGCTTAATTAGCATTTTAGTTTTAGACATCGCTGCGTGTCAGTAAATTTTCAGTGGCCTCTCGCTAAATCCCATAATCACAGCCAGTGCTTCGAACTCATTGATTCTTGTGCAGCTACAACTGGGTTTATCTATTTTGCAAAGGACAGAATAAGGTCAAAATACATTTTGCCAGCACCGCTTATTAATTCACTGCTCAGATACTAAAATCAATATGAGCCCTGTTCTTTTTTTTTATTTTAACTGTTTTAGTTGTTTGTTTGTTTTTGGTAAAAGATGGATTTAACCAGCTTAAAAGAAGAGCATTTATCAGATTGGGAATATAATCCAATATTAGTATAAGTGAGAGTTTTAGTAGTATAGTAGTGAGAGTTGATATGGGTATGGAAGAGCAACGAACAGCAATTGAATGCAGAGAAGAGCAACAAAGATATTAGGAGGCTAAAATATATAAAGAACGGTTGCTGGAATTGGGTATATCTAGTTTAATGAAAAGAAGGACTAGAGGTGACATTATAGCAGAGTTCAGACATAAAGACACTATTTCAGGGGTAGACACGAAAGAGGAAGTCAAGCCATTCTCCAAAGCACCTGAGGTCAAGACAGGAAATAATGGATGGAAATTTATCAAAGAGAGATTCAACCTAAAATTAAGGAGAATTTCCTGACAATCGTTAGAACAATAAATCAGTGGAACAACTTACTTGCAGAACTTGTGAATGTTCCAACATTGGAAGAGATTGGACAACCATTTGTCTGAAATGGTATAGCATTTGCTGCCTGAGCAGGGTGTTGGAACAAAAAACCTCCAAGATCCCTTCCTACACTGTTACTGTGTTATTCTGTTATCTCTGGATAGATATCAATTGAGGAGAGGACGTATGATCCAGTAATTAGCAGGGATTACACAATGCATTTAAACACATTATATTTGCACCTCTCTCTAGTTCTATTTGATATGATAGCAGTGTTCCAGTATTTGAGAGGTTGTCACAAAGATGTGGGAGACAAGCCGTTCTCCAAAGCACCTGAGGTCAAGACAGGAAATAATGGATGGAAATTTATCAAAGAGAGATTCAACCTAAAAATTCTAGGTTGATAGAACAATTAATTATTCAGTGGGATGGTTTGCCTCCATTAACCCACATGGCTTGTAGGATCACAAGGTGGAGTGTGGGAAACTTGCCCCACTCGCCTGGCCTGGCCACCCGACTGCTTCTTTCTGCTTCTTTCTTTTTCTGCTTTTGGCTGCACGCAAGGAAAGCAGCAAAAGTCTTTCTTTCTCTCCCCCAAACTCCACCAGAAATGAGTCTTTGGGACCTTGCAAGGCCTCCTGCTCCAAGAGGCTGCTCCAGTGCAATAAGTCTCACAAAGACTCATTTCTGGCGGAATTTGGGTGAGAAAAAGAAAGACTTCTGCTGCTTCTGCTGCTTTCCTTGCATGAAGCCAAAAGTCTCTCTCTCTCCCCCGAGAATGGAGCTGAAGATGGTATCCTGCGATCCCAAATAAAGAATGATCGATTGGTAGGAAAACAGGGTGGGGAATTTTCCTGCAGACTTTTGGGGGAATTTTCCCAGGGTCTCTGGTCCGTGGGATTTAAAATTATGAGTTTGGTGGTCCCTGAGGTCCAAAAGATTGGTGACTTCTGATCTACAGTTTCCTGCCCAAGCAGAGGATTGGACTAAAAGACCTCCAAAGGTCCCTTCCAAATCTGTTATTCTGTATTCTGTAAAATACTTCTGTATAAAATCTGCATTGGTAAAGTTACCAACGGGACTGTTTTGAAAAAGTCCTTCAGTTCAGTGACACTTTGATCGAATCTCCTTCCATGAAGGATATTTGGAAATCAAAGTTGGGACCTGCATCAAAGCAACAAATGGAATTAGTTTATTTTGAAGTTTTGCAGATGCAACGGCTTTTCTGGGACTCTTCCAAGCAATATGTCATGCTGCAGCTTCAATTCCATATTTGGAGAAAAAGATTTTTGGCCATGAAATTCTCTGCCTGCCAAAGTCTTCACAACATTGGTTTGCATTCAGCTCTAAACGTTGAGAAACGTTAACGTAATGATATGTGTTGGTTTGACAACACACCACCTTCAGTTCAGCTCTCAAAATTCTGAATTCAATCCAATATCTGCTCTGAGTTCAGACCTTATTTTTAAATTTTGTGTAACAGGGACAAGATTAAACCCTTCCACAGTGAGTGATCAAACTCTGGGAAATGCTTACAAGAGCTAATCTAGTTATTCTGCTTTAAAAATAGGGATCGTGAGTGGCAAAACCCCAGTTGACTTTTGCTCTGTGACCTGGCTACTTATGACACTGTGACTTTTGATTCTGTGAGCTAATAGAATATGACCAGCAAGCCAAGAATATGGACACAAACCAACTCCTGCCAGTGATGAAATGATCATTTCCAAGGGGGACCAACCTTGCAAGCAACTATGCCAACCTTCTAGGCTAGTGTTTCTCAACTTTAGCTACTTGAAGATATGTGGACTTCAACTCCCAGAATTCCCCAGCCAGCTATGAGCCGGGGAATTCCGGTAGTTAATGTCTACATATCTTAAAAGTTACCAAGGTTGACAAACATTGCTTGGGGCACTTCAAAAACCACAGTGATCAAAGGAAGTTACATTTCCTCATCAGAGCAGTCAATGAAGATTCTTTCAAATACTGCTCAGAACAAATCAAGATTTGCAGTAGATTCCAGCAAGCTCAAGTCATTCCTAGCAGGTACCTATTTCAATGCAGAACACCTTGGATTCAATGCACAACACTTTAGCCCGACATCATACTCCTTACATAGCTTACATCCTGTAGTTCCTCTGCACTGCTATGTCAGCACGGGTATACACTCACAAAATCATGTGCGTCTCTTTGCAAGGATATGCCAGAATTCAATTGCTAATCCCAATGGAATCTTAAGAGATGAATTTTTCAATATACAAATGGAAAAACTAGGTTATTTGTGCAATGAAACAAGACGATAATATAAGAAGGGGTTTTCTCCCTGTGTGTGTGTGTGTGTGTGTGTGTGTGTGTGTGTGTGTGTGTGTAATAGGCACACACTTAACTAACACAAAATATAAGACTATTAACTTATTTCTGAGATGCTTTTGAAAAGTCTTAAAGGATGGGTATCAGTTACAGGACACAGGAATACCTTTGTATGTGCACAAAATACATTTTCATCAATATTTATTAACTATATCCAGTGCTCATAAATTGGAATTTAGCAGCCAGGGGAATTTCCATGAAAACTGAATCTTATCTTTTAACATGTCATACGTACACACCAGTCATAACTTTCCACAAACCAATTGCATTCAATTCTTTTTTTCTTGTTTGCTTTCTTTTAAAAAGGAAAAAAGGGAAGAAAAGTTGTCAGGAATGCTGAGAAAAGAAAGCACAAAACACATTCGTCAGGCAAAATGTAAAAAGAGACCTTCAAAGAATAGCTCAGCTGTTCTATCAGGTTTCACCTGGTTCCGTGATCGTTATGTAAACTAACTTTGTCGCAACGGGAATTGATGCACTGAGGAAGTTTACACAAGTCATGTGTTTCTCCCACAGCAAGATCAAGAATCTAAGTTCAAGTACAGAGGCTTGTGGGAAATCAGAGTGCATTTTTATGTGCAAGTTCTGGTGAAATAATCAAGCCAGTGTGGGTTTTTTTTTCCTTAAGGAGAAAGACTTCTTCTAATATTTGAACAACTTTCTTCTCACTAAGGTACATACATTGTATTATCACCTGGGCCAAGGCTGGGAGAGAGAATTTTTCTTTGAAATATTCATACCTGGGCTTGGCACTATATCACCTGTTTTCATTCTTTTAGGTCTAAATTCAATCCTTGATAACTTTGGCATTCAAATATGTCACTCCTGGGTTAAAAACATTCTTACCCACAAGAATGAAACTTTGAACACAATGGTTTATAGAACACTGCCCAGCAATGAACTCAGAGGTTTTATATGCACATATCTTCTATGGCAGGAGACTCCAAATCTGGTAACTTTAAGACTTATGTCCCAAAGGTGCATTTTCATGAGGCAATTGAGTTTCTGGTTTTTCTTTGAACATGTTTTTCGCTTCTCATTCAAAAAAATGAAACATCTTCAAAGAAAAAACCAGAAAGTTCAGTTGCCTCTTGAAAGAGCACTTTTGAGACAACCATGACCTAGATCTCCATAGACATTTAAGACTAGTGCACTTCAACTCCCAGAATTCCTCAGCTAGACATGCTGGCTGGGGAATTCTGGGAGTTGAAGTCCACAAATCTTAAAGTTGCCATGTCTGGAGACTCCTGTTCTAGGAAGTAAACTCTAGGCTGCTTCTTCCCACTCTTCCAAATTAAAGTCCTTTGCTGTTTGCTTGAAGGACTTGAGAGGTGGATGAGGGATGTTTCTGTAACAACTTCATCTAGTTCTGGAACCATTGGTTTTCACCCCACCAGTCTTAGCCCTTACCACATTCATACCAGAGCTAATGGTTATCAGCTCATGGTTCATGTTACGAACTAAGTAAACGCGTTAGTTTAAAATCCTAATAGTTTTGCTTCCACGGCAGGCTCGTAATCCTGCACTTCTGATTGGCCTGCAAACAGCGGATCGTGATTGGTCGTTTCTGGCTGATCTGATTGGCTGACAGCGGGTCGCTGCTGATTGGACGCTCCCAGCGCGGCAAACTCAAATCATTGGTTATTGTGACAGCAGCCAGCTCTATAAAAGGAGCTGCTGCTGCCCCAGTATTTCACTCTGTTCTGAAGTCACTAATAAAGAGTTGGAGTCACTATTCGATGCCTCGTCTCTGTTCTTTGCGCCCACGCTCCAGATCTAACAGTTCATACTCTAAACTATGGATAGACAACATTTTGGGCAGGTGGGCAAACAGGAATTTTGGCAGCATTTTATGGTTGCACCCAAAAGAATGTATGCCATTGAAGGCCGTCATAAACATCCATCGACCAGAAAGAAAATTAGTACTGTAAGTTAGTTTTTGTCAGGTACCATCTTTCTAGTTTATATTTTCCAGTTTTGTTCTGGGTAGATGGATACAAAAAGAATTCTAAGATACAGCAACCACAATTTTTATAAGGTAAGGCTATCTAACTCAGCTTGTTGTTTGTTCAATCACCAGAACATACAGCAAGTATACAACATTTTCCACTGAACACTTAAATCTTCCTCCTCTGAACTGCAGGATGAAATTGCCACTAAATTGGTTAACAGTACACCAGAGCTTTCATTCCCCAGACATTCTGAATGTGCAAATGTTTCATTTTTGCTTGTTCACTTTAACTGACCTCACACTTCCAAGAAAATCCACACATTGGCCACCCCCAGGACAAATAAACCACAAACACATTTTGCAAACAGAGATGAAACAGTTATTGTAAGAAAATATGGAAAAACTCAAATTAAGCATAAGGAGATCATGGATCATCACCAGCATGGCAAAGATGCAAAAATGGAAGGACATCTGTTAGACCATGGATTCCCATGATCTCTAATGACCCAATACCAAGATTATGAGGTAATATGTACCACGATGTTCTGAGAGATTTATAAAATTTTCTCTCCAACTGTTTAGCGTCTCAGAGGATTACGTCAAATTGGAATGAGAGAGAAGAGGCGAAAGAACATAAAAACAATGCTTCCCGCATGGTCACTGTGTCCTTTACCTCAGCAAATATAAGTTAATTCAAGGCCAGGTCCTAAGAGAGAGAAAATAAATCTTGAAGCTATCACCAAGGTTTTCGGAATAAACTTTGCTCACCCAGAAACCCACTACAAGCTGATATATGAGCCTATCACCATTTGAATGTCAAACAATGAATATTTCTAACAGTAGATGACCAGTTTGGTCTAGTGGTAAAGGCTAGAGACTGTGAGTTCCAGTCTGAACCTATGCATGAAAGCCATCTGGGTAACTTTAGGCCAGTTGCTTGCTCTCAACCTAGCATACCAGTGGTGGGATTCAAATTTTTTTTTCTACCGGTTCTGTGGGCGTGGCTGGCTTGGTGGACATGGCTGGCTTGGTGGGCGTGGCAGGAGAAAGATACTGTAAAATCCCCATTCCCACCCCACTCCTGCGGGAAGATTACTGCAAAATCCCATTCCCTCCCCACCTCACTAACCTGCTTTCCAGCTCCGTTCTCCTTTCCAGAGCAACAAAAGAAGACCCAGCTGATCAGCTGGGACTTGAGAGGCAGAGAATAGATGGGGGCAGGGCCAATCAGAGGTGGTATTTGCAGGTTCTCCGAACCACTCAAAATTTCCGCTAACGGTTCTCCAGAACTGGTCAGAACCTGCTGAATACCACCTTTGTGACACACCTTATAATGTTATTATGGGGAAAACAGGAGAATGAAGGAGGAAAGAAGGGGTGTTTCCTGCCTTGAATTACTTATACCTGTGATGGCAAACCTATGGCATGCATGCCACAGGCGGCAGGCAGAGTCATGTGTGCCGGCAAATTTACTGCGCATGCGTGTGCCTCACAGCTGATTTTCAGCCGGGTTGAGGCCTTTTTCGGCCTCTCAGAGGCTTCAGGAAGGCTTCCGCAGGCTTTTCAGGCCAAAAACTAGGCCTGTTTCATTACTTCCTGTTTTTCCGGAAATATCAGAAGTGACGAAACGGGCCTAGTTTTCGGCCTGAAAAGCCTGTAGAAGCCTTCCTGAACCTCCTGGGAGGCCGAAAATCAGCTGTGAGGTGCAGTGCAGGTAAGGGGACAGCAGGGGTGTGTGGCTGGGCTGGTGAGGATTGTGTGTGCATGCGTACGGGGGGTGGGGGGTGCATTGCCTTCTGGGTGCTGGCACACGAGCGCTACCGTGCAAACATGCGCGCAATTTTTGGCACAGGAGCCCAAAAAGGTTAACTACCACTGACTTATACAAAGCAATGAAGATGGGATAAAGGTCTAATAAATAAATAAAACTGTATCTCCAAGATACATGCCCATCAGTAGATATGTACAAACCTCCAACAAGTTCAGAACTTGGCTAAGGAAGAGAAACCATGGTTCAATGTCTAAGATGTCAGACTATAATACTGGGGAGGCCCAGGTTCACATTAACCCTTAACCATTGCATTTCATGAGGTGACTTGGGCCAATCAATCTTTCTCAGCCCAATTAACCCAATTACAAAAATAAAATGGAGATAGATAGATATAGAGACAGACAGACATGTCAATGCACATTCGATTAAAAACTGTTTATTTTTCAACTTGTCCAGACCTTTGCAATATACTTTTCCAAATTGTGCTCCTTGAATGCATGAAGGCCACTAAATGTCAAATCATAAGATGAATCGGATTCTCAGCCATGGACTAGAAGATAGAGGGCATAAAATCCTTCAGGTGGATTTTTTTCCAGGTGCTTCAACAGAAGACTGAAAGGGAAGACATTTTTGTGCGCATAGCGTGTTCTGTAATCCTACGCTAAAACATTTTCCCTATAACTTCAAGGATTTTTTTTGAAGCCATTACTTTGGTATGGTGAAATGTTAAGGTTTTCCCTTATAGCACCAAGGATTTTAAAAGCCATAAATTCAGTATGGGGAATGATTAAAATATCCCTTATGACACAAAGGATTATACGGCTGAATGCACCACCCTTTAATCCATTCCTCTAAATATAGGCCTGCCAATCACATCATGGAACAGAACAGCAATGGAACATATGGAGGGAGGAGGGGAAAATGACACACTTTTCAGGAGGTTAAAATATTAAGCTCCCCCCTCAAAAAAAAAAGGGGGGGGGGACGAATCAGAAATATTTGATGCTTCTCTTCCAATGCAGGCACAGAGTGGATGTCCTGTATGAAAGATAACTGCAATATGTGCTGCCAAAGCAAACACCAAACATTACAGAATCCAGAATAACAGAGTTGGAAGGGACCTTCAACTACAACTCCCTGTTCACCAGTTCAGACAAATGGCTGTTCAGTCTCTTCTTAAAAGCCTCTAGTGATGAAGCATCCAAAACTTCTGAAGGCAAGCTGTTCCACTGGCTGATTGTTCTGTCAGGACATTTCTCCTTGGTTCTAAGTTGCTCCTTTCCTTGATTAGTTTCCATCCGTTGCTTCTTGTCTTGCCTTCAGGTACTTTACAGAATAGATTGACACACACACATTTCTTTGTGACAGGCCCTCAAAGATTGGAAGATTGCTATCATGTCACTCCTAGTCCTTCTCTTCATTAGACTAGACATGCTCAGTTCCTGCAACCATTCATCATATGTTTTAGCCTCCAGCCCCCAATCATGTTTGTTACTCTATTTAATTTCAGTTAAACAATTGCATCCTGCCTTTTATGCTATTATGCATTAAGGCAGACAAATGAATGGAAAATTAGGCAAGGCACTGAAAAAAGACAAAAATGGAAGTAATGACTAGTCTGCCAGTACTGGAAAGTTCAACAGAACTGAGGTAAATCCAGGGGAAGAGAAAGCAAAATTGGTTTCAGTTCCCCCTAGCAACACTAGGGAAGAATAGCCAAACAATTCCTTCCAAACTCCAGATTAATACAATTTATTAGAAAAACATCACAAATCAAGCAACTTTTCTTTCAGATATAGCACTGTTTCAAAGTTCCCAGCTTTTGGCTCTCTTCCTCTCTCTGCCCAGAGAGAGAGAGAGGCCAGTCTCTCCTGAGAAGATGGGGCAACCTGCACTCAGGAGTTGCTTATGTAACGGCTTCCTAATCGATGTGAAAACCAACTTTTATACACCCTCAGCAAAACAGACTTTGCCCTTGGAAGAAAGGCCTGGCAGAAACAACATGCTACTCAAAGCAGAATTAATTAGAAGTTAACTAGGAAGGTAGCTATATTCAGCTCCATTAGAGAGGCTTTTGTGTCCAGGGAAGCTTTTTTTGCATTAAAAAAATATTAAAGCCCTTCCTTCCTTCCTTCCTTCCTTCTTTCCTTCCTTTAAAAAAAACACTCATAAAAGGTCAAATAAGGGTGTGTGACATTGTCAATGAACTTAAGCAGGTCACCAACTGCACAGATGTTCTTTTCCACCCTATCCCACCCTCTAGTCATTCTTTTTGCCTTTTATATATGAATAACCATGAGGCAAGGAAAACGCCTCAAGATGCAACCACAGTCCCTCTTTTTAAGTTTGCGTGTCATTTGCACAGTCCGTGTGACATGCACACGCTTGGGTAGAAACAGATGTTGTCTGAAGGAAAAACATAGAAAAGAATCTATCTTTCCTCTTACTCTTTTCCCACAAATAAAAGTCCCCTTTCCCCCCCTAATAAGTAAATATATTTTTTAAAATATAAGCATAATTTGCCATTACAAATTAGTACTGGATTAGGGGTAGCAGAGCTAGCCATGGTTGTCAGTATTTGGCTAAAGTATTAAATCAGGGTCTTCAAACTTGAGAGCTTTAAGACTTGTGAACTTCAACTCCCAGAATTCCTCCTCCAGTCTTGTTAGCTCAGGAATTCTAGGAGTTGAAGTCCACAAGTCTTAAAGCTCTCAAGTTTGAAGACCCTTATATTAAATTGTCAGTGTGGGATAAACAATTGGATTACTGTCCAAACATACTTAACCCAAATTGAACAAAGTTATGGTTTACTGGGATGTACCAGGACAGAGCTAACACTGATTTGATATTTCCTTAAAAATGAATGTGTAAATGTAGCTTGTAAATAGAACTTTGTGTTATCTTAATCCGGTTTGTTTATTTGATAAAGCACTGTTAAAGAAGTCATGGACGAGCACAATACATGAATTCTGCCACTGTTTCACACTCTGACATCTACCTTATGGGAAATAATTATTTTCCTGCATGGACATTTTATAAGAAAGGCAACTTAATGATGGCTTGCAAATCCAAGTTTTGTGAAGGGTAAATCTTGATTTATGGCTTAATGCAACCTGTGAATCAAACATTTAAAGAGAATTTGATTAAATAATCGATGGGTGCTCATATAAGTGGAATAAATAGCAAACAACTAAATAAATGCTTTGTAACCTTGAAATCACCTATAAATGCTGAGCTTGCAAGACAAACTTCCAGATAGTCTGCTCTTCCTGTCATATATTCAGCCCTTAAATCCAATTTTCAGATCATGACAGTTCCAAATCCTTACATCAAATATTGCATTACAGACTTTTCCATTTTATCCTAGCTGTGGAAAGATGAATGTCAAGCACCTTGCTAATTCACATTTGTTAAATTTAGAAAGAGGATCTTTAATCCACAATGAATCCCTGTTTCTGTGTAGGTTGTCAGTTGGCATCCCTGCCAAAAGCTGCTCCTTGGTTAAGGAGGCTAAGGGGTGTGGGAGGTGGGCTGGGGGGTTGGAGAGAGACCCTTTCACTGTTATTGTACTTAGAGTAGTAAACAAGATCTTATTTCCTCCCCTTTTCCACCCTTCCCCATCCTTTGCTTCCCCATCCTTTGCTTTCTCTGACCAAAACTGAATAGTATTTCACATGGCCTTAATTAGAACTTTGCTATATTTAGCACACGGGTTTGAACGCAAATACATTCTCACTTCCTTAGAACAAGTTTTTAATATTGTATGAGTATTTTGTGTCTTCTTATACAAACCTCTGGTGGGAATGAACATGAAGAAGGCAAATGCATTCTCTCCTTCCTCTAATTTTTTCAGTTCAGTTGAGAGTGGCTATTATGCAGCCATCCTCTATGGCCAAGATGGCCTTGAACTGGGTTCTCCCAGCTTCTACCCACCTTTAACCATTATACCTCTCCCCTTCTCAAGGTTCCTCTTGTTTAACAGGCTGAAAAGATCTTAAACCATAAAAGATCTTAAACCAGCTGAAACACAATCTTCAATTTTTAATAAGAAACGTGCATAAGTAAAGTACTGCTGGAGGTCAAGTGCCATTTAGATATATAGGAAAGTAGTCAAAATTAACAAGTATCCCATCTCTGCTGATTTCATTCTGTCTCTGATCATGATTGTTTATTTAAATGCATTTGATACCCAACTCCTTTGAAGAAAATCTTCCCCCATCAAATAAAACTTTAAAGCCTACAAATCAGACCACCTGCCAATCTCCTTATTCATGAGAAGATTGGGGGGGGGGGGAGGAATCAGCATGATGTTCCTTTGCTATTCTTCACCACTGTGAACAAGAGCAAAAAAAAAAAGCCCCCAAGGTTGGGCATGTAACATGTCTGCCAACTTGCACAAGATGCCAATTTGCTTCCAAGTTCAATGCAAGATGTTAGGTAGTACCTTGAAAGCCCTTTATTGCATGGGACCAGGTGACCTTGAGGAACTACCTTGTCTCAATTACACCGAACCTTCTCAAGATCAAGGAAGGTCATGCTACAAATCCCATTGGTGAAAGAACTTTGACTGGCGGGATCTAGGAGGAGGGCCTGCTCTGCTGTTGCCCCGCCCTTTGGAACATCTTATCTCCTGAAGTGAAGCAAACTCTTATTCTTCTGGTTCTCCAAAAGACCGTTAAGTCCTGGCTCTCACTTTTATGTACATTGGGCGCATTTGCACCAAGACAAATTCCTTGTGTGTCCAATCACACTTGGCCAATAAAGAATTCTCTTCTCTTCTCTTCTGTCAGCCTGGGGGTAGGGGTGGTTTAAGAATGTGATGCATTCTTATGACTAATGACTAAAAGGCTCAGGGTGGCTGGTGGCTTGAGGGCACTCCCTGGGCCTTGTTAATCTTTTAGTCTTGTGAATTTCTTACCTTTGATTTTTATTTTTAAACCTGTAAATGTTAACCTTGTTTTTAATTTTGTTTTAACCCTGCTTTGGTCAAGCACCAGAGAAATCAGGAGATTCAGGTAGTTCAAATGTGTATAAAGATAAGTTCTCTACAAGAATCTGACCAACTTTTATAGATGGCACTTAGCACCAATGAGGTTGGCAAGGATGTTTAAAGATAAATCAGCTAAATGTTGGAAATGTCACCAAATACCTAGGTCATGCTATCATATGTGGTGGACATGTACTGAAGCCAAAAAATACTGGACAAAAATATACATGTGGTTGGAAAAGATGATATAACAGCATATTGATTTAAAACCTGAAATATTCCTGTTGGAATCTTAACGGAAATTTATAGTAAAGGGAATGTATATTTGATTATTCATGTATTAACTGCAGCTTGAATTGTATCTGCTCAAAATTGGAAAAGTGAAGTGATTCCTACTGATGAAAACATGATCAGAAAAATATTAGAATGTGCAGAAATGAATAGATTAACATTTGCAATTAAAGAGAAGGAGCAAACTGAATATTACTAGATATGGCTAGAGAAAAAATATGAAAGCTAGGAATAGCTAATAGACTAGTGAAATATAGAAAATATGTTAACGAGTTAAGAAAAGGAGTGTTATAGTAATAGAAATATTATGTATATCAATAAGATAAGAATAGAGAATTAATTTATTGCACAAGATATTTGTACCCAGATGACACAGCGTTAAACGAAAGATTGTATGTATTTTAAATAAAATAAAAAAGCTTATTAGAAAAAAAAGAATCTGACCAACTAGCAGTCAAGGGAAATGAGCGGAAGATAAGAGAAATATTCAAGGTGGGCTGGACTTTGATCTCTTACGGGCGGTGCAGGGACTTGTGACTTATGAGGTGTTTGACCCCTCCCTCGGGCTCAGCCTGATCATTTCCTACACCTTTTCGTCATTTATTATTTTATATCTTGTTTGCAAACTACCCAGAGTCACCTAAGTGAGATGGGCAGTGAAGCAATTTGATAAATAGGTAAAATAACAATGAATGCTTTTAAGGCACTCAAGAGAAGAAGTACTGATGGATGCTGTAATCCTATACAAACCCAGCCCTAGTATATATAGACAGAGGATGCTGTCCAACAGGACAGATTTCAAGGATGGGGTTGGATGTTTTTAAAAGAAATTTTCCTTTGTTGGAAAAGAGTTGTGCAGGCTTACAACGTACGTACACTTTGTCAAAACACCAATGCAAAACATATCTTGTCAAAAATGTGGAAAAATGAAATGACACATGTATATGCAAGAGTTCAATCCTTTAAAATAAAAGGGTCATTATTTTCTTTCTAGACAAAATGTTTGGTTTTTAAACTATAAACAGGCCAGAGCCATTCTGGAACCAGGTGACCCCCAAATCTAATAAATAAAACAGAAATAAAATAGTACAATAAAAATGATACGATTGATGCACCCCTAACAGTAGCATCCAAACCAGAAATTAAGCAAACCACACACCCTGCCATTCTCTTAGAAAAACATCACTACCTCTAGGTTTTTTTAGAGGTACAGGCATTTTCCACTACAATCACCAGACAAATAACACACACACAAAAATAATCCATCTGCAAGCATGCGTGTGCATTTATCATCGCTTTTAACCCACATTTCATCTAGAGTCTGTACAACACAATGTAGTTGCCAGATGCTATACATGCCTTTAAGCTAGAATTGCCTCCTGCAAAATTAATTTATATACAAGCTGAAGAAACTGGCAAATTAACATGCATTTGGTTATGGGAGCTAATGCTATTGCATTCTTTCCAAAGAGCCCTGGGCTTAATGGGCCTCTAATCTTTCTGGCTGTTGTGTTCCAACACAGAGTTAAATTAGCTTTATAAAACAGCCCATCACATTTACTCTTCCACCCCATGGCTTGGATAATTCTGGAGGTATACTTCTCTCCTTTGCTGAGTGAAAGGAAGACCCAGGATATCTATTTAAATTAAATAAAGTCTTTTATTGCCAGCCCCCTTGCATAAATGCCATGCATTTGCCTGCATGCAGCATCAAATCACCTATGGGGACCACGCTAAGGTTTAAATGCAGCATTGGAATTAAATGTTTAACGCTTCAGACTTGCAGTGTCTTCCTTCCACTCCACACCCCCCCCCCCCGCCCTCTGAAATTTCCACTATGAGAGGATTAAAGACTAAGCCCACAACTTGCTGAGCCTGGAAAACAACTGCAATCAGCATGGAACTTTCAATATTAAGAATGACATATAAGATAGAACAGAGTAAACTAAGCCAGTAATTCAAAAGAGGCACAATGTGAGCACTCCCCCTCCATAAAGATTTGAGGGTATCCCCCTCAAGTGCATTAAATAATTATCACCAATTATAACTTTTAAGATGACAGGGCAGAGAAATAATTAACTACATGGGGAGCTAGAATATCAGCGGTATGATCATTAAGTTGGGTTTAATTCAGCTTTTAAAATAAAATAGGTTTTTTTTTTCCCCTCTTGCTGACTCCACCCATTTCCAAAGCCCAGTCTGCTCACAAATATTGCACTTCCTTATTTTTTTTTTTTAAAAAAAAGGCATGAGTGAGCTGCTGGGGGTTCACAGGGATTCAGGAAGAGCCCCTAGCTAAGATTCTGTGCAGTTCGGAGAACTTCCAAATCCCACTCCTGGCTGGCCCCGCCCACTCCTCCCCTCCCCTCCCCTCCCCGAAGTTCTCCATGCGGCCCGTTTGGGATGCAGATAAGTGCGGAGCATGCATGGAGGCTTGGGGAGGGAAAAAATTGGCCTCCCAGAAGTTCAGGAAGGCCGGAAATGGGCCTGTTTCTGGCTTCCAAACAGCCTCCAGAGCCCAAGGAGGCTGTTTTAGCTTTCCCAGAGCAGGGAGGGCAAAAAAAACCCACCTGTCGTGGTGCAGGAGGCTGACTAGGTCACACCCATTATGGCCATGCCCACCCAGCAACCAGGTGGAGATCCCCTTGCTAAAAAATTTGAAGGCCACTCCTGAAAAAATGGTTCTTCTTGTTGCTACAGGCAGACAACTCATGTTGGTATCAGGCCAACACCCTCCACAGCCTCTGAGATGTGGGTGTCAACTTTGAGAGCAAACTGAAGCAGATGCTAAGGGATTCCTGTTAGTTTTCCATTCTGGATTGAACAAATAGAAAAGTGATCTAGGCTTGGCAAGAGAGGCCTCACAAGGCTACAACCACATCTTGGAGGTCATCCTCAATTCTATCTGCTTGACCCTTCCTCTTCCCCAGTTTGAGTTTTATTTATTTATGTTGATAACTCTGGGTAGCGTACACATCAGAGGGGGAACCCCCCCACACATATGTATGTAGAAAAAAACCTGGCCAACTGAAAGAATAATACACACCAGCCCCAGGCAAATATAACTAAATACAAATAAATGGGGCTCCCCAACCACCTTATTCTCTAAATAAGGAATTGGGAGAACAACTAGGTTTTCCAAAAGTTTCCTAAATGTTATAAGGGTGGAAAAGGCACAGATCTCTTGACAGATTTTATCAAGTTCCAGAGGACAATCACCATGAGGTGACACTGTTCGATTGACAGGACCTGGAATAAACCGCACCCTGTTGGATCATCCTGAATGGGCAAAATAAGTGGACATTGACCTTAGAGTTCAACTGTGCAGTTTTAATTTGTTTTGATTAGAAGATGTCATAAGGGAAGGGCTGAGAAAGACCTTATATGAACAAGAGCTCTGTTGGGTAACAAGTGGGTTTGATGGGTCAAAGATCTAACGCTGTGCTGATTCTAAACAATGGCTTGCTTAATCAGCTTTATTGAATAAACCAGAATTTATTCAGTTAATCTGATTTACTAACCCATGAGGAGTAAGTTATGGCTTTCAGACATGCAAAACATTCTCCTAGCATTTTACATGCATTTCTGCTTCTAGAAATCCTGGGCATTGTATTACAGCATCAGCAGAATGCCTAGTTGTCTACCTCTGTGCTAAGTATAAGGGTTTAAAATGTTGTCAGAACCAGTTGGATATAAACCAGCTTTCAGAGAAGAGCAACAAAGATGGTTAGGGGACTGGAGTCTACAACATATGGAGAACAGTTACACGAATTGGGTATCTGTCTCGTATCTAGTCTAGTAAAAAGAAGGAACAGAGGTGACAGGATAGCAGTGTTCCAATATTTACATGGTTACCACAAAGAGGGATTACTATTCTCCAAAGCACCAGAAGGCAGGACAAGAGCCACGGGTGGAAACTAATCAAGGAGAGAAGGAGGTGGAATTTCCTGAGAGTTAGAGCAATAGTAGAATGACCTGGTCAACTTCTAGTAGAAGTTGTAAATAGCTCCAACACTGGAAGTTTTTAAGAAGAGAGTGGACAACGATTTACCTGAAATAGTATAGGGTTTCCTGCTGGAGCAGGGGGTAGGACTAGAAGGCTTCCAACTCTGTTTTTCTGATTATGCCCCAACTTTTTATAACATCAAATGGCTTGCAAAAAGGTATCACAAAACAACCCAGAGCAAAAGCATGCTTAGAGATGCCAAAATGCAGGGGGAGAAAAACACAGCACAGATAAATCTTAAAACACCAGGATGGAAGGAAAAACAATTGGCAGATCTGCCCAGCTTGCTTGAGCCAAAAGAGCAAAAGTAACATGGTAGCCAGCAGGTTGAAAGAAGACTAAATAGATCCAAATTCAAACCCCCACTTTGCCCTAAAAGCTTAGTGACAGATTTGGATGTCAGGTGCTCTCTCTCCCCCCTCGCAAAACAGTTATGAAGATCAAAGGAGCACAAAAAACTGCACACTATCAAAAGGAACCACATCTGCAGGAGGAAGGCAGAGTAAACAAAGTCAAGACAGTGGAAGCCACATCTGGATGCATTCCCTCAGTCTTCTGTAGATACATGGACAAAAGGGACAGGGTTAGACATGCATTGCAATGTCGATCTTGAGTTTTTTTTTATGGCTTCCTGTGGTTCCAACTCTTTGGAAAATAGAATCTCAGGATAAATGAAATCGGAATCTGTAAAAAGAGTTGCATTACTACAGCTAAGTCAGCCCTTCAAGACGGAGCCAGACACTGCTTTGGCTAAGGATGATTAAAACTGAAGTCCACCGTATTTTTTTTTAATCTATCTGGTTGGAGGAGGGGGGGGGGGTAATATAAATGAATAGGCCCTATTATTCTGAAGAAGTAACCTTCTCTATAGAACAGTATCCATAAAGAAGATATTTACTATTAGGTCACAACTGGTCACTCTGACAGATTATAACAGAAAGCCCCCTTAAGCTGGTTCTTTAATCATGACTTCTGGAGCATCGATTTAAGTCTCTTGTGCTTCACATTAACATTATGGCTTTCATCCAGATGTCCAAAACAGCTCTAAATTAGAAAGAGAGAGTTTTCAACACTTTTTCATATACTGTATGTGTATTTTAGCTTGTGCTTCTCAGATATCAAACCTTTGGAAATACAATACTTCTTATCAGTCATATGTTTTTCTATTCTTTTGGCGTCTTCCATTTCTTAGTGCTGTAAATCTAATGCAGAGATAGACGACTGAAGCTTTGTCATTCTCCCCACTAAGACATGCTATTGATTCTGGAGATACAGGTCATCCTTGACTTACGACCATTCGTTTAGTGACTGTTCAAAATTCCAACGGTATAGACAGAGGGCATAATATGGCAGAATCTTCTCCAATGCAGGGGAAAAAATTCCTCATGTAAGAACTTATCAAGAGAAATTGTCTGAGGTAAAAAATTCTCCCCAACATATAATTTTCTCAAAAGATCCTTTCCCAGAGAGGCTTAATTCATGCCAGATCTCACTTCCAGTTCGAAACACATTAGGAACAGGCGCAAAAGTATGTCATGGGATTCCGAATGTATGCTAATATGTAATTATTTTTTAAAAGATTTATTTATTAAATATAAAGTATCGGTTGGATTTATAAATCCATGTTAAGTCAAAAGTCACGTTATGGTTCAATTTATTATACCAGCCAAGCCACTGTGACCTAGAATGATAACCAACATTATGGCTTAGCATTTGCATGATTTTAAGTAAAGACCAATTCCTTATATACAACATGCTAAAGCAACCACGAATTAACACATTGTCATAGAGTGATATGTTAAAGTGGGTGAGTTCCCACATTAAACTAAGTCATAAATCATGATTTACAAACCATAATAGGTAGCTCATAGAATACTGTTCTAATTTGCATTCTGCACAGCCCATTATTTTCAGGGTCACTTTTTATTGTAAGATGACCTCAACTTTTTTCTTCCTTGTTCCTCTCTATTTAATATTTCTGATGACTTCAGAAACACAAATAACCAGTTCAGACTTCCTTGAAAATCAAAATTTTCAGTTCCATTGTTCATAGATCAACAGTGACAACTGTTCCAAAGACATAACTTTGATTTGAGGTCTATCTTCTTTTCTACTTGTTTCATGTCCAGGGTTCAAGTTTTAGGGTGAGAAGCGGAGACCACTCTACAACGTGAGCTATGCCAGCATAAGCAGAAAGGTCGACACAGAAGCAAAGCTAAACTTGGATTTATATTTTATCTAAATGTTATGCACATTAAATGTGGAGAACGTGACTACCTCCCCAACTACTTAACCATTTCCTCCTGCTGTTACATAAGCATTACAATCTTCAGCAGTTGGTTTTAGAGGGAAGCAGTTTCCAGACACTTTCAAAGCTTATATATGGGGAATGGCATGCAAATCAGGGTTTTAGGTTGAGCATCAGTGTTAAAGATGGTTTACCACACTCAAATTTCCATCCTATCTCTTTCTATTTGCATCACTGAAATGCAGGTTGTTCTAGCCAACAAGTTTTTTAGACTAGATCTCTGCAAAATTAATAGAAATAGCACAAGCCTAAATGAAGGATGTTTGGAGAAACCAACGAAACCACGTAAGCACACAAAGTGATTGATATTATTCCCCATCACAAAAAATCTAAGAAAAACATTATTTGCCGCATACAAACAGGGAACAAAAGTGCTATTTATGGCCACTGACCAACTCATCTCCATGCTGTTTTGGCCAAACCACATTCATCCAATGCTGCTGTGCTTGACTGATAGGGAGGCTGCCTGCCTGAAAAGGCCCAGTTGCATTCAGACTCTGGTATCTGTGACGGCTGTATGCTTTGTTGATAAGACAAGGCTGCCCTCTTCTCAGGCCGCCTCTGCCCTGGAAAGTTGATCACTATATTTCTCCGAATTGCAAATGACTTTGTTGTGTCATAGGTTCATAGTAGACTCTAACTCAGGGGTTTCAAACTCAAGGCCCGCGGGGCCAGATTCGGTCCACAGGGTGCTTCGATCTGGCCTGAAGGGCGACCTTGGAAACAGAGAAGGGCCAGCCTGTGGTGCTTCTTCCAGCAAAAATGGAGCTCGGGAGGGCCACATGTCGTCCTCCCGAGCTCCGTTTTCGGCTGTGACTGCCTCCTTCTGCCAGCAAAATCAGAACTTGTTGGGGGGGCAAGCTCCGTTTTCACTGGCAAGAGGGCTGTAGGAGGTAGTCACAATTGCAAACGGGCATCTAGCTGGCCACGCTCCCTGGTCACACACACCCCTGGCCTCCCAAGGACAATCACAACCCTGATGTGGCCCTCAATAAAACCAAGTTTGACACTCCTGCTCTAAATGTTTTCAGTACAATATACTTGGAAGGTTAGAGCTTTCAACCAAACAATTATATTCCAATAGAAAAGAATATTTGCAGCTTGGAGTGGAAGTATGATGTGCTTGATGCTCCCAGAGCTTGGTTCTTTTGTTTGCAGATATTTTGTTACCCAACTATTTAACACCATCAATGTAACTGGGATTTGTTTCACATTCACTCATACTGATGTTAACTAATTGGGTAAAGAAACATCTGCAGGTAAAACAACTGAGCTCAGAGCACACCAAGAACTTCACAACATGTTATGTCCATACCACACAACCTTCAGGATGTTTTTGCATGAAGAATTTTGAGTGAAAATGGATCTACTGTTGCTGATAGGTCTGTTTGGGGTCCCTTTAGTTCACACCATGTGTGAACTAATGAAGTGGAGTAGTAATTTCAGTGGTGGGATTCAATTTTTTTTTACTACCAGTTCTGTGGGCGTGGCTTGATGGGCGTGCAATAAATGCAATAGGCTAGGTTTATACAACACTGCTATAAACTGATCTATAAACACAGCAGCTGTGTGTGCACAGTATACTGAGCTGAAACCATACCAATTATGTGACTGTTTATTTTGGCAAGAGAATTAGGGTTTGTTGTTTTCATTCGTATGGAAACACTGTATACATGGACACTCAGATAGACCCACACCTAGATTCAACTTCTCTCTCCTCCGAGAGAAGTCAACGTGAATGTCAGAAATATTGAATTTCCAAAAGGCCAGGTGAATGCTTTGATAAGAGCAGACCCTGGTAGGACAATGCATCCTAATTGCTTCTGAAAATAAATCTGTTTCCTTCATATGGGTGACCATAACTCAGATTTCTTTTATTTTTTTAAAAGCTACAGACAATTCCGCTTAAAAGTAGGCATTCATTTCTCTGACCCTGATGGAGGAGACTGCTGGCTCCAGAGATATCCATGGATGTCCTCTTTTGGGTTTTTTTTTTTTATTATTATTATTTGCTCAGTGCTGGGATGCTGATCTGGAACAACTAGGCTAAAGTAAGGAGTCATTCCTTCAGACAGAAAAGGCATACAAAATTGACAAGAGGAGGAGGAGATCTTTGCTCAATTGAGCTAAACTCCAGAAAAAAATCCAGAATGATATAAACCCCCAAGAAAAAGGGAAGGGAAACTTCCATGTTCCCCTGAAAATAAGACCCTGTCATTCATTCATTCATACATACATACATACATACATACATACATACATAATTTGCCACCAAAAAAGGCACCTGGTCTTATTTTCGGGGGATACCATCCACTGACTAACCTCATTTGTGCGCGTCACCCCCAGCCTCCTTTTCGCTGTCAGAGGCCTTCGGGAAATTCTTCTTTTGCAGGCGGGAAGGCTTTCCTGAAGGCCTTTGTAGCCAATAACAGAGTTCCAGATTGATCTGGGGCTCTGTTATCAGCTACAGAGGCCTTTAGGAAAGCCTTGCTGGTTGCAGAAGAAATGGCCTGGCAAGGCAGGTGTTGAAGTACACAAGACCTGGCTACAACTGTCCAAAGGTAAGTAGTAGGGCAGCTCCACCCCTCATCCCCAATCTAGCTTAATTTTTACCCGTGCACCCTGGAGTGGGCGGGATCTTAATTAGGACTTATTTTGGGGGGTAGGGCTTATATTGGGGATGCGTATAAAAATCAAGCTAGGGCTTACTTTCAGGCTAAGTCATATTTTGGGGGAAACAGGGTTGAGAAAGGACTGTTGTAGTAGGAGTTAGTGTAGCTATGGTCATTAAGAGGATAACTTGGAGCAACGTTTCTCAATCTGAGCCACTTTAAGATGTGTGGACTTCAACTCCCAGAAAACCTAAGCCAGCCATGAGTATTCTGGGAGTTGAAGTCCACACAGATATTTAAAAGGCTGAGGTGGAGAAACACTGCTGTAGTTACTAAATCCATGCATGCCCTATTCCAGGGGTGTCAAACTTGATTTCATTGAGGGCCACATCAGAGTTGTGCTTGACCTCGGGGGCATGGCATGGCCAGCTCGACATCACTCGTGTCAGGGGTGCCTGTGATGGCCAAAGCACTCTGCCAGAGAAAATGGGCTCCCGAGCTCCATTTTTTGTTGCGATGGCCTCCTGCAACCCTCTGCCAGAGAAAATGGAGCTCGGGAAAGCCCTCCTGAACTCCATTTTCACTGGCAGAGGCACCGCAAGTCAGTCCTTTGCTGTTTCCAGAATGGCCCCACAGGCCAGATCTAAGCACCCCACAGGCTGGCTCCGGCTCCCAGGGCTTGATTTTGATACCCCTGCCTATTCCAACAGTTCCATGAAACTCATCCAGGGTCATTCTCTTCCACTTTGGTCATGACAATCCAAGTAGGTCTCACTCCATAGTCTCAGAAAGCCTGGATGAGGAGTCTTTTCCCAGAATGGGAAAGAGCTAAATAAATCTCTGTGCTCTATTCGTCAAAATGAAAACAGTCTTCACGGAAATCTGTTTCCAACAGCTCTTAAACACAGTGCAGAAAAATCCGGCTTTGAACAAAGTCCTGTCGTGATAAAAGTTCCCAGTAGTTAAAAGAACATCATTCTTCTGGCAGAAATGTCCCTTTTCAAATAATGTCAGCAAATTTTAGTCATACATTTAGATTATACTTGTGCAGGTCATCCTCGACGTACGACCACGATTGAGCCCAAAATTTCTGTCGTTAAGTGACATGCTTGTTAAGTGAGATTTCTCCCATTTTATGACCTTTCTTGCCACATTTGTTAAGTGAATCATGACAGTGATAAGTCAATAACCTGGTTGCTAAGTGAATCTGGTTTCCCCAGATTTGTCAATAGGTTGCAAAAGGTGATCGTATGACCTGGGGACACAGCAATACTCACGAATTGTAAGTTGCCATGCATCTGAATTTTGATCACATGATCATGGAGATGCTACAAAGGTCATAAGTGTGAAAAACGGTCATAAGTCACCTTTTTCAGTGCCGCTATAACTTTGAACAGTCCCTAAATGAACTGTTGTAAGTTGAGGACTATACCTGTACAAAAGGACATTCTACATATTTCTACTCCTATTGTTCAAGCTGTTCTGTTGCTCATGTTGGTAAAATCATATCTAGGTAATCTTCAACTTACAAAACTATTCATTTAGTGACCATTCAAAGTTACAACAGCACTAAAAAAAGGTGAGCTACACCTACTCCTCACATGTATTGATTGTGAGGATACCACAATTGTTGTGGTATTCTCACAATCAACATGATGAATATCTACGATGTCTGAGTCATGTGATTGTTCTTTGTGACTTTCCCAGCCAGATTCTGACAAGCAGTCAAAGGGGGAAGCCAAATTCACTTAACAACTGCATGATTCACTTAATGACTAAAGTGATTCGTTTCACAACTTTGACAAAAAAAGGTTATAAAATCAGGTATGACTCACTTAATGGCCGTCTTGTTAACAGTAGAAATTCTGGTACTAATTGTGGAGTTGAGGGCTATCTGTAACGTGTTATGTGCTCAAACATAACAAAACAAAACAAAAAACAGACCAAGGAGAAAACTGCAAGGGATGGATAATTATAGTTATATTTAAACTATCCAATTCTTTTAGAAATGCTGACTCCTACCTTTTTGGGAAAAAATAAAGCTCCAGCTTCAAGAAATTTCAGTTCCTGACTCTTTTTCCCCAGAAGAATTGGGAACTATTTGGCAGCAATCTAGCACTCCATAAGTAGAGATGAAATTTGCCATATCTCCTCAAAATCAGTCTGGAGATTTCCAAGCAGTGCTCCTAAAATAACAACCACCCCTGTATTGTTCTGAGACAAATCATGACAAAATTTGCAGCAATAGCATCTCTTCCTGAGGAACACCTGCACCATATTTCAGAGGGACCGAATAAAAAGCTTGTAGAAAAGAAAGTAAAAATACACAAGGAAGATTCCCCCTCAATGGATCTGAGTATTCTATATAGAATGGGACAATGAAAATGGAATGAGACAATGGAATAAACCTCGCACCTAACAGAATAGAATACAATTCTTTATTGGCCAAGTGTGGTTGGACACACAAGGAATTGTGGGAGGGGATGGGTGATAAGGAATGATGGGAAGATTAACAGTAATAGTAGTGCAGATTTGTTTAGCAGAGTGAGGGCTTTTGGGGGGAAAAACTGTTCTTGTGCCTGGTTGTTCTGGTTTTCAGTGCTCTATAGCATCGTTTTGAGGGAAGAAGTTGAAACAGTTTATGTCCAGGACGTGAGGGGTCTGTAGATATTTTCACAGCCCTCTTTTTGACTCGTGCAGTATACAGGTCCTCGACTGAAGGCAGGTTGGTAGTAATTGTTTTTTTTTTCTGCAGTCCTAATTACTCTCTGAAGTCTGTGTCTGTCCTGTTGGGTTGCAGAACCAAACCAGACAGTTATAGAGGTGCAGACGACAGACTCATAATAATGGAACTCTTCTCCAAAGTGGAAATGAAAAGGGTGGGATGGGATGAATTTTTTTGATGCGAAGTTATAGGAAACATCAGATCTGGAGTTTACGTTGGAAAATTCAAGGACACATGGCACTGGCGAACTATGGTTGTTTTGTTACTAATATGCATATTTCTATGCAGTCTTCAGAAGATGTACACAATTCACAATTCACTTGTTTCCCTTGAGTGGCTAGCAGAATTTTAGTCAAAGGACAGTCTTGGTGGACAGAAAAGTGCTTTGATAGGAAACAGATCACATACACTACCCATAATCCCCCTATTATGAGAATCAAATTCATAAGCATCACCCAATACATTTCTCTATGAACTCAGAAAGAATCTAACATATTAACAACCCTTCCCCACTATGGACTGAGGTTCAAATGTATGCGGTTGTTCTTTTTGAATGGCAGCCATACATAAACAAAAGTATCTTTTAGCAAAAAAAAAAAAAAAAGGCTAACATAATCCTTGGTTGTATAAACAGAGGCATAGAATCAAAATGATGTGAAGTATTGGCACCGCTTTATAAAGCCTTAAAAAAGCCACACCTAGAATATTGCATCCAGTTTGGGTGACCACATTACAAAAAAGGTGTTGAGACATTGGAAAAAGTATAAAGGAGGGCAACTAAGATGATTAAAAGCTTGGATAAAACACATAAAGAACAGTTGCAGGAGTGGGTATGGCCAGTCTAGAGAAAAGGAGGACTAGGGGTGGCATGAAAGTGGTATTCCAGTATTTCAGGGGCTGTCACAAAGAAGAGGGACTCATCTTATTTTCCAAAGCACCAGAAGGCAAGAAGAAACAATGAATGGAAATTAATCAAGGAGAGTAGCAGCCTGCAATTAAGGAGAAACTTCCTAACAGTGTAACAGCTTGCTTTCAGAAGTTGTAGGGGCTTCATCACTGGAGGTTTTTAAGAAAAGACTAGACAACCAACCATTTGTCTGAAGTTGTATAGGATCTCCTGCTTGAGCAGGGAGGGGGTTGGACTAGAAGACCTCCAAAACCCCTTCCAGTTCATTTTAATTGATTGACAGAAGCAAAGAAAAAGTGTTAGAAAACAAGAAACAACCGTTGCCATTCAATTTGGAAAATCTGTTTCGTCCTTAAGCAGGCTACCTAATAATTTCTTGAGATCTTTTATCAGTGCGGGAAAACAAAGGGACTGTGATGTTCGAAACGATTCCAAAACAAGGCCGTCAGTCCAGCACATAAAGGGACACTCCATTCAGATTCCTGTTTAAGTGTCTCTCTGCATTTCTTTCATGCTCATCTGGGAACTAAGAAATCTATGAAGCACGTATCCACTGTAATATTCTTTTCTGGAATATTTATTTGTTTAAATTTCTTGGCTGCCCAATTCTAGTCATTCAGCAGCCACTCCAGCAACAGAGCACCAAGCCGCAGAAGCTGAATTAACAGGGCAACTGATATAGCACCGATATAAACACCATTTCTAAAAATGGGGCAAGAAAGCAAGCTGATGACAGTTTAGCAAGAAAGATGGTAGAAAAATCAGAAATAAGCAGACCCACAGGACTTCTCCCCCTCTTCCCCAACTTTACTCACAGTCAGTTCTCACTAAACTTGAGAATTCTGAAGGTGCCAACGAACATGTAGACAAGGGTGACTCAACAGATATTCTAAAGTTGGAACTTTAGAACTCCTTTCCCAAATCCTGTGGGAAAGTTTCTTGAACTAACTCATCATGGCATAAAAAGAGGAGTTTCTTTGGATTAAAGAGACAGATAGTTGTCGTGGTTAAGGCAACAGTCTAGACCAGGGGTCTTCAAACTGTACAGCTTTGAGACTTGTGGACTTCAACTCCCAGAATTCCTCCTCCAGTTACATTAGCTCAGGAATTCTGGGAGTTGAAGTCTTTCACTCTTCAACTCGCCAAGTTTGAAGACCCTTGGTCTAAAAACTGGAAGACTGTAAGTCAACTCACTTTAGGCACGAAGCCAGCTGAATGACCTTGGGTCAATCCTTCTCACTCAGCCCCAGGAAGAAGATGACAAGGGAAAAACCACTTCCAAAGTCTTGCCAAGAATACCACAGAAACTTGTCCCGGAAATCGCCAAGAATGAACACTGACTCAAAGGCACATAATTCTCCTGGGTTGGCAACTGCGGATATAAAGTAGGAGATAGAAGAGATAAATGGGAAATTGTCACTCTGATAAGAAGTGGATCCCTGGGATTGGCTCAGGAGAACTGTTACAAGTGGGTATGCTGTCAGACTCCCTTAACTGAAAGGTGCATTTTTCGGGGCTCACACTGCAACAAATATGCCCCGCATACTTGTATCCACTCTTCAGAATCAAATGCCACACCTCCCTTTAAAATATATATATATATATATATATATATATCCTTGTCTCATGATTTAGAATTTGGGGTCCTCCCTTTAAGCTGCAGGAAGATCCAGGAGTGACGGAAATACCTTTTCAACCACAGTATAAATTCAACTGTCACATTGGCTTCCAAGAATTGTAAGGGTTTGGAGGATCAGTCTAACCCATAATTAAGGGCTCTTTTCTATCCCTGCAAATACAGGTAGTCCTCAACTTATGACCACAACTGAGCCCAACATTTCAGTTATTCAGTGAATTTTGCCACATTTTACAACATTTCTCACCACAGTCACTAAGCGAATCACTGCAGTTGATCAGTTAGTAACCCTGGTTGTTAAATGAATCTGGCTTCCCTATTGACTTTGCTCGTCAGGTCGCAAAATGTGATCACATGACCCCAGGACGCTACAACAGTCATAGGTATGAACCAGTTGCCAAGCATCGGAATTTCGATCACATCATCATGGGGAATGCTGCAAAGGTTGCAACTGTGAAAAACGGTCATAAGTCACTTTTTTTCAGTGACGTTGTAACTTTGAACGAACAGTAAATGAACTGTTGTAAGTCGAGGACTTCCTGTACTTTACATACAGACCATTGAGAAGCCAATAAGGAAAAGAGGCTACTTCACTCCAATCCAGGCAGGTAGATATTGGTTACAAAGTGAGCCAGCAAAGAACTTCAGATTTTGTAAATTTCCAGACATCCCAAAGATTCCCACAATAAGATGGGATGATAAGACCATCTCAGTTAAAGAGCTGGATGGAATGGAAGTTAACATACAACACGATTGTACTTTTAGAGCACTGGCAACTGTAAGATATGTGGACCTCAACCCCCTGACATTGGAGAATTGAAGCCCACACATCTTACAGTGGCTAAGGTTGAGAAACATTATTTTAGAGCGCTGTGAAATTTCAGTAATTGTGATAGAAAATATGGTGCTTTAAGAGAGGGGTCTAGTTATATGGTACATACAATTGTCGTACCAATTATCTGTACGTAGCAATTATTGTACATACAATTATATTATCAGTTGAAGTTTTGTTTTTCTTTCCTAATCACAAACATAGGAGACAAAATGCAAAAATCTAACCCATCAATAGGGGCCAAAAGTATTATCAGGAGGTGCACAAATCTCCAGGCTCTATTTCCACCAATCATAGAGTATATCTGCACAACCCAAATAGAATTTTATCCATTTTTCTGGATCTATAAAACCCACCAAAGCATGGAGTTCACATTGGGCAAAAAAGCTAGGTTGGCTAGCTTTGTGGTTTTGTGTGCTGTACATACACAACCAGCAATCATCTTTGTGGCACACTGGCTGGATGAAGTGGGACTTGTCATTCAGAATCGCTCGACAGTAAGGTGGGTGGCATATAAATTTAATAAGTAAATAAAGTCAGATGGATGTTCCTGAAATGGGAGATGTTCTCATATTTAGTCATACAAGTGCACAGAAATCCAGTTTATGCGATTGCAAAAAAACCACACTATGTGCCCATCTTTAATTTCAATAAACCACGATTGACAACACCTTAAGTTGTAAAACAGGGTTTGTAAACTGTAATGACAAACTGTTAGGGAAGGATTCCAACCTTTTTACCCGCCTCTATCCCAGCTTAGTTGTACATCAACCATGCCTGGGCGAAAGATTAGAGAATCTGAAATCCAACCCACCAGACAGGCAGAAGTGTCAAGGGCTAGTGGATCAAAGAAGGGAGAAAGTCACACATGCCCACAGCAGAAAGGCAAATATATATTTATATATCTTTATATAATATATAATTATATTATTTATATAGCTTTCTTGCAAATATATATTTATATATAGGAGGAGGTGTAATCGAGGTGGGAGGACCAGCGATAGGAGGAGCTCCTGAATGCTCAGGTTACAGGTTACAGAACAGAAAAGCCACAGGTAGCAAACCCCACAGATTCTGGCTTAACACACACACATACACACACAAATGCACACAATCTCATTTTGCCCACCCTTAAATTACCCCCCCCCACTCCCAAAGCCCAGGTGAGAATCACCAACAAAACGCCTCCCATGTTCACCCGTGAGAGTTCCCCATTCCCTCCCACCCAGGCAGCAACCTTCGCCCGGGGAAATCGGAGATGGGATCGAAATGGGGCCATAGGATTCAGCGCAGTTTTCTACACACACAAACACAAAATACGCCCCCCCCGCGCGCGCAGAAGCCAGACTTTAACCCGCGTGGGGGATGGGGAACCCCCGAGCCGCCGCCTACCTTTCTCGGGACCCCCGTTCCGCTTCTGCTCATCCACAAGGGTGTTTTGTTTTGTTTTTTCCCCGCGAGAGGGAGGGGGGACTGCAAACCGAAGGAAGGCTACCAAACTCGGCCGCTTCTGGCCCGGGAAGTGAGACTGGTGAGCCTCGGCTTAGCCCTTCGCTTCCCGCAGGTCATCGGAGCCAAGCGGAAAAAGCCGCCGCCGCCGCCGCCGCGCAAGGTAAAGCTCAGTGCAGCTTCGCCTTCCAAAGTGCCCGCCTCTGCCTCGGCGACGGCCACGGCTCGGGCCCTTTCGGTGGCGCCGGTCTCCCTCTAGCGACCCACCTGGGCTTTGCTCGAGCTGGAAAAGGCCGGCGGAGACCCGGTTCACACGTGCCGCTTTGACCCGTCTTGGGCATTCTCCCTGCACGGCGGTGCTGGGTTCGAGTCCCTTGACTGAGGCGCGAAAGCGAGAGTTTCGTTTGGCAAAATGGGGGCCGTGGCGTGACTTCCGGGCTTCGTGGTTTGTAGACAGTGTGTGTGGATTGTGGGTTAGTGGTTTGTGGGTTTTCAACCAGCTTTGATCATGGCTTAGCAAGATGGGCGATTCCAGTCGAAGTAAGCCACAATGGTGCGCTGACCTATAGCTTAAGTCAGCCTATAGGTCCATGGGAGTAAAATTCCTTCATCCCCATTCAGCTCTCTTCTGAAACTGGGCTTCTAATTTTATATACAAGGTTGCAATGTCTCCATTGTATTGTTATTGTTATTGTGTGTTTAGAAAAAATAATAGCAATAACAAAGTTTAAAAAGAGCATTTGGTTTCTTAACATCTCCCTTCTGTTCCCCTCTTGGTTTATTCTCTTTGTAGCTTTTCTTTGTTTTGTGATGGCTTGGTTTATTTGCATTGTTCTCAGTGTTTTAAACATTTTAACAATTATAAACCACCGAGCCACGGGGAGTCAGATTGAATGGATTATTACTATTTGTTGTGTCCGCAAAATGATGCCAGGAGTCGGTGACTTCAATTCAAGCTCTTTTATTGAAAGTTGGAACCGAACTGGCGTAAAGGAAAAAGCCCGCGGCTTTTATTCCTTTAGCCACGGCGGCCGCGGCCAGTGGCACCACTTTGAATCTCCCGCGATCCGAATGGACCAATCGCGGGAGATTCTCAGCGAGCCAATCGGCGCGGCTCGCCTGACCAATCAGAGAGCCCCGCGCTTTGGCCAATCAAAGCGCGGGGATCTCAAGAATGCTAATTAAGGACAGAACACCCCTCCCCTCTTGGTTCAGTCCTTATGTCGCGTAGTCACGTAGGTAGGCGGGGCTCCGTCTGAGCCTACTGGAACTGCGCAGCTCAGTCGTAGGTTGGATCCCGGCCGGTTCGGTCGGGATCTCTGCTGCTCCTGCTGCCGTCATGGGAACCGGCTGGTCGGTTGGGCCAGTCCGCTCTCCGTAGCTCCCTCCTGGGCCTCCCGGGTTGGTTGAGCTGCGGGTTTCGCCGCTCCCGCTCGGTCTTTCCGGGTCGGTCGAGCTGGCCTGGCTGTCTCTTCCTGGTGAGGGGTCGTGATGGCTGCTTTCCGGTAAGTACGGCTGGTTTATTCTTCTTTGGTTTTGGTCCCCTGGGTATTCCCTCCCCCCTTGGTTTGTGTTGTGGGGGTTGGTTTCGCCTGTCTGTGCGTCGGCGGTCTCTTGGTTGGTAGTCCTCGACCTTAGTTGGTCGATGTGGCGTTTCCACGCTCGTCCGTCTGCTGTTTGTAGCCGGTACGAGTGTGGGCCTGTTATTTGTGTGATGACGGCCGGGATCCATAGTGGGTCTCCCGTCAGGTTTCTTGCATATACGGGGTCGCCGGGTGCGAAGGTTCGGTGTTTGCTGTTTGAGTCTGGGGGCTTCTCCAGGTTATACGTGGGGTGTAACCTGTCGAGTGGGGACCTTAGTTTCCTGCCCATTAATAGTTCGGCTGGGCTCTTATTCGTTGTGGTATTTGGGGTTATGTGTTGGGTGAAGAGTAGTTTGTTAATTTTCTCCTGGATCTCCCCGTGGTCTATTTTCCGGATGGTCTTCTTAGTGAATTGGACCATCCGTTCCGCCCTACCGTTCGCCGCCGGGTGCGCCGGTGCTGTCAGCGCGTGGCGGATGCCCCTTTCCGCTAGGAATTTTTCGAATTCCAGCGAGGTGAATTGGGGCCCGTCATCGGAAACGACGACGTCTGGGAGGCCGTGTGTTGCAAAGAGTTTGAAGAGTTCCTTGATCACGGCCTCCGTGGTTGTCGTCTTCATGTTGCTTACCTCCAGCCAGTTGGAGTAAGCGTCAACTGTTATGAGGAAGGTGTGTCCTTTTGTGGGCCCGGCGAAGTCTATGTGAATCCTAGACCAAGGTCCCCTTGGGGTTTCCCACTCTAGGACGGGTGCTGTGGGTGGGCTTGGCCTAGTTTCCTGGCATCGTTGGCACCTTGCTACCCAGGCCTCAATTTGTTTGTCCATCCCTGGCCACCAAGCGTAACTTCTGACCAGGGCTTTAGTCCTAACAATGCCAGGGTGCCCCTCGTGTAGCAGTTCCAGAACCTTCCCTTGTAGCTTTTCTGGAATGAACACCCTGTCCCCCCATAGTATGCACCTTTTTAATAGCGAGAGTTCTGCTTGGCGGTTTCGGAACGTTTTGACGGACTCGTCGTTGTCCCTTTCCGGCCACCCTTTCTCTACCCCATGCAACACCCGCGCCAGACGTTTGTCTTTATTAGTCTCTCGGGCAATGTCTGACGTGGTTATGGGCAGGTTGGGTAGAGTCTCTATGCTGAGGGTGGTCATTGTGGGTGCTAGGTCGGTGTCAGGTTCTGGTAGCGGCGAGCGGCTTAAGGCGTCTGCATGGGAGATCGTCTTACCCGGTCTGTGTATGAGTCCGTAGTTGTAGGCTGCCAGGAACTCGGACCACCTTGTCATTCGGGGAGACAGAATGTTCGGGGTGGCCCGGTTTCCTGCAAGGATTCCCAGCAGCGGCTTGTGGTCGGTTATGATGGTGAAAGTCCGGCCGCAGAGATACTCGTGGAATCGTTTTACGGCGGCAACGATAGCCAAAGCCTCTTTGTCCAGCTGGCTATAGTTCCGCTCCGGTTTGGTGAGGGTCCTTGAAAAGAACGCGATGGGCACTTCTTTTCCGTCGGGGAGGGTATGGCTGAGGACAGCGCTGACGCCGAAGGGTGATGCGTCGCGTGTGACGGCCAGAGGTAGGGTCTCGTTATATTGTATGAGGACGGCGTCCGAAGTGAGGAGATCCTTTGTTCTTTGGAAGGCGGTTTGCTTGCGTTTCCCCCAAGTCCAGGTCGCCTCCTTGTCCAGGAGCCTATGCAAGGGCTCCGCTGCCGTTGCCTTTTGGGGCAGGAAAACATTGTAAAAGTTCAGTAGCCCCAGGAATGCCTGTAGTTCCGTCTTCGACTTGGGTGTGGGGGCTTCTTTGGTCGCCTTGATTTTTTTGTTTGTGGGGTGAATGCCGTGACGGTCTAGGAGGTATCCTAGGAATTCGACCCGTTCCGTGCATAGCTGGCATTTCTCCCTCTTGACCTTTAGCCCGGTCTCTTTAAATTTGGTTAGGACCACCCTTAGGCGACCCTCTAGTTCGGCTTGGTTGGTTGCCAACACTAGGACGTCGTCGAAGTAAGGTACCACCCCCTTGATGCCTTGCAATAGTCTTTCCATTAGGCTTTGGAATATTCCTGGTGCCACGCTGACTCCGAATTGGAGTCGGTTGCATTTGAATGCCCCCCGGTGGGTGACTATGGTTTGCGCTTCTGCCGTTTGCTCGTCGACTGGCAACTGTTGGTAAGCCTGGGCGAGGTCGAACTTGGCGAAAACCTTGCTCCCTCCCAGTGAGTGCAGTAGGTGTTGCACTACTGGGACAGGGTAGGCACTTTGTTGTAGCGCGCCATTTAGGGTGGCCTTATAGTCCCCACAGATCCTCACCGACCCATCGGGCTTGATCGGGGTGACTATGGGGGTCTCCCACCAGGCGTGGTCTATGGGCTGTAGGACCCCTTGCTTGACGAGCTTGTCAATTTGCTCGTCTATCTTGGGTTTAAGTGCGAATGGCACCCGCCTTGGTTTCAGGCGTTTTGGGGGGACGTTTGGGTCTAGGTTGAAAGATATAAGGGGCCCTCGGTACTTGCCTAGGATTCCGTCGAAGACCTCTTGGAATTCCCAGGCCAGTTGCTGCTCCCAGTTGTCGTCGGTGACGTGGTCGACTCCCATGAGTGCGATGTCGAGCGGGGCGAACCATTGCAGTCCCAGTAGGCTTGGGCGGTCGCGGTCGACGATTGTCAGGGGAAGTATTTCGGTGTGCCCTTTATAGGTGATATTGAAGTGTTTGGTTCCGACTACCGAGATGTGGTTTCCCTGGTAGTCCTTTACAATGAGTCTCTGGCTGTCTATGTTCCTCCTTTGGAGGGTAGGCACCAAGCGCTTTATTTCATGCCATGCAATCATGGAGAGGTAGGACCTGGAGTCCACCTCCATTTTGCATGGCTGGCCCTCGATGCCTACCTCCACGTCGACCTTTCGGGCGTCATTGGTTATGGCGTGGCCGATGGTGACCGTCTGATGGGTCTCCTCTCTTCGCCGGTTATCGCCGCCTCGCAGGGATCGTCCGTTCTGGTCCCATCTGTTGTCCGAGGGGCGATCTCTGGTACGGGGTGGTATGCTTTCCCTCCTCCGGTCGCTCTGGTCCCATCGTGCCAGGCTGCGATTCTTCTTTAGGCGGCAGACACGGGCGATGTGTCCCTTCTTGTCGCAATGCTGGCAGATCGATTCGAAAAACCGGCATTCCGACCTGGAGTGGTCGCCGCCACAACCGGCACAGTTGGTCCTCGACTTACGACCCCGCCGGTTCCGTGGGTCGCGGCCTGTCTGGAGGCGATAGATGTCCTCCTCGTCCTCGGAAGTGCCCGATGCCGAGTGGAAGTCGCCCTGGTGGGTGGTCGTCTTGGTTTGGGCCTCGGTCAACCTCGCCGGGTTGTTGTTTCCGCTGCGGTCCCCAGTGTTCGGTCTGTACATGTGGTCGGCGGAAGTTCGGGTTGCTTCGGCGGCTGCGGCTGCGGTGAGGGTGTCTGCTAGGCTGATGTTGCCCTTGGCCATCAGCCGGCTCTGGAGGACGGGGTCCCACAAACCGAGCATGATTCGGTCTCGCAGGGCGTCGTTCAGGTTGTCGAATTCGCAGAGCCCCCCTAGGCGCCGCAGCTCGGCGACGAAGTCGCTGAAGCTCTCACCCGACCTCTGGTCCCGACGGTAGAATTTGTTGCATCGGATCAGGATGGGTACCTCTGGAGCGTAGTGCCGCCAAAGTATTGGCTCGAGGACGTCCCAGTCCATCGCGGTCGCATCGGCGGGTTTGGCAAGCGCCTTGGCCATCTTGAAGACCTCGGTCCCGCAGTGGGTCAGGAAGATGGCGCGCTTCATGGGGCCGGTGGCATCCTTCAGGTCGCTGCACTCGAGGAACATGCGGAATCGGTCGGAGTACGATTCCCAGTCCTCGGTGGCGGGGTTGAAGGGTGCGGGGGGTGCGATTTTCGCCATCGCGGTGGTTCGTCTGGCTTCCATCGGACACATGGTTCGGTTCAGGGTCTGGATCCCACCTTCGTCGCCAGTGTTGTGTCCGCGAAATGATGCCAGGAGTCGGTGACTTCAATTCAAGCTCTTTTATTGAAAGTTGGAACCGAACTGGCGTAAAGGAAAAAGCCCGCGGCTTTTATTCCTTTAGCCGCCGCGGCCGCAGCCAATGGCACCGCTTTGAATCTCCCGCGATCCGAATGGACCAATCGCGGGAGATTCTCAGCGAGCCAATCGGCGCGGCTCACCTGACCAATCAGAGAGCCCCGCGCTTTGGCCAATCAAAGCGCAGGGATCTCAAGAATGCTAATTAAGGACAGAACACTATTATTATCAGGGTCTGTCTGTCACAATAACATGAAGTCACGGCTGCCGGTTCTTTAACTGGTATTGACCTACATTTGCATTGAAGTCTTCCCAAGAACCTAGGCTGTCATGATGTGTTAATATAATAAATGTGTGGATCCAAGCACTTTTGTCTTTTGCAATTGACTGATAGAAATTTTGTCGAGTCAATAGGTAGATTTTCTAATTGCCATCCAAGTGATTTTGGTTGTTGTTCTGGTTCGTCGCACAGCCAGCCAGATGTTCAGACTGGATTTGGCATTTTTGTCTGCCTGTCGACTCCTTCACAAAGACCTGGGATAGGCAGATGCAGATGTTCTATGGGGTCACAGGATGTAAGGCATTCCAAGTAAGGCTGCCTTTCATAATTGACTGATGGTGAATTAGTCAATGCCTGTGGTACTATTGTTATTTATTTCTTGGTACTCTAGCAGTTTGCGGTGTTTATAACATTTAGGTCCCTTTGCACACACCATACTGTAAGTGTTTATATGGCAAATATAAACCTTACTGATTATTTTTAAGCCTTCCTTAGGGATACTTGTGACAGGAAACTTCCCTCGGTTGAGTTAAATATTACAACTGGCTCTGGTTTAGAGCTAGTAATATTTTGCCTCCATCTATTTTAAGCTCATAAAATGTATGATTGCATGATCTCTTGACCACCAAGGGCCCATAAAAGCTTTGAGGGAAGGTACCTGAAGAAATTTTAATCATTTCCAAATAGTAACAATTAATGAGATAAATGGTGGGAATCATGTAATTCAGTATAAAGAGAATAACTATCATAAGCACATAGGCACAACACAGGTTATGTAGACAGTAAACAATGTCAGACATAAAGATCTCAAGTGCCTATATACAAATGCACAAAGTCTGGGGAACAAACAGGGTGAACTCGAACTACGAATACATGAAGGCAAATATGATGTAGTTGGAATAACAGAAACTTGGTGGGATGAAACCTGGAACATACTGGTAGAAGGATACAAACTATTCAAAAAAAAAAAACCCAGACCCCATAAAAGAGGAGGTGGAGTTGCACTGTATGTAAAGGACCACTATATTGCTACAGAAATGCATGGAACCAAAGATGAAAACCTCTTGGAATGCATATGGGTCAATATAAAAGAAAAAAAAAAGAATGACATGGCCATAGGTGTATATTATAGGCCACCCAATCAAGTAGAAAATATAGATGTCCTTTTTGCCATCCAACTAAGAAACATATGCAGGAAACACACAACAATAGTAATGGGAGACTTCAATTATCCTGATATCAATTGGAAAACTAATTCTGCACTAAGTGAGAAATCAAATAAGTTCCTAACCAACCTAGCTGACAACTTTGTTGTCCAAAAGGTAGAAGGTGAAACTAGAGGGACAGCCATACTGGACATAATACTGACAAAAGAGAAGAAGTGATAGAGGGAGTTGAAACTGCAGGAACCTTGGGTGAGAGTGACCATGTCATACTCGAATTCAACATAACACAAACACAGGCAACAGAACGTAATGACACCAGAGTCTTTAAAAGAGCTGATTTCAATAAACTCAGAGAGAACTTGGGAAAGATTCCATGGATGAAAATCCTAAAGGGGAAAACAACTCAAGAATCTTGGGAAACTCTAAAAAGTATGATCGTAGAAGCCCAGACCAGACCATACCACTAAGAAAGAAAAACAAGAAATCCAAGAAGAAACCAGCATGGCTACACAAAGATCTCTCTGGCAAATTGAAAGAAAAAAAGGACAAGTACAAAAAATGGAAAGAAGGGCATATAACTAAGGCAGAATATCAGCAGATAGCCAGAATCTGCAAAGACGAAGTCAGGATAGCAAAGGCTCAGAACGAACAAAGACTTACAACAAAAGTCAAAAATAATAAAAAAAAGTTTCTTCCAACATATAAATAACAAGAAAAAAATCAAGGAAACAGTCGGTCCACTAAAGAGAGAAGATGGCAAGGAAGTGACAGGCAACAGGGAGAAAGCTGAACTGCTTAACTCATTCTTTGCATCCGTCTTCATGCAAAAAGAAACTATAACTCAACCCACCAAAAGCATAACTGTAAAAGACAGACCAGAAATAAAAGTTAAAATAAGCAAAAAAAATAGTAAGAGAACACCTGTCTGATCTTGATGAAAACAAATCACGGGGGCCTGATGGATTACATCCCAGAGTTTTAAAGGAGCTGGCAGAGGTCATCTCAGAACCACTGCACCATATCTTTCAAAAATCCTGGAGCACCGGGGAACTACCAGAGGACTGGAAAAGAGCTGATGTGGTTCCCATCTTCAAAAAAGGGGAAAAAAACAGACCCAGGAAACTATAGACCAATCAGCCTAACATCAATACCCGGGAAGATACTGGAAAAGATAATAAAAAAACAGATCTGCCAACATCTAGAAACAAGTAAAGTAATAACTAGAAGTCAGCATGAGTTTATTAAGAACAGATCATGCCAAACCAATCTTATTTCATTCTTCAACAAAGTGACTAAATTAGAAGACCAGCAAAATACTGTGGACATAATATATTTAGATTTCAGCAAGGCATTCGACAAAGTAGAACACAACCTACTTCTTAGTAAGCTAGAAAAAAAGTGGAATAGATAGCACCACCACTAGATGGACTCGCAACTGGCTGGCAAACTGTACTCAATGAGTAGTCCTTAATGGGTCTAAGTCTACATGGAGGGAAGTAAGCAGTGGGGTGCCACAAGGTTCCGTCTTAGGCCCAGTACTCTTCAATATCTTCATTAACGACTTAGATGAGGGAATAGAAGGGGAACTTAGCTAATTTGCAGATGATACTAAGCTGGCAGGAATAGCTAACACCCAAGAAGATAGGCTCAAGATCCAGATGGATCTTGACAGACTAGAACACTGGGCCATATCTAACAAAATAAAATTCAATGCAGAGAAAAGTAAAGTCCTACACTTAGGCAAGAAAAACCAAAAGTACACATATAGACTGGGTGAAACCAGGCTCAATAGTTGTGAGAGGGATCTTGGAGTCCTAGTGGACAACCAGCTAAATATGAGCCAGCAGCAGCAGCCAAAAAAGCTAATGCAATCCTAAATTGTATTAACAGAGGGAGACAATCAAGATCAAGGGAAGTACTAATACACTCTATAAAGCCTTAGTAAAACCACACCTACAGTACTGCATCTATTTTGTTCACATTATAAAAAAGATGTTGTGGCTCTCGCAAAAGTACAGAGAAGAGCAACCAGGATGATTAGGGGATTGGAGACAAAAACATGAAGAAAGGTTACAGGAACTGGGCTTGGCTAGTCTAGTAAAGAGAAGGACCAGGGGAGACATGATAGCAGACTTCCAATATTTGAGGGGCTGCCACAGGGAGGAAGGGGTCAAGCTATTTTCTAAAGCACTTGTAGGCCAGACAAGGAATAATGGATGGAAGCTGAACAAGGAGAGATTTAACCTGGAAATAAGGAGAAACTTTCTGACAGTGAGAGCAATCAACCAATGGAACAGCTTGCCCTCGGAAGTTGTGGGAGCGCCATCACTTGAGGCTTTCAAGAAGAGATTGGACAGCCATTTGCCAGAAATGGTGTAGGGTCTCCCACTTGGACGGGGGTTGGACTAGATGACCTACAAGGTCCCTTCCAACTCTGATTATCTGTTAAACTGCATTGACTGTATTTAGTTTGATTCTCATTCACATGAAATTCAGTTGCACCAGCTTCAGCTTTTGTCCTTGTTCCATCCTTCTCTTGTCTAGTCATGCCCTCATTGGTGTGTGTGTATGTGTAACCCTGGCAGGAAAGAGTTGTGCCCCCTCTGATCTAATGCAGGGTTGTTTATAGAGAATTAAAAAATGAACCTGAAATATGGATAGTCCTCAACTTACAACAATTCACTTGGTGACTGTTCAAAGTTACAACATTGAAAAAGTGATGTGACCATTTTTCACACTTACGATCATTGCAGTGTCCACATGGTCACATGATCAGAATTTGGATGCTGGGCACCTGGTTCCTATTTATGACGGTTGCAGAGTCCCAAGGTCATCTGATCCCCTTTTGCGACCTTTTGTCAAGCAAAATCAATGGGGAAGCCAGATTCACCTAACAACCCCGATACTAATTTAACAACTGCAGTGATTCACTTAACAACTGGGGCAAGAAAGGTCACAAAACAGACCAAACTTCACTTAATAGCCGTTTCGCTTAACAACAGAAATTTGGCCTCAATTATGATTTAAGCTGAGGTCTACTGTGTAATGAAATACATTCCTCAAAATCGATTCAACTTTTCCCTATGTTTATAAAAGATTGCTATTGAGGAGCATTAAAAAAAGGAGATGTTTTTGAAACATGAGCTTCTTATTTTTGACTGTCTCCAAGAACAGCCTCTTGGACATCATCCAGTCTTTCCACTCCCTTCTTAACCCCCTGAAATGTACACGAAGTTCCAGCATTGTATAGTGTATATATATTTTTTTATTATTATTTAAAAACCCAGATTGAGATATTACTCAACGGTAACGGAAATATAACCCAGTGTTTTCTTGAACACAAAATTTTTTTTTGCCTTCCTTCTCACAAAGTATCCCCAAGAGTCTCAAACTCTCTCAGTGATCCAATCCTGCCAGGAAAGCATATTTTATGACTTCACATCATTGGTGTTGTACTCTTGTTTTTCTGCTGTGTTAAAATAAACCAACTTTTCAGCCTGCTGTCTCCTTCAACTTTTAAAATGGAGTGCTTGGTGAAATATCCTCTTGTGGGGCTCAATATATGGTTGGGCTTCAGACAGTTCATGCCAGTTCGGGCGAACCGAATGTTAATTTTACATCTGGTTCAGCGAACTGATCGTTCCCATGACTGGTTGGCCCTGTCCACCCCGGCCCTCCCAGGAGTCCCCACACAGCCAGTTTTGGACTGCAAATAAGTGCAGGGCCCATGTGGAGATTCAGCAAGGGCAAAAAATGGGCCTCCTAGAGGTTCAAGGAAAGCCTCTGGAGCCCAGGGAAGGTGAAAACGGACTTCCTGGAGGTTCCGAAAGGACAGAAACAGGCCTGTTTCCGGCCTCTAGAAAGCCTCTGGAGCCTGGAGAGGGCAAAATGGGCCCCTTGTGGCCTGTTTTCATTCCCAGGGTGGTGCAGGGAGGCCTACTAGGTTGAAAACTGGGTGCTGGGGGTATGGCCCGTTTTTGCTCCCAGGGTTCAGAAGGCTGACTAGGCCACAGCCACTCAGCAACCCGGCAGAGAACCAGTGGCTAATGTGGTGTATTCAAATACAGACTTCTAACACTACATTCCTATTGGTTAGTTAATACAGCGTAACGATTGGTTAAGAGCAACAAGTTCTGATTGGCCACATAAGCGGCGGGAAGTTTAAACACATGCCATTGGTTGTCAGCTGCGAGCAACCGCTATAAAAAGGGCTGCCGAGGCTCGACTTTAGTTGAAGTTATTGGTTGCTAATAAAGAGCTGATTTCAACTCCGGTATCCGAGTCTGCTTTGTCTTAGCGATAGAACAGTTAAATTATTTGAAGCCCACCCCTGGCTCAATACATTGCGTTGTCTGAATTTCCCACAATGCTATAGTAATGAACTGTAATGGGGCATTGTGGGAAGCGTTCTGATGGTTCCAGCGGAAGTTGAGGCTGGGTATTGAAACCAAATCTAGAAGGTACAGAGGTTTATAAAAAGGCTTGATTTTATTTCTTTTTTTTTTTCAGTCCTGTAATTGAGAAAGGAGAAATATTTTTATTGAAAGAGCCATCTAGTGATGGATTTATAGTTTTCAAATCAGTGTGGCAGCTCTGGAATTATAAAATGAGAAGAGTTAATTTAAAATTGTTTTTGTTGTGCAAAGGACTCCAAGTCAAGAGAAGGTAAAACCTCTTTTCCACTCCCACTCCATGGCTTGACTGAGGTTCTGTGACATTTAATCTATATTAAGTTCCTGCTTCATGCTTCCCTCCTCTCTCATGGTCAGAGAATGCATGCTCTTGTTTCTGATTTGTTTTTAATCATCACAGCTGTCATTCTGATAGTATGGGTAGAGCAGTGAATTGCCAGGTGTAAAACACAAAACCATATTTAATGAACGGCAACTGTAAAGTATGAAACAGAACCCACAGAGATTAGGAAGCTGAAGAATGCATGAGGAGGAAATGAATGACAATTTAGACTGAAAGAAATCCAGAGCGCTTTTTGTCGCTGTGCAAACAAATCTGTTAAAAATAAGCATTGTCAAATTCAGAGAGATTCAGGCTCTGATTTTACAGGATGCAAATGGATTGCTTTGTTTTTCTTCTATGCTTGGGGCATAGTCACTGACTGTATTCATACAGCACACTTTTCCATAATTAACTTTCCATAATTAACCTACTTTTGTACAGATCATGGTTCACATTACCAGAGAACCGCAGACGAAAATCATGGGGTGGATTTACATACAAAGCTAAATCTCTTTGGCTAGTTTGTGGCTCAGTGGATCTTAGGAATGCTGCTAAACTGCAGGAAGCATGTCAGAAACCATTTCACAGATCATACCAGGCCATGATTTGCTTAATCACATTTTACTGAACAAACCGAAACTGAGTTGTATATCCCAGCAAGCCACAAACTAGGATTTACAAACCACTGTTGACTGAATTTAGATATCCTCCTACATCTGAACAGACAAGCAAAGCAAATGGTGGCTTAAGTATATGCCCAAAAAATACCTTTGGGACAGCTATGACCTGGATGACTGAGAATCTCCATAGATATTCTGTCCTTTCCTGTATTTTGTTTGGTGAACCCGAAGACTTTGCACCACAGATTTGCTGAGGAGGGTGAGAGTGAGGAATTAAAACCTTGATCCAAGCTACTCTACCTGAGATCTTTGTGTATAAGATTTTTTTAAAAAAATACTATAAATGTAAGGACCATATATTCACAAGTTACTGTATTTACCCAATGGCAATTTTTTTAAGCAAAAGGCAAACAACCAAAAGATAGAGATAAACTCAACTTGGAGCAGAAGAATTTCAACATGCCACTTCTCTATTCCTCAAAACTGACCCACATTTGTTCTAGTCCTTATGAACTATCTCATTATTTTTTGCCCTTTCTATGGAGATTCTCCATCAACCCAAGGGTGCTTTTTTCTTTCTTTCAAGAGGCAAACTGGATTATTTTGTGTTTCTTTGAAGATGTTTTGCTGCTCATCCAAGAAGAGTCAAATCTGAAGAAGCTTCTTGGATGAGAAGTGAAATGTCTTTAAAAAAAAAAAAAAAACAAGAAATCCCAGTTGAACTCTTGAAAAAAAGCACCTTTGGAACTATCTTTTGCCTTGGTGTTTTCTCCACATTACAAAGTGGGAGGGCATCAGGACCTTGGACAGCCCCAACAGCTTACCTGCTGCCTTCTATCCAATGGGCCAGATATCCTTTCTTGGCTCCACCCTTTTATTCTGAACAATGGAGCCTCAACCTTAAAGGGACAATTCTCCAGTCTGAAAACTGCTACCCTTCCATTTTGCACTGAATCCCTGGGAAGTATAGTAGACCCTCTACTCATGACCACAATTCGTTCCATAACTTTGGAGATTTCTTAATCTTCTAATGTTTCGTCTTCAGGAATTTCTGGCTCAGGGGTCGTGTTTGATGGCCACCTGAGTATGTGTTCATGATCAGATTCAAAAATTTTGTGAATTTTTTGGACAGAATCCGATTTGGTTGTGATCAGAAGCATTCGTGACCAGAGGTTCTACTGTGTATTCTGATGTTAAACATTGCAGAAGAAACTGGGCAAGCTGGAATCTTGACTGTGACAAATAAAAAGTAGTTCATGGGAAGAGAGACCTTGGTTTTTGGATCGATAGTTTCTTCACCGCTTATAAGTACATCACAGTCCCTGACAGCTGCTCAAAATCAGATCGCAGCATCTTCCTGATAGGAAAAATGCTTGCTTATAGCAATCAGTGATTGTCTGAAAACTCTTAGATTATCATAGATACTTGCAAGAAAACTGTTTTCAGCTAAGACAGGCTTTGGCTGCTCTTGGGTCCATTCCAGGTCTATGATTTTCAAACTCTTGTGACACGAAGATCATGGGAAACTATTTTAATTCCCTGAAAATTCTTTACCAAACACTGATAATAAAACAACAACAACCAAAAATGTCAAGTATTGAAAATAGACAATCTCTAGAGATGTTTTTGGAACTGTTTTAGTTTTTAATTTTATCAGTTTAAGACAATCTGGCTATTCAACAGATTAGCTTTGCCAAATTTCAACATCGTAACTACAGTGTGTTCTTTCCATGGCCCTAAATAGTTTTAACTAACAAAAGGAAGCAGTTGATGAAAACAGCTCTTAAATGCTTAAGAAACAATTCTGAAAATCTAATGTTGCATATATAATATTTATATATTATTTTTCTGCTCCTGACCCATCTGTTTTTTAAATAGAATGAGCACTCAGAGGAAAAATATGGGCAACAGAATAACAAAGGCCCAATCACTGTTACAGCATAGGAAAAGCAAAGAGCACATGGCTGGATCTTACCCTAAAAACGGTAGTGGAACCAAGTTAAAGAAAAGAGTAGAAAGAGCCAAACTTTGATTTGGATATAATTAAAATTAAAAATAGCCTCTGTTAGTGGCAGTACTTAACTGACCTCATTTGATCTGAAAAACTAAGCAAAGTTGGACCTGATTACTATTGGGAAAATAGGCCACCAGAGAAACTGGACAATTGGCTGGACTAGGAAATTGGGAAACATTTAAAACCACAATATGAAAAAAAAAACCATAAATAATAAAACCATTTAAATGTTTAACTCTTGGAAAATGAGATTGGGATTTGAGATGATTTACTAAATATTAAGTAAATAAGTCTGAGGGGAATACAGTGTATGTATGTATCTATGTATGTATCAGCAAGATGAGATTCTGGGATTGGGGGAGCATCTTCAGGGGTGGGATTCAGATTTTTTAACAACCAGTTCTATGGGCGTGGCTTAGTTGGTGGTCATGGCTTGGTGGTCATGTTATTGGCTGGGCATGGCCAACTCAAAATCACTCACATCGAGGCCCGCATCTCCTCGCCTGGCCTCTCGTGACTGTGGGGATGCTGCAACAGTCGTAAGTGTGAAAAATGGTCGTAAGTCACTTTTTTCAGTGCCATTGTAACTTTGAATGGTCACTCCACACAAGCAAAGTACCAGCAAAGGAGGGGAAAAAAACTCCAGAGAAGTTCCTGAGACAGGAAGTCTAGTCCTGCCAAGAATGTAATAAGGGTTAACAGAGAGGCAGTTTCTGTAAGCAACACCAGAATGTTTCCTTCCTGCCTTCCTTACAGGATTAGGCCAGTAATTTCTTTTAACAACCGGTTCTCCGAACTGCTTAGAATGTTAACAATGGGTTCTAGCAAATAGGTGCGAACTGGTAGAATCCCACCCCTGGTCTCATTTGTAGATCTTTGTGGCTGGGCAGTTTATAATAGGAGAGGCATCCTTCAAATACTCAGGCTTTAACCAGTTTGAGCTTTCAAGATCAGGAATAGAGTCTCCTTCAAGCTGAATTCAATTACTGGTGACTTCAGTCCCATGTAGGTTTGGTTTGGTTCTGCAGCCATATAACACTAGTTTTCTATTGCCTGATATATATGAGATTGGGAAGTGTGTATACACACACACACACACACACACACATTTCCCAATCTCACTCACAGTTCTCTATTTCCAAGTATTAAACAGACCTATGTTGCTTTTTCTTTCCTTTTTTTTTTAGATCAGCCAATGTTAGTTCAATGCTGCCATCTAGCAGTGCTTAAAGCTCAATACCAGCACTTTATAAATTCTGCCTGGAATACAACTGACAATCAGTATAGATCTTTCATGATACACATCAGATGCTCTCTGAACAGATGTTTGCACTGCCACTTGTTGCTTAAAGGCGGAATTTGCATATTTATTAACATATAAGTATAGTGCAGCCCTAAGTGTAGATATGCCCCACCTGATTTAAGGTTTCCCTGTATTTTGCGTTACTAAGAATGTGAGATGTGACTCAATAGAGACGGTCAAATCTTGCTGTTTGAAAGGCATACGGATACAGCCTTTCATTTGTTGCTGAGAAGAGAAATACGGTAGAGTTGATTCATCATGTTCCAATGATGAACACCCCATTTGTGTGCAATAAATCCCTGCTCATAGAAAGCACGGGTAGTCCTTGACTTACAACAGTTCATTTGGTGACCATTCAAAGTTACAACTTTACTGAAAAATGTAACTTAAGCAAAGGTTCTGGCCAGTTCTTTTTTTTTTTTTTTTTGAAAAAAGTTTTATTAGTTTTTAAAGACAAACAAAACATAAAAACATCCAACTTTCCATAAGTATACAAACAGTGTGTCGGTTGGTTTACCAATTTTTTTGTGCATCCATTTCGTAGTCTCAAGTACAGTTACATTACATAATGACTCATATTATCAATCAAAAATTATATACCCTAGTATCACTATTAAACAATCATTTGACTCTAATTTTATTCATTCATGCTTTTATTCATTCATAATTTACTTAGTTTATTTAATAGCAAATCGTATAATCATACCAGATCTATCCTAAAAACATTATAATATCAAATAGAAAAGAAAAAATGTCTTTATATATTCATTATTATCTAAAATTCTAAATATTCTATTTATTATGTTTTATCATCTAACCATCTATAGAAAAGATCCCAAATTTCATAAAATTGTTTATCCTCTTGTTCTCTAATTTCAAATGTCAATCTACTCATCTCAGCACACTCCAATATTTTCTTAATAATTTCTTCCTGCAATGGTATTTTCTCATTTTTCCAGTTTTTAGCAAATACAATCCTAGCTGCTGTTAATACATTTACAATCAGGTATTTCAAATCTTTACTGTATGTATCAAGTAAGATTCCCAATAAAAAAATCTCTGGTTTCAAGTCTATATGTTTCTTTGTCATTTTTTCCAACCACATGCGAATTTTAGTCCAATATTTTCTAGCATCCTCACAAGTCCACCACATATGGTAATATGAGCCAGGTATCTGATGACATTTCCAGCATTTTTCAGATTTATTCTTGAACATTCTTGCTATTCTTGTCAGGGGAAAGTACCACCTGTAAAACATCTTATACAAATTTTCTTTATATGCTGTTGACATTGTCATTTTATAATTTTGAGACCACAATTTTTGCCATTTCTCTAGATCAATCCCATATCCAAAATTCTTTCCCCAGGTTCTGGCCAGTTCTGATCAGCAGGTTCTGACCAGTTCTGGAGAACTGGTAATGTAAATTTTGAGTAGCAATTTTGAGAACCAGCAGATACCACCTCTGACTGGCCCTGCCCCCATCTATTCTCTGCCTTCTGAATCCCAGCTGATCGGCTGGGTCTTCTTTTGTTGCCCTGCACAGGAGAATGGAGCTGGAAAGCAGGTTAGTGGGGTGGGGAAGGAATGGGGATTTTGTAGTAACCTTCCCCTGCCAGGCCCACCAAGCCAAGCCAAGCCCACCAAGCCACGCCCACAGAACCAGTAGTAACAATTTTTGAATCCCATCACTGAACTTAAGGTATTTTTCACACAACCATTGCAGCATCTCCAAGGTCACGTGATCAAAATTCAGATGCCTGGCAACCGACTCATGCTTATGACGGTTGCAATGTCCAAGGGTCACGTGAACCCACTTTTGCAACCTTCTGACAAGCAAAGTAATGGTGAGGAAGCCAGGTTCACTTAACCATTGTGTGACTCATTGAACAGGTGCGTTGATTCACTTAACAATCGGGGCGAGAAAAGTTGTAAGCATGGGGCAAACTTTGCTTAACAACTGCCTTGCTTAGCAACATAAATTTGGGCTCAGTTGCGATCCTAAAGTGGCTGAGAAGAGAAAGAAAATTGTTCTATTGCCCGATTGACTGGTTTGCCAGAATGCATGCACTGGTGATCGGATGCATAAAGTAAATCTGTTAAGTGGTGAAACAGCAATCTCGATCAGCTGCAACAAAGAGAAGTTTTTTAAAAAGGCCAGTATTTCTCACATTTTCTTCATTGACTTCAGCCTACCACTAGTCCTGGGACCCTAAAAGACATGATACCTTTCTATCTGCTAAATCTGACCTTCTCCAGCTTGGTACAATGTGTTGGACTCCAACTGTTGTCATTCCCAACATAATTTTGGCCAAGCATTAAAGGCGTTGCGATAAGTCACAACTGGACAGTTAAGTTAGATTGAAGAAAGTTGAGTTATGAATGCTCTAGTTCAGTTCAGTTTACTTTATTGATTAGCCCTTGGGCCACCTCAAAGTACAGAGTTCCAGGCACAAATTATTACCAAAATCTGATAAACAATTTAAAACAGAATTGGATAAAATACAATTTAAAATGACATTGGAATAAAATGCAATTTAAAGTGACATTGGAATAAAATACAGTTTAAAATGAAATTGGAATAAAATACAATAATTTAATATAGAACTAAATAAAATATGATAAAAGTATATTTTGGTGTCACCCCTACAATCTACCCCAATCAGTCCCACATACATCGATCTCAACCGAACCATTTTGCTCAAGGACTGTGCCATGTAAAATATTATTTTCAGATTCTGGCCACACATAAGGTAAGTTATTTTGATATGGGGATCCCAATGGGTCATTCATTTAGTATGCTCTGGAAATCATGACATTCTCATTAACTCTATGACTATTTTTTTAAATAACATTGTTTTTATTCTCCCCACCTCTGCTCCATTGAAAGTCCATGGCGAAAGATAAAAGAAGCTTCACGGATGATTAATTGTTTCAATCTGTTTTACTTATTTCAGTTCTCTATATCCTTCTTGTGCAATCTTGTACTCATACCACAAGTCCCAGGATAATTACTATTCCTTGTGGATCTCTCTAGATTTTGTCACAAGGGTGGACTTGTATTGTTTCCCCAGCTTATTAACTTTCCACATCATATTTTAATAAAGTATGCCTTTGAATGAAACAGATTTTCCACTCTTCCCTTAAACCAGAATAAGTAGGGATTACTAGGAAGCAAAGCATAAAAATATATGCACTGTACCGTAACTGATGTGCATTTAGAGACTATATGAGCAGTTACAATAGTCTGATCACATTTCTTGTGGCTTTGTTTGAAAGCCATTTGACATTTTGCCCAGCTATGTTTTTTATAAATTTATTTTATTTATTTAGGGTATGGCAAATCTGCCCTTCTCCAGCTTGGTACAATGTGCTGGATTCCAACTGTTGACTTATAGTGGTTCAAATGTTAATGTCCAGTCCACCCAGCCATTCAAGGGCAGAGCAATCCACACTGAAAAAACCAGACACTGGGCCAATGTAAGCTCTTGATGGACACTCATATACAGTGTGATGGATATTTTGCCAAGGAGCACCACAGTCAGTCACACTTAAACAATGAGTCCTGGCAATGAGACACCATGTTGGGTACGGATCCTGTTCAGTGTTGACCAATGCTGGTGAGGAAGGTCAAATCCTGGCAAATCCTTTGTGTAGGGTCATCTACATAACTGCCTGTATCTGGGCGTTCAGAAGCCCATTTGGCTTTCCACTGTGTGTTGATGTCAAAGTTGTTAGACAGCTGTTGAGCCAGTGCCAGAGAGGGCTTCCTGGATTTAAGCCTGCCAATGGATGATAGATGAGGAAGATCAACATGCACAGGAAGAAGTGGGTTTCTCATAATTTCGTTGTACTCCTTCACTAGGGCTTCCTGCTTTCATAGAGCTGGTGGTGCAGTTTGACTCAAGCTGGGCTTTTTTAAAACAAATAATTTAAGTCAGTGAACATATCCTTCCTCCTCTTATTTTCCACACAACAACCCTGTGAGGTGAGTTGGGATGAGAGAGAATGACTGGCCTAAAGACACCTAGCCAACTTTCATGCCTGAAGTGGGACTAGAACTCACAGCCTCCTGGCGATTGGTCCAAAGTCACCCAGCTAGCTTTCATGCTAGCTTTCATGCTAAGGTAGCACTCACCGTCTCCTGGTTTCTAGCCTGGTGCCTTAACCACTTTGTCCAGATATTTTGATTAATAGAAGCTTCCTTTCATTAAGGAACTAGTACCCTCTGACATATGGAACCTTACTCTCAGACTTCCCAGAAAAGACCATGCAGGTTGCGGAGGGGGAGGTGTTCTAGAACAGGGGTCCCCAACCCCCGGGCCCCGGACCGGTACTAGTCCATGGATCATTTTGTACCGGGCCACCTACTTTGCTTGGGCGCCGCCATCTTGTTTTGACGGCGCTTGAGAAAGTGCTTCTGGGTGACCTTGTCGGTCGTCGGATGGATGGAAAGCGGCATTTGGGTGCTGAAGGAATCCTCGCACCTTAGTTTCGTCGAAGGTGGGGGGCAGTTTCGAACGAAGAGCCGTCCCGATGGCGGTGGAGACTCGTGTTACTCAGGAGGAGATTAAGAAATAGCCTGAAAAGCCCATCGACTGTGAGAAGGTACAAAGGAGGAGTTGAAGGTGGCGGGAAGAAGCAGGAGACGGCTGGCTGGCCGGTTGCTCGGCTCGCCTTGCCTTGGTCGTGCGTGCTGATGCCGGTATCAGTCCGTGGATCATTTTGTGATGCTGGTACCGGGCCGTAGTACAAAAAAGGTTGGGGGCCACTGTTCTAGAAGAAATCCACATCTATGCAGCATGTGAGGGAGGAGAAGGCTGTACCAAGCAATAAATCAGTTTACAAACCACCGTGGCAAGATTTACATAGTATACTAAAATGAAAACAGGCAGCTACATTATGCACTTATGTAGTAGAGGAAAGCAGATAGAAGATATATCATTTTTTGATAGTGCTTGTAGCTGAGAATGGAGCCAACTGTCAGGTACAAAGGTTCAGGATCATAAGTTGTTGCACTTTATTTATTGCTCAAGCCTATACAAAAGAATTTAATTAACTAAAGTTCAATACTAAGCTGGCACCAGGTAAAAACAATCAGAAGTCATCAGAACCCCTGCTATAGAGAAACTACCTCCCACCATCTTGGCTGAATAAAGAATTATCTGCATGCAAGATGCCAAGTTGCACAAGATATTAAGATGAAAGTCTCCTGGTCTTGTTTTTTCTCTTATTCCAGCTTTCTCTGCATAGGAATGTGCTTTGCAAAGAGGTGCATTCAGTCAAAACTCAAGATGCTCTTATATCACCTTACTTAGAGGCCAGTATCAGTAAGGCAAAAGGACCATATGCTTGCTAATGGTTCTTGTTACACCAGCTGCCCTGACCCATTACAGAGATTAATGATGCAGAATCTCTGAAGCAATAGCTCAGAGGTTTTTTTTTTCCTAGTGCAATTATCTTGTGATTATCCAGTGCTGATCATCATTGGAAAGACTCAAGGCTTAAGGTCCTAAGATAGGCATGGTTGTAGGGGGTGTCTTTTATAGGATGTAACCTGATTGGACATCATCATCATTGTCAGTCAGATTCCACGAGTACATAGCAGAATAGAAATCCTCACTTTTTCAGTTTGGGGTCAACATGTTTAACAAATTCCTCTCTGTGAAGGCTCTATGCCAGCTTTTGCCATCCACATCTGCCCAAATTGCCAGACAGTGTAGCCCATTGGCATTGCCAGGCCAACATTCCAGGAATTACATTTCCAGCACTGCAATCTGAATAGAAGTGTAGAAAGTTAGCACGCACCCCTCTCCTAGAAGAATGAAATATTCTAGAAAATGTTTAAAAGGCAGAATATTATATTTCCCTGGATGAGAAAAGGAAAAACATGTTTTTAAAGAAAAAGCAGCTCCCTGCCCCCCCCTTCAGCTCCAGGGTGATGGAATTAAGACATGGCCCTCAGGACATGATAGGATTAGCCCTTTACCCATCTCACCACATGGCACCTGGGAAGATTACATTACCCAGCAAGATTCAATCAAGCCTGGGACTCAAGACAACCTACAAAGTGGAGAAGGCGGAGCTTCGTTTCAGTGATACAGCTGCAATCTCGGGGCTCCGAGATCGCAGCTGATATTTTCGCCCCTGGTCGGTCCTAATGGATCTAAACCGTCCTGTAGAGACAGTGACCGTGAAGGGCACATTCCCTGGATCCCAGGGACATCACAAAGTCCCTGGTTTGATCCGGGAGAAGTCCTTTTGCTGGCAGTGGAGAGGCAGCCTCCATAGCTGCTGAAGTTGGGACAGCTCCAGAAAGGAAGAGGCTGGAAGTGAAAGTGTGTTGGCTGGGTGAGAAATTCTTTTTTTTTTTTTTTTGTAAATTCGCTGAGATTTGAAAGGACACTCTGAATATGAGAAGAAACCTGTGAGATTTTTTTTTTGACAAATCTGTATGAGTGGCTTATTTTAAAGGGACGTCAAATTGAGGCTTGAGTCTTTTTTTTTCTTTCTATTACTTTTTCTTTGGACTTTAGCGTGATTTTGCAGTTAACCGGATTGAATTTTCCCTTATATATATTCTTATGCTCCTTTTTGATTTTTAAATTTTCTTTAAGGATAGAGGCTCCCTTTGGCTATTTTCTCTTTATATATATGTGTGTGTGTGTGTATTTGTTTTCTTAAGTTTTCGCGGGTACTTACATGTCTGGCATTCAGCTTTGTTCGGGTATTTTCCCACGTCATAATAGTGGTGCTTTTAAAGTTGTAGCAACGTTTCAGCAGAATTTCATCTGCCATCATCAGGCTTCTGTATGGTGTTTCTCTGTGAGTCAGACTTTTACAGTGGTTTCAGATTTAAATTTGGGGCAGCCTATTGCTGTGTCAGAATGGTTTTTTCTTCCTCCTGATTGGTTGAGAGTCTTGGTCTGTGTTTATTGGAGTTTGCTGTGTTCTGCTACTAATATCTTCTGTCTGTTTTTTTTGGGGGGGGGCTCTTTTTGTATCTTGATTGGCTGGCAACATTGTGTTACTTTATTGGAGGCCTTTAGTGCAGCTTGGCTTCAGGTAAATGGACGGCTATCATTAGTTAGGAAGCTGGGTTTCATCTGGGTGCCTGGTTGGGGTGTGTTTGAGCTGGAGGTATCAGGGGGGATCTGTTTGTGCCCAGGTGTTTGCCTGGCTTGTGGTGTGGAGATTTTTTTGTTTGTGAGTGCAGGCTTCCAAATGATTGACAGCCTGGTGGAATCATCTCTTCTGTTCATGCTTTCTGGTCTTTTTTCAATCTCTATGGCTTCTCTGATGATTCTGTGGCTGGGATTTTCTATGGTGGCTAGGGTTTTGGTGCCATTGAAGTTGATGTTATGACCTGTGGCTTTCATGTGTTGGACGAGTGAGGAAGTGTGTTCCAGCTTTTTGACTGCATTTTTGTGTTCATCCAGGCGGGTGCTTATTCTTCTATTGGTCTGTCCAATGTATGTGGCCGGGCATGATGCACAGGGGACTTCATATATGCCTTGGTTTTCCAGGTCAATTTTGTCTTTGGGGTTCCTGAGGATGGCTGCTATTTTTCTGTCTGTTTTGAAGGCAGTCTTGATGTGGTGTCTGTATAGAATCTTACTAATTTTGTCTGTAGTGCCTCTTATGTAGGGCAGGACAGCTGTTCCATAGGTCTGTTCATCTTCTGGGTCTCTATTATGTCTCAGTGTGTTTTTGTGGATCAAGTTGGTGATTTTGCTTTTGTGGAAGCCATTGGCTGTCAATATTTTAGTCAGGGTGCATAGTTCAGTCTTAATGTGTGTCTTGTCTGCCAGGCGTTTGGTTCTAGTAATTAGTGTTTTAGCCACGGAGTTTATCTGTGCTGGGTGGTGGTGGGATTGGGCGTTGAGGTAGCGGTTGGTGTGTGTTTTCTTCTGGTATATGGTGTGTCCTAGTGTGCCATCTGTTTTCTTGTAGATTAGTACATCTAGGAATGGTAGTTGTTTGTTTGTTTCTGTTTCCATGGTGAACTTGATTTTGGGGTGTGCGCTGTTTAGGTGTGTTAGGAAGTTGTTTAGGTTTTCTTGTCCATGGGGCCAAATCATGAATGTGTCATCGATATATCTTAACCATAGTTTGGGTTTGAGTATGGCATTAGCCAGGGCTCTGGATTCGAATTCTTCCATGAACAGGTTTGCAATGACAGGTGACAGTGGTGATCCCATGGGGGCTCCTTCAATTTGTTTGTATCTTTGTCCTTTGTATATGAAATATGTGTTGGTTAAGCAGTGTTCTGTTAGTTCCATGAGGTGTTTAGCTGGTTGGTATTTATTTTTGATGATTTCGAGGGTCTCTTTTATCGGGACTTGAGTGAATAGTGAAACCACATCAAAACTTAAAAGCAGATCTTCTTGCTCCACGTGTAGATCTTTGAACATTTCCAAGAAGTGGTATGAGTTTTGTACATGAGAAGCTGCTGTTTCAGCATGGGGCTGTAGCTCTTTTGCTAGGTGTTTAGCTAGGTTTTGTAGTGGTGCTCCTCTGGAGCTGACTATGGGTCTGAGAGGTATGCCTTCTTTGTGTATTTTTGGGAGGCCGTATAGTTTGGGGCATCTGGAAGATTTCTCTCTGGGTATGATCGTGTGTTGGATCTCTTTGCTTATGTGGCTGGTTATAATTTTCTTCTTGGTTAATTTTTCCAGATATGTGGTTGGGTCTGTGTTTATGGGTTTGTATGTGGAGTCTTGGAGTAGGTCTGTCAATTTAGTTTCATAGTCTTTTCTGCCCATTACTACAGTGGCATTCCCTTTATCTGCTGGGAGGATGATTATGCTGCTGTCTCTTTTCAGGGTTTGTAGCGCTTTAATTTCATTTTGCTGTAAGTTGCTTTTGGGTGGTTTGCTTGTGCATAGAATGTTGGTAACTTGGTGTCTTATTTTATCAGCTTCATCTGTATTTAATTTAGTTAGGCTGCATTCTACTGCACTCTCCCCCTCCTCCCTCCCTCCGTCCCTCTCTCTCACACACACCCAGGTGCTCAATTGCCCAGGATCTCAAACCATCTGGTCCTGTCCACCATTAAACCATCTTTCCAAGCAGCCTCCACGTTTCCAGTGTCTTTCTTCCCATTTGGAACTGAACCCAAGAACAAAGAGCAATATTCTCTCTCTCTCTCTCTCCTTCCCTCCCTACCATGGACCCATGAATTCTCTATCTGTATCTGCCTTGCATCCCAGTGGGAACAGAAGTTTAACCAAAAGAGGAGCCATATTATTAGACCTGTTCAGCAGATAAAAAGCTGCCAAGCTCATATATACGTAGTGCTCGACTTACAACAGCTCATTTGGTGACCTTTCCAAGTTACAATGGCACTGAAAAAAGTGATTTATTCACACTTATGACCATTGCAGCGTTCCCCCATGCGATTTACATTTAGATGTTTGACAAATGGTGCCCATTTGTGACGGTTGCAGTGTTTCAGGGTCACATGATCCCCTTTTACAACTTTTTGACAAGCAAACTCAATGGGGAAGCTTAACAACTGGATTACTAATTTAACAGCTGCAGTGATTCTCTCAGCATGTGGCAGGGAAAGTTCTAAAATGGGACAAAACTCACATAGCCAATTTCTCACTTAGCAACGTAAATTCTGGGCTCAGTCATGGTCATAAGTCGAGGACAACCTTTAGCTGGTGGTCAGAAAGACAGAAAAAGAAATCTCCATCTAAGTGGCAAAATGTGGAAATTCAAGAATGTTGTGAATCCTGTAATAAGAAGGCCAATTTGGTGCAGTAGTTAAAGCATCAGGCTAGAAACTGGAGGAGGGTCATGAGTTCTAGTCCCACTTTAGATCTGAAGCTGATGGGTTTTCCTTGCGGCAGTCACTCAGGTGTAGGAAGGAGTCAGTGGCAAACCTCTTCTGAAACCTTGCCCAGAAAACTGCAGCTATCAGGAGTCAAGACTTGATTGGAAGGCCTCAATTTCAACATCATCATCATCACCCCTGTTATGAACTAATAAACGCTGAAATAAAGTTTTATCAAACCTTTAGAAATAGCAGGGTTCTAGTCCTGCACTTCTGATTGGCCGATAATAGCGAGTTCGGATTGGTCCGTTCAGGAGAATCTGATTGGCTGTTAACGAGCCACTCTCATTGGATAAAGGGGTTAACACTCCACGTTTCTCATTGGTTACTAGATCAGCAGCTTGCCTATAAAAGGGCTGCTGCTGCCCTAGGGTTTTGCTCTGTTCAGAATGATTAATAAAGAGTTGAAGTTCACTGTTCACCGTCTCGTCTCCGTTTCTTGCGCCCATGCGCAGAACTTAATAAGCCCAAATGCTTCTTCACAGTTTCTCAGAATGGTAATTTCCATGTAAACAAAATGGGATTAAAGTGGACATTGGCTGTGGCTATGGGGAGGCTGGGGAAGATTGGTGGCAGATGGACTGGTGGGATGTGTTACCCTGGGACCTTAGAGATGGGGGCATTAATGGGACTAAAGTGAAGAAGAGAAAGACTTGGCAGATTACGGGAGTTATGCAGTGGTGGGATTCAAAGATTTTTTTCCACCGTGGCTTGGTGGACATGCTTTGCACGCATGCATACCTTTTGTGTGCATGCACGCGCCAAAAGCACACTTTGTGCAGGCACAGAGGCATTCCAACTCACCTCCTACAAGCCTGCACTCTCCCTGTTGCTTCAGCAGCTGCTGTGCAGCCTTCTGCTGTGCCACTCAAAGCAGCTGCACTTCAAAAATAGGGAATAAAGGTGAGTATGGGAGCCTGGGCAGGGGGGCAGGCCCAACAGCAGAGCAGCAGAGAGAACGGGTTCGGTGTTCGTTGTGGCTCAGCAGAACCGGGCCGAACCGGTAAAACACCATCATTGGAGATATGAGCAAGAGAGCTACTTGGATATACCACACTGTGAATTTTTAAGTTTTAAGCTTTACTCATTGCTGCTGTTAAGGTAACAGATGCACATTTTCCACTTGAGTCTATTAAATTGAGAATTATTCAGCTATTTGAAAAGCTAGGTTGAAGGAAACAGGAGTCCTTAAAATGAATTCACAGAGATTTTGATTTACTGGGGGAGGGGAGAGTTTAGCCAGGAGTGGGATTCAAATTTTTAACAACCAGTTCTGTGGGCGTGGCTTAGGTGGTGGTGGGTGGCTTGATGGTCATGTGACTGGGTGGTCATGTTATTGGCTGGGTGTGGCCAACTCAATATCACTCACATCGAGACACGCATCTCCTCGCCTGGCCTCTCATGACTGTGGGGATGCTGCAACAGTCATAAGTGTAAAAAATGGTCATAAGTCACTTTTTCCAGTGCCGTTGTAACTTTGAATGGTCACTCCACACAAGCAAAGTACCAGCAGAGAAGAGGGAAAAAACTCCAGAGACGTTCCTGACACAGGAAGTCTAGTCCTGCCAAGAATGTAATAAGGGTTAATGGAGAGACAGTTTCTGTAAGCAACACCAGAATGTTTCCTTCCTGCCTTCCTTACAGGATTAGGCCAGTAATTTCTTCTAACAACCGGTTCTCCGAACTGCTTAGAATGTTAACAACCGGTTCTAGAAAATAGGTCCGAACTGGTAGAATCCCACCCCTGAGTTTAGCTCTGGCTGTAATACCAATACCAGTCACAGAAGACAAACAGTAGCTATCCATGGGCGGGCGGGATGGATAGTCCATTGATTAAAGCAGAAGGAAGGTTAGCTTCACCAAGGATAATTCTAACAGGAACAAACTATTTAAATGAATTGGCCAGAGGTGGCAAGAAGTAGCCCTACTTTTAAATAGGCCGAGGTGTGAATCCACATGATGGACCTGCTGTAGGATGACCTTTGTTAAGTTCCAGGGCCATGGCCAAGAAATCCCTTGACAATTCCCCATGGGATTAAAAGGACTGGACTGGGAAGAGCTGAATATGATTGAAAGTCATACATTTTATCATTTCACAGTGTTTTTGCTGCCCTTCTCTCCCAAATTTTGTGCCTGAATGAAATATCATATTCGACAGAAGTAGAATTTTTAGGGCTATGTGAGTATGCTATTTCTGGAGGAAACCAACACAACAAAAACCTTACATCAAATGATTAGTATTAAGATAGTTGTGTATTGTTTGAGGATACCCAGAATCTTCGTGTCTTAGATTCATCATTGAAGGATGCATGAATTCTGCATTATATCAAAATTCTACAAAACAACATCCGGCCATGCTTTTATCAGCTGAAGCTAAGAGCAAATAGATAATGGAATAAGACAGTGATCTCAAGCATCAAGCAAGTATATATGAGACCAGATGAAGAAGAGAAAGCTCATTGTGTCAACTCTCAAAACCACTCTAACTGAAGCCATACTTTGCTTCGTTTCTAAGTGGCCATGCATATGGGGTGGAGGGGGATTTGAAGAATTTAGAATGTTTTTTTCTACAGTGCCAGACTTAACAGCAATAAGGCTCATGAGAACCAAGGTCAGCTCAAAGTACCCTAGCAATGGCAATAGGGAGAGATGAGAAGTTCATTGCCTGTTTGGTTGGTTAACGTGACCTGTGACACAAAGGGGGGGTGGACAATATCTATTCTTTAATTGTACCAAAGCGCAGGGCTTATTCAGAATTAATTTCACATTTGAACGTGCCGATATAAGGTACCCAATAAAATGGATCTTTGAGAAAAACCATAGCCCGAGTCCTGAATTGATTAGGCCTATTACTCGGAACTATGACACATTGTTTTAGAATCACCTACTCAAAATCCAGACCTAAAGTAGGATCTAAACAAGCAATTCCTACTAGCACGAAATATTACTGATTCAAACTATATTGCAGTAGAAAATTGACCAAACTTCTCCCAAAGTGATATGAGAAGCTGATTATTTTATAGGAAGTGGTTGATAACAGTTATTGCTGCTAAAGATAATTCAGTTACTGAAATTAAAGAGGTGATTCCTTTTTCACTCTGGTACATAAGAGGTTGAATAAAACAAGACAAGCTTTAGTGTTCTTTATTCCCCTGTGAATGTGTATGTGCATGAGTGCACCTTTCAGTGAGTCCTGGTAACTGCTTGCAACAAATCCTTATAATTTTCTTGGCAAGATTTTCAGAAGTGGTTTGCCATTGCCTTCTTCGAAAGGCCTGAGAGGGAATGGCTGGATGAAGATCACCAAGCTGTCTCATGGTTTCTAGCCTATCACCTTAATTTTATTACACCAGACTGGCTCTCTTCTTTATTTACTCTTCTTAGCTTCTCTTTGTATATTAACAGATCCCACATGAATCTCTAATATGAGTGGTGTGGTGGCCTAGAGGTGGAGCTCTCGCCTCACAATCAGGAGAATGTGAGTTTGATCCTGGGTAGAGGCAGATATTTTTCTCTCTGGGCACAAAGAGAATATGGCTGCTGAACAAAACTCCGCATTGGTAACAGGAAGGGCATCCAGCCAGTAAACAGTCAGCTCCATTCAGTTGCCCAAACTCCACCATGCAAGGGATTATGGGGTCATTAAAAGAGGATGATGGGGCTCTAATACACAATATCAAAGATGTCAGCAAAATTCAGAAAATTCCAAAGGAGGTAAATAATTTCGTAGAATGGGATATGAATCATTCCCCAGTATAAATCTGGACAGATTATTCTGGGATAATCCTACACATTATCTGCACATACCAGCCTCTATTTTAATGCTCTTTCTTTCCCTGCCTCCATCTTACCACCAGAATTACCTTTCTCTTTTATATCAGCATGGATGCACTGCAGAGGAAACTTAGAATCGAACCTAGCACTTTTGTTTTCTCAAGGAAGAAAGTGGAGGAAAAATAATAATTTTGAGCTCAATTTGGGAGGCCTTTTGTACTTGGATTCTAGACCTTGCTCAGTGGTCCAACTCTAGAACTTATTTCCAAGTAAGCATAGGACTGCAGCCAAAGTGCAAGTCCAGTTCTTAAAGAATCAAGTCATTTGCTGCACGCTCTTCTGCTAAATTAGATCCAAGTCTCGACAGCTGTTTGCAAAATTGCAAAGAGAAATCCTATCAAATTAAGCAGTAATAGCACCATTTTAATAGGCAGAAATTAGCTAAATAGATATGGGGTTTGCTGCATAGCTCAATGTTAATAGCTCTGACCTCAGGGGATTTTGCCAGCTTTGGATTTCCAATGTCTTTGTGGTATTTATGACTTTCCTTTAACTATTAGAATGTTTATGTCTCCCCAACTGGATATCAACTGGATTTGCTTTGCATAAAGGGCAACTTATAGGCCAATTGTATAAAAAAATTAAATTAAAAACTGAGAACAGGGAACAATAAAGCAAGACACTTCTCAAGAGCACAGCTTGTCTGCACATTTCCATGGCGGTTCAAGCTGTATGGATATCATTTCAAGTTTTTCTACAAAGCCAACTTTCTTCCAAGGTTTTGTACAAAGTCAACTCTGTAACTTTGGATTTTATTTGTCTTTATCATGGCTGTACCATACCATCTTTCCATCACAATCAACTCAGGATTCTTTCAAATTATTTTTTAAAAGTTCTCTTAATTAAATCAGATGAGGTGGCCTTTCAAATCAACAAAAATAGATTACATTTGCCAAGAAGCTCAAGACGGTACTGGAATAAAAATGCTTCCCACGTGTACGCAATAAATAAGAGGTGATAATGGAAAGAAAAACTTAAATGCATTTCTTACAGCAGGCTGCCACTCACGTCTATTCAGAAATATAAATCACAATCAATTAATTAATTCCAGACAAATAGGCAGTGGACAATAGCTTCTGAAAGTTACAATTCCGAAAAAAATATATACAAACAAAACAAAAAATATTTGCAATACCGTCTTGCACAAAAATCTGGTATGAAGGTCAACATTTTAAATGGATAAAAAGATAAAGACTTTGAAAGTTATATGTACTCATTGCATTTATTAGGATTATTCTCTGATGACATACAAGTGCCTAAACTAATAATAATTTGAATAAAGAGAACTATTTCATAAAATGAAATGTTGTCGTAGATGTCAACGTTCCAAGTAATGCACCCATTGAAAGCAGAACTCCAGGGCAGGTAGATTCCAATAAAGAACAATTTATTGGATACATCATAGTGGCATAACTGGTGAAAACTGACTGAATATTCCCACGGTTTTCACCTAATTAAAAAATGAAAGTTTCCCCTTTCCCCCCAAGTCATCAGTCACATTGTCCAATAGAGGTGTTGGCCGGTTGCTTGGTTATGCTACTCCTCCTCTTTCCAGCCACCTGATGAAATGTCCTTGGTTCCCACAGGAAAATTTTCTGTTTTGACTACAAAGCCAGAGGTGGCATTCAGCCATTTCTGACCAGTTCTGGAGAACCATTAGCGGAAATTTTGAGTAGTTCAGAGAACCGGCAAATACTACTTCTGACTGGCCTCTCCCGCATCTATTCTCTGCCTCCCGAGTCCCAGCTGATTGGCTGGGTCTTCTTTTGTTGCCCTGCACAGGAGAACGGAGCTGCAAAGCAGGTTAGTGGGGTGGGGAAGTAATGGAGATTTTACAGTATCCTTCCCCTGCCATGCCCACCAAGTAAAAATAGTAAAAAAAATTGAATTCCACCACTGTACAAAACCCCAGCTATTTATTCACAACTGACCAGAACATAATATGCAGAAATCACTATAACTAGCATACATATTTTTTTGTGATAAGAGCAAATTCATCATTTGTTTTGGTAAAATATTTCTGAAAAAATGCATTTCTGAATAATACATATGGCTCCTATTCTCTAGCAAGTCTGGAAGTCCTTAAGACATGGGTCAGCTCCTAGGCCTGGGGTTATTTTTGTTGTCTTATTTGGGCAGTTTTATTATGTTTTTAACAATCTTTTCAATGCATATTTCATGGTTTATAAACCACTCAGTCTTTTTGGAGCTGGGCAGCCCTGACATATCTAATGATAAAGAATACAGAGAAATCACTTACTAAGCAATATTTCACAATGAACCTTTGTGCAATCAACTATTAATTTTAACAATGATAATTTGAATTTACTGTCTATTCAATCTAGGAACCTGTTGAAAGAAATATCCAGTTTCAGTTCCAAGAAGGGAGAAAGGCACTAGAGACAAAATGGAGGCTGGAGACTGTTTGGAAAGAGGGTCCATTTATTGATAAAGCAGAACCACTAAGCACATGATTCTGGGCAGCTGACCACATGGAGTTGAGAGAGAGAGGTTTTTATACTTTCTCTTGGGCTTTGCACTTGAGCTTCCTGTTCCTGTACAAGAACATGTATTCTATTGGCTATGTCAGACTCCCATGGTGCCATGTACAAATCCTAGAAGTTTGTTTTAGCTAAGCTTGGTTGAAGTTTGGCTAACACAATGAATGGGCTTGTTGGGCAATTCCTATTGTGGTTGAGGGATAACCCTACCTTTGTTCAGATCTTGCTGCAGGGAATAATGGATTACCAAATCTGCATTTCTAAAAACTGGCCTCAGCTTAGTATCTGCTAGGGGGCAGGGAGCTGCGCTCTGAGTTTCAGTCTCCCTTAAGATTTTTATTTCTTTTTTAGGGGAAATATTTTTTACTGCCTTTTTAATATTTCTCAAAATATTTCATTCTTCTAGGAGATGGGTGGGTGATAACTGTCTACAGACCTAAATCAACACAACTGGAGAAGCTGATCTCAAGTATTTGACTTCAGTATATGCCTTCATTCGTTATATGACTTTAAAATACTGAAAAACTGCCTTTTTGTTGTTACTGTAATCAGGACGAATAGTCATGTCAAATACCTCACATCACACACAGCGGATCGGATCGGCATAGAACAAATATGGAGATTTACAGATTAGTCTTCAAATATCAAAAAGGAGGACATGTAGGAGGGCATTTTTTGAGGGAGGACAGAACTTACAAAAGGACTGTCCTCCCTAAAGGAGGACGGTTGGTCACTTTAATAAATATTTTTAGTAAAATATGTGTATACTTTACATAAGTGTAGAAACAAACACACACACACAAATTAGATACAAAGTCGCAGGGGCAGGATGTACATTAAATTATAAATAAATAAATAAATAAATAAATAAATAAATAAATAAATAAATAAATAAATAAATAAAATTAACTAAACTTGTATCCAATGGGAGATCAAGCCTGTCCCCCTAGGGGGCGGGGCCAGAAACGGTCCTCCTCTTAAAGAGACAGTCTTTTAAAAAAAAAAAAAAATCCCCCGAAAGAAGCGCAGTGTTCTTTGGTTTCACATTTTCTTCCTTTCCCTCCTTGAGAGAGGAAAATTTGCCAACGGACAGATCGAACTGGTACTATTTAGAAAGTATACGGCAATAATTTTCCTTATGGGCTCGCGTCCAACGTCGAGAAGAAGCCCAAAGAAGGAAGGGCCATGAGCGAGAAAAGAGACGAGCCCGGACCTTCCCGCCATCTCTATGGTACCATTCCCTGCGACGTCATTGAAGCACTGCACCAATTGCATCCCGATCCGGAAGGGAACCATAGAGCCGAGACGGAACAAGCCCCCGCGATGAGGGAGCTTCCGGCGACGACCGTTCTTTCCTCTTTCCCCCCCTCCCATCCCATTTCCGGCTGCCGGTCCCCTCTGTTCTCGTCACTAGGAGGCCAGGCCGCTCGCGTGGCCTCCCCCTCAACCTTCCTGGGCTCCCCCTTCGTCGTTGCTTCCCCGGCGACTCCCTCCTCTCTCCCGACCGGCGCCATGGCGATGAAGCAGACCCCGCTGACGTGCTCCGGCCACACGCGGCCCGTGGTGGACCTGGCCTTCAGCGGCATCACCCCCTACGGTTATTTCCTCATCAGCGCCTGCAAGGGTGAGCCTGGAAGGGAGAGGGAGCGCGCCTCGGCCTTTGGCCCGGAGCCCCTTATCGGGGATCGCCCAACCCTCCCCCAACCCTCCACGGAGCTCACCCAAGCCTGATCGGGGCTGCTTTCCTTGCTAGGATCGAGGCACTTTGCTTTGGGCACCGGCAGGAATTCTCGGCCTGGGCCCGCATGGGGCTACATCCCAAAAAGTGCTTTTTCAAAAAAAAAAAGGGCAACTGGCCTTTTCTCTCTTTCTCCCCCCCCCCCCCCACCTCCTTTGCAAACGTTTCCCTTCTCATCCACTTCTCCAGTGGAAGAAGCTCCTTGGATGAGAAGGGAAACGTTCTCAAAGGAAGAAGGGGACAAAAACCCCAACAAAATCCAGTTGCTTTTGGGGGGTGAGAAAAAAGCACCTTTGGGACCATCCTGGGTTGGATGATGGGGAATCCCACTAGACGTGTGGGACTATATAGTCTTTATGGGGTCAGTTTAATAATCAGTGTGGATGGTGAACTACAGGTAAGTCCTCAACAACAGTTCATTTAGTGGCTCTTCAAAGTTGCACCAGCACTAAAAGTCTGTGGAGATTCTCAGTCCTCCAGGTCATGGTGGTCCCAAAGGTACTTTTTCCTAAGAGGCAATTGGACTTTCTGGTTTTTCTTTGAAGATGTTCCACTTCTCATCCAAGAAGCTTCTTCAGCTCTGACTGGATGATCGGGAATGGAAGGATTTATACTCCTTGCAGACAGCTGGTCATTTGCATTCTTTTAGAGGGTCCTTGAAGCACTTGGAGGTTTATCTGTATCCTCAGGGTCACCTGAGTGGTGCAAATGGGTGTGGAGCCTTCTTGGAACTGTTGAACGACTGTGTTGTAGACTGGAGATAGGTGATGTCTAAAATATATTGGTTCTGTTTGTCTATTTGCCAAAAGTGGTTGTGTGGCTATGCAATAAGCAGAAAAGCTCCCATATGCTGAAATTCTTGGATCATAGCTGAAAAAAAAAATGACCCAAGGCAGTTTTTGTAAGACTTTGCCAAACATTAGAATTCCTTATTCATCTACATGGGACTTGATACTACTGGTAGTCCTCGACTTAACAACTATTCATTTAGTTAATGGCACTGAAAAAGTGACTTACGACTGGTCCACACATGTTACAACCATCGTTGCATCCCTACAGTCACATGATCAAAATTCTGGTGCTTGCCAATTGGAAAATATGATGGTTGCAGGATCACCGGATTACCATTGCGACCCTCCCAGACAGTTTCCAATAAGCAAAATCAGTAAGGGAAGCCAGTTTTGTTTCATGACCACACAATTCACTTACACAATGATTCATGTAGTAAGCATGGCAAAAAGTTCATAAAATCAGGCGCAACTCATTTAATCGCCTTGCTTAGTAACAGAAATTTTGGCTCCAACGGGTTTTTAGTCAAGGATTGCCTGGTTGCTCTGTATCCTCTTTCTGAATTTACAAATACCTGTAAACAAATATATGCTGTGTAATTGAGATTGTCTTACTTTTTTTTCCCCTTCCCCAGATGGCAAACCTATGCTTCGACAGGGCGACACAGGGGACTGGATTGGAACATTTCTTGGTCACAAGGGAGCAGTCTGGGGAGCAACGTTGAATAATGATGCCACTAAAGCAGCTACAGCCGCTGCAGATTTTACTGCGTAAGTGAGAGTTGTTGGATAAAGAAATGCTTGCAGCAACTTTCAGCTTTTATTAGTTCTCAAATCATTAAGTGAAACAGTAGCTTAGATAGCTTACAATTTAGGGCAGGGGTCTCCAACCTTGGCCACTTTAAGATTTGGGGACTTCAACTCCCAGACTTCCTCAGCCAGCGAAGTTGGCTAAGGAACTCTGGGAGTTAAAGTTCCCAAGTCTTAAAGTGGCCAAGGTTGGAGACCCCTGATTTAGGGTAAAGGAAGTCTATATCTGGAGCTTTCTGAAAATACCATGTTAGTGGAGTCTTTTTTGTTTGTTTGTTTGTTTCAGCAAACTCTGGGATGGTGTTTCAGGAGATGAACTCCTCACGTTGGCTCACAAGCATATTGTCAAATCAGTGGACTTCACTGAGGTAAAATATAGTTTTGTCTGTCTTGATTTTCAAGATTTTGAATCTGCCTTTGCAAATCACTTTTTTTACTATTTTTTTTTTAACTAATAAGATCTTAAAAGGTTCGGCATATAACCAACTGTCTTAATAAATGACAATGCTAATTTTCTCTTCTAGGACAGCAATTACTTGTTGACAGGTGGACAAGATAAATTGTTACGTATCTATGATTTAAACAAACCAGAGGCAGGTGAGATTTTTTTTTTAAAATTCCTATGGATCAGTAAAATGAATACCAGAAGTTGCAAATATTTCTGTGCTAATTTGAAGGCCCAGCAAACTGACTTTTTCAACCTGGTTTTAATATTTTTTTTATTTGTAATGGCCGGAATACTTGAGAGTTGGGGTGTCAATCAAACAAATAAGAAAACCATGATTAAGAAAAACCACAGATTCAGACAAAATGCTTGAAAAGTCTTCAGTTCACCCCTCCCTTGCCCCCTCCCCCCCCAAAAAAAATCAGAAAAGGACAGACTGTCTATGTCATCCAGGTCCTGTTTGTCCCAAAGATGCTTTTTCAAGAAAAAAACTAGACTTTCTTTGTTTTTCCTTGAAGACATTTAGCATCTCATCCAAGAAGCTTCTCCAGTTTATAACACAGTCCTTTCAGCACTTCCAAGAAGGCTCCAGACCAGTTTGCACTACTCAGGTGACCCTGAGGACATAGATAAACCTCCAAATGCTTCAATGTCTCTGTCATGCCCCTGGTGGAGACTGACTCTGAGGGACAGGAGGAACAGCCGACAGGGAGTGGAGGTGTGGCTCCGGAGGTTGTGGAGGAGGCTGGGGAAGGGCAGAGGCCAGCTGAGCAGTCAGAGGAGGACCCAGGCCCATCCTCTCTCCATCCTGGGGCACGCAGGGAGGAGAGGATAAGGGAGAGACGTGGTCTCCTTGGGAAGAGAGGGCCTTGATCCTCTTCATGGGCTGCAGCTGTGACAACTGAATAAGAGGACGGATGTGAGTATGGGCAAGCGCTGGAAACAAAGTGTGGAAATATCTCTAGTTTATGGTTCCTCTCTGAGCTTGGCGTCCTTCCCAGTGTGTGTTCTGTTATCTGGACGTCCTCCAGCCCTTATCTTGCCTGGTTTTGTGTTGCTTTTTTCCTCCTCCTTGTAACTGTATGGGAGATTTTTGTCTTCACTCAAAGATATTTGGAGCTTGGAAGCAAAGTAAAGGAATAAAAGGGGCTTCACTTGTTTTTTTGTGACTGTTTATTTTGTATCCCACCCTGGGTCATCACAGTCTCTCTAAAAGAATGCAAATGTCCAGCTGTCTTCAAGGAGTATAAATCCTTCCATTCCTAACCATCCAGTCAGAGCAGAAGAAGCTTCTTGGATGAGAAGTGAAACCTCTTCAAAGAAAAACACGAAAGTCCAGTTGCCTCTTGAAAAAAGCACCTTTGGGAAAGGACAGAATATGATCCTGAACTTCATTGCAACCCCCCCCCCACACACACACTTTGAACAGCTAATTTTGTTAATGTTGTAAATAAATTGGATTGCCTTTTTTATCATAGTATCAGTGGGATCTCAGGATAGGAGTCCATGGCCCCACTCAGTAGAATAGGCAAGGGAGGGAATGAAAATGGCAGAACTAGCTTATAAGCAGGGTAAATGCGTGTAGTCATCTAAGGAGGATTTTTTTTAAGCCCAAAGCTAACAAATGAATTTAGCCCCATGAAGTTCTGTTTTTCTTGTATCTTTCACTGTATTGCCTGGGAGTATCCCAAAATATCAGAACCTGCGCTGTCCGCTGTAATGCACAGTAATGACTTCCGTTATTTTCATTCGTTAATCACAAATATAAATGACAACCTCAGTGAAATGTGTGAAAAGAGCTTTTCATTTTAAATACAAAATATCTCCTTTTCAGAGCCTGAGGTGGTCAGTGGTCACACGTCTGGTATTAAAAAGGCTCTGTGGAGCAATGATGATAAGCAGATCCTTTCAGCAGATGATAAAACAGTCAGGTAAGAAGCAATCGGTCCCTCTTCCCTTTGTGCTATATGAGAAATGGGTGGTGGAGCCGTCCGGTTATCATCTTCGCTATAAAACTACATTTTGAATTTGAGCATACATGCTTGGCTTTCCATACATGGGGCTTTACCACGCCAGTCAATGTCTTTCACTATAGGTAGTCCTGGACCAACGATTGTAATCGAGGCCGGAATTACGTTGTAAGTCGTGGTGATCCATTTTATGCAATTGTGTCTGATTTCACGACCTTCGTTGCAGCAGTTGAATTAATGAATCTATTTAATTCAATGACTCTTCTTTGCTGGAAACCAGAAGTAAACACTGGCAAAAAAAAAAAAAAAAACCCTCCAAAGGTCATGATCATGTGACCACAGGATGCTCCAAATAGCTGTAAATGTGAGCTGCTTGCCAAGCATCCAAAAGATGACATGTCTGGGAGGGGTGCGGGGGGGGGCAAAGGGGGAGGGGCTGTGGGACTTTCAGAAATGGGTCCTAAGGAGTTCTGGGGAGACTTGAACTGGTTGCTAAGTAATCAGTCTTTAAGCGAGGGCTACCTACCGTGTTTCTCACATAATAAGGCCGGGCCTTACTTTTTTTTGACCCCTGAAAAAATGGCTAGGACGTCTTTTCGGGGGTGACTTAATTCCCCCCCCCACTTGCATCCTCTGGTGGGTGGGCGGGCAGCGACAGCTTGGATATTCGGGAGACCTTTGGGTTTGGGCCACTGTTGCTTTCCCTTCTCCCTTGCTGCCCTTCTCTCTTGCTGCCGCGGTGTTTGGCGCAGCCATGTGGGGCCAGTCAGGGCTCCTCCTTGCAACCAGAGCCCTGAGGAGACACTTGGCTTCAGGCGCTCCCGTCTTCCCTTTGCTTTCGAAGGTAAAGCGAATTATTTTACAAAGCCTTCCCTGCCCGAGAGAGCAGCCCAACCCCACTTGGGGAGGCTAATTTCCCGGGGCCTCTTCCGTTCCTCCCCAACCTCCCTACACTGTGCACCTCTGACGCGCCGGTCCCTTCAGCCCAGTGAGCCTTTCCACCTCAAAGAAAGGCCAGTCGGGCGGCTGCGGAGGAGCAGCAGCGGGTCCGAGCCGCTCGCAGCAGAAACAGCCACCACCCTTAGCCTGACACGGGGAGAACGAGCGAGGTTAGCGCCCGCCAGCCCATCCTTCCAACCTCCACGGCTCGGTTTCCCCTACCGGCGGGTCCTTCTTTCGTGTGGAGGGCTGCGGGGGAAGGCGCTTGCCCGAGAGGATCTCTCCCTCTCTCTCCCCGCGAGGTCAACGTCTGCGCTACAGAGGAGAGGGCTGCAGCCGGTTCCTCCTGCTTGCTGAGAGGTGAGGAAGCCGCGGCTCACCCGGCGAGATCTGGGAACGAGGGGCAGGAGGAGGCACGCACACACCCGCGGCTCACTTTCCCAGGTCTGCCAAGCCCTCGCGGCCCTGGCGGGCGGCGAGCACCACCCCGCCAGACCCTCCGCTCATCCTGCCAGGGCCGCGCCAGAGCTGGGAAAGTGAGCTGCGGGTGTGTGCGTGCCTCCTCCTGCCCTCGTTCCCAAATCTCGCCCGGGCTGGCGAGTGCTAACCTCGCTCGTTCTCCCCGCGTCGGGCTAAGGGTGGTGGCCGTTTCCGCTGCGAGCGGCTCAGACCCGCTGCTGCGTCTCTGCAGCAGCCCGCCTGGTCTTTCTTTGAGGTGGGCTGAAGGGACCGGCGCGTCAGAGGCGCACAGTGTCGGGAGGTCGGGGAGGAACGGAAGAGGCCCCAGGAAATTAGCCTCCCCACCTGGGGTTGGGCTGCCCTCTCGAGGAGGGGAGGCTTTGTAAAATAATTTGCTTTACCTTCGAAAGCAAAGAGAAGACGGGAGTGCCTGAAGCCAAGTGTCTCCTCAGGGCTCTGGTTGCAAGGAGGAGCCCTGACTGGCTGTGCCAAACGCCGCGGAGTTGCTCTAAATGCTGCGGCAGTGAGGGAGAAGGGGCAGCAAGGGAGAAGGGAAAGCAATGGTGGCGGAAGGTCTCCCGATATGAAGTGCCCCACCAACGCAGGCAGCACCATATCCGGGCATGCAACAAAAGTACTTCCTAACGGCAAGCCCCCCCCACCATCCCCCTCATTTCACATGTTTAATATGGGCCTTAATTTGGGGGGAATGGCTTAATTTGATTTTATGCCAATAAAACATGGTGGGACTTCCTATTGGTGGAGGCCGTATTGTTGGAGAAACACGGTATGCTGTGATTCAGGTTCAATTTGATATCTTCATGCCCTGTACCACAAAGTGAATTTATTACAAACTAGCTGGATACCCATGCTTCGCTATGAAACTATGTAGTCGGGCTTAGTTTTAGGGGAAGAAAATAAGGGGGAAAAATTTGGCCTCTGCCTGTCAGCATCCATCGGTATTCATGTGGCTAGCGTCCTCTCAGTGTGTGAGAGAGTTGGGGGCTGTTTGGAAACTGAAACTGTATTTGCTGTGTGAGCAAGGAGGAGACAGCAAGGAGCCTAGGCGTGACTTAGCTCAATTGTTCTGTAATAAAGTTGTTTGGTGCCCTGAAACTGAAACTCCTCTCCTCTGCTTGTGCTTTCCATTTGGAGCAGATTTCTTTTCAGGCAGGGAGGGGGAGTAGAACTTCTTAGCATCAGAGTGTGTTAATAATATAGGAAGTATTAATGCTCTGATGGTCATTTCGAAAAATCCTTTCTTAGTGAGCACCTAGAAGCCAAGAGGAACAATAAATGCCAAATTTCAAGTTTGTAGGCTTTACGGTTCTGGAGATTTTGTGATGATGCGTGAGTGGTATTTCACTTTTATATATATAGATAATGAACCTTTCTTACCCCCGCCTCAAATTTCCTCATGGCTGGCACGTATTATACCTTGTATACCTCCAGGTGTACCCAACAGAAGACCCTGTAGCACCGAACCGGCCTACCATTATCAAACCAACTGAGCCCTCCTTGTTAGATTAACCTTTTTATTTGGATTCCATTATCCCCTTAGTGGGAGCCAAGAGCAAAAGAGTGTCTGGGAGTCAAGAAGAGTTGCATGCAGCATTTAATTTTAAGAAGCAGGGTACTTGCACATGTTCAATCTGGAATTTGTTTTCTTTAGAACAGCTGATCTCAGCTCTTTTCATTTTTCTTTCTTAATTTGCTCCCAAATTGTATTCCTCTTATCTAATTTTAAGAAGCAAGCTGTACCATGTTGTGGTTTTACTGGTTGGGAGACAAACAGTTCCTGATTTATTGCAGTGCTTCTCAATCTCAGGGCCTTTTAAGATATGTGTGGATTTCAACTCCCAGAATTCCAGCCAGCCATGCTTATAAGCAGAGAATTAGAGCTTTCACAAGTGATCACACAGTACAAATACATGTCTTTCTTTTTGTGTAATGCGGTATCTGCCATCCCGCATTAGATGGGCGCCTCATGAGAGAGAGCAAAGGAGGAAGAAACGACACGAGATGAGGTTTCTCGGGATGAGCGCGCGCCGAATGCCTTGGCACAGGCTCTTTTATTATGCTTTTTCACAGGGGGGTGAAATTCTTCAAAGCCCAGGGTAATCAAGACATACATGAATTATAATAGTTTAGGTCAGCAGGAATACATATGATTTATAATAGCTCAGGTTAGTAAAGATAACAGGGTATCAGAAAGTGTGATTTATAACAATCCAGGTCAGTTAGAATTACAGGTTAATAGGATGTGTGTGAGTTATAACGATCCAGGTCAATTAGAACATCATTCTGTATTGACAGCTGCTTAACTCCTCTTCTCTTTTGCATGCCTGGCAAAGATCACTGAAGAGACAGGAGTCTAATGTTTACATGAGAAAGATACAATGCAGACAGGAGTCTAATGTTTATACAAGAAAGCTAAATCGTTACAATGCTAGGATGGTACAGAATTGCACTGATACAAAGTTGCAAATCACATGAATGATTCATAGTTACAACAGTGTAACAGCAATGACAATTTTAAAAAAAACCACTTGATATGCCTGAACTATACTGTAAATAGATTGACAGATTATCAGATTTCAGTTATGAATTAATTAAATTTTACTCTTGTCTCTCCATTTCAGGCTCTGGGACAGAAATACACTGACAGAAGTGAAGGCAATCAACGTTGCCATGTCAGTGAGTAGCATGGAATACGTGCGCGAAGGAGAGATAATAGTCATCACCTATGGCAGGACCATTGCCTTCCACAGTGCGGAAACGTATGTTTGTTTTTAATGTGTGTTTCATTCATTGGGGCAAACAGATAAACTGGTCAAGCATAGAATAACCTGTCAAGACCGTGTGCCTATCATGCCACCAGTCTAAATAATTTCTAGACTTAAATTAGTACATGTATTCAAACTGACTTGTTTTTGATGAAAAAGAATGTCTAGTTGCTGGTGTGGAAGATATTAAAATGTATAAATAGGATTATAATACCGGTGAAGAACTAGCTGTGTGATTATATTTAAATGATCCTCAGAGCATTTTTTTTTGCTAAAAAAAGTTGGTTCCTTATTGCTGTAATAATTGTTTCCTGGCCTATGTAATAGTGGCACTCATCCTCCATTGTCTAGGCTACAGTGCAAAAGGAACTCTTTCATTACTGCCACTCCTGGCATTTTGCTGGTGTGTGTGTGTGTGTGTTTATCTGTATCTAAGGGGAAATCCCTGCATCTGATTGTAAATGATAACTATAATCTAAAATGTTTTTATGGCTGGTTCATATTTGCTTTTTGACCATAGAAGTTTTTCTTTCAAGGGCACCTTATTTTTACTGTGCAAAATATATATTACAAAAATGAAATCACAGTCCTCTAAAAATTGATCTCTTTTTGCTAACAAGCACTCAGCTTTCTGATAAATGAGTTTCATTTAAATAAGAATCCCCCCTTATAGTGTTTTCCTCTATAATGTTTTAGTGTTTTGTTCAATGTAGGATTTTCCTTTTTAACAATAATTGTGCTTTTTGTTTTCTCTCCATAGTCTGGAACAGATTAAATCATTTGAGGCACCTGCAACAATCAATTCTGCATCTCTCCATCCGGAGAAAGAATGTCTAGTTGCTGGTGGTGAAGATTTTAAGCTTTATAAATATGATTATAATACTGGTGAAGAATTAGGTATGTGATACATTTAAATGAACTTCAGGGCATGTTTGGATGAATTTCATGGCTATTAAAAAAAACAACAGCCAGCTTAACTGCTAATTGTAAAAGTTTAAACTTCAATGTTTTGGGGGAATTAGCAAAGCAGTGATAACAATCCTAACTCATAATTATCCAGTTGGTACTGTACTCATATTTCATTCCACTGGACCTTCAATTGTGGCTTTAAACAGAGGATGATGTTTCTCCAACTGCACGTGTTTATATGTGATTGTGTTCAAGTCACTTTTGCATGGCTCATATTGCAGACTGATATATATGTGTGCATGTAGACCCAATTATAATTATCAGAATACTGTGTGCTCATGTATTTTTATGGGTGAGATAGAGAAGATAAAAGTGGACAAGAGTAAGACTCCTAATTCCTTTTTTCTTATAGCTAGCCAATAACTCGGTTCTTTAAAAAAAGTCACTCAATCTAGACTTCATCTTCAATATTCCAACACTACGGAGAGCTGAAGCAGTTGCAGTCAAGTATGCCATTTGGGGGAAAAAAATTCCTCCCAATGCTATTTGTTGCAAGAATCAGGTGCAGTTAAAGGGCCAGAAATATTTTTTCTGTGGCAGGAAAGAGAAGGAAATTTAGTACTCCTGCCATTAGTTATGAAATGTTTGGGCAAGATTTCAGGAGAAGGGGTATTAATAATTGTGGCAAAAATAGATTGAAAATGGTGCCTTAAAAAGCCAAAATGTATTCAGTATTTGAAAGCTATTGGTAAAGCTGGATCTTGAGCTTGTAAAAAATTCAAAGGTCACGAGTATAGGTGTAATTAAGTTCATTTTGACTGGACTGGATCCATACTAATAATTCTTTCCCAGCCAATAAAATAGACAATTAGTAACTCGAATGCAGAAAGTTTTTTGTTTTTTTTTAAATTTCAGATGGCTTTGGCCAAAGTTCTCTCTCTGTAGTTTTGCTGGAAAAATAGCAAATTTCCCTGTACTACTTCCATTGTCAGAGAATATTTATCACATTATTAATCCTTGGCCCTGTGTTTCTATGATCCATTGGGGCATAGAGGTAACGGATAATTTATTCATTAGAGTTTCATCCCATTCTTTGTATATAGGAGGTCAGGATGGCATATATGCTGCTCCATTCTCCTGTTTTTCCCTACAGCAGCAAACCCTCGAAAATAGGTTGGGCTGAGTGAGAATGATTAGCCCATATTTCCTCAAGAATTTTTTGTGGGCGGGGGCAAATTTCAACCTGGGTCTTCCTGCTCCGTGTCCAACATCTTAACCCACAACACTATACTGGCCATTTAGATCAGGGAAACATTGATATTGAATCTTGAGTTCCTCATCCTTGCAATGAACACTCTAGGAGTTTGTCAGTTATCGTCCCTGAACAAGGATATAAATAATGTTGAGGGTGAGCTGATATAGTTTTTGCCTTCGCTTTTAACAATAAAAAAAGTCTTATCCACATAGTCCCTATCTGGTTGCTGCAGTACCCCCAAATCTCATCTCTTTTCTGGTGGCAAGTTCATCTCCAGGGCATCAGAAGCCCTTCTGTTACATACGACAAGCGATGCTTTTTTAAATTTTGAGGCCTCCTTAATGTTGCTTCACAAGAGAAGGCAGAATTTTTTGTTTGAAGCCCCATCGCAGGGCAGAGTTCTCTCTTTGTTGTTTCCTTAAAAGCTTGAGCTGCATCCGTTCGCATTGGTTCTTCCCCTCGCCTTATTGATGCATTACAATTTCTTTGCAGAGTCTTACAAGGGGCACTTTGGGCCAATCCATTGTGTCAGATTTAGCCCAGATGGAGAATTGTATGCCAGTGGCTCAGAGGACGGAACGCTGAGGCTGTGGCAGACGACAGTAGGGAAAACATATGGTCTCTGGAAATGTGTGATTCCTGGTAAGGAATGTCTTTTCTATTGGGACCCCGAAGTGTTTGCTAACTTGTTTGTTCTCTGATTTACGAGACAATTACTACAGAATTGTACTGAAGCAGAGGCAGTCTTGTGACTTAACGACTGTTCATTCGTTGACTGAAGTTTGCTTGTGAGAAAAAGTGACACAACCATTGGCATTGCTCTTAACATTCCTATGATCAAAATTTGGGCACTTGTCCACTGGCACGTATTTATCATAGCTGCAGCATCCAGCTGCAGGGGTCACCTGGTTGCCAGTTGCAACCTTCCCAGTTGGCTTTCGATAAGCAGAGTGAATGAGGGAAGCTAGATTCGCCTAATGGCCATGCGGTTCACTTAATGACCGTGACAAAAAGATCATAAAATTGGGCCCGACACACTTAACCAACTGCCTCATTCGGCAGCTGAAATTCTGGTCCCAAATGTAGCCGTAAGTCAAGGATTACTATTCTGACCAAGGCTTTCCGAGACCGTAATTAAGCACACACTTAGTTAAAACAATTCTTGTTTTTATTTCAACGCTGGGATTTAAGTTCATTCCCAGCCTATAATGAGTCTCAAACAGTGCCTTGAGATAAACACCCACCTTTCTTTCCTGTGAAGTGCTGCCAACAACAGAAGTGCCAAATGAACTATAAAAAAAACTAACCAAGGTATAAAGTCCACACACAGCTTCAAGTATGAATCTGAACCGAACGAACGACTTTGCTTCCTATGAAGGTTTCTTCATCTTTGCCTCTCCTTTATACCTTATGGGAGGGGCAGTCACCTCCCAGCCTTACTCCTGAGTCATCCCTTTTGTTTCAGCTGCTCTTGCCTTCTAGCAGCTCTGCACGCACACACACTGGGAACAGGCTCCCCTTGTTCCTCTGCCTCGCTGCTGCCAGCCTCCGGAGGCAGCACCCCACTCCCAGATGGTCCTGGCCCCATCTCTGCATGGGACGCAGGACCCTCGTCCAAGTCCTCTCCAGATTCCCAGAATGATCCCCATTCTTCCCCACTGTCCGATTCTGCTGCCATCTGCAGAGGCTGCTGGTGAACCACAACAATTACCTGCATTTCTTTTGGCTTCGCTGCTCAGTAATTCACCGTTACTTGATCAGATTGTATATCAGTAAAAGATTGGGCAGTGCGTTTTGATTAAAACTTGCCATTAAAATGCTAATCCTGTATTGTACCACTTCATCTGGCCCTGTTTGACTTAGTGATGCTCCGTATGAAAGAAACAACCTAAAATCATCCTTTGAGAAGAGGCTATGTAGAAGTTTTCCATTGGGCATCAGGGATGGGGTAAACTGAAGGCTATTCAGAAGGAGGTAGATCTAACTGCCCCCTGAAATGGAAAACCTTTGCTTTTCTAAAGCCAGTAAATTGTAGCTGTTTCATGATACATATCTATGTAAGAGAGCAGATAGATCATCCCAGCTTAAACCAGGCAGACTTAACTGGGAGAAAAACATATGAAAAAGCACTGGAAGTGTTTAGTGGCTGGCAGAATGCTGTCTGTTTTGTAAATATTTATAAAAGTGACAAGCTGAGTGATGTAAAGTTATGGTTTTGTGCTTTTCTGATTCTCTTTTCCAGAAGAAGAAGGTGGAGAGCTGGCTAAGTCTAAAGTCAACCTTCCGGGAACTGCAGAAGAAGAATTAGGTAATGATCGAATGGTAGAATCTAACTACAATCAGAGGTTGACCTTTCGGTGTGTAGGATAATGTAACAAGAACTGAAGAGATGTAAGAGATGCCATATGAATCACTTTAAATAGTGTTTCTCAAATTTGGAGTCATGTTCCCAGAATTCCCCTGGCAGTTAAAAGTCCAGCTGATGAAAACTGAGGAAAGTTTTCTGTGAAAGTGTGATTATTTTTTATCTCGTTTACATTAAAATATTTTAATAGAGGTAGCCCTCTGCTTTTCAAATTACAATGGCACTGAAAAAAGTGACCGACGACTGTGTTTCACAGTTACAAGCTTTCCAGCATTTCCATCATCACATGATCAAAATTCAGATGCTTGGCAATTGGTTCCTATTTTATGACCACTAACGTGTTCCAAAGTTGTGTGAGTCCCCCTTTTGTGACCTGCCGACAAGCAAAGGGGAAGCCAGATTCACTTAACAACCAGGTTACTAACTTACCAGCTGCAGTGATTCATTTACCTGAGGCAGAAAGATCGTAAAATGGGGCAAAATTCACTTAACTGTCTCACTTAATGACAGAAATTTTGTGGCTTAACTGTGGTCATCAGTCAAGAACTGCTTGCAGCACCAATATTTTAACTGGCCTTTAAAAAAAAAAAAAATCTCACAATGTAGAGGAATTGTCTGGAAGATAATATTGCTTGGGCTGGGTGCTGTTGGCTGGATGAGCACAAGGACATTCACATTAGCCTACTGACCAAAAGGCCAACTGTGACCAGATGCCACTTCCGGGAGCAAACTGAGACTCTGTAGACTGGAATAAATCCTGTGTTATGGTGGAATACAGGAATAGCAATACATATTTTTAAATTAACCTCTGCTAAAAATTAACGGAGGATTTTTCTTCTTTGTTCTTCCCTTACTCTCAACTTGGCAGAAGACCTTGGCTCTGAAAACACAGATTCCATCTATAGCACACCTCCTGAAGTTAAGGCTTGAGCGTCACGGCCGTTAAGGACAACACACGAACTCGTTGAGCTTCGATCCCAAAAAGAAAACAGAAAAAATGGAAAAACAAAACAAAAACCAAGAGCAGTCATATGCATCAGCCTCTCCTCAGGGTGCAAAGAGAACTGAAGGCTAAATAAGAGAGGCAGTAATTGATGAGAATGCATAGGAACAGGTTGTCAAGAAAGATGAATAGAGAGACACACACACACACAAAATGTAACGGTTTGGCTGTCTTTTAAGCATTATTGCCTTTTGTTAAGTCTGAACATAACCAGGCGCCGAGATCCTGTTTTTTTCTCCAGCGTTAAGATTAAGTCATTGTAGTGTTTTATTGAGGAGAAATGTAACGGTATCTTGGTTAGAGTATGTTCTCTGAAAGTGGGGGAAGGATAACGAAAGGCGGGGGTTAAATAAAATATTTGTGGTTTAGGGTTTTTTTTTTGCCCTCCCACTTTTATTATACACTGCTTCTGTTTCCAGAACATCTAAATAAAATTCTCCTATGACAGCACTCCTAGAAAATGTTATAAAGCGTACCAGGTTAATTCATCTGTTTCTGAACAGTACTGAACAGCCTGGGGCTTTGTATTAAAATAAATAAAGGGGGGAAGTAAGTTTTGGGGGTGTTTTTTGCACGATAGGTACTGAATGCCCTGCTGCTTGAAGCTTGCATGTTGTTCTCAAGAAAAATTTCATAATTCAAAATTTATCTCTATAAAGATAACATGGAGGAGCATCCCTGTATTAATTGCCTCTGGTCTAAATTGTTCATATATTATCTGAATTTACACTATGTAAAAACATACCTACTTAGCCATTGCATTTCTTCTGGACTTTTAAACGGAAGCAGCTAAGTATTTCTATATGATTTTTAATGTTTTTTCCCCCAAAAACAACTGTATGTATGCATCAAATAATTCATATGCTGCATAGGAATAAAATGGTGGTTAAAGAGTCATCTGTATTAACCAGAGAATAAATATAAGGTCAGCCATTGACGTTTATAAATGGCAGCATGTGTTCAGAATATACAATATTATATCCAACATAAAAGGAATACAAGCCTTTTTAGAACAGCCTTGTCCATCCTCTTCTCTTTAGGTATCTGTTGAGTTGCAGTCAATTGTCTTATATCCATATCCATCAGACATTTTGGCTGGTGATCTAAACAATGCAGTTCAGCAAATCTGGCAGGTTGAATGTTGAGGAAGATTCTAACAGCATTCTGCAGTACAAGGGGAGCCGAGTATTAAAATTAACTCTGTGACACAGATTCTTTGGAGGTAGTAAAATACCTGAAACATTAATGCAGTTATGATGGGTTTTTCTCCATCTTTAGTGCAATAGGATGTGAAAAAGATAAAAACGTGAACTAATTATATAGGACCATGCATTTAGGAATAGGGACTTTAGGAGAAATAATATTACTGCATTTTTGCAACAGATTACAAAATCAAAATCAAATAAGATGAGAAAAATAATTGTAGCTTAGCCTTTGATACTGGTTTTTTTATAGATGGTCTTTTTTTAGTGGGAAGATCTGAGAATGTTAACTTTCAAACAAAATTTGAATGGTATTCTATGAATCAGCTGGCTTTAGAGTACCAGCTCCCTTGGTTGCTTACAAATGCAGTATTTTCCCCTCTGTATCTTGGTGCTCCATCTTTTTTTGCATTGGTTTCTGGCAGACGTTTTTGCTTGAATCCTCCATCTATATGCAAGTAGTAATAGCACTTAGACTTATATACTGCTTTACATTGCTTTACAGTCCTCTCTAACATTGTTTACAATCTCAGCTTATTTCCCCCAACAATTTGGGTCCTCATTTTAAACCACCTCAAAAGGATGGAAGGCTGAGTCAGCCTTGATCCTGGTGAGATTTGGATATGGATATGTACATGGATATGGTAACCTGATGTAAATAGATGTGTAATAGAAAAACATAGCATGTTCATATTCGCATAAGAAAAGGATTTTCCATTCTGTATGTGCTCCCTTCTTATTGAAATGTTCAAGAGTAGCTCTTGTAGATTACAGGTAGTCCTTGATTTACAGTGACTCATTTATCAACCATCCAAAGTTACGATGGCACTGAAAAAAAGTGACTTGTAACCGGATCTTACTCTTAATGCAGCATCCCCATTGTCTTGTGATCAAAATTTGAGCACTTGGTCAACGACACGCACTTACTACAGTTGCAGAGTCCCAGAGTCTTGTGATTGCTGTATATGACTTTCCCAGCTGGCTTCCAACGAATCGAAGTCAGTAACAATTGCACAATTCACGTAAGGACTGCAGTGATTTGCTTAACACTGCAAGTAAAGTAAAATCAGACATGACTCAATAACTGCCTTGCTTAGCAACAGAAAGTCTAATCCTAATTGTTGAGGGCTAATTGTATGTTTCTTGATGCATGCATAGCCTTCAAATTTACCACATTCTGAAATACCTTGCATTTACATTGTGAAAAAGTGTTTGTAGACAGTTAATGCAGCATGGTTTTGGAGCTTCATCTTGGAAGCAATAAAAAAATGGCAGATTCATTGGCACCATTTGTTTCTGTACATACACAGGCAGAGTCACTAATTTACCTTCTCCATTCCATCATGGGTGCCTTTTGTTCTTAGCTGATAGAGGGTTATGGAGTGTTCCTAACCCTTGCTTGCAATTCAAACTATTTTGCAAAGGAAGATGAGGGATGACACTGTAAACTTATGACACCCTGCAATCAGTTGCACCTTTCAAAATATGAAACTCCTCTCTTATGGCTTTCTTCACCCAATTATCTGTGCCACACTTAAGCCAAAGAGGAAAGTAGATTCCAAGCCATTTGTCATCTCCAGTGAAGATCAGAACCTTTTTATTATGAAACTCGAAAGAGGACTTCCTGAAGCAATTATATTTACTACAAGAAGAAAACCTTTGACCTCCAGAACAGCAGCCAATGCTATTGCCACAGCTTTAAAAACAACTGAAAATCAGCAGTTCTTAATGCTCCCACAGGGAGAAAATGACAGCTCTCTGCCCCTGCCTAAAACTTTAAGGCCAGAGGCCGCTTTTTCAAAAACCCAATAAATTCTGAATTGCTCTTTAGCTTTCTTGCCAAATTCCAAGTGTGGCCTTCCTTTCCTACTTTTCTTGGAGCAGGTAAGGTGATGGACTCTTTCCCCCCTCATTTTATCACTGGTGCAATAGGCCTACCTTATTGGCTGGGGAGGAGGAAGCAAAGCCTACATTTAGCCCTTAAACTCCATGATTGTGGAGATCAACAAGGACTGCATTTCGACCTGTGGTAACTTGTACATGGAGAGGCTGTACATTGTCCAGTCTGCAATGTTTGATTTATCTGAATGATATCATGTAAATCATTAATGAAGACAGCCTCCTGGTTGTAAAATCAAGGCAGCTCAATCACTGCAGTGCTAATCGGGGCAGCTGCAACTGATGAGCCTAAAAGCAGCATGACAATCAAATCAAGACAACAATGTTTTATCTTTGCAGTCCTAACTTTCCCTGGGCAATGAATGAATGGACAGGGCCATACTACTACTAATAAATAACAATAATACTTGGTTGATACCTAGGATGCTGGCAGCAACCCATATCATTAGCACCCATTAGCACCCATTATATTTATGATACATTTTGAAACGTTCAGTAGACTGAGTTTCATGTTTAATGAATAATGAATGAATGATAATAGTAATAGTAATGATGATGATGGTAGTAGTAGTAGTAGTAGTAGTAGTAGTAGTAGTAGTAGTAGTAGTACAAAATTGCATTGGCAAATTTGCCAGCAATCAATTGCAGAAGGCAGCTTTACTTGGAACAGCTTCCATCCCAGAGAAATATCTATAACACCATCAAACATCCAGATTTGCCTATCCCAAGTCCTTGGTAAAGACTCCATTGGTAGACAAAAATGCCAAACCCAGTCTGAATACCTGGCTGACAGAAGGAGGAGGAGGAGGAGAGTAGTAGTAGTAGTAATAGTAGTACCCAGCGCGCTTTCTCTTTGTCATCACAATATGCGGAATCGCGGGGCCTGCTTCGTTTGCAGTTTTTCAAGCGGTCACCCAAAGAGGTGCGAATCCGATTCGCCTTCCTCCGCCCCGGGGGCCTTCTAGGAGGGGAGACGGCAGAAAGAGGAGGAGGAGGAGGAGAACGGGGTGGAGAGAAGGACGGAAAGGGCGTAACCAGGAGGCACCGTGAAAGTGCCTTGCCCTGGAAGAGCATCGGACTTTCGCCTCTCCGCCGATCATGGCTGCTAACAACCCGGGCATCGAGTTAGGTAAGCCGGGTCGCAGCGGCGGATCTCTTTCGTGCAAACTGAGGACGGTGGGAGGAACAGGCGGGGTGGGCTGGGAAGAAGGAAGGGGTGCTTTGCACTCGGGAGGTTTTCCCATGCTCCAGAGGTTTCCTCCCTTCTGCTGGTCGAGCTCGATGCCAGCTGTAGAGCAGCGGTTCGGGGGAGATTAACCCGGCCCTCTTAAAAGGTCTGAAATGCATGGTTTTAATTAGTTACCTCAGATGGCGTTTCTTCTATGGGGCCAATTTGTTTAGCCCAAACGAGGTTACTATTCCCAGGAAGGTTAGTTGTTGGGGCAAATAAGGGAGCAGTTCCTTTATGTCTATGGAGATTGTCCGTTATTCAAATCAAGGTTGGTCCCAAAGGTCCTTTTCCACTGGACTTCCTTGTTTTGTTCTTCTTTGAAAACGTTTCTCTTCTCATCCAAGAAGCTTCTTCATTTTTTTTTTTTTCAGAACTGAACAAGCTTCTTGGATGAGAAACGAAACGTTTTCAAAGAAACGGGAATAAAAATCCAATGGCCTTTGGGAATGGAGAGTTGATCTCTGAGAGAAAGCCACTCCAAGAGAACTAGAAGCATTTGGAAATGTGGATTTACAGGTGGCTGTTACACATAAGTCTGGGTGGACAAAATCAGAAATGTGGAGGTGATAAGCCGCCTGGGAAAGCCAAGGCAAATCATCCAAACTATAAAAAAAATCCGAAAATTAGAATATTTTGGTCATGTGATGCGACACTCAGAAAAATACTCCACTTAATTCTTCAAGGAAAGATTGAAGGCAAAGGACGTCATGGCTTCAAAATGTAAGGAACTGGTTTAGACAGAACTCAGCAGCGCTTTTTTGTGCGGCTGTTGATAAAAATAGGATCACCAGCATGATTGCCAATGACCAATAACGGATATGCCACAAGAAGAAGAAGGCCTCATTGCACAAACCATGCACAATAGTTGCTTTTCTCTCCTCTCCCATTCCTGTCTTGGTTTTTCTGATTAGTGTCAATAAAAAGAAATATGGCAGTATCCTCCCACCTGGAATGAGTTTAAAGGACACACTGGATGGTAGGGATCTGAAGGTATAGGGCTCATATCCTGCAAGAAAAAACAATAAGTATGTAAGTGCCAGAAGTTTGTTTATTGGTTTACTTGATTTATAGCAGGTTTTTTTTTTTCCAAACTTGACAACCTTAAGATATATGGGCTTCAATTCCCAGATTTCCCCAGATAGCTAGCTAGCTAGCTGGGGAATGACTGGCTGGGGAATTCTGGGAGTTGAAATCCACATATCTTGTGGTTGCCAAGTTTGAGAAAAACACTGATTTAAGAAGGATTAAGCGATCCAAGGGAGCTTAACAGGAGTGTTTTGAAACATAAAATCACTCAAACAACAACAGTGCAGCAGAAGATAAAAACTGAAATTCAAACACTTGAAGTAATTCCAGGAAGTTTATACTTTAAAAAAAAGGAAACAATATTGAAAACCATCTTTTATGCCCAGCAGGAAAAAAATCAAGACAGCTCAGAAACCTACGGACACTCACAACCACTGAACGGCAAAAATTTTCAGAAACGTTGAGGTCACAGGAGTGACTTCAGTCTAATGCAGCTAAAGGGTGCTAAATCACACTTGACAAATCTCATATCAGCTGATAGAAGCAGTATTACAAAAGATGATTGGAGAGTTGTGGAAAACGAAATATAATCCCAGCTGTTAGCAAATATTGGCAGACAAGATATTGCAAAGGGTCTAGGCCTGCAGACGAAAACTCATATTTCTTTTTGTTGTGGCTGTGGTTTTCCAACAGTTTTCCAACGGGTTTTACAGATAGTCCTCAATGTATGAACAGTCCTTTTAGAGACCATCTGAGGTTACAACAGACAATCCCCTCTCCAGTATTTATGACTTTCTTCTGAAGTTCTTCCATGATCATGTGACCTCATGTTGGGCACTTGGCAACTAACTCTTATTTATGGCTATTTGTAGCAACCTGCAGTCACATGACCATGTTTCTCAAAAAAAACCACATTTATTTCCAATTTTTGGTAAAAACAGCCCATAATGAACAATGGGTTCACTTTATGCTTACAGACTCCATATGACAGTCATAAATTGAGCACTACCTGTAGAGAAATTTATGATCTGTTGGTATTTCCTACTTTATAATTTGGAGAGATATTTCTTGGGAATATTTCCAGATAAAATGCTGTTTTAAACTGCCTAAGAAAATAAATCTTTTATTAAGGTTTGGATTTGATCTCCAAAATGTATCAGGCACAAGTAACCAAGAAGAGATCTCAAAGCACAAAAAATTCTTATGTGCTACCTATATACAAGAATTTGGTTTGTTAATGGTCAAGATGAATTTTCATTAGCTAAGGGTCAGTGGAATTCATGGGAGGCCGGACTTAAGTGGGAATGCAAGGATTCCAAACTGATGACCCATTTAACTCCACCCTTGAATTCAGCCTGCTCATCTCCTACACAAAGAGCACTGATGTAGTCTCTTTAAAACAGCTACATCTTTTTCCAGCATCACAACTACAGGGGGCAGCTGTGCAACCCTAGCAGTGTTGCTGTTTAGGAGTTCGTAGAAAGGTGCTGTGTTTATGTTTTCTAGCCCTCTGGAAGTGCGGTATCTGCCATCCCGCATTAGATGGGTGCCTCATGAGAGGGAGCAAAGGAGGAAGAAACGACACGAGATGAGGTTTCTTGGGATGAGCACGCCCCGAATGCATCGGCACAGGCTCTTTTATTATGCTTTTTCACAGGGGGGTGAAATTCTTCAAAGCCCAGGGTAAACAAGACATACATGAATTATAATAGCTTAGGTCAGCAGGAATACATATGATTTATAATAGCTCAGGTTAGTAAAGATAACAGGGTATCAGAAAGTGTTATTTATAACAATCCAGGTCAGTTAGAATTACAGGTTAATAGGATGTGTGTGAGTTATAACGATCCAGGTCAATTAGAACATCATTCTGTATTGACAGCTGCTTAACTCCTCTTCTCTTTTGCATGCCTGGCAAAGATCACTGAAGAGACAGGAGTCTAATGTTTACATGAGAAAGATACATCGTTACAATGCAGACAGGAGTCTAATGTTTATACAAGAAAGCTAAATCGTTACAATGCTAGGATGGTACAGAATTGCACTGATACAAAGTTGCAAATCACATGAATGATTCATAGTTACAACATGGAAGCCCTTTTAGAAATCCAGATCCAAAGCTTGCAATGAATGCACTGTTGGTTTTGGCTTAGTATCAAAAATCTCAATTGACCCAAGGCCAAATATATTGAGTGTCCTGGAATCCGGCAAAATTGCATTTTCCAGAGAAATTGACTGAATACAGTTTTCTTTTTTTGTAAATTTTATTTGAGTTTTCATAAAGAGAAAAAAAATACAAATAAAACATCTTTTTTGAAAGTAGCGTAATCCCAGGTTACATTTCTTCGTACAGACACAAATTCAGGTTCATGCTCATTTTTATATTCTATTTCATATCTTATTACTATTTTACATTTTCTGCATAGCTTCTCCCCTCTTTTAATTTTCTCAATTTTATTTTAATTATCTCAATTTAAATAATTGTATTTATATTTTTTGTCTGTCCTGTTTCAATTATCTATTATCTTTTCTCATTAAACAAAAATTCTCCTGTAGTTACTGATTGGAGTATGACGCCTTTATATCTTTTCCCTAAAGTTGTAACATTCAATATAATACATAACTTCCATTCGGATTCTGCTTGGTACATTCTTAAAATACACACTGTATTCTTTAAAAAAGAAAAAATTATAAATGTATATAATTAAAACAACATTCCATTCCAATTCAATTCTATCATTAATAATAATATTCATTAAAGTCTAAACATCTTTAACATTACTTTTCAATTAAATATCATACTTCTATGGGAACAATTATAAGCTTTCCATAGTTAATTCCCCCCCTTCACTTATATTTTATAAAACATTAACTAATTAAAATGTTTCCGTTCCTTCCTAGTTCAATTTTCTCATTTATTTTATTTCACTTATTTTATTCACAAACATTTCACTAAATTACACTAACTATTTTATCCCTCATTTTAATCATACGTTGTTTCCAATTTTCTAAAGTTATTTCTATTACTAATATAACAATACAACCTTATCTACTTTTACAGAATCCCTTTTCAGTTAGATTTTCACCCATTATCTCTAAATAGGTCCTGTTTCTCTATATCTTGCTCCAGTCCTTTGTAACTTCTTTTCCTTTCCTTCTTCCCTCTCTTCTTCTCTCTCCCCTTTTTACCCCCTTGTCTCTCTATCTCTATTTCTCTCTTCTGTATTCCCCTTTTCTATAATGCTTTCCAGTATTATACTTATTTTTTGAATTATTTTTCTTTTCTTTGGTTGTTTTTTTAAGTCTTAAATTCTTCATTCTCTTTCCCCCCTTTCCTTTTTCTTCCCCATGTAAAATTGCTTGTTCATTAAAGATGGTTTCTTCTTTGTCCCAGTCTTCTTGTTTTGCAGTCGTTTCTTCTTGTTTCTCATAGTTCCAAATCTCCATTTCTAAGAATTGAAAAATGAAGCCAAAATAACCCTTCCCTTCTTGTGCATCTTCTTTGTACTTTTTAAGTTCTATTTTCAATTGATCCAGAAGTGGTGCCATTGTATAAATTTTTAAACAACCACCCAATTGATTTTAGTCATTCAAATATAATAACCAAGAATCCAAAGATCACCAAATAATCCAAATACACGCAAGCTGTTTCTTTTTTGCTCTTTTTTTTCACTTTCTTTTCCTGGGGTTACTATTTAGTTGCAAAGTTTCAGTTAAAATGTATCTTTTAGAAGTCTTGTTGAAGTTTTACTGTAGATTCTTTTTAATTCCAGGCAGTCTCCTCCTTCTTCCAGATCCTGCCCTTATTCTTTTTCTCTCCCTTCCTGCTTATGAAAAAGAAAAAAATTTAGTGTCCAGAAATCTTTATTATCCCTTTGGCATTTTGTTTTATTTTCAGCTTAATTGCCTATTGATGTCAAAGCGGGTTTTTCCGATTTCTTATTTAAGTCTCTTAAATAAGTATAGGGAAGGAGAGAGTAGGAAAAAAAAAGCCAAACCTTTCCCTTTTCACTTTCCTTCGCTGCTTCCGACTCTTCTTTGGGAGCGATGTTATTTTTTGTAAGTTTAAATTCCAGGATACCTTAGTTGTTGCTTTTACAATTTAACCCGGTCAGCCAAAACTTTCACTTCTTATCTTCCTCCTGCACATTCTTTTCTGGTCGAGTTCTTTGTGGTGGCCATTTCTGACCACCGCTGCAAGCCTTCGGGAAAGGGAGTAATGGCCAGCTGAGGAGGAGAGATGCGGCTCTCCTCAACCCTGCTGGCGGTCTCCCCCCTCTTCACCCCCTCTACAGGGTGGCTTAGCCCCAAAACCAGCTGGCTCGAGGTGCTCCAGCGGCGAACCCAGATAGAAACAGCGCACGATCGCGGATTTCTGTCTGTCGCCGAAGCCCTTCAAACCAGAAAGTTGGCTGAATACAGTTTTGAAGGCAAAGCTTTGGAATGTATTTTCAGACGAAATAAAGCAGATTTCCATCCCCCATCCCCCCCTCAGAGGGGGCATTAAAGAAAGTTTGCTAATTATCTGTAGTTTAATGACTTTAATTACTTTGATCCCTGAAGCCCCATGAATATTTGATTGGAACAGATGACATATTAAAAATGGTATTATTAACACTCCCAGGTTTAATGAATTGAAACGTCTTTGTCTTTCAACAGACATTCAAGATGATTCAAACTTATTCCTTCCCAGTCGTGCAATCCGGTTTTCTTTTTTAGAGCCGATAGAATATTTATTTATATTCTGTCTTTCCTTCAGGAGCTCAGGATGGCGTGCATGGTGCTTGTATCGCCATTTTCCTCCCAAATAGCAACCCTGTGAAGTAAGTCAGACTGGGAAAGAAAGAGAGGAGCTGACCTAAGGTCATTGGGATGTAAATTGATAAGAATAAAAATAATAAATATGCACAGGCCCTCCATTTTTAATTATGGTGGGTCATCTGCAGCAGTGTTTCTCAGCCTCAGGAACTTTAAGATGCATGGATTACAACTCACTGAATTTTCTAGCCACCATGTGGATAAGGAGGAAGTTATTACAGATGTTTAGAAAGAGTGCAGAGAAGAGCAACAAAGATGATTAGGGGACTGAAGGACGAAACATATAAAGAATGGTTGCTGGAACTCAGTATGTCTAGTTTAATGAAAAGAAAGACTAAGGGTAACATGATAGCAGTGTTCCAATATCTCAGGGGTTGCTATGAAGAAGAGGGGGTCAAGTTATTCTCCAAAGCACCTGAACGCAGGACAAGAAGCAATGGGTGGAAACTAATCAAGGAGAGAAGCAACCTAGAAGTAAGGAGGAATTTCCTGACAGAACAATTAGTGGAACAACTTGCCTTCAGAAGTTGTGGATGCTTCATCACTGGAGGCTTTAAGGAGAGATTGGACAACAATTTGTCTGAAATGATATAGGGTCTCCTGTTTGAACAGGTTGGACTAGAAGACCTCCAAGGTCCCTTCCAACTCTGTTATTTTGCTGGCAATGGAATGATGATGACAGTAGTATAATACAAAGAACTTTTAAAATGCATTTTTATCATGTTTTAGTTTTCCCCAATCTGGTCACCTCCAACAAAAGTTAAATTCCAGAGATGATAGTTGCTGGCAACATGAAAGAAGAAGGCTTAAAGCAAGGGTCCCCAAACTTGGCAACTTTAAGACTTGTGGACTTCAACTCCTAGAAGCTATGGGAGCTGAGGAATTCTGGGAATTGAAGTCTACAAGTCTTCAAGTTGCCAAGTTTGGAGACCTCTGCCCTAAAGAATTATAGGTCCAAAATTGGACCAGTGTCTTAAGACTGCTGCTCACATCTCCCCTTCAGTTTCTTCCCAAAATTGATTTTGAATGTTAAATGGTGATAGAAGTAAGTGGATGTTTTTTCCCTCTCCCCTCTAGATCTTACATGGCTTGCACGGATTCGGGTGAATCACCCAGCTGTTCTCAAGCAGGCAGCGCAGATTGAAACACAACGGTCCATGAAAAAGAATTGGCTGGTGAGAAGTCCCCTATTCTTGGGTTTCCAAAAGAGACCTTCTTCTCCCGTGAATTTTAGCACCGCCTTTTGTTCATGGTGTTTGCTGCTTTTGTCATCAAAACTCAACAGTGGCAATGGGCTGGTGAAAGATGATCTGTTTATCCTACTCAGTTTGAGACTTGGAAGGCCACAAAGAACAGCTAAAATAAAAATGTTTTAAGACAGGGTCCCTTGTCAGAGTTCTGAGTAATGTATCCACTGAAATCAGAACTCTGAGGCAAGTAGATTCCCTAAAGAACATGTTTACTGGTTACATCCTATTGGCACAGCTAGTGAAAACCAACCCTGAAAGTTCCTGCAGTTTTCCCTCCCCAGACATCACCGGTCACATTGTCCAATGAAGGTAGCTGGGAGGCCGCTTGACCAATCCTCTGCCATCTGCTGGGATGACCTTGGTTTCTCCAGGAAAACTTTTTGTTTTGACTGGTAGCCGGTCTATCTGCTTCTCCCCTCCCTTCCCCTTTTCAAAGTTTGTGGCAACTATGAGGCAGGAGAAAAATGGCTTCAATCAGGTCAGCTTCAGAGTTGACACCCCCAACCTGTGGGCCATGGCCCACTATCGGGCTGGGCCACATGATTGGCCGGAGGGTGCATGTGCCTTTGCAATGCGCATAACTCCACTTGTACTTACCTCATTGCGGGTGCTTGTGGCTCCTGTCGTGCAAACATTGCTGCGAACGTTGCGTGACCAGAGTCAAGGGGGAAATGAGTGATGTATTTTAGTATCAGCTGGCTGTCATTCAAATCATAAGTCTCTAGCCGCATCTTTCAGAAATAATAAAATTGATTTATTAGAAGTGGCCATGTTGGAGTAAACTGGATGCAGCCAATACTAAATTACATCATATATTTCTCCCTTGACCCTGGTCTTCCCCCCACCCCCTGGATATATATTCCCCAATGGGACACATCCATCCCCAAGAGTCAACAATCATGCTCTCCAGTAATATTGTTGTACTTTGAGCTGCCAGGGTGATTATCTAGGCATTTAAGGAATGCACTGTTTCCCCCACTCCCTTTTTCTGGCAGCTAAAGAGACCAAAGGAGTATCTTTTTAGTTGACAGTGTATTTACAACACGTGCAGTGGTCATGTAATTGCTGTTCACAACCTTCCCAGCTGGCTTCCAACAAGCAAAGTCAATGAGAGAAGCTGGATTTACTTAAGGACCACGTGATTCACTTAACAACTGTAGTGATTCATTTAACAACAACCAAAAGATCATAAAACTGGGCATGAGGCATTTAACTGTCTTGCTTACCAATAGAAATTCTGGATCCGAATGTGGCTATAAGTCGAGAACTGCCCGTACCTAGTCAGGTTTTCAGGGCATGATCCCACTGATTAAAAAAACCCAACTTTCTAATTGATTTTTAAAAGCTGTTTGTTCTACCGCCTCTTCAGCTCAAATTGATTCTTGAAACAGTTTTCACTGTGTTTGCCTTCACAACTCATCTTGCAAACAAGGAGACTAGAATCTTCTTCCTAGCTGCTAATTGTATGTTCTTTTCTATCTCTTATAGATAACACGGGGATTCAGCTAAATCCCTTTTCTGCAATAAAATAAACCCTGCTTTAAATCAAAACAGAAAAAAAAAAAGGGAATAAGCTGAAATCCCTTTTTTTCTGCTTTCAGCAATGGGTGGTGGAGAAACTATACCACGTTCCCAGTGACGTCAGCATCTACATATCTTAATTAACTTGACTATTGTTTATGCAAAACCTATAGTTACTACTTAATTTGTGACTTGTTTAAAATCAAAAGCAGTCAGGTTAGAAGAAGGAGAAATACAGGTTAGTCCTTGACTTATACCAGTTCGTTTAATTACCATTCAAAGTTACAACGGCACTAAAAGAAGTGACGTATGACCATTTTTCACACTTACGACCTTTCCAGCATCTCCATGAACACGTGAACAAAAATTCAGGTGTTTGGCAACTGGTTATATTTATGACTGTTGCTATGTCCTAAGATCGTGGGATCACCTTTTGAGACCTTCTAACCAGCAAATTCAATGGGAAAGCAAAGATTCACTTAACAACCGGGTTACTAACTTATCAACTACAGTGATTCACTAAACAACTTGAGGCAAGAAATGTTGTAAAATTGGGCAAAATTCATTTAACCTGTATCTCCCTTAACAGCAGAAATTTTGGGCTCAGCTGTGGTTGTATCTGTATAACAGACTAAAGGCTGCTATTGGACTAGAACTGGGGCGATATCCATATTTGTGTCTACACTTGACCATGAAAGACTTTGAATTAGTTCAACTCATAGTTGTGGTGTTCTGGAGATATAAACAAGGGAAGCTACCATGCAACCTGTGGTTGTTTCGGTGGTTTGAGAAATCTTAACAACCATCAATCAGATGGCAGCAAAACACATAGAAAATTCTTTGCTGCCCTCTGTTGGTCATTTGTGGTTGCTCTAATCAAGGATCCAACCACAATTACAGGTAGCCTTCGAAATACGCATACAAACAAGCTCCAAATTTCTATCCCAGGACACTGCATATGAATGCACTATTTAAAAGAGATTATACATTCATTCCAGTTACCGAATGACTAAATTTTGATCATGATGCTACAACAGTCTTAAGTGTGAAAAATGGTTATAAGTCACATTTTTCAGTCCCGCTGTAACTTTGAAAGTTCACTGAATGAATGGTTATAAGTCAAGGACTATCTGCACCAACCATGTAGCTCAATTGCATGGACATGTTTTAAAAGCAGTTTGGTGTGTGTGTGTGGTTTTAAAGGCAGCTTGGCTTTTGAGAGCTGTCACCTGCATAGACCTCACCACTCTTTCTGGAGATGACACCCCATGCAGTGTTTGCCGATTGTGCCACAAAGCCAAACGTCCCATCCGAGAGGATTTGTTACAAGCCTTGAAAATGAGCGATAAAGGTATGTTGTGGTTATGAAACCTTGTTTCTATCTGGGGGAAGTGTACTGATAATTTTGAATATTGTTGTCCTTCATCAGACAAAGATAAACAAACTGAGTAGGCAGAGCAGGGCTAGCAACGTGATATGTAATATGAAAATGGAAGACAAAAGGGAAAAGCATATCGCAAGTTCAACAGCCACCAGAACAATTGACCCAAGAGCAGGGGTGTCAAACTCAAGGCCCAGATTTGGCCTGTGGGGTGCTTAGAGCTGGCCCGTGGGACCAGCCCGGAAATATACAGAAATCAGCCTGTGGTGCCTCTGCTGGGTAAAGCAGGCCACAGGGGACCGCATGTGGCTCCCCCACGGCTCGTTTTTGACCTCCACGGCCTTCTGTAGCACCCTGCTGGCCGAAAACGGGCCACTGGGGGGGGGGGGCTCATGAGGCAGCCACATGACCCATTTTCAGCCTCCACAGTCTCCTACTGCACTCTGCGAGCCAAAACGGGGAGGCCCTGCAACCGCTCCACGCCCATTTTGGCCAACAGGATTCTGTAAGAGGCATCTGTCCCGTGCCCCCCTGCTCCGCCCCGGCCCATGGAGGAGAACTACAATGCTGATCCCTCCCTTAAAGAAATCCAGTTTGACACCCCTGCCCAAGTCAAAAGTCTTCTTCAAAAACAAACAAACAAAGTGGCAGGAAGATTGCTTCGTTTTGCTTTTTATCCGTAGCTTCCTCCAATAGTTTCAAGCGCTGGACGAGGCTAAGTGGAAGCTGTGAGAATAAGCAAAACATTTGATCAAGACAAATGGTGTTTTCTCAGTCATGCCAATCGCATTAAGGAACATGAGGACTGCCTTGCACAGGCTCACAGTGGATCGATCCCAGCAGTGTGGCATAATCTCTCTTCAAGCCGTTCCCCAGGCATGAAAAACTCATAGTGCCTGATAAATCTCAAATATTATGGATTTTGCCAAGAAAAAATGTTGAATAGAACAGAACAGAACATAATAGAATAGAATAATAACTTTACTGTCATTTTGAATGTATGCTAATTGGCATATATTAAAGTGAAAAGTGAAATTGTTCTTATGCCTCTAAAATCATGGAAATTATCCTCTGGATTTTAGCTTAAATTATGGCCATGATAGGACAAACTTGGTCATGTGAGTTAATATTCCAATTATTGACTTGCATCTTGAACAGATACACATGTGTTTTTTTTTTGTCTGTGGAGATTCTCAGTCATCCAGGTCACGGTTGCCCCAAATGTGCTTTTTTCAAGAGGCAACTGAACTTTTTTGTTTTTCTTTGAAGGTGTTTCACTTCTCATTCAAGAAGTTTCTTCAACTCTGACTGGATGATGGGGAACTTTTTGTGTGTGAAAACTTCTGAACGATCTCCTCCCAAATTTCTCCCGCTCTTCCAAAATAATGTTTAACTTTACTGCTTTTACAATAATCGGGAGAGTACTTTGAAGGCTGTCTTTTGAAAGGCAAATTAAATACTAGGGTCTCCTTCCAAAGCTAGGTTGTTTGATTGTGGACTCTCATAATCCCAATGTGGCTGGGGATATGGGTGGTTGTAGTCCATCTACACAGAGTGCAAAATTAGGAAAGGCTCCCTTGAACTAAGTTAGTGGACAAAAGTCACATGAAGAAGGGTCCTTGGGACTTGCTGAGCTTGGTGGTTCGCTTACAAACATTTCAAACTACATCACTGTTTAGTTTGGTGTCAACAGTGCCTCAGATAGAAAGTCCATACAGAGAGAGGTAAGGACAACAGAGAAGATTCTAGGAAGCTTGCTTCCCATTATTCCGGATACCGCTTATAAGCGCTACATGCTTAGAGCTCAAAGCATTGCTAGAGACCCCACACTTTATAGTCTGTTTCTGTTGCTCCCCTCAGGGAGGAAGTTTCAAAGTATTTCTAGCAGGACTACTAGACTCTGTAACAGCTTTGTTCCCTAGACCATCTGTCTGGTAAACTCTCAAGATTTGTTTTTCTTGCCATGTACATATATACATCCGAACTACTGTGTTGTTTCTCTGTGTCATATATGTGCGTATGTGGGTATATGCATATATCTTTCTTTCTTTCTTTCTTTCTTTCTTTCTTTCTTTCTTTCTTTCTTTCTTTCTTTCTTTCTTTCTTTCTTTCTTTCTTTCTGTTTTGTTTATCTAGTGTATATTGGAGGCAGTGACCCTTTGAGATCTGTATGAAACCAAATTTCATTTTAATGTATGCCAATTAGTGTACATTTAAAGTGACAAGTCTAAGTCATGACCCAAACTAGACAACATCACAAGTGCTCAATCAATGCTTGAGTTCTGGTGCTGTTACCTATTTTGGGTAATGAAATGTCTGCAGGAAAACAGACAAGCTCAGAGAGCACCAAGAACCCTGCATTTCAACATGTCAGTATATTCATGAACTGGAATAGTGCATGGTAACAAGGTCAGCCAATGAATAGGAATAGCAACTAAGTCAGCCAATGAGGATTGTTTGGAAATTGAAACTAGAAGTAGCCTAGGCGTGGCTCTATATTAAGCTCTGAAGCTATGTTGAACTCTGAGTCTGTCTATTGAAAATGGAACTGCTTCTCTCCTCTGCTATGTGTCTTGCTTGCCTACTGAACTAGAGTGAAATTGATGTCTGTTTCTGAGCTCCTGAGTTGCTGTTCTGCTCTGAACCTGTAACATGTCTGCTTCTGTTTCAGTTTGCTCCATCTTAGAGAAATCTACAGCTGGTATTGTAAAATTTACTTTATATGTTTATAAAGAAGTTAAATGAAGCCTCAATCATCTGTGTTTACTTTTCTGGAGCTGAATTTACGCTGCAGTACTCTGAACACAGCACTGAGCTACCAATATTCTCTTTTGTTGAATCTTGATGATGGTTCCTTTCCAGGCATCACCACAGCAGCCATTTGTGTCTATCCGGCTAGAGTAGCTGATGCTGTTAAGGCTCTCAAATCTACTGGCTGCCACATCCCAGTAGCTTCAGGTAAGCTCTCCACAGGAATTTCTGAAATTTTATTAATTGTTCATTAACATTTCTGCCTTGTACTTCACTGAGGTACAGCCCCACATTGTCATGCCACATATTACTAGAAGCCAACCTCAACACAGTTCTGGGTTAAAAAGAACAATTGAGCCCTAACAATCTATGATCTAAATGAATGAAATGAAATAATGAGATGCATGGATAGTCCTCCATGTGCGACCACAACTGAGCCCAAAATTTATGTTGCTAATCAAGACACATGTTAAGTGAGTTTTGCCCCATTTTACAAGCTTTCTTGATGCAGTTGTTAAGCAACTCACTGCAGTTGTTGTTAAGTTAGTAAAACGGTTGTTTAAGGAATCTGGTTTCCTCGTTGACTTCACTCGTCAGAAGGTCGCAAAAGGGGATCGCATGATCCCAGGACACTGCAACCAGCAGGCCCTCTCCAGGTGGCCAGACCAGATGGTCAGATTTGCTGGTGTCAAATTATTCGTGATATATCTGGGTGATAGCTATTTAAAGGAAACGTTCAGCTCATGCTACTTCAAGGGTCTTCAAACTTGGCAAGTTTAAGACTTGTGGATGTCAGGTTCCACTGTTCATGCCAGAAAATAAAAAGTCAAAAGCAAACCTTTTGCCAGTGTTGTTTTATCTCTGCAGTGAAAACAGCACGAACTGACTAGCAACAAACCACTTTTTGTCAGAGCTGCTGACTGAGTGATCCCCCCACCACCGATATAGCCGCGCAACACCACCGCCTCCACTACACCCTATAACTGTGATCGTGAACCTATGGCATGTGTGCCACAAGTGGCACGCGGAGCCATTTGTGCTGGCAGTGCAAGCCACAAACAAACTTACCACCCTGCGCATGTGCGTGCCTCACAGCAGATTTGGTTTGTTGTTGTTGTTGTTGGTTTGAGGTCTTTTTCGGCCTCCCAAAGGCTTAGAAAAAGCCTCTGCAAAGCTTTTCAGGATGAATTATAGGCCCATTTCGTCACTTCCTGGAAGTGACGAAACAAGCCTACAATTCAGCCTGAAAAGCCTTTCAGAGGCTTTTTCCAAGCCTTTGGGAGGCCAAAAAAGACCTCAAACCAACAACAACAAAAAATCAGCTGTGAGGCGTAGTGCAGGTAAGGGGGGGTGGGGGGATTACGCACGCATGTGTAGAGGGCATGGGGAGGGGGGCACGCATTGCATTCTGGGTGCTGGCACGTGAGTGCGTGCACGCTGGCAGGTGCGTAATATTTCACATAGGAGCCCAAAAAGATTAGACATCACTGCCCTATAATCTTCAGTCTCCATACAAGGAGAATGCCTCTTTCCAACTAAGTCCCCCATGGACTTCACCATTCCTTGCACAGATTGAGGCTGCTCACTTGAGTAGCAGTCAAATCCCTGTAAAATAATCTTGCAATTCTGGTAGCCCGGAAGGATGCTATGATTGATGGAATTGAAAGCTGCTGAGAGGCCTAATAGAAATCCTACATCTTAACGCCTGATATAGAATACTGACACTATTTTAACCTCCCTGATGTACTTAACAGACTTTGTTTTTCTTTTCTTAGTGGCAGCTGGATTCCCAGCAGGACAGACACCTTTAAAAACCCGTTTAGAGGAGATCCAGTTAGCTGTGGAAGATGGGGCCAAAGAGATTGATATTGTCATTAATCGAACCTTTGTACTCACAGGCCAATGGGAAGGTGAGCATTCGCATAGTCCTAAAATCAAGGTTCTAGGGCAGACTCTCTTCTTCCTCTTCCCTCCAGAATAAACCAGACAAAAAACTCAATTGTGGTGGTGCGGTGCCTACTTTGGAAAGAGACTTTGTTCTTAGCTAGTGGCTACATTTGCCAAGAGTTTGCAATCCTATCCAGGGTGTTCAAAATTTCCAAGAGATTCTTTAGAATCTCCTTTTATTGCGCATTTGTAGGTGGTTGCCTTTTTAAAGAAAAACCTAAATTAGTTTATGGCTGCTATAAATTTTGAAAATACATCTGTAGATATTGGGTGTTTTTTTTTTCTTTTTTTCAAAAAGCCAAACCAAAAACCAACTTTTTCTGCAAAGCTGTTTTGTGAAAATTCAATTCATCCACACTTTTCTCTAAATTAAGAGCAGGGTGGGAAAAGAAAAGTATGTGCTCTAATTATTTGCAACAGAATTGTTAAAAAGAATTCGAAGAGTTTTTCTGGTTTAGGTGGTGTGTCATGTTGGGGGAAAAAGTGTGCTGGATTCTTGACAACAAAATCTGTATTTTCTAATTGGTTTTCACAGAGTTTCAGGGCATGTGTGGTCCTGTTTAGATTGCTGTGGCTAGTTGTCTTCCCAGAATGCTATTAATTAGTTGATTTTAATACCACGGGGAGATACCTTTCCTCTGCACTGTAATTGGGTATTCCTTAATGTACCTTGAATTGTTTGCCTGTAAGTGCTGACAGAACTCCAACAACTGGATTCTGTGCAGAGAAAAAAAGGGATGCAATTGAACATCCTTGCATTAAAACACAACTCTTCCCATCCCCACCCCCCATTGTTTTGGCTGAATGATACATTACTGATAACCTCTACCTTTTCCATGCAGCGTTTTTACTATGTTTGTTGGCCAAAAAGACTTCCAAAGTAGCTTGTAAAACTCAGCTCTTGCTTTTGAGGTAATATTTAGAAAAAGGCAAGTGAGGAAAAAGGAGCGAGGAGGAGAAATCTATGCAATCTCTACTTTGGTATCCATGCGGGTGAAATACAGGTAGTGCTTGACTTACCTCAAAATTTCTGATGCTAAGCGAGACATTTGTTAAGGGAGTTTTGCCCCATTTTACAACCTTTCCCGCTGAGGTTAAGTGAATCACTGCCATTGTAAATGTTAGCAACACAGTTGTTAAGTGAATCGGGCTTCCTCCTTGACTGTGCTGGTCAGAAGGTTGCAAAAAGGGATCACAGGAACCCCAGGACACTGCAGTTGCAGAGGTGGTATTCAGCAGGTTCTGACCAGTTCTGGAGAAGCAGTAGCGGAAATTTGGAGAAGTTTGGAGAGCCGGCAAATCCTGCCTCTGACTGGCCCCGCCCCCATCTATTTTCCACCTCCGGAGTCCCAGCTGATTGGCTGGGTCTTCTTTTGTTGCCCTGCACAGGAGAACAGAGCTGAAAAGCAGGTTAGTGGGATGGGGAGAGAATGGGGATTTTGTAATAACCTTCCCCTGGAGTGGGGTGGGAATGGGGATTTTATGGTATCCTTCCCCAGCCATGCCCACCAAGCCACGCCCACCAAGCCACGCCATGCCACGCCCACAGAATGGGTAGTAACATTTTTTTTAATCCCACCACTGTGTTGTCATCATATATGAGTCAGTTGGCAAGCATCTGAATTTTGATCATGTGAATTTTCATCTGAATTTTGATCAGGTGATCGTGGGAAGGCCGCAGCAGTCTTAAGGACTGAAAACGGTCATACGTTTTGTTTTTAGTGCCACTGTAACTTCCAATAGTCACTAAATGAACTTTGTAAGTTGAGGATTACCTGTAGTTCAGCTTGCTTGATGGAATTGCTCCAGCTGAGTGTAATTTGAGAGAGGCAAAGGGCAAGTGATTTCTCAGCAAAATTGTTTGCTTTTTTAAGCAATTTGGAGCCTTAAAAGAGATATTGGGTTTGCCCTCTTTCTTGAATTCCTTTTATTGGAAATGGCTTGTAAATTGCTTTTTTGGATATTAAGAACTTTCAGAATGACGAGTTTTATTACACTGAGTGTAATGACTTTCCTCCAACTGACATTGAAATAGGATTTACGTAGGTTTAAAAGTTTTTTAATTTGGAAATAAGCAGCCGAGGGTAATTAGAATGTTGATTTTGAAAAGTTTTAAACCGAGTGAGGGGCCACGTAGCCTGGACACAACATTTTGCAAGAATAAGAATGCTTTCTGCAGTTTGTTTAATATCTTATTAAAAGTAGACGAAGATTTTGAGTTTTTGAGCAAAAAGAGTTTTAAGTGAAACATTTTCTCTAGGAAAATGTGGATTAGAGAAAAAACATGGTAAGAGGAGATTTTGAAGGTTGATTACGAGGAGCAACCAGGAATTTTTTTTATAATTTATCATCATGTATTATTATACTTAATGGAGAAGATCTGCTGGTAAAGAATGGAGAAAAATATTAACTCTGGAAAAAATGCAAGGATATTTGGCAGGAAAATATGCAGACGTTTCTATTTAAGATTCTCTTTAGACATCAACACAATTTGGAGAAGGGGGGAGATTTTCTTTGCTTTTTAAAAGCATCGCTATATTTATTTGAAGGTTTACATTACAATTTTAATGTGTTTCGCACCTCAAAAATAGCTGGAAACTGCCATCACGTTTCAATAGTCATAGCTGGAGATCAAAAAGGAGGCCTTTAAACCTCCATAGAGCTGTGTGGCTGCTGGTACAGCATCAACAACGGACTTAGCAGTTTTCAAAGAACAAGAAGTTGAGGAAGCTGTGCCTGAAGATTTAAAACAGGACAAACAATACCTGGGAATAGAGGGGAAATAAAGGCAATAAGCTGCCCAGAATCGCTTGACAGTCAGATGGGTGGCATTTAAATTTAAATTTAACTAAACCTAAATACATAAATAGAAAATGGAAGACGATGTCATCCTTCAGTTGGGTGTACTTAAATTTAGATAGAGAAGAATTTGACGTTGCATTGAGGGGTTTTCACAGGAATGGCAAGCTTGAAGTGGTCTTTGAAGGCTATTATACAGGTAGTCCTCGACTTATGACCACAGTTGAGCCCAACATGTTGTTAAGTGAGACAATTTTTACATGAGATTTGACCCACTTTACAACCTTTCTTGCCACAGTTGTTAAGTGTACCACTGCACTTGTTCAGTTAGCAACACAATGTCAGGTTTCCAAGTGATGAAATCCATTTAAAAAGAAAAGAGCAAAGTCTGTCTTCCAAAACAATTTCTTTTGTTTAGGAAAGCAACAAATTGGCAAAGTCTGTTGTAATTCCGGATCTGACACAACCCGGAATTACACCACATAATATTGGAAGTTAGAAACAACCCCCAAAAGTCACATTCCCGAATAGAGGTAAATCAACGTTTCCTGGTGTCATCAATCTTCACCTCCAGGTCTCAGCAGGGTCAGTTTCGGTTCCCACGGGAAAGGAGAACCACCTAGCCTAAACAACCCTCACGATCTCCACTCCTCCCATCTTGGGAATGTGGCAAGCCCAAAATCCTTCCCCTCCCCCCCCCCACAACCAGCAAAGAGAAAGAAAAGGAATATATGATAGGGCTAAATTTTGGGCTTGACACACGGTTGGGATCACCTGACCACGGAGCTGCTACAATGGCTGTAAGCGTGAAAAACGTTCCTAAGTCACTTTTTTCAGGGCCATTGTAACTTTTGAATGGTCGCTAAATGTAATTCAAGGACTGGCTGCAGAGAAGAAAGATTCTGAAAACATCTGGTATATTTTCTTTGCTTACAAGTTAACAGCACCTCGTATTTGTTGTTCAGATGGCCCACTTAAAAAGTTGATTTGTGATGGGTTGTAAATTAGAGAAGCGATCAGGTGCATTTTGAAAGGAATGGCCTTGAATGTTCCTCTCCTTCAGGCAAATACACACACCCCTCCATTTTCTTTTTTTTTCTTTTTTTTAAAGAGCTTTCTAAAAAGCCCATGGCAAAGTTGAGGGTCATGTTTGATGGAAAACCGTTGGGCTCACCGAACAGCCTTTCAGCATTGAATGCAACTCTAAAATCACTGAAAATGTTAAGTATTCTAAAGTATGTCCAATTATGCTCATCTTTAAGTTAAATCTGCTGTTACCTATTATAGTGTATCTTCAAAACACTTGAACTATAATTTGTCTAAGCCCGGGCTTTAACAATTATTTTAAGTGTTCTCTAATGGATTGGAATATGAAAGCAAGTTGTTGTGAGCACTATATCCCCTTTTTTTTTTCCATATAGGAATGGAGTCCTTGTATTGAAGTCACAAAAGTATTCTTTTTAATGCTACCTGAGGTCTATTCATTACTTCAGGGGAGGAAGAGTTTTCTCCCTCTCTCAGAATATGCCATAAGCCCGTGATGGCAAACCTGTGGCACGTGAGGCACAGGAGGCACGCAGAGCCATTTGTGCGGGCATGCAAGCCCCAGCCAAACTTACTTGCACTGTGCATGCACGCGCCTCCCAGCTGATTTTTGGCCCGTTTGAGGCTGTTTTTGCCATCCTGGAGGCTTGAGGAAAGCCTCTGCAGCATTGGGAGGCTGAAAAACAGGCCCATTTCGGCATTTCCGGAAATACCCGAAGTGCCGAAATCAGAAGTGCCGAAACCGGAACTGCCGAAATGGGCCTGTTTTCCGGCCTCCAGAGGCTGCAGAGGCTTCCTTCAAGCCTCTGGGGGGACGAAAACGACCTCAAACAAGCCAAAAATCAGCTGGGAAGTGTACACATGTGCAGTACAGGTAAGGGAGTTGGGGGGGGGGGCTGTGCAGGGAGGGCTGTGCAGGCTCTGCAGGGAGGGCACTGTCAGCCTTGAAATTCAGCTGCCACATATATTTTTTTTAGAGAGAGGAGTTGAAAAGTTCAAGGTTCTGTGTGTCTTATGAAGAATTTCCAGTTGCAGTTAATTGGTTCTCATGATTTATGAAGTGTAGAAGTGGGAGGAGAGAAGGTGGATTCTGTGTAACCCAATCAATTGGAGAAATAACGTCTCGGAGTGATTGATATCATGGATACTGTCTGGATGCTTGACAGGCACATTGCATTGTGGGTACCGGCACACACGCAAACGCTTTTGGCACACCACAACAGAAAGGTTCGCCATCACTGCCATAAGCGATAGGAAAGGATAAGAGCTGTATAAGTCTTGGAATCTGGTCTTGGATCCTAAGATATTTGAAGATCAGGGAAGTCCTAGGATCCTTGTTCAAAGAGACACTGTCCTTGAAAATGGAAATGCTATTAGGCTCTTATATCCCTGTTAGTCTTCTGGGATAATGAGGCTTTCACTGAAATGATCAACATGTAATAAAACTGTTAAGCCTGGGTTCCCCAACCAGGGTTAAGGAGACAAGCTAAACAGAATGTGTAGCATTCGTCAGATAGGCACACAGATAGGCACACAGATAGGCACACAGACAAATGAGTGAGATAAGCTTGTATGTTTATTAACATACAGTAAAAATAACAGATACGCTTGTGCTATCAAAAATATAGTTTATTCCATTATGAGTTCATAGCATAGTCAAAATAACAGTCCAATAGTCATGTATCATTTTAGTCAGTCCATTCAAGGATATTCAGTTAGCAAAGTCCGTGTAGAATATCCTATGTCAGTTCACTTACAAATCAGTCCTTTGTCTCTCTCCCGTTGGAATAACCCAGTCTTGAGTCCATGCAGTAATTAGGGATCATCAAAGCCAGAGAGAGAGCAAGCTGACGTTCCTTGCTTCTTTTAAAGTGCTTTCACAACCACTCCCCTAATTACATTCCCATATTTAAAGTTGCAGACACTTTAACTTATAAACCATGATTACATATTTATTATTTTACCTAAACCAGTTAGGGTAAACAATGTTATCCCTAACAAAAACATATCAGCAAATGGATTTTGTTACCTTTTGTTAGTTGGACTCCCTCTGAATACTGTTGGACCTTCAAGAGAGAGATGGATTCAACAGGTTTCCCACTGTCAGATACCACCTTATGCTTGCTTGTGCTTCGCTGCTCTGCAGTGACAGCCTGCCATGAACTGTGGGGAGGGGGAATGAAGGGCAGAAGACTTGGGGGGAAATGGAAAAAAGCTGCCTCAAGGTCATCCAGTTGGAAGAAGGAAGGAGCCACATACCAAACCTGACTATCTTGCTGGAACCTGATGGGTTACAGTGGGTTGGGCAATGAGAATTAGTTCAAGGAGGAAAAAGTAAAATTTAAAGATGTTGGTGGACGATTCTCTGTTTGGGCTTTGCAATACTGCAGTACTTTTCTATTTAGATCATTTCTGTTTAGAAAATTGTGGCAGGTCTGACACCCACCCTATCTTTTGATGATGACCCTGACTTTTGATGATTATGATAGTAGTAATAGTAGTAATAGTAATGTCATCATGGTCATTGGCATGGCATGTCGGACCAGCATTCAGCATCATTTTTGTTTGCAAATGGAGCCCTTAAACATTTTTTAAAAGATAAACTAAAAGGTGATGGCAGTCCAGTGCTTTTTTTACAACGATCTCAATTGTTTCCTCATTATTTTGATCAGCAGTTGGTAGGGGAAAAAAGCCCAATTATGGACTTGATGAGATCAGTTTTCAGTTTAATTTTGTTCATTTTTTGCTGTTTAAATCCAAGCTGGGAAAAATGATGATAAAGTAAGAAGATGCTAGGGAATCCTTGGTGCTTTCTGAACTCGGATGTTGGCTTGCAGATGTTCCATTAGGTAACATTATTGACGTTACCTAGCCAGATAAAGAAACATCTGCAAGCAAACAACCAAACCGAGAGGGCACCATTGTTCAACCCAAAAAAACTACATGTAAAGATAGTTAAAGGATACTAACATGGTTTCCCCCCCCTTCTACTTTTATTTATTTATTTATTTATTCTTCCCAGATCTTTATGAAGAAATCCGTCAGTTCCGCCAGGCCTGCGGTGACATTCATATGAAAACTATCTTGGGGACAGGAGAGCTGGGATCGCTTACAAATGTCTACAAAGCCAGTCTTGTAGCCATGATGGCAGGTAACTTCCACATCTTTGGATTAGGTGGTGTTTGCAACGGATTGCTGTGTGAACCCAGTACAGTAGAAACTTTGGTCGCAAACGCTTCCGTTTGTGACCAAATTGGGTAACGAATAAAAGTTCTTACTGCTGGTCATGAACGGGTGCTCGGGTGGCGACCAAAGGGTGGCGACTTGCCCTTCCGCACTGATTTCCACTTTCGCACTATACCATTTTTGTTTTTACGCTCATGTGCTTCCAGTGATGAGCAAATCGGGTGACGACTGAATTCTCAGAATGGATTATGGTCATCACCGGAGGTTCCACTATAAATGGTGGCATTTGTTAAATAGTTACAGGTAGTCCTCATTTAACAACTGAGATTGGGATTGGCTGCTCTTGTCACAAAGTGAAATGGTCACTAAGTGAAACCACCACTGTGTTTAAGCTTTTATTCAGCTTTCTTTGCTTTACAGATCTGTGAAGGTCATAAATATGAGGAACTGGAGGTAAAGTTACTTTTTGATCACTGTTGTAATTGCAAATGGTCCCTAAATGAGTCAATCATTAAGCGAGAACTACTTATGTACAAAGCATGGTTTAGGATACTACAAAAACTAGAGAAGTTAAGACTGAGTCAGTGGTTGAGGTAGAAGCTATACTCTTTAAGTAGGTGTGGAGGGGGAGGGAGACGGAACCTTTCTCTGGATCTTCTGATTCCAGAAGTTGTCAGAGCTCAAACTAATTGCAGACATATTGAGAGCTGCTTAAAAGTGTCTAAAGAAGGGGTGTCAAAAATGATTTCACTAAGGGCCACATCAGGGTTGTGTTTCACCTCGGGGGAGGGGGCAGGTTGGCGTGGCCAGGGGGGTCTGGCCAGCTCAACATCACTTGTGTCGGGGGTGCCTGTGATGGCCCGAACACTCTGCCAGCGAAAGTGGGCTTCCAAGCTCTGTTTTCAGCTGTGAGGGCTTCCTGCAACCCTCTGCCAGTGAAAACAGATCTCGCAAGGGCCTCCCGCAGCCCTCCCGATCTCGGTTTTCACTGGCAGAGGCCCCGCAAGCTGGGCCTCTGCTATTCCCAGGGTGGCACCGTGGGCCAGATTTAAGCACACCGCGGGCTGGATGTGGTGAAGTGTTGAAACCGGAAGTGCCAAAAAGGGCCTGTTTTTCGGCCTCCAAAGGCCGCAGAGGCTTCCCTCAAGGGGGAAGCCTGGGCCTTGAGTTTGACACTCCTGATCTAAAAGTACTTCAGTTTATGACTCCTCACATCCTGGACATAAACTGTTTCAACTCCTACCCTCAAAACGACGCTATAGGGCACTGCACACCAGAACAACTAGACACAAGAACAGTTTTTTCCCGAACGCCATCACTCTGCTAAACAAATAATTCCCTCAACACTGTCCAACTATTTACTAAGTCTGCACTACTATTACTATTAATCTTCTCATCACTCTTTATCACCCATCCCTTCCCACTTGTAACTGTATGACTGTAACTTTGTCTCTTGTATCCTTACGATTTATATTAACTCTTTCCTAATATTATTTTATTGCCTGTCTGTACCCTATGACTGTCGTTAAGGGTTGTACCTTACGATTCTTGACAAATATATTTTTTCTTTTATGTACACTGAGACCATAGCCCCAAGACAAATTCCTTGTGTCTCCAATCACACTTGGCCAATAAAAGAATTCATTTATTCATTCAATAAATCATTCATTCAATCATTCCCATCCACTCTGAGTTTCAAGGGAAGGGCATTAGATCTCAGTAGATCTCTATATCCACTTTTCATTTAGAATTACATTTAGGAATAATACATTGCCCTTCACACCCTTTGTGTTTCCCCACAATTATCTGAGATAGATTTTGGCATGGGACTGTTCTCCAAGCTTGCTGTTTAGCTCCCAGACATTTGATTACCAAACTAAGTAACATCTTCAGGGTTTTGGAGTGACGTGTCTTGAGTTTTTGGGTCAAGACACATTTCACCACAAAACCCCACTGAAGGTGTTACCTAGTTTGGTAATGAAACATCCGGGAGCTAAAACAGCAAGCTTGGAGAACAGACCTCCTACCAAAAACCTACAACCTGAGCTTCGAATATTCTTGACAATTTCTAATCTGAGACAGGTTGGGCAAAGAGCAAATGACTGACCCAAAGTCACACAAGGAATTTGTGTGCTTGAAGATAGATCAACATTTAGGTCTTCCTCTTGCCTTTAGTCCAGTACACCTCACTGGTTCGTTGACAGGAACTCTTTTGAGTGATGCTTCTAAAACAGGGTTACTGTTTTATTTTAATGTTTTCTTGGGAAGTAGATGCTATTTTTTAAAATTATAATTTCATTCATCCAATTAGCTATTCAAAGTTATGTTTTGGGTTAACGTTGATTCCTCTACATTTTTAGTGCTGTAGTTTCACTGAAATACAGCAGATGGCTCTGCTGTTTACACAATGCCTTTTTTCCCCTTGTATGCTCCACATAAGCACACACAGACAAACATACAGAGGTTTTGCTGTGTATCCTTATAAAAATATTTTTAAGTTTTAACAACATCTACCCAAAGGGAAGTCTTATGTTCCCCTCCCTAAATAATTTAACTTTAAATAGAAGGGTCCTTTTAGGTTTCCTGAGTATATGGCAACAACACAAATCAGATTACCTCTTTGTCTTCAGAAATTTTGAGGGATTAAGTTGTGTCTTCTGAGTTCTAAGATCATAATACTGAGAATTATGAGTTTTCTAATTCATGTTTAAAAATTAAGTCCATAATTCTGTTTTTGGATTTGGTGAAAACATAGAAACAGTGTTCAGGCCATGATTTATACTTAAAATGATTGATATTTAACTTGCCACATGTGTTTCATTAATTATTGCTTACTACAAAAGTAGTTATCTTTCCAAAGCCCCTGCCATCAATGTGTGTGTATGTGTGTGAGTGTGTGTGTTTGTGTATTTGACTTTATAAGCTAAGATGCAACTCTTTCCTGACAATCTCAGCTATTTTATTTTATATTCTTTTTTAAAATGTATGTTTATTTATTATGAATTCAGGAAGCACTATACAAGCATGTTTCAGGTAGTTTGTCATTTTGTGTTGTTCATTTTCAATTTGTAGACTTGCATGCATATATGCCATGCCTAGTCTTCCTTAATATTGGGAGGTGGGGAATGAGAAAAGTCTATTTTTTTCTTTCCTTCCTTCCTTCCTCCCTTTCTCCCTTCCTTCCTTCCTTCCTTCCTCCCTTCCTCCCTCCAGATGTTCTCAACATTTTTATAACAAAGGGGCCCTTAGTTTTAGTGGCATAGCAGGAGAAAACTTCCAAAAGTCAGCAGGGCCAAAGTACAAGTAAGTATGGCGAATGAAATTTCATGTAATCTGAATAAAGCTAAATAAATGAATACTTTTAGTATAATATATTTGTATATCTATCAATATTTCACTATATGCTGGGACTTTATTTCTACTCCTGGACATTTTAAGGGTACTTCAGTTATATCCATGTCGTGATGGTTCAGTAGAAGTTCTAAGCCTCATGATAATAATGCTGTTCCCGTATAATAGACCTTTATTTATCCAATCTTGAAGACATTTCTGGGTAGGCATTGTGATATCTTATTAACGTGACTTCTTTCAGACAAAGACTCAAAAATATCTTCCCAAGTCTGCCACTTTTGTGCTACCATCTGTATCAAACACCACACCATTAATGAAGTTTGGAACTTCTTACAATACTATTTTTATTCTGGTTTAGTTTTTTATATTTGTTCTTAATGATTTTTTTGGGTTCTATTCTACTTATTGTTTTCATATATCTTATTTTCTCTCTCTCTTTCTCACTCCAACCCCCCTACACACACACACACACACACACGTGTGCGGAGGGGGGAGGGAGAGAGGGAGAGAAATCTTAAGAACTGAAGAAGCATCCTGGATGAGGAGCAAAATGTCTGCAAGGAAAAACAAAGTCCAGTTGCCTTTTGGAAAAGTATCTTTGGGTCATTGTGTTAGAAAATACTGCTGGGTGAGCCTGAGCCACCACAGCATTTTGTATTCATTTAAATTCGCTGGTGAATAATTTAAAGGATCCTGTTTACTTTTTAATACAAGGGAGAGATATAAATTGTCTTTGTGTGGGTATTGTTACGTACAGCTGCCAGTGAACAGCTGCTTGCAGTTCTTAAATGGATATTTTAGTCTACCAGAAGTTACAGGAGTGAAAATCAAAACTTTTCTCTCTCTTTCATTTACACTCCCACCCATTCTTTTAAAATTGATTTTCTGACATGATTAATGCTAAGCCTGTCTCGCTATTTTTATAGAGTTCACATATGTACGAGAACTCCTTATAAACACTTAATTTACTTTGTGCTATTTTGGGGGGTGTTTTGGGACTGAGTTTTCATGATGATGATGATGATGGACTATTTTAATATATAGCTCTTAATTAAGTTTCATTTCTTCTTCTGAGCCCAACACACCCCAACATTCACTCCTCTATTAATACTGTATATTAATACAGTTGTTACATGCTACAACATTAACCGGTGTAAAATAAAACTATATTCCCTATAATTGATTGGGTAAGATGTATCAAACGAAAAGTAATATTTAAAACAAAGTTAAATATATCTTTCTTTATATCTTGCTTTCATCAGGAGAACACAAAATTTAACTGCTGCACAATACTGCTACTATTGTAGTGTCAGAGCAAAGATACTACTAAACAAGACACAAGTCATTTTTGGCTACTGTGAAGTCCTTGGTGCTTTTCTTGAACTTGATAGTTTTCTTGCAAATGTTGCAGTGTCAAAGTAGGTAACATCTTCAGTGCACTGATGATGTTACCTAGTTCGGTGATGAAATGTCTTCAAGAAAGCAACCAATCTGTGAAAGCACCAAGGACCCCACAGTGCAACCCTGAGCATAACAAATATTAACAAATATTATCTTCTATTTTTGATTACCCTGATAAAACATGCTCTATAAACATGCACACTTTTATTCACATACACAGACCAAAAAGGGAGAAAAATACCTATCTTTCTCCTCCTGAACTGGATGAAAAGGAGGTGGGAGATTTCAAGGAGCTCTTTATGGGAGAACTTCAGCCCTTGCAATGCCATGCCTCCATTTTTTTTTACTATTCACAGATACAGAATAACAGAGTTAGAAGGACCTTATAGGTCATCTAGTCCAACCCCCCACCCAAGCAGGAGACCCTAGACCATTTCTGACAGATGGCAGTCCAGTCTCCTCGAAAGCCTCCAGTGATGAAACTCCCACAACTTCTGAAGGCAAGCTGTTCCATTGGTTGATTGTTCTCACTGTCAGAAAATGTTTCCTTATTTCTAGGTTGAATCTTTTCTTGATCAGTTTCCATCCATTGTTTCTTTTCTGGCCTGCAGGTGTTTCAAATTAGGTTGATCCCCTATTCTTTGTGGCAGCCCCTCAAATATTGGAACCCTGCTATCATGTCACTCCTAGTCCTTCTCTTCACTAGACTAGCTCTGCCCAGTTCTTGCAACAGTTCTTCATATGTTTTAGCCTTCAGTCCCCTAACCATCTTAGTTGCTCTTTGCACTCTTTCTAGATCATTGTGTCTGTGTGGATTTTCACAAATTGTCATACTTGGTTCTGGCTTTTCAATCTATTTTTAGTGTGTGGTCTTTGGCCATCACTCTCTCTCATCCCAACTCACCTCACTGGGCTGCTGTGGGAAATATAGGAGAAGGCAAGTGTATCAGGTATGTTCACTGCCTTGGGTTACTTATAAAGTAATAAAGGTGGGTTTAAAAAGTCAGATAATGGGAGTGAGAAAGAATATAATAACAGAGAATAGAGAATAGTATAAAGATTGAGTATAATTTATATGTATTTCATATCGTAGTGGCAAAGACTTTGTTGCTGTTGCTTGGCATCTCATATAAACCTATTTCTACCTTTCCTATTTGTTGGTGGATCAGCCCCAATCTTATTTGAATGGCTGGTTTGGCTTAAATAGTTGGTATGATTCAGTGATTTGAACTGATTCAGAAAATAGAATTGCAATCATTTCCACCTTCCAAATCGCCAAGCCTGTTCACAGGGATTTGATTCAGCTTTTTGATTCAGAGGACTGATTCTTTTGAAATTGAGTGTATGAATTGAAAACTTAGAGTTTGAACAAGCTGGTGGACTCAGTGCTATTCTTGGCTTCTGCTTTCTGTTCTTCTGTTTGATTGTCTTTGGTTTTATCTATTTGTTTTATTTTTAGTAAAATCTCAGTTGTACAAATCTCCATTTAGCAGTCTGTGGATGTAATGGACAAAATCTGAATTTGCCAAATGCATCACTTATTTTTGAGCTTTGTGCTCTGCACGTTGCAGAATTATACCAATGTTTGTTCACCGATAAAATAGCACCAATAGGAGCTACAATAATATAAATAATTATGAGATTGGATGGCCAAAATTCTTTTCGTCTTTTCCTATTTTTGTTGAAAAATAAACCTTCACATTTATTTTCTTTAAATTTCTTCATTTTCCCCAAATTGGGGGGGAAACAGCCCACAACCTACATATTCCCTAGAAACCAAACAAATAATTCATTAAAGAAAAGAAACACGTGGTCTCTGGCCTCATAAAGTTTGTTCGTTGTTGGTGTAAATCAAAATCTTGGGATCTTGCAAGAACGCAACTTCATATTTGCAAGTGTGCTATCACAATCCTATAGGCTCTTGCCTTTGTAAAGATGATGGATAGAAACACACAAACAGGCAATAAATAAATAAACATTGTCTGGTGGTCAGAGCAAGAGTCTTATCAAGATGAGTTAGGGGAAAGTGATGTCCAAAACAGCCCTCAGTCTTCGGTGAATCTATTGTAGTACCCAAACGGAAAAACTTGGTAGATTATGGTTTACAGTTCTAAGCATTGTTTATCATTCTAAGCACCGTTCCAATATTTGAGGGGCTTCTACAAAGACGAGGGGCGGTCAAACTATTTTCCAAAGCACCAAAAGGCAAGATAAGAAACAAAGATAGAAACTGATTAAGGAGAGAAGCAAGAACTAAGGAGAAATAATGAGAGCAATTAACTAATTGGAATAGTTTGCCTTCAGAAGTTGTGGATGCTGCATCACTGGAAGCTTTGAACAAGAGATTGGACAACCATTTATCTGAAATAATATAGGGCCTCTTTCTCAAGCAGTGGGTTGGACTAGAAGACCTTTGAGGTCCCTTCCAATTATTGTTCTATGTTCTAAGTGTGTATTGCCAGAAAATGTAAACCTCCAAACATCACTCAGATTCCCACTTTTAAAATTCATCTTATCTAAAACTTAGAAATGAGGACTAAGAGAAAGCATATGCCTCACAACTCCTCACTCATGCATTTATTAACCTCCCCACCTCTCAGTTACCAAAATATAACTATTTGGAGCTAGTCTCTTTAGCTATGTGAATCCGTAATAGGCTGAGTGTGTTGAAAGCTCTTGTTAGAATAAGTCACAGGGACATAACATTTGCTTTTAAAGCTTGATTGTATATTCTGAGCAAAAAAAAAATGAGCCTTTTTGGTGGAGGCTTTGAAGTTGGACACAGAAGTGTTTGGGCATTCAAATTTTAAAGCTGAAAGGTTCAAATCCGAATGTATTTCTCCCTTCCTTTAAGGAGCGTTCTTTTTTTATTACAGTTCAAGTGCTTTTATTGGGAACTATTGAAAAATACACTGAAGTTGACATTGAAGTGTGATGATCTTGGTTGTGCGTGTGAGGGTTTTTTTTATATCCGCCTTTTAAAAAAAGTTATGCTTAAAATTCACAGCACTTTCAAAGTCTGATAAAGGAGCCTAATTTTCCTGCTTTGTTCAGTGTCATATTTTTTTTCTCAATCCATTTCAAGTAGCTCGTTTTTTCCATTTCAGCAACTTTCCTGCAAGTTTGGTAGACAATAGGGTTTTTTTATTAATAAAATTAGCTAACAATTTATTGCTGACACTGGAAAGTAGCAAAGTTAAATCTGGTTTCTGGAAATATCTGGATCTTATATGATATTGCTTGAGAGGGAGGGGGGTTGAAATCATTTGAGGTTGCACTTTTAACAAAGCTAAGCATTGGTGTATTTTGTTCAAAATAAAAACATAGGTATTTTGATGAGAGACCAACGGAAATCACATTTACTGGATTGGAGAAAGGTGTTTCACTGCAAAGCAAGTGGAAAAATAGGCAAATAATAACCATTTATTCAACACATATACTGTAATAATATTTTTCTGTCATTGCTTTAATCTTTTAGATTACATTGATGTGTAGGGGATATTTACAAGGACAACAACAGCAGGGTTTAGTGAGTTTGATTTAAGAGATATCTTCCCCATTCTTTCTGCAAAAAAAGAATGCCCAAAATAGTTTTCATAAAAGCCATTAAAAAAAAAACTCTCCATGCCAACAACTTAAACAGCAAGACACCGAAAGGCAGGAAAAAAATATTTGAGGGAAACCCAGCCACCAATTTTTAAAGGCACACAGATTACCGTAGTCTTTAAATTTCTCTGAGTGAGTGCTCAGAGTTACAGTGGCTCTGAAAAAAAAATTATGAATGTTTTTCACATGACAATGCAGCATCCTTACGGTCACGCGATCTGAATTTGGACGCTTGGCAACTGGCATGTACTTATGACAGTTGCGGTACCCCAGGGCCATGTGATCACCTTTTGTGACCTTCTGGCAAGCAAAGTCAACGAGGAAGCCAGATTAACTTAACAACTGTAATGCTTGGCAAGTGCCTTGTTTTTATAACCATTGCTTTGTCCCGTTGCTTTGTGATCATTTTTTGCAAGCTTTTGATGAGCAAAATCAGCAGGGAAGCCAAATTTACTTAACAACTGTGTTACTAACTTATCAACTGCAGTGATTCTCTTTAATTGTGGCAAGAAATGGAGCAAAACTCACTTAACAAATGTCTTATTTAACAACAGAAATTTTAGGTTCAATTGTCATAAGTTGAGGACTATCTTTTTGTTCCATCTTTTAATTTAATGCAGGATTTGCTGCATTTATGGTAAATTTAACTGAATAGCTTCGGTGATTCACTTAACAACCGGGGCAAGAAAAGTCATAACATCAGGCAAAACTCACTTAACCTTGGTGGTTAGAGCGGAGTACTGTAGGCTACTTCTGCTTGCAGCCAACTGTCTACAATTCAACAGTTCGAATCCCACCAGGCTCTAGGTTGACTCAGCCTTCCATCCTTCCGAGGTGGGTAAAATGAGGACCCAGATTGTTGGGGGCAACAGGCTGACTCTGTAAACCGCTTAGAGACGGCTGTAAAGCATTATAAAGTGGTATATAAGTCTAAGTGCTATTGCTGTTGCTAACCACTGTCTTGCTTAGCAGCGGAAATTTTGGAATCAGTTTTGGTTGTAAGTCAAGCACTCCCTGTATAGTAGCTGACCCATTGATAAAGTGGAATGGGATCATTTGAGGACTGGGAGAGGTACACAATCTCTGGGCAGAAATTGTAAGCCACCCAGAGTTGCTTTGGAAGTTGAGAATAAAATAAATTCAAAAGCTATTGAATTAATGTCACTTAAATTGCATGTCGTTCTTGTCCTGGACTTGATATGGAGTATAGTCTCCAATGTTCAGTGTCCCAACTTTCTGTCTCTATCTGTCATGTTCCTTCACAGGTGGCAACCTCTGCAGATATTTCTGTGCACATGGATTACACAGGCAGGAATGGTGCAGTGGCCCAGAGGGGAGCTCTGGCCTCACAATCAGGAGGCTGTGAGTTCAATCCTAGGTTAGAGGCAGATATTTCTCTCTCTGGGCACACTGAGAATATATCTGCAGAACAAAACTCTGCCTTGGTGACCGGAAGGGCATCCGGCCATTAAAACACTCTGCTAGCTCTGTTCAGTTTCCCAGACTCCACTTCTGCAAGGGATTATGAGGTCGTTAAAAGATGATGATGACAGATTACACAGGCAGAATCCATTTGGGAAACATACAGCTATCCAGGCCCTGAGCCATAGAGCTCCCTATAGGAAATGCAGGCAGTCCTCGACTTACAACAGTTCATTTAGTGACCATTCAAGTGTGACTGTGGCACTGTAAGTCCTCGACTTACAACAGTTCATTTAGTGACCATTCAAGTGTGACTGTGGCACTGAAAAAAGTGACTTTCATGTCCATTTGCACACTTATGACCGTTGCAACATCCCCATGGTCATGTGATCAAAATTCAGACACTTGGCAACTGGCATGTATTTATCATGGTTGCAGTGTCCCAGGGTCATGTGATCAACCGTTGCTACCTTTTGGACAAGCAAAGTCATTTGGGGAAGCCAGGTTCATTGAACAGCTGTGTGACTAACTTAACAACTGCAGCAATTCACTTAACAACTGTGGCAAGAAAGATTGTAAAATGGGCCAGAATTCCCTTAACAACTCTCTTGCTCAGCAACAGATAGTTTGGGCTCAATTGTGGTCGTAAATCGAGGACTACCTGAAGACTTGAAATCTCTTCAAATACCTGAAAAAAAAAACATGATTCAAATTTTGGGACAGCCGAAAATGGTGACCCCGGCTTTAGAACTCATGCTTTTGTTTTATTGAGTAACATGCTCCTACCTTCCACCACGGTAGGACCTGAAGGAAGCCTTTCCTTCTCTCAGTCTGGCAGGATACAGGTGAGCTGCATCCTGTTTTCACCTGAGAGTGGAAAAGGGAGGTGGCTTTCAGTTAACGCTGAGCCCACCAAATTTGGATTTCCGTTAGAGAAATCGGAAGAGATGCCAAGGTGATAACATCCGGCTGGTCGCTCTGCATTATTTTAAATTGCAGGCTGGGTTCTTATTTTTTTATTAAGAGTAAAGCAACGTTAAGCAATCTGGGATTATTGGCAAATAATGGCATCCTGAGGGGGTTTAGAGCATAACTGAAACATAAAGATTGCGATTACTCCATGATTGCTATGCTGTTTATTATTCTTTACTGCTTAATAATGGCTCTCTAATATTGTTCTTGTCTATAGCCAGCTAAATACTTTGCTCCAGTTTTAATCACATAAATAGTTGCCATTTACACGTTCCAGAAATGTTTTTTTGTCATCGTCCCCTTTTCCCTTATTATGCTGGCAGCAAAAAGGAGTGGTAACACGGAGCATACGCTTATATGGATTTTATTAATAGATGTTGCCTATCAGCATTTTTTTTTCTTTTTTGGTTGTTATTTCTGGTCCAGAATGATTTCCAAAAGCAACTCCGCTTTGGTTGTGGTACAGCATTCAGAAGTAGCAAATAATATGTATTTACTTCTGGTGTTTCCTATCATAGGTTTTGGCAGCTTTTATCACTTGTTCTAGGAATGTTGTTATGTTGTTAAGGCACCAGGCTAGAAAGCGGGAGACCGTGAATTCAAGTCCAGCCATGGCCATGAAAACGAGCTGGGTGACTTTGGGCCAATCACTCTCTCTGAGTCCAACTTGCCTCACAGGGTTGTTGTGGAGAAAATAGAAGGAGGAAGATGTGTTGGGTATGTCTGCCTCCTTGAGTTATTTGTAAAAATAAGAGAGGTGGGCTACAAACAAACAAAAGGATGAATGTCCCAAAGGTGGTTTTTCAACACGCAACTCGACTTCCTTGTTTTTTTTTTTTGAAGATGTTTCGCTTCTCATCTAAGAAGCTTCTTCAGCTCTGACTGGAGGGTGGGGAATGGAAGGATTTATATTCCATGGAGACAGCTGGTCATTTGTATCTTTTAAGGAGAGTTGTTGAGGCCACTTGGGGGTTTAACTGTTGGAGAGAAGACTTGAAAAGTAGCTTTCTCTACAAAACAACCATTTTTGATCTGTTGAAGAAATTTCTGTTTTGCAAATTAATAACCGGGAAGAGCCTTTTTCCTAGGTTGCGACTCCAGATTTAATTATTGAGGCTTCTTGATTTCATACATAGGTATTCTTGCTTTTCAAGTGTTCCACCTGTAAAATTGTTCATTCAAGTTCGCAATAAAGATCTGTTAAAAAAGAAAATAGATACCTGGAAATTGCCTGTATCCATTATTTAGCATCTGGATAGCAGACCGAACCTGGTCGCAAAGGCCAGATTGGCACATTCTGTTGAGCTATAGTTTATTTAACCATTGTTTATGGAATGAATCACAATTGGCTGGATTTGTGCAGCACGCTAAACTGTAAACCCTGTTTAAAATGGCTTGTGTAACACAGTAAACTAAAATAAACCACATTTTGGCGTAGCATGATTGTTAGCCTCACCCAGTCCTTTTCAGTGTGATGAAATGCATTATATTTCTCATTCAGTTATGACGTTTATTTTCTTCTGTACAACTAGGTTAATATGTGTACTTTTTAAATAAATCTTGGCTTCTTTTGTCCTCCTTCACAAATGATGCAAAGTAGAGTTTTTGTTTTTTTCAAAATACCACCTTATTATGTGCCTTGACCTTGAATTATTCTTGATTGTTCTGAAGCCCAGCACAGGTTGGTTTTCATTTGATGTTGTTTCCAAAGTTCCCTTTTGCTCCTGATACCTAGAATTTCTGTTGCTGCTCATCACAGCTTCTTCCCACAATGAAATCAAACTTCGAGCCTTTCTTCTTTGCCTAAAATTTGTTCTTTTTTTTTCTTAGCAATCTGAGAAAAAAACATTGACAGGTGAATTATACAGTCAGAAACACCTTATTTATAAAGCTAATATGAAATATGTTTAAGAGCCTCCATTTTATTTCTCCCCTTCTCCGTTTTCCTTAGAGAAATATAAAATGTTAATATTACCTTTATATTGTAAAACTCCATGCCAGTATACATCTTCTGAGTTCTTTATAGTATCCTGCTAGCAAAAACTCTCTCTTGAATCATAAATAGAATTTGTTCATAAAGTAAAATAGTGCATTGTTTTCATTGTTAGAAGATGCTGCTAAATTGGCTGTATTTTGATAATCACATCCAAAGCAGATTATTCTGCTAATAGCCTTAAGATATTACTTTATTTTTAAAAATAAGTGTTTCACTATAATCCTAATACTACTATTTAAAAAAAAAATCCTTTCTTGTTTCTGCAAAGTCTGAATGAGATTTTCAAAATTGAATAATAATTTGATCCGTTAATCTTTTGAAGCTAGTAATTTTATTTTCCCCTCTTTGCGGTCTCTGAGGCTTGTAAATGAATAGAGCTTCATTACTGGAGCCTGCATTTATTAACCATTATCCATTATCTTGTAATTAAGACTCCTTGTAACGAATCATGAGGACAATGCAAAAATACATAGTACATTTCTTTAATGAACTGGAAAATGTTCATCTTGTTCTATTTAGTAATGAGTTGCTGAATAGTCGTTAAATCCACTGGAGAATACAGTGAGATGGATTTTGAAGACTATCTTGAGTTTGTGGTTAATCTATTAGAATTAAAATTTCATCTTCTATTTTTATCAACAGCCGATTAGAAGCCCGTCTGTTTGACCAAATTGATTATGAGACCCTATACAAGGGCAGATGTTGTTTAATGAAAGTTTTAAATGAAACCATACCATTGAGATTTCTAATTATCAGACTTAGAAAAGCTTTGACTTACCTTACTCCGATAGGAGGAAGTGGGAGATAGGGGTGGAAGACTTAAACAAAAGGGCTTAAACTCTGCGATTTTTTTTTTTTTTTTAATGGGAGGGAGAACATACAAGTTGATGCCAAGAAGTTTGCTTTTTGCTTCCTAAAGAGGGAACACTCTCGTCTCATTAAGAAAACCTCTGTGGGGCAGCCAGCATAGTGAAGAGGCAAAGGATATATGTAATGTCAGATGAAGTCAAATGCATGCAGATCAGTGTTTTTCATGCTGCCTGGGGAATTCTGGGAGTTGAAAGAATTAGAATAGAATAGAATAGAATAGAATAGAATAGAATAGAATAGAATAGAATAGAATAGTTGGAAGGGACTTTGGAGGTCTTCTAGTCCAATCCCCTGCTTAGGCATTAAACCCTACACCACTTCAGACAAATGGTTATCCAACCTCTTCTAAAAAGCTTCCAGTGTTGGAGCATTCACAACCTCTTGAGGCAAGTTGTTCCACTGATTGTTTTCATTGACAGGAAATTTCTCCTTAGTTCTAAGTTGCTTCTCTCCTTGATTAGTTTCCATCCATTGCTTCTTGTCCTGCCTTCAGGTGCTTTGGAGAATAGCTTGACTCCCTCTACTTTGGGGCAGCCCCTGAGATACTGGAAGACTGCTATCATGTTGCCCCTAGTCCTTCTTTTCATGAAACTAGACATACCCAGTTCCAGCAACCGTTCTTGATATGAAATCCACACATTTTCAAGTTGCCAAGTTTGTAAAACACCAGAGAAGAAGCCATGTTGCACGATGCCCCATCTCTTGAAATGTTTTCTGGGCAATGATGGTTTATTCTCAATTCTATGCTATATTAATTGAGGGCTATCCCTATGCTCAGGCTTAAATAGAGACAAAAATGTGGAAGGTACATGGCAGGTAGGGGTACTCAGTACATTTATCATCTCTTCATGGAGGGAGATGGATCCAAGAGGTAAAGCAGAGTAGAAAGATAGGAGGAAGAGTAATATTTTATATAAATAAAAATCTCTGGCATAACCATGCAAAATAAGTTTAGGTAGTCCTCAACTTACAACAATTCATTTAGTGGCCATTCCAAGTTACAATGACACTGAAAAAAATGACTTACGACCATTTTTCACACTTTCGACTGTTGTGGCATCCCAATGGTTACATGATCAAAACTCAGACACTTGGCAACTGACTCGTATTTATGACGATTGCAATATCTTGGGGTCACGTGATCACCTTTTGCGACCTTCTGACAGGCAAAGTCAATGGGGAAGCCAGGTTCACTTAACAATCGTGTTACTAATTTAACTGCAGTTATCACTTAATGACTGTGGCAAGAAAGGTTGTAAAATGGGGCAAAACTCACTTTACGAAGGTCTCGCCTAACAGCAGAAATGTTGGGCTCAATTGTAGTCGTAAGTTGAGGACTATCTGTATTTCAGATCTCAGTGATATGAAAGGTCTTACTGGTTTAGAAAATATTGGGATAGAATCTAATCTGGTAATCTGCAACACTCTTAGGAAAGTTGTCAAGCTCATTTAGTTGTCAGAATGTTGGCTGAATACTTTGAAAAGTACAGTGGAACCTCAGGTCATCACCATAATCCATTCCAGGACTACGGTCGCAACCGGATTTGGTCATGACCGGAAGCACGACCGACTGCACATGTGCGGACAAACATTTCCACGGACTACATGTGCGCGGAAGGGGAAATGGGCTCAGAAAGGGAATATGCCACGGCTGGGTTTGCTTGCCACCCGATGTCAGTTTTGGAAGCCATATTGAGATCCGATGCTCCCACACTGCCACAATTGAGCCTAGGAAAGTGGGAGGGGGGAATTTATTAAAGTATATCTAGTTAGACAAGATAACATTCTTTTTCTGATTCAAGGTCAGGTCGTGTTGCCCATAAGTGAAAGGAAGTCTTAACTTGGGACGGATGGTGATTGGTGATCATGTGATATGATGATGGGTGCAGGGGATGGATTTGTAGTTTTTACTTATTGTAAGGAAGCCCAGAACTTTCAGATTCAGGATTCCACAGTTGTGCCAGTTACTATCCAAATAAAAGGAACCTTTGAGGGATGCCTGTCTCAGAGTTACCGGGTGGAATGGAGGTTTTGTTGAAACGCTGACACCCGATTTTGAATCGTGACCCGATTCAAAAATGGGGTGGATTTTTTTGGTCAGAACACGATTAGGTTATGAACAGAAGTGTTTGCAACCTGAGGTTCCACTGTATAACAATGACTAGAAAATCTCCCAGGTGCCTTTCAATCCTGCTATTATGTTACTCATCACCCAGAGTTCCTTGTCTGAGACAGGTGGCTATAAAAAAATAAATAAATAACTGCTGACTTTTGAAAAATAAATGAAAACTCAGAGTGGAGAAAGGCTGCTGGCTGGGAATTCTGAACCGAAACGATTTTCCATCACAACTTTTGTTTCAAACCCCATTATTTCCTGCCTTTGAAAAGAGAGGGGATCACTATTGACAATGAACCTTAAATCTAGGAGTTCTGATATTATATTTTGCTGACGAAAAGTTTTTCTCCTCCCTTCTTTTCCCAAGGGTCCGATTTTATCAAGACATCTACCGGAAAAGAAGCAGTGAATGCTACTTTCCCAGTGGGGCTGGTCATGGTGAGAGCTATTAGAGACTACTACTGGAAAACTGGCTATAAGGTAACTTGATAGCTCTTTTGGGTTCCAAGTAATAGACCTATAGCAAGCTTTCTCAATCATTCATTACTTCACAAAATAAAGCAATTGTGCCACTGAAAGTCAGCCATTTTCTGGTCAAGGTTTGGTAGCATTTTTTGGAGTGCTGGAAAGCTCCTTATTGGCCTCATGGGCCTAGGAGAGGAAGAGTCCTTTTCTATATGCGCGTAATATAGCTTTCTCAAAGAGGCCAGACAAACAGTCCTTCCTTATGAAACAAGAAAGAGACACAAGTGGTCTAGGTCTAGGACAGCAAAGCTGGCTGAGGAATTCTGGGAGTTGAAGTCCAGAAGTCTTAAAATTGTCAAGGTTGGAGACCCCCAGTCTAGGAGGCTCTAGGTATTGACTGCCAATTTTCTGCTGGACTATGTGCCTCATGATGTTAACTTCTCATCCAGACGTACTTATGGATTATCTTCCTAGCCCCCAAATTACACAAATGTGATCACTCCTGAACAAAATTGCTGTAGATGTTGTTTCCCACTAGCTACCTTTGAGCCAACTTTGCCCTTGTGATATCTCTGTGAGGACTCCATATAGTTTTATTTATTTATTTATTTATTTGATTTGTCAGTTGTTTACAAGATAATAAGTATAAGTGTATACATAGTGATGAATACATGAAATGGGTACATATAAGAAAAATAAAAGAAAAATAAAAGAAACAATAGGACAGGGACGGTAGGCACATTGGTGCGCTTATGCACGCCCCCTAGAGACCTCTTAGGAAAGGGGTGAGGTCAATAGTAGACAGTCTAACGTTAAAGTTTTTGGGATTTGGGGAAAAAAAACCACAGAGTCAGATAGAGTATTCCAGACATTGACCACTCTGTTGCTGAAGTCGTATTTCCTGCAATCAAGTTTGGTGCGGTTAACCTTGAGTTTGTATCTATTGTGTGCTCTTGTGTTGTTATGGTTGAAGCTGAAGTATTCATTGACAGGTAGGACATTGCAATGTATGATTTTATATACCATACTTAGATCAGACCGAAGATGGCGTAATTCAAGGTTCTCTAGTTCTAGAATTTCAAGTCTGGTGGCATAAGGTATTCTGCAACGAGTAGAGGAGTAGAGAACTCTTCTTATGAAATATTTCTGGACTTTCTCAATTGTGCTAATATCAGATACTCCAGATCTCAGCAACAACGCATTTCAAGATAAAGCATCTGGGCCAATGACATAAATGATTCAACAGAACATTTTAAGCCTTTCTCTTCCAAGAATCTTTGGCTTCAAACTTGACTTGTTTCCAAGAAAAATAAAATAAACAAAAAAACCTTCACACCGTTGGGGAAACCACGCACAATAAACATGACAGTTTTGAAGGATTAATCATTCACAGAGGCACATATCTCCTGATCAAAGAAGGGAAGCTAGACACACGGCCATTTTTCATTCATTTTGTTCATGCATTTTTCATCCAGAATCCATGGAGAAAGCTTTTACAATTTTGGCCTAGTTGGCTTTAAAAATCACTTAGATTGCCTATTTTGATATGTGAACAAATGACACCTGGGGGCCAAACTCAACGGTATCCATTATCAGCCACAATTATGTCCAAAGGCCTTGTGTGACATAAACGCCATCATATCGTGCACATAATTCCCCACTCCTCTGGAGATACCTGTGTTCATGTGGCCCTTGTCCTTTAGCCTTTGAGATGTGGCAGTGTGATGCAGTTATGAATTGCTTCATTCCTTGACTAGTAATCATTTGTTTTGTGACTGTTCGAAGGTACAATGATATTGAAAAAAGTAACTTCAGTGAAGCTTCAGAACTGAAGAAGCTTCATGGATGAGAAGCGAAACATCTTCAAGGAAAAACAAAAGAAAGTCCAATTGCCTTTTGAAAAAGCCCCTTTGTAAGAGTTCTGTTTCTCATTCACTTAAAGAGAATTTGTCGAGCAGAAATTTAAATTCTGTTAACCAAAAGAACCCAAGTGCATGTGCTCACTCTGAAAACAATAATAATGAAAAAGATGTGTAAACCGAGACTATATCCTTTTAGTAGACAAAGACCATTTTTTATCATTGATAGGAGATTTTTAAATGCTTTCTTTAACAGACCAATTCGGCTCCCACACAGATGCTTTTCTACGAAGACAGTGGCTAGTAAAAACAGGTTAATGCAGAAATTAAACTTCTCCCAAGAATGGAAGTGGGCTGCAGACTAACATTTATTGAATGATAAGCTGTTTAAAATGATAAGCGGCAACATAAAAAGTATTTGGCATAATAGGAAATAAATTTCTTTCTTTTTTTTTCCTGTCAATACTGAAGGACACACACAAAATGGTTTTTCTGTTAGGGAATTCCTAGCCCAGAGAAACTTATTACTTCTAATAATACAAGGTGATGAGGAAAAAAGTCTGAGAGATGAATTTTAAACAAAATAATGAAATGCTGTGAAACAGCATGGGAATAGTAGCCAAATTTTTATGGTTCTTGGACAAAAATGGTCCACAATGGATAATGACTTGTTTGGGGGAAAGGAGAAATGGAATTATTTGTGGGAATGTGAATGCTTCAAATGGCGAAAGTAATTTGAGGTCAAGTTCCAAGGGCTTACAAATTGAGTTGCTACTTACATATAATATAGGTGTAATGAAGTATTAGTATTACTAAGATCAGTTTACTGCACCACACAAACTAAATTTATGGAAACTTCAGAAGCATCTTTCTATGCAGGAGCAAATAAAAGAAGAAGGGCCAAGTTACATTCTACATTTTTCTATAGGGGAGAGCAAATATGGCAACTTTATGATCTGTGGACTTCAACTCCCAGAATTCCTGCTGGTTCAGGAATTCTGGGAATTGAAGTCCACACATCATAATGTTGCCATATTTGCCCACCCTACCGAAGACAAACCATAGATGTGTTTGAATCATGTTCTTTCTTCCTTCTGTTGTTTTTAAAGCACTTTTTCATCTCTTTTTCTGACATGGAGGCTGCCATTTCTTACAGCCCAGTCAGTTTCACTCATGGATAAAGTTGGTAAGAAGTGAAAATGCAGAAATTCAGATCAAGACTTGATGTTCATGAAGGTTATTTATTGTTTCCAAGATTAGAAGCTTGGCTTCATTGTCTGGCAATGGGAACAAGAAAGCTTTGGCTTTTTGTGGAGCTTGCTCTTTTCAGTGCAATTGAAAAGGATGTTGGGAGTTGTAGTTCATTTGGGACTCCTCTTCATGCTTACTAACGGCATGAAGATGCTCTAACACAGGGGTGTCAAACTCGCGGTGACATGTTGTCACGTGACATATCTCAACTTTTTCCCCCTTCGCTAAAATGTGGGTGGTTGTGGCCAGCACATGATGCAACCCCGCAAGTTTGATATGCCTACTCTTAACAGTTGCTTTCAAGAAACATGTTATGTTATATCTGTCTCACCTATTCTGGAAGCCTAGAGGACAAGACCACCAAAGATAGTCTTTTAGAATTGGAGCAGAAGGTCCCACCTTTGTTGAGTCAATTAAATATGTATATCAAATCCAGAAGCTGTTTTGCAGCCCAGAGCTTTTCTTTGGATTGATGTATTAGTAAGGATTGGATTGATGTATTTTTTTGCACTCGTGTCAGAAGCATCGAGGTCCTTCTGGGTTGAAAGGATTATCTGGCGACATCACCATGGCCCTGGAGATGCTCCTTTCATCTCCCTGATAGGAGCTGGAGTGAAGGAGGGGAGCTCAACCCTGCCCCACAGCAGCTCTTGAGTCTCTAACTTGGGCTTGCTAACTTATCACCTGCCCAGTGTTCCAACCACTCGAGCCATTGCACTCCATAAGAAAAGTAGTAATGTCAAGATAGTAGCTTCAGTTCTCTCTCAGGGGAATTCTGAATTTGGGAAATTGGAGGATTCATAGGTGCAGAAGAGAAGGGAAACTTCCATCTCTCCATCTTCTGGCTGGTGGTGCCATATTCCTTCAATGCCTCGCAGCTGTCTGGAAAACTCTACTTCGTATTCAAGAAGTTATTACTCTTAAGTGCCTTAGATCAGAATTCCCCCAACCTTTTCAGCTTTGCAGACTGTCGGGGGAGGAAGGGAGAGGGAATGGTCCTGCATGTGCTGCAGGCAAGCACACACCCATGTGGTCACCTGAGGAAGCATACCTGTGCACGCTTTCCCACTACTTCCATGGCCCGGTTCCGAAAGGATCGTGACCACTAGTGGGCCGCGCTCCAGGGGTTGGTGGCTCCCTGCCTTAAATGTCTACTAGGAACATCCAGCTCTACCCCAGGTGCGAATGCCATGGGTGCGTTTTATTCACTCTCTCGTTCCCCTCGCTTTTTAATGTATAGTTCATTCCAAATCTTTTAAATTTACTGCAGTTTTTATTTGTTGCATTTAAATATTTCTTCTCCATGAACTTGCTATGCCATTTTTCAAGGTTTTTAAATATTAGAAAGATATTTCTTCTTTAAAAGTAAACTCTCCGGTTTCCCCCAAATTGGCTTTGAGGCTTTTAGTGCTCATATAACACATGCCATATCTCTCATCAGATGTCTGGGCTCCCTGGTTTTCAAGTGTTACTCTATGCTTCCATTTATATTTTCAGCGATTTTCTTTTATTTAGTAGTGTGTTCCTTCTTGTCATTATACTGTATTTTATTACCCTATCAGCCACTTTGTACACCTGCACTTTGGAGAGGGAAGGCAGGAAAGAAATCCTTCTGTAAATTAGATACACAAACATACACACACACACACACACTCATATACATCAGAGATGTGATTCAACCGGTGTAACAACTGGCATGCACGCAGCAGGTTTGCTACGAACCTCCTGCAATCCTGCATTCTCCCTGTGTATTAAACAGCTGAACTTGAAAACAGGAAATAAAAATCAGAATAGAGCCAGGGCGAGTGGGAGGGCGCAGCAGCTGATCCTTGGAGAGAACCGATTCACTCACAGATGATCCTTGGAGCTACCCATTTTGACTACACTGGACCGAATAAGTAGAATACCATCCCTGATATACATATATATACTGTATATACACACATACCCTGTCTAGTTAGATGTATGCATTTTTACGCACATTCCTATTTGCTGTACACCTACAGTGACTTATTTGGAGCCTAACACAATAGTTTTTTTTTTTTTTTTTAAATTATTATTATTCTTCCCTAAGGTTGGATTCAAGCCTGCAGGAGGCATTCGCAAAGCCAAAGAGGCCTTGATTTGGCTTTCCCTGATGAAGGAGGAATTGGGAGAGGAATGGCTGAAACCAGAACTCTTTCGCTTGGGTGCCAGCACTTTGCTGGGAGACATCGAAAGACAGGTTAGATGCAAAGCCCTGCCTTTCAGCAGGAAGGTCCAACTTCCTTCAAAAGAACGTTTAACCCTTAATCTGGGCTAACATAGCACAATTGTTGGCTTAATAGAATGTATTTGCTGAAGAGTAATAAAGCAGTACCAAGTTACAGAGAGTTTGAGTGGTCAAAGACAACAGTATAGCCTCTTGACTTCTAGGAAGGAGGCAATACTCGTAGTCCTTGATTTATGACCACAGTGGAGCCTGGAATTTTGGTTGTTAAGTTGTAAGGATTGTCTGGGATGCTACACATCCTCTTCAGAATCGGTTTTCGTTACCTTCTGGACAGTGATTAATTGTGTATGTGTGTGTTTGTTGTTGTTGTTGTTGCAAAGTTGTGTCCAACCCCTCGCAACCCCATAGACAACATTCCTCCAGGCCTTCCTGTCCTCTACCATCCCCTGGAATCCATTTAAGCTCACGCCGACTGCTTCAGTGACTCCATCCAGCCACCTCATTCTCTGCCATCTCCTCCTTCAATCATTCCCAGCATTAGGCTCTTCTCCAGGGAGTCCTTCCTTCTCATTAGGTGGTCATGTGCGTGCGTGCTTGTGTGTGTGTGTGTGTGTGTGTGTAGCATGTGTATATGTGTACTATGTCTGTGTTTGGGTAATTCTATGCTCTCTTTTGAGAGCAGGCAACGTAATTTAATTTTAATGTGGACCAGTGTGCTCACAGTAAAAGGAAAATGACAATAAAGGTTTATCTTATCTATAAGTCGAGGCACCAAGTTACTAGATTCAATTTTACAACCGTTTTTCATGAAGGTTATAAAGTGAATCATGAAGTCATTAAGCATGGGCATTTTTTGCTGGAAACCAGCAAAATTGGCAAGATCATGTGACCGCGGGGGAGGGGGTGCTACAACCAGTCATAATTGTGAGCCAGTTGACAAATGCAATCATGTGATCACTGGTATGTGTGTGTGTGGGGGGGGGGACAGTCCTAATTTCAAGGATGGGCCGTAAGTAACTTTTTCAAAAGTCCATCACAACTCAGTGTCTATGGAGATTCTCAGTCATCCAGGTCATGGTTGTCCCCAAAGTGCCTTTTTTCAAGAGGCAACTGGACTTTCTTTGTTTTTCTTTGAAGATGTTTCGCTTCTCATCCAAAAAGCTTCTTCAGCTCTGACTGGATGGTGGGGAATGGATAGATTTATATTCCTTCCATTTGCACTACTCAGGTGGCCCTGAGGACACAAATAAACCTCCAAGTGGCCTCAATGACACTCTACAAAAATGCAAATGACAAGCTGTCTACAAGGGGTATAAATCTTTCCATTCCCCCTTATCCTGTCAGAACTGAAGAGACTTCTTGGATGAGAAGCAAAACGTCTTCAAAGAAAAACAAAGCCCAGTTGCCTCTTGAAAAAAGCTCGTAACTGAACAGTCATTGTTAAATGACTGGTCATAAGTCAAGGATTTCTTCAATGGAAATCCCAACAGTTGCTCCTCCTCCCACCCTAAAATCTCCCCTAACTGTGGAACTTTGGGGCTTCAGGTAGGTTTTCAAGTGTAGGGAAGCCATTTAGGAAGTGGAACAAAACTCCACCAATGAAATTCAGTCATTTGTTGCCAAACTTTGAAGGAGAAGTTGTATGGATGGCCATACAAATGATTTGATCAGGAATGTGACTCTGCTATAAGGATGCTTTAGCTCTCGTGGAGAGATGAATGGCAAACAAATTAAATAAATAAAATGACAATTTTAAGATGTGTGGACTTCAACCGACTGGGAAATTCTGGGGGTCCCCACATCTTAAAATTGCCAAGGTTGAAAAACACTGGTTTAGTCAAAACAGAAAGCTTGGAGATTTTGCTGAAAATGGAAGAAAAAGCTGGACTTGACTGACTTTCAGTGCAAGTAATGCCACTTAGATAAGGTTCAAAATCAAATGGCAAGCTTTGCTTTTCTCCCAGCCAGATTAGTGTACACATTAAGTCATTGGTATGGCATCAGGGAAACCAACATTAAAATCTCAGTCAAAGGTATTCCTAACCAGCACAACTGATGAGCATAAGGGAGCTTGTGAATCAGTACATCTTCAGAACTTTCGGTTGAGGTAGGCTAGTCTAACTTTAGGGGACACAATGGCTCAGCGGTTAAAAGTTAAAACTTGTCAGTTGGAAAGATGACCACCCGAGTTTGAGACCTGAGAACTGCATGATGGGGTGAGTTCCCAGCTCCTGTCCATGTAGCAGTTCAAAAGCATGCAAATGCAAGTAGATAAATAGGTACCATTTCAGTGGGAAAGTAACAGCATTCAGTGTGTCTGTTGTATAGTCATGCTGGCCACAGGACCATGGAAGTGTCTTTAGACAACGTTGACTCTCTCAGTTAAGAAACAGAGATGAGAACTGCCCTCTAGAGTCAGATACGACTGGACAGAGGAAAATTGTACCTTTTACCTTTATCTTTAGTCTAACTGTACATGATTGTTGTGAATAGGAGCGAGTCTTGTATATCTCATTTTCCATGGAGATAGAAAGAAAATTGCCAGACAAATGTAAAATGGAGCACATCAGGTGAAACAAATGGTATCAGCCCATATTTCCTTTAAAAAGAAGAATGGCTTTAGATAAGGCATGCTCTTAATCAGGGTGAATAATTAAGTGTCTATCTGCTGGGTCCATCTTTGCATTAACCTACCCATAATTTGCCAGTTTTATTATCCCAGTTTAATTTCTGCTTTTTTGTTTCCATTGCACAGATTTATTATCACGTGACTGGCAGATACCCAGCTTCCTATGACCTGCCCATGGCTTAGATCAGTGACGGATTTATGCTGTGAAAGAGAGAAAGAATTAAACCAACAATGTCCTGGATTATTTCCATCAGCCTTCCCTGAAACCACCTCCTTACTAAGTGCTTTACAAAACGGATTAAAACTGTGGTGCCTCCATTTCACAGTTTCAGTGTTCTTAGCAAAGCCCAAGGCCCAGGTGAACCAATGGAGAAAATCTGTGAATGTTGAAAATTTCTAGTATTATTTTTTTTAGTAACTGCACACATTGACTTCCACCTGAATTTCAAGAAACAACCCAGAAATGATTATTTTAGGGTGAATTTTGTACTTGAAATTAAGCATTTGTGAATTGTTATATATATATAAATAAAGTATACCAAAATCTGATGATGAGCAGTATTGGAATAGAACATCATAAAAGCACCTCGGTGCAGAGTTTCAAAATAATGCTATTTAGGCTATATTAGAAAGCATATGAATCCAAACTGGTGTGTGTTATGAGGGGAAGGTATAATTGTGCCCCAACCTTGCAGTCCTGATTAGGAGTGTGGTCAATCAATCGCACCTTCTTCACATTAAGAAATAACAGTGGAATTATTTGAAAGCTCTTCTTTCTTTCCCTGAAAAGGTTCTACAGAGAAATGAATGAGTGATCACCACAAAGCCTTGTAGTTCTTATAAAGATCCAAATTTAGTCCCTTTCTTTTGAAGTAGTAATTCTTACAATTGCTGATAGAGTGATGATGTCTGTGCTAATTTAGCCCAGAAAATATCTGACCCTTTTTCAATACTGTCACGTCCTGCTAGTTATATGTATGAGATAATAGAATAGAATTAGAATAGAATTTTTTATTGGCCAAGTGTGATTGGACACACAAGGAATTTATCTTGGTGTAAATGCTCTCAGTATACATAAAAGAAAAGATACATTCATCAAGAGTCAAGAATCATAACATACAACACTTAATGACAGTGGTGGAGTACAATGAACAATCAAATCATACTAGGAAACAGTCAATTTAAATTGTAAGGATACAAGCAACAAAGTTACAGTCCTACTATATTCACATAACAGGCTACCAGAATCTCAGATAACTTTGGCTAGATTGAGTGGTGTTGGGAACATAGCAATAGCAATAAGCACTTAGACTTATATACCGCTTCACAGTGCTTTTACAGCCCTCCCTAAGCAGTTTTACACAGTCAGCATGTTGCCCCCAACAATCTGGGTCCTCAGTTTACCGACCTCGGAAAGATGGTTGAGTTAACTTGGAGCCAGTCAGAATTGAACTGCTGAATAGCAGCCAGTAGAAGTAGCCTGCAGTACTGCCTTCTAACCACTGCGCCACCATGGCACCATGGCTTTCAACATCTCTTGAAAGGTCAATAGTTAACTCATTTGGATTAAAATTCCTGTCAATATCATGCATTTGAATTTAGCCAAATCAAACTATTTGAAGGGTTGTCTTTTCCTGGTCACATCTACCCAACCGGTCAGAGCAAAAATGCCCATTCACTGCTACCACGGCCTGTTTGCCGCAGCTACAACCTGTTTGCCGTGGCTTGTTTGCCACCACAGCCCATTCACTGCTACCTATTCACTGCCACTGCTGCCTGTGTTATAGCAGCTGATTGGTGCTGCACCAACCCCCCTGCACCGCAATATTCGCTGTATAAGATGCACAGACGTTTCCACCCACTTATTTGAGGTGGGAGTGTGTCTTATACTTTGAAAAATACAGTAATTACAGTCAGACATAAAGAAATCTTTGCCTGCATGAAAACTTCAACATGAAATAGCTTTCCTGTTGTTTTACTTTTTTTGAGGCATGCTCCCGACATAGAAGACGAGAGCTTCGTAGATTTTTGATACACAATAGAATTTTAAAGAGTCCTGAAATTTAAACAAAACAATTTTGCACGGATGAATAAGCAACAGGATTGCTTGGATCAGACACATTATAGTCCAGAAAGTTTGATAATGAACATTGCCAAAGCTGAAGAGGAGTTTTGCATTAGAAACACGCACACACACACACACACACACATTTCAAGTTGAACTGCCCTCTTTCACAGCAAACAGCTGTTTTTGAGTGTGAAAAAAAATGCTCAAAACAGCTTGTTTTGCTTTGCGAGCAGCTGTTGCACATTGAAAATGGGGCGTTTCACACTTCCGATTGGAATGTTTTGAATTACACATGATTGAGTTGGGACTATTTTATAGATCCTGACTTTTCAATTTTTTTTCACTTCTTTGGGGCTGAAGGGTGGGGGGGGTAAAACCACAAGCAAACAGCTTGGATCTGGACCTCTCAAAAGGGAAAGGGCTCCTTTGTGAATTTTTGTTGCAGCCCTGACGTTGCAAAATCAATTGCTTGGCATTTTAAGAACGTATGTTTAAATAGAAGAATAATCTGTGCAAGGGTTGTTCTCCCATTTCACTTGAGATTAATTACTGCCTGCACATGACACAACTAAAAATAATATTTGAATCATTACCTTTCTAAAGATCAGGCTACCAGGAGTTTCACACCTTATTTCGTCATGCTGTCTGCTAAGGAAAAAAAAATTTCTAGAAGGCTACCATCACATAAAACAAGTAATTCCTAGGAAAACAAAGGAACATTTCTTATTAGATTCATAACATAAAATATTGGTGTGATTTTTGAGATCTTCTGACAAACAAACTCAGTGGGGAAGCCAGATTCCCTTAACAACCGTGTTCCTAACTTATCAGTTTTTAACAGATAACAGATAATCAGAGTTGGAAGGGACCTTGTAGGTCATCTAGTCCAAGCCCCTACCCAAGTGGGAGACCCTACACCATTTCTGACAAATGGCAGTCCAATCTCTTCTTGAAAGTCTCAAGTGATGATGTTCCCACAACTTCCGGGGGCAACTTCTGTTCCATTGATTGATCTCACCATCAGAAAATTTCTCCTTATTTCTAGGTTGAATCTCTCCTTGTTTAGGTTCCATCCATTGTTCCTTATCTGGCCTTCAGGTGCCTTGGAAAATAGCTTGACCCCTTCCTCTCTGTGGCAACCCCTCAAATATTGGAAGACCACTATCCTGTCTCCCCTAGTCCTTCTCTTCACTAGACTAGCCATGCCCAGTTCCTGTAACTGTTCTTCATGTTTTAGTCTCCAGTCCCCTAATCATCCTGGTTGCTCTTCTCTGTACTTTTTCTAGAGTCCCAACATCTTTTTTATAGCATGGTGACCAAAACTGGGTGCAGTACTTTAGGTGTGGCCTTACTAAGGCTTTATAGAGTGGTATTAGTACCTCACTTGATCTTGATTGTATCCCTTGTTAATGCAACTTAGGATTGCATTAGTTTTTTTGGCTGCCGCTGCACAATGCTGGCTCATATTTAGCTGGTTGTCCACTAAGACTCCAAGATCCCTTTCACAGTTACTGCTATTGAGCCTGGTTTCACCAAGTCTACATGTGTACTTTTGGTTTTTCTTGCCTAAGTATAGAACTTTACTTTTCTCTACATTGAATTTCATTTTGTTAGATATGGCCCAGTGTTCTAGTCTGTCAAGATCCATCTGGATCTTGAGCCTATCTTCTTGGGTGTTAGCTATTCCTGCCAGCTTAATATCATCTGCCAATTTGGGAAATTCCTCTTCTGTTTCTTCATCTAAGCTGATAATGAAGATATTGAAGAGTACCGGGCCTAAGATGGAACCTTGTGGCACCCCACTGCTTACTTCCCTCCATGTAGACTTAGACCCATTAAGGACTACTCGTTGAGTATGGTTTGTCAGCCAGTTGCAAGTCCATCTAGTGGTGGTGCTATCTATTCCACTTTTTTCTAGCTTGCTAAGAAGTAGGTTGACTACCTTGCTTAGTATAGTTCAACTGGATTCTTGGTGACATCAATGACGGGTCTATGAGGTTTTCTTGGCAATTATTATGGATGGATTTTTATTGTTTTCTTCCAGAACATTTTTTCTGTTTTCCCTGATACTTATGGGTAGACTCTTATCCCAATACTAATGAGGTCCGACCTCACTTAGCTTGTTGAATCCAGACAAGATTGGTTAACTGCTTCTTCCTGCCAGAGCCATCCTTAATATTAATTGTGAGCCATTGTCAGTGTCAACTCTTACTGACCACAGAGATAGATTTTTTCCAGGAAGCTTAATATAACATAGATGAGATTCACTTCTTATTAGATGAAATCATTGTTAGATCTTTATGGCTTTTGGAAAGGATTCAGAAGTGTTTTCGATCTGGGTATAAGACCTATTCATTAAAATTGCTTGGCTTTTTTTAGACTTTGGTGTGGGGGGAAATGTGCATTAAGAGCTTTTCTTCAGGCTCATGTGGTGTGGAGCAAAATTTCAGGCAACGTTAATGAGCAGCAGAAAGGAATTGTGCTTGCCTAAATGTCCAAAGTAGCTCTGAATCATTTTCAGACAATCCATAATACTGCACATCCTGCCTACACTATTCTTAAATATTATTTAAAAAAAGGTCTTAACTGGAGAAACCCAGATAATTTGCAAAGGAATAGTTGGATTTGAATTCATTTGGCACAGGGAATCCTTGACTTATGGCCATAATTCAGCCCAAATTTCCATTGCTAAGCAAGACAGTTGTTAAGTGAATTTCTCCCCCTTTTTTGGCTTTTCTTGCCACAGTTGTTAAGTGGATCACTGCAGTTGTTAAGTTAGTACTCCGGAGTACTCAGGAGTACTCATCTCAAATGATCTAAGCCCCAGAGCTCATTGTAACATTGCCAAAAAGGCATTAAGAATTGTTAACATTTTGTGAAACTTCTTCTCCGGCAACATTGAATTGCTAACTAGGGCATACAAAACCTTTGCCAGACCAATTCTTGAATACAACTTGTCTGCCTGGAACCCATTCTGTATATTGGACATTAACATGATTGAACGGATTCAGAGGTATTTTTTGAGAAAAGTTCTCTACTCCTCCACTCACAGTAGAATTCAATTCCCTTTGCCTCTAGGCTTGAAATTTTGGGCCTGGACAATCTAGAGCTGCGCCGCCTGCAGTCCGATCTAAGCATAGTTCACAAAATTGTCTGCTACCACATTTTGCCTGTCAACCATTTCTTCAGCTTCAATCACAATAATACACACAGCCGATACAAACTCAAGATAAACCGCTCCAAACTCGATTGCAGAAAATACAACTTCAGCAACAGAATGGTCAATGCCTGGAACGCCCTACCTGACTCCATTGTTACAGCCTCAACCCCTCACAGCTTCAACCTCACACTGTGGATTTTACCCCATTCCTAAGAGGTCCTTAAAGGGGGTGTACATAAGCACAACAGTGTGCCTACCATCCCTGTCTCACTGTCCCCATTTATCTGTATTTACTTCCTTTGTTCTTGTTTATATTCATACCTATACTTGTTATATTGTACATGTTTGATAAATAAATAAATAAAAATAAATAGTAACAAGGTTGTTTAATAAATCTGACTTTCCCATTAACTCTGCTTGTCAGAACATTGTCAGAACAACTCTGCTTGTCAGAACAAATTCTGCTTGTCAGAACAACAACACAGAAAAGAGGATCACATAACTGCAGGACACTGGAATCATCATAAATATGAACCCCTTTGTCAAGCGGCCGAATTTTGATCATGTGACCATGGAGATGCTGCAAGTAAATGATTGATTGGAAGACAAAGACTGCTTGTATTGAGTTGGTCCTTGTGGCCCTTCCTTGCAAAATAAACTCAACAGTAACATGGGTTTCCATCAATGATGACCTAATGCGATTCAACTAACCATCTTCCCATTCCTGGTCCTGAACATTTAAATTCATGCTTAAAAAGCAAATGATCCACAGATGGAGAAAGAGAAATTTTGGGAGTCAAAATTGTTTCCACCTTTGATGTCAATTTAAATCAGGGTTTGGAATTGTAAATTTTAATTCCTGAGGGTTGGGGAGGAATGGCACTTCCAATACAGAACATCAGAGCAGGGATGGTCAGCTGAAAAATCCAAGGCAGAAGATCCATGGAGGTTTAAATTTTTAAATTAAAAATTATGTCTATTCATGCAAAATGTGTTGGATTCAGAACACAAATAGCAATAGCACTTAGATTTATATACCGCTTTATACAGTGGTAGGATTCAAAATTTTTTATTACCAGTTCTGTGGGCATGGCTTGGTGGGCATGGCTGGGGCAGGATACTGCAAAATCCCCATTCCCTCCCCACCCTACTAACCTGCTTTCCAGCTCCGCTCTCCTGTGCAGGGCAACAATAGAAGACCCAGCCAATCAGCTGGGACTTGGGAGGCAGAGAATAGATGGGGGTGGGGCCAGTCAGAGATGGCATTTGCCGGTTCTCCGAACTACTCAAAATTTCCAGAACATTTTCTCCAGAACTGGTCAGAACCTGCTGAATACCCACGTCTGGCTTTATAGTACTTTACAGCCCTCTCAAAGCAGTTTACAGAGTCAGCCTATTGTCCCCAACAATCTGGGTCCTCAATTTACCCACCTCAGAAGGATGGAAGGCTGAGTCAACCTTGAGCCGGATGGGATTTGATTGGCCAAATTGCAGGCAGCTGGCTGTCAGCAGAAATAGCCTGCAGTAGTGCACTCCAACCACTGCGCCACCGAGGTTCTTTCCAAAGCCTTGAATATGGCTTTTAAAACTGCCCTTCCCAGATTAAACTCCACCAATTATTGATAGAGGTTCTCTGCAGAAGAAAAGCTCTGGAGAATTCTGCATTGACATACATGGGGATATTTTATTTATTTCATTAATTTATTTGATTTGTCAATCACAAGATAATAGGCATAAGTATAAACATGAGTAACAATACAGGAAATACAAATAAATGGGGACAATGGGACAAGGACGATAGGCACGATGGTGCACTTATGCAAGCCCCTTACAGACCTCTTAGGAATGGGGTGAGGTCAATAATGGATAGTTTGAAGTTAAAGAAGAGGGGGTTAGAGGCAGGGGTGGGATTCTACCAGGTTGCACCTATTCACTAGAACCGGTTGTTAACATTCTGAGCAGTTCGGAGAGCCGGTAGTTAGAAGAAATTACTGGCCTAATCCTGTAAGGAAGGCAGGAAGGAAACATTCTGGTGTTGCTTACAGAAACTGCCTCTCCATTAACCCTTTTTGCATTCTTGGCAGGACTAGACTTCTTGTCTCAGGAACTTCTCAAGTTCTTTTCCCCTCCTTTGCTGGTACTTTGCTTGTGTGGAGTGACCATTCAAAATTACAATGGCACTGAAAAAAGTGACTTCTGATCATTTTTCCCACTTACGACTATTGCAGCATCCCCACAGTCATGAGAGGCCAGGCAAGGAGATGCGTGCCTCGATGTGAATGGTATTGAATTGGTCACGCTCAGCCAATAACATGACCACCAAGCCATGCCCACCAACTAAGCCACGCCCACAGAACCGGTTGTTAAAAAAATTGAATCGCACCCCTGGTTAGAGGATGTAACAACAGAGTCAGCTAGAGTATTCCAGGTATTGACCACTCTATTGCTGAAGTTGTACTTTCTGGAATCAAGTTTGGAGCGGTTTACATTGAGTTTGTATCTGTTGTGTGCTCTTATATTGTTGCAGTTGAAGCTGAAGTAGTCCTTGAATGGTAGGACATTGTAGCAGAAGAATATTGTGCGGGTGAGTATTAGAGATAGCCCTCGGCTTACAACCATTCATTTCATGACAATTCTTAAGTGAAATCACTGAGGTCGTTAAGCTAGTAACACAGTTGTTAAGGGAATCTGGCTTCCTCACTGAGTTTGCTTGTCAGAAGATCTCAAAAAGTGATCACATGATCCCGCAACCGTCACAAACATGAATCAATGGCCGAGCTTCTGAACTTCGATTACATGACCAGGGAGATGCTGCAACGGTTGTAAGTGTGAAAAACAGCCATAAATCACTTTTTTTCAGTAATCCCGAATGGTCCCTAAATGAACTGTTCTAAGTCGAGGACTGCCTTGTACTCGGGATTTCCATATGAAAAATGTACATTTCCAACAACGTCTCCAGATCCCCTGTTCAAATCCAGCTTGAGATTCAGCTGGGATATTTCTGGAGATGCCTGTGGTTTTTTTTGGCTACCAAATAACAGTGGTTTGTGGTTGACTTTTAAGTTTTTTCCAGTCAAGCTTATTCCCTGGGGTGTGAATTTCTTCATCATCCTTTGAGCCGTTCACTCTTTTTCAAGATTAAACATCATCCTCTTTCATAAATTTACAGACAGTGCATCAGTTGGTTTGCCACTCTTTTTTGTGCATCTATTTCATAGTCATCATAATAATTATGTTACATAATAACTCATATTATCAATCAACAATTATGTATCCTAATATCATTAAACAATCATTTGACTATAATTTTATTAATTCAGACTTAAGTGAGATAATTATAATTTAGTTAATTTATTTTATAACAAATCATAAAATCATACCAAATCTATCTTAATAAAATTTTATAAGCATATTATCAAAACATAAAAAAATATATATTCATTATTTCCTAAGTTTCTAAATATTCTATTATATTGTATTATCTAATCATTGATAAAAAAGGTCCCAAACTTCATAAAATTGTTTATCTTCTTGTTCTCTAATTTCAAATGTCAATGGGGAAGCCAGATTCACTTAACAACTGTCTTACTAATTTAACACCTGCAGTGATTCACTTTACAACTGTGACAAGAAAATGTGTAAAAAGGGGCAAAACTCACATAAGTTGGAAGTTCTACTTATATTATTTTGCAATGGTTTTCCTGGAAGCTGTCACAGAGGTGGTATTCAGCAGGTTCTGACCAGTTCTGGAGAACCGGTAGTGGAAATTTTGAGTAGTTTGGAGAACCAGCAAATACCACCTCTGACTGGCCCCACCCCATCTATTCTCTGCTTCCCAAGTCCCAGCTGATTGGCTGGGTTTTCTTTGGTTGCCCTGCACAGGAGAACGGAGCTGGAAAGCAGGTTAGTGGGGTGGGGAGGGAATGGGGATTTTACACTATCCTTCCCATGCCACACCCATCCTGCCACGCCCACCAAGCCACACCCACAGAACCAGTAGGAAAAAAATTTGAATACCACCACTGAGCTGTAGAAAATAATACTTATATAGAAATAAGCGCCGACCAGTTCATATTTGCACCTCTCCATGCATCACATCTATATAGCTTCTAATTCTAGGAACCTGAGAATAGTTTTATTGGGGCTGGTAAAAGAATTAGCTTAGCAGATGGGGCTTAATTTTGCCTGATGGATGTTCTTTCTGGCCAAATCTTTGTTCTGGGTAATAATTTTCCTTTCCCTAATATAAAGCTACCTAGGTATTGATTTTCCCCTAACACTTGTCAAATCAATATGTTGGAAGAGATGACTGATAAACGTCCAGGACTCAGAAACTGCTTATCATGGACGGGAACCCCACCCTTGCTTGGCAACCTTTCCACACCTTAATTTGTACATTTGTAACTTTGGTTCCTTGTTTCCTAACAAGAATAGACTTAAGTTTTATCCTGCTGATCTTGTGAAGATCAGAGCTAACATCTGGATAAGAGATAAAATGTCATGGGTAGGATTAAAAGGGAGAATAATTTTTAATTAAATGCAATCTGTGCAGGAAGACAAGATTAAGGAGGGGGAATGAGAGTGTTGGAAATATCTCCATCTGGTCAGTTGTTTTAATAGGGCAGGCAGCAACCAAGGTATATTAATTCGCCAAGCACACTGCTTTAAATGCCTAATGGCCATTGGAATTAGCATCCTGGCTATTCTAAATTCACAGGGCAGTCTGTCTGTTTGTTGACACGTATTCTGCTCATGCACTCTACATGAATTATTAGTATAGATTTCAGTTTTAGGAGGTGGAAGCATTTCTGTTTTTTTTAAAAAAGAAACTTTGGACGGCGATTAAGAAACGGTTTAAAAACAAAATTCATAGTATTGTGGTGAATGTGTATAATTCCATGATGCATATTAGAAATGCTTCCATGAATATAATTTTGGATGCTCTCTGCAAAACAAGGGTTAGACAGCTGGGAAAGGTTCAACAAAATACTGGTAGATCAAGAATTTTTAGAAGCATCTTGACACGAGATGCCACCTAGCCATCTTCTATGGTGTCATTGATCTCCGGCAGTGGTAGTCAACCTGGTCCCTACCACCCACTAGTGGGCATTCCAGCTTTCATGGTGGGCGGTAGGGGTTTTGTCCCCTACTTTATAAGTCACCATTTACTGAGGAACCGGTGGGCGGTTAGAGAAAACTTTACTACTAACAACGATAAAAAAAAGTGGGCAGTAGGTATAAAAAGGTTGACTGCCCCTGTCCGACGGCAAGGGCCCCAATCATTACCAATCTCTGGCCCATTATGAACCAAGTCACACAAGCAAGCAAAGCGTCATCTAATGTGGGAAGCTCCCCTTCCTAGAAGAATGAAATATTTGGAGAAATATTAAAAAGGAAAGATATTATATTTCCCCAAAGTGAGAAATGGAGAAACATGCTCTTAAATCAGCCCCAGTTTCCCTGTCCCCAAGCAGAAATGGAGGAGGCCAGCTTTTAGAAATGCATGTTTGGTAATCCATTCAAGACAGGATATTTTCAAACAAAGGCAGAATGGTAGGATTAGAAGCAGCCCCTCACCCAAGCTCCAACACAGGATGAAAGCTATTAGCCACAGTGGGAGTTACCCAAACCCTTTCAAAACACAAGCCCCTTCATTGCACCATCCCCCAGAGCAGTCCAAACTTCAATAAACAATAAGCCAGAGATTGACCAGATCAGATCAGAAAAGCACCTAGAATTTGCATTTCCTCTTTTACCTATAGAGCCAGCTATGACCCCTACATAACCCCTACATGATCCCATAGGAATCTGACAACAGCCAATAGAATATTAGAGGGCACGTTCTTGCCACAGGAACAGGAAGCTCAAATACAATGCCCAAAGAAGGTATAAAAACCTGCCCACGCTCAACTCCATTTTGTCAGCTGTCCCAAAATCACATGTGCTTGGTGGTTTTGTTTAATCAATAAACCATCTTTCCAATCAGCCTCCATGTTTCCAGTGTCTTTCTCCCAGCTTGGAACTCAACCAGATGGATATTCCTTCCAACAATTGGGATCTAGGTAGTGCACAGCTCACACAAACACACACACAACACAAACAGTCCATGGAAAAATTGTTTTCCACAAAATCGGTACTTGGTCCCCAAAAGGTTGAGGACTTTATGTTTATCCTGTTGTTTATAAGCTTTACTTATCCGCAGCTAACCAGGATGTACTGAATTAAACCTTTTGTGAGATGTGATTCCATGAGGAAACTGTGCAATCTTCTCAGCATAGACTGGAATAAAATGTAGCTGGGTAATTTGTAGGTTTGTGTCTTATGAATACAGTCATGGAGTCTCCTAGGTTTGCCCATTTCATCTTCAAATCACTAATGTTCCACTAACCCTCCAGACATGTTACTTACATAGCACCTCCTTCAACTTAGTACTCAACGAAGAGTAACTTTTCCCCGTCACTGGTTGGACAGGGCCTGTTTATTCTGAGACCTTCAAAGTTCTGGATGTGATTCCTTTAGCCCAGTGGTTCCCAATTTTTTTCAGTCCACCGCCCCCTTGGTGCTACAAACTGTTGTGAATGTATAAAGTTTTAATAAAGCATGAGCTTGGAGTAAGTGCAGGGTTCTGGCCCTGCACTTCTGATTGGTTGTTAAACGGCCGGATCGGATTGGCCCGCTCCGGGGAATCCGATTGGCCCTTAACAGAGAGTTCCTATTGGTTATGAGAGCTAGCGCTCCTCATTGGTTATTGGTTAATAGTTATGGGGTTTGCCTATATAAGGCGGGTTAAAGCTGCTATAGAAGCTAGAAGTCACAATGTAAATAAAGAGCTGAAGTTCACCATTCAGAGGCTTGTCTCCATTCTTTCTCGCCCATGCTCCAAACATAACACAAACTCATCCTCAATGCCCCCCACCCAGGGGCAGGATTCAAATTTCTGTGAGTGTGGCCTAATTTGAGGGCGTGGCTTGCTGGTCACATGACTGGGTGGGCGTGGTTTGGTGACTGGCAAACCAAATACAAGTGGTCCTCATTTAATGACCGGTTGCTTAGCAAGTGTTCTAATTTATGGCTGGCCTCCCCAGAACTACTTGACCTGTTTTTGGAGTTTTGACACCCATTCACACACACACACACACACACACTTTTAACCCTGCTGAAGCAGGTCATTGGACTAGAATTGACAAAGTATCTCTGATTAGATCCTAGAAGTGAATAGAATCTAAACAGAGATGCTTTGCCGATTCTTGTTGATTTTTTTTATTTGTATTTCTTTATTCATGTTGCTGAATTGCATTGACATGTGTGTCCCTTCTTGTGCACAGCCCAGAAGCTTTTGTGATTCTTTGCAGCAAAAATTACCAACCTCTAGCTTTGCTCTACTTTTCAAATGCACCACCACTGTTGCATTCTAGGTGCCAGCCCCGCAGGTCCACCCCATTGAGCCCACTGCACTGGAGGGACCTGCCCAAGCAAGTCCAAGCGGAGCGGTGCACCAAATCAATGGGGTAAGCCTGGGAGAGGGAAAGAGAGAGAAAGATGAAAAGAAAGAGAAAAGGGAAAGAAAGAAAAGGGGACAAAGAAAGAGGGGGGGATGGAGGGGGAGAAAAGGAGAGAGAGAGAGAGAGACCTGATGCATCAGATTGAAATGAGACCTAGTTTAGAGGCCCTTTTCCACATTGAAACATCTTTGCCAGAATCTTTGCCAGCACATTGAAACATCTTTAATTAAAAGTTTTATGAAGTTTTGTGGGCAAAACATGGCCAACTCTATCAGGAAGCTCTCACATTTTGTTGAGGCTTTAAACAGGATCCATTGGACCAGATCTCCACCCTAAAAATTACTTTTCCCCAATGTATTACAGTGCCAATTCTGAAGAAGGCAAAACCAAAATGTACTGGTAAATTACGAGGAGAACAGACACACACACACACTCCCTTCTAACCCTGCTGGAGCAGGTGATTGGACTAGAATAGATATCTCATTATATTTCTCCTCCCTCCCTCTCTCCTTCTTTATTTCTTTTTCTTTCTGTCCCTTCCTTCCCTTCCCCTCCTCTTTCTTTGTCTGTCCCATTTTCTTTCTGTCCCTTTTCTCTTCCTCTTCTTCCTTCTCTCTTTCTCTCTCTCTCTCTCTCTCTCTTTCCTCTCTCAGGCTCACCCCATTGACTTCGTGCACCACTCCGTTCGGACTTGCTTGGGCTGGTGCCTCCAGTGTAAGGGGCTCAGTGGGGTGATCCTGCAGGGCCTCACCCTGAACTGCAGTGTTGGGAAAGGAGAGCAAACCAGAGCGGCTTTGTTCTCTTTTTCAAGCATCCCACCGCCACTCGAATGCAGCGGCGGTGGGATATTTGAAAAAGAGAACAAAGCTGCTCTGGTTTGTTCTCCTTTCCCAACGCTTTGTTCGGGGCAAGGCCCCCCACGATCATCCCATTGAGTCCCTTGCACTAGAGTGTGCAAGTCAATGGGATGATCCTGCGGGTCCTTGCCTCGAACACGGCGGCGGTGGCAGGATTTTTTCTCACCCCTGAATTGTGCCCTGCGAGGGACCTCCAGCACCCCCCTGCCACCTCTTAGTGCTTCCCTGCCGGCCACTTTGCCTCTTAGCACCCCCCTAAGGCATCTCACTGCCCCCCAGGGGGTGGTACCACCCACTTTGAGAACCATTGCTTTAGCCCTTTCAAAAATTTCCACCAAATTATAATTTTCGATCTGGCTGAAAGTGAGACATCATTATACAATATTGGAAATAATCAGTAAGATTCTCTTTATGAAGAGGTTAGATTCATTTAAGCCATGTTAACTTTTGTTTTTGCCCCATTTACTTTTTAAGGTGAATCTCTTGGCATAATCCCAGATTGGTTGTGGGTTGTGATAGGAAAGAGGAGAACAACCTATGCCTCACTTTTGCAGTATGTTTGCTTTGATGTTAGATATTTAATTTGAATTGACTTTGGCATCTGTTATTTCTCCATTCAGAAGTATTTCTTCTCCACAAAGTTTTAATCTGGATCATGAGCCCACCTCTCTCTAGGCACAATTCTCTCTGTTTCTCTCTCTCTCATCTCTCTCTCTCTCATTACCTCTTTCATCTTTCTGTCTGTCTGTCTGTCTAGCTATCTAATTGTAGCTATCTGCTATCCCTGTCATTATTTCTCTCTGTGTGTCTTTGATTTATCGCTATCATCTATCTGTCTATCAATCATCATCTATCTCTAGCTATCTAAAATATTTATACAAATACCCATCATACCGAACTCTGGACATTTTATCAATAAATAAAATGATATTACATAAATATATTAAAACCGCAAACATTAAAAACCTAGCATCAAAGTTAAACTTCTGACATAATGTTTCTCTTAAATTCTTCTCACTCGCCTCATCTTATCTCAGATCTTGAGTGAAACCCCGGGTCTTTGGTGCTTTTCAGAAAGTTATGAGGGTAGAGACTTCCAAAGTTCAGGGAGAAGTGTATTTCTATAGGGCAGGGGCTCTATAGCACACTTCCTGAATACCACCAGGGGTAGAAATAAGGAATGTGCCTACCCTGCCAAAGGTGGTAGGATGGGTAGATGTCCTTAAGGAGAGATGATCCTAAAGATAACCTGGCCTGTGCCACATAGAACTTTAAAGGTGATAACCAGTAATTTGAATTGCACCTGGAAGGAAACCGGGAGCCAGTGCAGCTCACACAACAGAGGTGTGGCATGGATAAACCCAGGGGCACCCATCATTGCACATGCCGCCACATTCTGGATCAGTTGTAGCTTCTGGGTGGTCTTCAAGGACAGCCCCGTGTACAATGAATTGTAGTATAGAATAGAATTCTTTATTGGCCAAGTGTGATTGGACACACAAGGAATTTGTCTTGGTGCATAGGCTCTCAGTGTACATTGAAGAAAAGATAAATTTGTCAAGAGTCAAGAACAGTGGTGGGATTCAGCCAGTGCATACCAGTTCGGGAGAACTGGCTATTAATTTTCTGAGCAGTTTGGTGAACTGGTTGTTGCAAGAAATCATTAGGGCAGAGAACTGGTTGTTAAATTATTTGAATCTCACCACTGGTCAAGAATCATAAGGTACAACACTTAATATAGTCATAGGGCACAATAAGCAATCAAATCATACTAGGAAACAATCAATATAAATCGTAAGGATACAAGCGAAAAAGTTACAGTCCTACAGTCACAAGTGGGAGGGGATGGGCGATAAGGAGTGATGTGAAGATTAATAGTTGTGCAGACTTAGTAAATAGTTGGACAGTGTTGAGGGAATTCTTTTTTTTTCTGTATCAGGTTAATAGATTCATTGTGGCTTTGAGCATCAAAGAATATTTGAGGTAACTACTAGCCTTTGTCAAATATCTCCCTGGAATTTTAAGAGCTCAGTTGCAATGAGGAATTCTTGGTTACATATGCACTAAGTGGTACTTGGGAGGACAAACTCTTAAAAAGAAGATGTGTACATGATGTATACCTGTGAATCAAGGCAAGAACCTCCTGCTTCTAAAGAGTTCTTAGTAGTACTCACCCAGAGAGACATCTGGAAATCCTACAGATCACACGGCTGAATCCAGATTTAGAGGAGCATCACACAAAAAGCAGATTTTTTCCCCTGTTTGCTAAAGGAGTTTTGCACGCATTAATAAAGAAAGGCCTGTCAAAATACTTTTAAAAAGTTTAATGGTTGTCCAGTATGGGCTATGCAATCTTCTAGGACCTAGAACTAGATGGCAAAGTATTATTCAGTGACCGTGTCTTCAGACAGCAGAAGGCTCCTGTGGAAAGACAGATGCTTATTCATGTCAACTGCATCCTTCCCATTTTCAAAATTATCCTACTATTGCTACAGAGTACATTATTCTGAAGAACCTTCCTATGCTGTCAGATGGAGATACTTGAATAAAGGTCTTCTATTTGTTTCTTGAAGTATTCTCTCAACTCTGGTCACCTGGCTTTTAATGTAGGTGTCAACGAACCATTTTGTACTGAGAACATTTTAGAGTGGATGGAAACTGCTTTAACCTGTTCAAATGAATGAAGTCCACTTTCTTTTCCTAATTGCACCATATCTTCCATTATAGCATGTTTCAGTTCCTCATTGCTGTAAAGATCTGTAAAAGTTCCATGAAAGCCCCTTTTCTTGGCCCAGCCTGTCATGACTTCAGCATCCAGTACAACAATCCCCACTAGAAAGGCCTGTATCTCCATGCATGTATATTTGGGAGACAGGTTCACTACGAATGTAGATATTTTCAGTTTTTTCTGGTGCAATGTATTCTCCCTGAACCAATTTAAATATATGTTTTTTTTTTCTATCTATGATTTTGAGTGTTCCATTAGACAGCCACTTCCCAATGTCCCCTGTTTGAAGCCAGCCATCCTTGTCCAAAGCTTCAGCTGTTCTCTCTTTATCTTTTAAGTAGCCTTTGAAAACATTGGGACCTTTGACACAGATCTCTCCGTCTCCTTTGGAAGAAAAGTAATTCAATTCTTCAACATCCACCAATTTAATAAAATTACAAGGCAGAGGTGCTCCAACGTGGCCTGATGTCCAATCTCCCAGAGTGGTGAAGGTACACCCAGCTGTACACTCTGTTTGACAGTGTTGAGGGAATTCTCAATACTGTTGTTCTGATGTGCAGTGCTCTATAGCATCATTTTGAGGGTAGGAGTTGAAACAGTTTGTGTCCGGGATGTGAGGGGTCTGCAAATATTTTCACAGCCCTCTTTTTGACTCGTGCAGTACACAGGGCCTCGATAGAAGGCAGGTTGGTAGCAATTGTTTTTTTCTGCAGTTCTAATTTTCTGTTGAAGTCTGTGTCTGTCTTATTTGATTGCAGAGCCAAACCAGACATTTATAGAGGTACGGATGACAGACTTAATAATTCCTCTGTAGAACTGTATCAGCAACTCCTTGGGCAGTTTGAGCTTTCTGAGTTGGCACAGAAAGAACATTCTTTGTTGTGCTTTTTTGATGACGTTTTTGATGTTCGGTGTCCATTTTAGGTCATAATAGGACCTAGAAATTTGAAGTTCTCTACTGTTGATACTGTGTTGTCTAGTTTTGTAAGATGTGGTAGCAGTAATCCAAATGGGAAGTGACCAAGACACGGTCTTGACCTTTATGCCCTCCTCCCAGTAATTTGATAAAAAAAATGCATGAGTCAATCATATAAGATGGCAATCAGATTCAAAAGCAAGTCAATTGAGGGACGTTGGCAAAAGGTTGGCACTTGGAAAACCTTGGATAAGTTGAGTCAAAGGGGAATGAAAGAAAGCAGGAAAGATCCCAAGGATTTGACCAGGCAAAGGAGGGAGATGGGCACAGAACAGAAATGTACAAATGGAAGAGAGGCTGCCATCCATGTGCTGATGTGGAATAATAATCAAGTCATCCTGCTGTACAACAGAACCACAAAATGAAATTGGCTTCCATCCATTTGGGCAATATACATACTGAGAGTGCTTTATTGTGCCATTTTTAAACTCTGAACTAATGGGTACTTTGGCAACAGATCATTTAAGCCATGTTAACCTGAAGCCTGAAATCATTATTAATTCCTTTAGTACTGTAATAACGTTGATGGAGACGAACTCTTATAACATTGAAATAGTATAGTATTTAGCAGTAATTAACGTCCTCTAATTAGGAAATGTTGCCAAGTAGTTTTTCTCTGCTGGCTCCACGAGTAGTTAAGTGCAGCTGGATGAAAATTAACCACAAAGGGAACAGCTTGTGTTTTATGTGAAGTTTGCCTTTGATTCCAAAAAGATATTTATTAATATCTCTTCATTATCAGAAAGGGGCCACGGAGTTACTAATGTTAGAAAAAGCAATGAGCTCCGGTGCTCTAACATATAATAGGCTAACTTGATGTGGTCAGAAGTAGAAAATTCACCAACTGGTCTTACTACCTGGTTACTCTTCCAATGCTTAGGAGAATTGGAATTTAGTAGAACTATTGCTAAAGGGATGGAAACTGCAGACCCACAAATTTGGACAAAGAAGTTATGACTTTCATTTGCAGTGAAATGAAAGGTTTTGAGATGGATGGGAGATGGAGACAGTTGATCGTAGATTGCCATTTTGGGATTGGATCTCACTGGCCAGTCACACAAGCCAATCATAATTGCCCTTGTCTTTTCCAGTGTGACAAAAAGTCATGCTGTCAATAGACTGATGGAGCCATTAAAATAGCAGCTACTAAAATAGGTTCTGTCACTGTGATAGCTGTATAGGTAATTCTCAACTTACCACCCTTCGTTTAGTGACCATTCGAAGTTACAACGGTGCTGAAAAAGTGATTTAGGGCTGTTTTTCACACTTATGACGGTTGCAGTATCCCCATGGTCATGTGATCAAAATTCGGACACTTGGCAACTGGCAGCTTCTTGTGAAGGTTGCAGTGTCAACTTGCAGGATCATGCGATCAGTCTTTGTGACGGGTGGTATGCTACCGGTTTGGACTGGTTCACCTGAACCGGTAGTAAAAAAAAAAAGAAAAGCTTGCACAATCACCTGAGAGAAAAGAAAAGCAAGGATCAGCCCTCCTATCTGCCTCTGTGCTTTTCTCTTCTTTATCCTTTCAGCTGATTGGTGCTGCATGTTAAGCGCAGCTTTCCACACACCAGCAGAGGCCTGCAGGCCCAGTGTTAAGTGTGAGCATGAGTATGCTCGATCACCGAACCAGAAGTGGAACAGGTAGGATCCCACTACTGCTTTGTGACCTTCTGACACTGGGGAAGCTGGATTCATTTAACAACCGTGTTATTCGCTTAATAACTGCAGTGATTCACTTAACAACTGTGGCAAAAAAAGATTGTGTCAGAGTATATTCATGAACTGAAATAGAGCATGGTAACAATGAATAGGCATAGCAGCCAATGAATAGGCATAGCAACTAAGTCAGCCAATGAGAACTGTTTGGAAACTGAAACTAGAAGTAGCCTAAGCATGGCTCTATATTAAGCTCTGCAGCTCTGAAACTATGTTGAGCTCTGAGTCTGTCTATTGAAAATGAAACTGCTTCTCTCCTCTGCTGTGTATAATGCTTGCCTGCTGAACTAAAGTGAAACCGACATCTGTTTCTGAGCTCCTGAGTTGCTGCTGAAGCTCTGAACTTGTAACACGTCTGCTTCTGTTTGAGTTTGCTCTACATTAGAGAAATCTACAACTGGCTTGTAAAATTTACTTCATATGTTTATAAAGAAGTTAAATGAAGCCTCAGCCACCTGTGTTTACTTTTCTAGTGCTGAATTTACACTGCAAAATTCGGAACAGATTGTAAAAGTGGGCAAAACTCACTGAACAACTATTTGCTTAACGATGGAATGTCTGGGCTCAATTTTGGTCATGTTGAAGAACACTTGATACCTGAGACGGAAAAACGCATTAGAGCAAACCAAGCAAATGGCAGGATTTACAGCAATATACATACTGCTGTATATTAGGAAGATTTGTATCTTTATCCATCAATTCAACAATAATTATTATCCCAAATATCAAAACAAGCCTAGATAAGCTTGTTGGAGGTGTAAATCCTCCCCCTCCTTTGAAAAAAAGAAGGGTTATTTGATGGCATTACCACGGGTTATTTCGATTTCTGCACATTTTAAATATTCACAGCTAATGCTTTAAAATACATTTTTTAAGTTAAAAAAAAAAAACCAACAACCTGCAATTTAATATATTGGATATATTTCAACAGCAAGCTGTTGGATCTTGCTAAATCTTGTTTCCCCCTTCCTTAAAATCTCTGTCCTCTTACTTAATGATACCCCCATGGTGTTATGTAGGCCAGATGTGGTTTTATAATGGAACTTGGAAAAGAAATCTATGGAATAATTAGCTGGTATGGATGTAACTAAAGAGAGCTTTTGTTAGCAGCAAAGCCTGAAATCTTGGGGAATTTCTAATGCTGTCTGGAACACTCTTCTTGGTTCATTGTGAAACTTCAGAGCATATGGTGCTTCTGCTGGTAGGTGTTATTTCAAAGTTTTCAAATCACACTACGAGAGAGTCCCTCTGGTGAGCTATTGGAATGCTTAGCAACTGTGAATTGAAAGTGACAGAAGAGAGAAAGAGGGACTTTAAAAAAAAAAAAATCAAGCCAGAGATACGTTCTGTTTCTAAGAAAAGAGTACAAAATAAATCTATAAATCGAGACAGCTTTACAAGGGGAAAAGAGAGGCCAGCGTTCCAAATCGGGAGGGGTGTTTTGTGTGGAAATATCGCCTGCATTGTTTTAACTCCCTCTCCCCCCCACCCAATACTCCTTGTGGAGAACTCCCCTCCCTGCAAAAGTCATATAAATGTTAAAATAAAAATATGGTCACTTTCTCATGCTGACATGGTGCCGTAAGGTGCAAATTCAAACAACTGGCAGATAAAATATGGAGTCACTTAAGATAGCTCTCAAAGGGCCAAGTGGCTTTGTGGAACGAGGAAAAAGCCCTGCCTTTCCATTCAATTCGATCAGGCAGAAAAATCTTTGCTCAGATAATTTTCTCACGTGCAGAAATCAGAAGGAATCTTGAGGCACCTTTTTAGACTGATGATTTTTATTCAAAGGCATAAGCTTCCAGGGCTATAGCTCCCTTCATTGGGTGCACGGAGAGGACTTTCACTATCATTTCACCTCATCCAGCATCTTTGGGAAGGAAAGGCAGGAAACAGAAGTGGTATTCAGCAGGGTCTGACCAGTTCTAGAGAACCGGTAGTGGAAATTTTGAGTAGTTTGGAGAACCTGCAAATAGCACCTCTAACTGGCCCTGCCCCCATCTATTCTCTGCCTCCCAAGTCCCAGCTGATCGCCATACCCACAAAGCTACACCCACAAAGCCATGCCATGCCCACCAAGCCACGCCCACAGAACCAGTAGTAAAAAAAAATTAATTCCACCAACTGTCATGAATCCACCATTTGAACTGAATTGGGTATGGCCAGTCTACAGAAAAGAAGGGCTAAGATAGCAGTATTCCAGTAATTCAGGAGTTGCCACAAAGAAGAGGGGGTCAACCACGGGTGGGATTCTACAGGTTTGCAGCTATTCACTAGAACCAGTTGTTATTCTAAGCAGTTCAGAGAATTGGTTGTTAGAAGAAATTACTGGCCTAATCCTGTAAGGAAGGCAGGAAGGAAACATTCTGGTGTTGCTTACAGAAACTGCCTCTCCATTAACTCTTATTACATTCTTGGCAGGACTAGACTTCCTGTCTCTGGAACGTCTCTGGAGTTTTTTTTTCCCCTCCTTTGCTGGTACTTTGCTTGTGTGGAGTGACCATTCAAAGTTACAGTGGCAATGAAAAAGGTGACTTATGACCATTTTTCACACTTACGACTGTTGCAGCATCCCCACAGTCATGAGAGGCCAGGTGAGGAGATGCGGGCCTCGATGTGAGTGATATTGAGTTGGCCACACCCAGCCAATAACATGACCACCAAGCCATGTCCACCCAGTCACATGACCTCTACAGAAGTTATGTAGATTGCGTCTATTGCTTTGCTCTGATTGAGTTGTGTAGTCCATATGTTTTTACAGTGTAAGAGTTGCATTAATCCTGTTTTGCCAGCCTAGAGTGAACATGACTAGTTCCATCTCCCCTCACTCACTAAAATGATAGCAGAAAAGTTACTATCGCAAAAGAAAAGTTAAATCAACCTTAACACCCATAGAGATACCCACAGACAGGCAGAAGGCTTTGGACCTGGAAGGCAATTTACCATTTTGCACACATACACCTCCATTTAATCTCCATTAGCACTGCGCACTGTAAGCTTTTAAGAAAAAAAAATCTGAATTAGTTTGCTACGCTTTCCTTTTTATGAAGCTAATTTGGAACTAATTCTCATGCAATAATTAAATTTTCAAGTTAAAATGGAACTGAAAGTCGAAAACAAAATAACTTGATTGCAATGAAAACACTCAGACAGAGTAAAAAAAAAAGTCATTCACCATGTAGTATTGGCAAAACACATCAACAGCTAATTCTAGAAACTAGGCATCTAAACTAGTCTTTTCTGGAGAAGAGCTTTGGAGCTACAACCAATAGGAGACTATTTCTTAATATAATCAGCATATTGTTGCTATTCATGTCAGTCATGCCAGTCATGTCTACCAAGTCATTAACACAGGTAGCTATTGACTTATGACCACAATTGATTTCCTTTGCTAAGCAACATGGTTGTTAGGTGAGTTTTGCCCCATTTTATGACCTTTTCTTCCACAGTTCTAAGCAAAGCACTGTAGTTGTTAAGTGAATCATGTGGCCATTAAGCAAATCTGGCTTCCCTCCCATTGACTTTGTTTGTTGGAAACCAGCTGGGAAATTTACCGCGGGATGGTGCAACTCTCATAAATATATGCTGGTTACCAAGAGACTGAAATTTTGATCACATGACCATGGGGATGCTGCAACAATTCTACGTGTGAAAACAGGTCGTAAGTCACTTTTTTCCAGTGCCGTTGTAACTTTGAGTTGTCACTAAACACATAGTTGTAATTCGAGGACTACCTGTAGTAAGCTTAATTGTAAAAATTAGCATTTGCAGATTTCATTGACCAACAAATATTCCCAAAGTAAGCTTTATGTTACAACCTTGCTGATGTAGTTAGGCTTAGATGGTTTCCAAAACAAATGTACTTGTTTTGTATATCAGAGTGTTATGACTCCCCTTCAAAATTCAAGTGAGCAAAACAGAAAGCAGCCATTTCAAAAGTAAATCCAAACAGAAAGTAGTCTCACAAGATAACGGCTGTCATAAATCACAATCCACAGCAGCAAACCCCGCTCTATTCGGCATACCAGTCCCGGTAAACAATCTTAAGCCTCAGAGCCTCTGCTGTAAAATCCTCACTCATTCAGTCACTTTGTTCCTGACAAACTCTCCAAACCCAGCTGTGTCCTTTTATACTCATTGAGGCAACGTGCTACTTTCCCTAATCAGTGTCTGGCTTGCCTCCCCCCAACTTGACGTCTCAGCCTCCTCCTAGTTCTAGCATCCAGCCACGATCTGTCAACTTCCCCACTCGACGCCTCTGATTCATTTTGTGGATCAGATGCTGGCATGAATGAGGTCTCAGGTTCTGGCAAAGAGTGTCTGTCAGATAACCTCTCATCCCCCTGGCTCACATCTGTGTCTTCTAATAATTCAGACTCCACATTCACAGCAGGCTCCAGCCTTTCATCATCAGAGTCAAAACTCACAGCAGGATCGATCCTTTCAGTCACAACTTCAGAGGTTGGTAGCCTTAGGCCATTCGTGCTGGATTCCAACTTCCCTCAGCTTCAGGAATAAAGTATGCTGTAGTCCAACTTTTTTCTAATGAACCGTGGTGGCGCAGTGGTTAGAATGCAGTATTGCAGGCTAATTCTGCCCACTGCCGGGAGTTCAATCTTGACCGGCTCATGGTTGACTCAGACTTCCATCCTTCCGAGGTCAGTAAAATGAAGACCCAGATTGTTGGGGGCAATAGGCGGACTCTGTAAACAGCTTAGAGCTGGAGTAGATCTTTTAAGAAACGTCTTCACAGGTCAGGAGTTCAGGTGAGACTTTGGAATAACTACATAACTCCCTCTCTGGTTTGCCTTCTTTATAAAACTTCTTCTGCCTCCATCTCACCTCCTTTCTGCCTTCATTCCAGACATAGAGCTTTGATGGCAGCTGTGCCAAAGTTTTATCTCTACTGTAATTAAGAAATGGAATATTCAGCAATAGTTAAATTTTTACATATGCCAGCTGTATCTACAAAGGAATTGCTATTTCAGAAGCACAGGTCCTCTTCCCTCCCCCATTTCTGCAAAGTCTGATGATTGCTTCAGATTTATTTCTTCAGTTTTTATTAAAGGTAAGCTTGTTTGTTCCCATATCTAATTTGTAGTCTGTCAGGATGCGCTCCTTTTAGATCCCAAGAAAGAAATACTCAGACTCCATGGGTAGAGCAAAGTTATCCTTTTACTGGGAAATAAAGTGGTAGCTACAAAGCAATTCCGAAACTGAGAAATTGGCGGGTGAATGCATATACAAAGAAATAGATTTGTCTCCACCCCCCAAAGTTCAAATGATTCTTCCAATTAAAACTTTTGAGACAGCTCATGTGGTCATCTTCAGATGGTGATGAGACGTCTTGTCAAATGACCTTGACATATTTTGATAAAAGTTCGCAGTTGCGCAAAAGAGGAAAAGATAGCCAGGAAACAGAAAGTTAAAGACAAGAATCCCCCCTCCCCTTGCTAGCCCAGCAAGGAATGCAAACACCTCCAGCTCTCTTCCCATATAAAATCCCCCCTCCCACCGTTGCCATGACAGCCGAGAGAAATAATGAAATAATAGCAGATAGTCAGGAAGGGGAAGGTATCTTGAGGCTGACATTCGGACCCCCTAGAAGAAGGACATAAGTCCCTGAAAGAAAACACAAAATAGTTACATGTTAACATTTATGTACATTTCTATGGTTTATCAGGATATTTGGCATGAAATTTCTTTAAAAGTTCAGGAGCCCTAAGGTCCTTTTCATTTACCCACTCAGAATGGGAAGGAGGAAAATGTTTCCAAGCTACAAGGTATTGGGTACGACCCCTCCATTTTCTAGAGTCCAAAATTTCTTTAATTTCGAAATGTTGTTCTCCCTCAATCAATATTGGCACAGGGGGATCAGATTGGATTGGTCTCAAGGCACAGGTACGTTCTGGTTTCAACAAACTAACATGAAAAACAGGATGAATACGACGAAGAGTCTTTGGTAAAGTCAGTTGGACAGTCACAGGATTTATAATCCTCTCAATGGGGAAAGGTCCTACATACTTAGGACCCAATTTCTTTGATTTTTGAGTAGTTTGTAAATATTTGGTCGAAAGAAATACTTTATCGCCCACTTGATATGACATCTGTGGAGCTCGCTTTTTGTCAGCAAATTTCTTATGAGATTGGTGCGCCTCATCCAAAGCTTTGCGAACAATTGGCCAATTAAATTGAAGTTGAGATATCCAATCACTCAATGACTGGACAGTTGGGTTTTCACCAGGCAGTTCAGGTATGGGTACAAAATCTTGCCCCGTTGCTATTTTGAAAGGAGTGAACCCCGTACTACTGTGAACAGAGTTATTATACGCCACTTCCGCAAAAGGTAACAGATCCACCCAGTTGTCTTGTTGAAAATTTATGTAGCATCGGAGGTATTGCTCTAGTACTCCGTTAGTCCTCTCGCAGGCTCCATTAGTTTGGGGATGGTGGGCGGAGCTTAAGCTTTGGGTGGAGCCTATTAACTTCAGAAATTCCCTCCAGAAATTAGAGGTAAATTGGACTCCTCGATCAGAGACTACACGTTCAGGTACACCATGCAATCGGTAAACGTGAAGAATGAAGAGTCTGGCTAAGGTCTTCGCCGAAGGGATCTTTGAGCAAGGAATGAAATGAGCTTGTTTGGAAAACAAGTCAGTCACTACCCAAATGACCGTGTGTCCACTGCTTTCAGGTAGATCTACTATAAAATCCATGGAAATTTCCTTCCAAGGGGCAGTTGGTCTGGCCACATTCTGTAACAGTCCTGGCGGCTTACCCGGCGGTCTTTTTGCTGAGGCGCAAATCGGACAACTCGCCACATAAGTCTCAATGTCCTTTTTCAAGGAAGGCCACCAAAACTGTCGTTTTACCAAATGCAAGGTCTTCACAAAACCAAAATGACCAGCCACTTTGGAATCATGGGTTTGTTGCAATACATGGCTTCTCAGGTTTTGTGGTACATACAATTTCGCCCCCATCCAGGCTAGGCCATCTCGAATGGTGCAGTTATTCGCATTTGCCAGAAACCACTCATCTGTCTTCAAAGCCTCCTTAAACTGTTCCATCATATCAGTGGGTAGATTTCTCTCCTGGTTTCTTTTCTGTGCACGGGTAACAACAGGGGCAGCCAGTTGTGTAGTGGATACGATTGGCCTAATCACTTCTTTTCGGATACTGTTGTATTGAGGCATTCTGGACAAAGCATCTGCCATAAAATTTTTTCCCCCCGGGATATATTTCAAGGAGAAGTTGAATCGCTTGAAGAACTGAGCCCACCTAACTTGTTTAGGGGAGAGTTTCCGGGGGGTCTTTAAAGCTTCTAAGTTTTTATGATCAGTCCACACTTCAAATGGGTGTTTTGCACCTTCCAGAAAATGCCTCCAAGCTAATAAAGCCCAACGGACTGCAAATGCTTCTTTCTCCCAAACGGCCCATCTCCTCTCAGTCTCAGTGAATTTACGAGAAGTGTAAGCGCATGGTTGTAGTGTTCCCTTCTCGTTCAATTGGAGTAAGACCGCCCCCACTGCTACATCGCTTGCATCAGCTTGGATCACGAAAGGGGCGTCCATGTCAGGGTGTTTCAGTATTGGTTCTGCAGCAAAAAGTCTCTTAAGTTTTTCAAATGCAGCTTGGCACTCCATAGTCCAATTCAATGGTTGACTGGGCTTTGGTTTCAATTCCCCCTTTGTTTTTAGGAGGTTGGTGATGGGCATAGCTATTTTTGCGAAAGACGGGATGAATTGGCGGTAAAAATTTGCAAACCCCAGAAAACTTTGAAGCTGTTTACGAGTTTTCGGTGGGGCCCATTCCAAAACGGCTCGCACCTTTTCTTCTTACAGTGATCCTGGGAGGAGGGGGGTCTTCAGGGTCTCTCCAACCAACCCCCAACGACCATCTGGGCATCTCGGCTGGGGTTTCTTCCAGAGTCAATTCGGCCAGCAGGTCAGCCACCGACCCTTCCGGCAGCGGCACGGGCTGCCCCCCCACAGCTCCCTGATACTCTTCATCGCCGGTTGGAGACGACATGGGATGAAACCCCCTCGGAAGAAAAGTTGCTGTTTTCTCCGGGTGGGCTGATGTGGGAGTTTTGGAATTATGTCAGGATGCGCTCCTTTTAGATCCCAAGAAAGAAATACTCAGACTCCATGGGTAGAGCAAAGTTATCCTTTTACTGGGAAATAAAGTGGTAGCTACAAAGCAATTCCGAAACTGAGAAATTGGCGGGTGAATGCATATACAAAGAAATAGATTTGTCTCCACCCCCCAAAGTTCAAATGATTCTTCCAATTAAAACTTTTGAGACAGCTCATGTGGTCATCTTCAGATGGTGATGAGACGTCTTGTCAAATGACCTTGACATATTTTGATAAAAGTTCGCAGTTGCGCAAAAGAGGAAAAGATAGCCAGGAAACAGAAAGTTAAAGACAAGAATCCCCCCTCCCCTTGCTAGCCCAGCAAGGAATGCAAACACCTCCAGCTCTCTTCCCATATAAAATCCCCCCTCCCACCATTGCCATGACAGCCGAGAGAAATAATGAAATAATAGCAGATAGTCAGGAAGGGGAAGGTATCTTGAGGCTGACATAGTCCTTGATTTAAAAAAAAAATGCTTACTGGACGGAACGTCAGTTTTCTCTTATACTATTCAGTTTTGCAATTGCTGGAACACAGAATAATAGAGTTGGAAAGGACCTCGGAGGTCTTCTAGTCCAACCCCCTGTGATGGCGAATCTGACCCTATACCTGTGATGGCGAATCTGTGGCATGCATGCCACAAGTGGCATGCAGAGCCATTTGTACATTTGTACAAATGGCATGCAGAGCCATTTGTGATCCCCAGCCAAAAGTACCTGCACTGCACATGTGTGTGCCTCCCAGCTGATTTTTGGCCCATTTGAGGCCGTTTTCACCCTCCCAGAGGCTCGAGGAAAGCCTCTGCAACCTCAGGAAGCTGAAAAATGGGCCATCCGGAAATACCGGAAGTGCCGAAACGGGCCCGTTTTCAGCCTCCAGAGACTACAGAGGCTTTCCTCGAGCCTCTGGGAGGGTGAAAACGGCCTTCACTGGGTTCCAGAGGCCCTCCAGAGGCTGAAAACGGGTATTTCCAGTATTTCCGGAAGGCCCGTTTTCGGCCTCCTGGGGCTGCAGAGGCTTCTCTTGAGCCTCTGGGAGGGTGAGAACGGCCTCAAATGGGCTGAAAATCAGCTGGGAGGCATACACATGCGCAGTGCAGGGATGTTGGGGGGCAGAGCAGGGATGTTGCACGCACATGCACAGGGGAGGCAGGGCACATTGCATTGTGGGTGTCAGCGCACACATGCTTTTAGCACACCACAATAAAAAGGTTCACCATCACTGCCCTATGCTATTTCAGAGAATGGTTGTCCAGTCTCTTTTTGAAAGCCTCCAGTGATGGAGTACCTACAATGTCTGGAGGCAAGCTATTCTATTGGTTGATTACTCTTGCTGTTAGGGCTATGACTTATGGTCATAAGTCACTTTTTTTAGTGCTGTTGTAACTTCAAATGGTCACTAAATGAACTGTTGTAAGTTGAGGACTACCTGTATGCTAATTTGAGACTGATTAGTGGCATACTGAGTGAGAACTCCGAATGGATCCTTGCTACTCATGCTATTCTCAGGAATCTTTTCCAATCCTCCCAAATGTAAGTACTTCAAAAGTGTCAATATTATTTGCTGCTTCTTCACAGTCCAAAAATGAAATCACTTGCCTCCTTTTCTGAGACTTCTTAACCATCTTTGCATTTTCCTAAATATCTCAAATGCAGCATTTGGGGCCATGCTTTCCAACAAGAGCATTACAACATTGTGGTTTGTTTGACTATGTCAGAGTTTGCAGCACATCCAACCAGCACACAAGTAAATAATTCTGCAGGATTCATCTACATAATAAACTTTTTTATATACAATACCGTACAGCAGAAGTCAGCATACAAAATCAAGAACACAGAAGCAATATTCACAGAAGCAAATCATTACAGAGGCAAAGATCTATTTTATACCAAGATTATTTACATCAAGACAAATTCCTTGTGGGTCCAATCTATTCTATTCTATTCTATTCTATTCTATTCTATTCTATTCTATTCTATTCTATTCTATTCCATTCCATTCTCTATTCTATTCTATTCTATTCTATTCTATTCTATTCTATTCCATTCCATTCCATTCCATTCTCTATTCTATTCTATTCTATTCTATTCTATTCCATTCCATTCCATTCCATTCCATTCTCTCTTCTCTTCTCTTCTCTTCTCTTCTCTTCTCTTCTCTTCTCTTCTCTTCTACAGAGGCAAAGATCCAAGGTGACTTAGCAGATAGTCTAAATCTTCACCGTTGTGTTTTTAGATCTTGCCTTGCATCTTTGTGCGTGATGTGAACATAGTCAAATGTTATGTATTCAACACAACAAGAGTGATGTGCAGATCCAGACCAATAGGCTACAACCTCCAACCTCTTTAGAATTTAGCTGTTTCCTGATAATTGTTTTTTCTTATTCCCTGGGACTAACATGCCTCCTTTAAGTGAAGAGAAAAGTGGACACAGGAGAGCTAAATATGTGCTTTCTGATACTTTTTTTATTTCATATATATGAAGAAATAGGTTGAGGGATGGGTTGTTGTTTTTAATAAAATCATTGGGGTCTTGGTAACCAGGGCAACCTTTTTTGGGTGGGGGTTGCCTCGAGCCACATTTTTGGATGCCTGTTTATTGCAATGCCAGTAATTGTAGATGAGGAGGCTTCTTGTTATGAAAGGCAATTAGCACTTGAAAGAAAAGAACAGATTTAAATAAATTTGGGGGGAGAGAAAATTGAGTGGTCTGCTTCTAAAAAATGAACTAGGTACTTTTTGGGGGGTGGGGAAACAGATGCCATGGTTTTAGTGTCGACTTCCAATGAGTCAAATTCCAACTAAATATAATTTGACTCCAAAGAAACAAACCTAGGATAAATCTAGGGCAGAGCAAAGCAGTAGGGTAAAGGGAGAGATTCTCTGGAAGAGCAATTATGGCATGCAAAGCTCTACTAATTGGCTGAAGCTGTGGCGAAAAGATCCTTTTCATTTTTATTTTTCTATTTATCTTATTAAATTTTATATCACCCATTCCTCCTATTCACTAACTCTTTACAGCTTACACATCTTAGAAACACAAGGTAACATAATGAAAGCATGAAAAACATTCTGTATTACTCTCAAGCACAAGGGCAATTAGGAGATCCACGCAGTTCAAATGGTTTGTTGCAGTCTGAAGTTCTCTACAAGAATCTGACCTACTAATGTTCAAAGCAAATTGGCGGTAGATAGGAGTAGAAGGGATTCAAGGTGAGATCTCTTGTGGGTGCGAAGAGACTCATGACTGCTGACATGTTTGACCCTTCCCTCAGGTTCAGTCTGATCATCATCTACAATTGTAATTCAAACATTAATGATTAAGAAGATTAGATAAAAGTGATCAATTCATGGAGTGGACGTGGGATCATTTCCTAATCTCCTAATCACCTCCAAAATGCAATGTCCCCATTAGGCCCCAATCCATCTGGCAGAGACAGGTTTTAAGGCCCCTTTGGAAGGCTAAAAGGGTGGGGGCAGGTCTCATCTTGAGGACCATAATGTTCCAAAGGGCAGAAGCCATGGCAGAGAAGGCTTTCTCCTGGACCTGCCAGTCAAAATTCCTTGGATGATGGAGTCTGCCTCATACCTCTTCTTTATTGGCTTCATCTTCTTTTCTATTATTGGCCAGAATAGCAGGAGATTAATATCCAAAGCTGGCCTACTCCTAAAGCATCTTGAAAACTAACATGAAATTCATATCATTGAGATTAGACAGAGCTTCTATTACTTTATCACTACCAGAATTTTAACTTTTACCCTTACACTGTGGAGCCCCCTGCTCAGGACACCATGGGCTCATGTCATGTTCCAGTTGTGTAGTGTTCTTTGGCACCACTGATATCCAGGGGAAGGATTCAAAATGTTTAACAACCGGTTCTGTGGGTGTGGCTTTGGTGGTGGACGTGGCTTGGTGGTCATGTGACCGGGTGGGCATGGCTTGGTGGTCATGTTATTAGCTAGGTGTAACCAATTCAATATCACTCACATTGAGGCACGCATCTCCTCGCCTGGCCTCTCATGACTGTGGGGATGCTGCAACAGTTGTAAGTGTGAAAAATGGTCATAAGTCAGTTTTTTCATTGCCATTATAACTTTAAATGGTCACTCCACACATGCAAAGTACCAGCAAAGGAGGGGAAAAAAAACCTCCAGAGATGTTCCAGAGACAGGAAGTCTAGTCCTGCCAAGAATGTAATAAGGGTTAACGGAGAGGCAGTTTCTGTAAGCAATACCAGAATGTTTCCTTCCTGCCTTCCTTACAGGATTAGGCCAGTAATTTCTTCTAACAACCTGTTGTGAATTAATAAAAGTGCTTGAATAAAGATTGTTAAGAGCTTAAGGTAAAGTGCAGGGTTCTGGCCCTGCACTTCTGATTGGCCGATAATAGGGACATTGGATTGGTCCGTTCAGGAGAATCTGATTGGCTATTAACGATCCTTGTCTGTTGGTTAAAGGAGCTAGCGCTCCCTGTGTTTTCATTGGCTAAGTACTCAAGAGCTTGCCTATATAAAGGGGGCGTTGTGGCCGTAGAGCTGAGCTGTTGCACCATGTTAAATAAAGAGTTGAAGTTCACTGTTCACCAACTCCTCTCCATCCTTGTGCCCATGCGCAGAACATAACACAACCAGTTCTCCGAACTGCTTAGAATGTTAACAACCGGTTCTAGCGAATAGGTGCGAATTGGTAGCACCCCTGCTGATATCCCTCTGACACCAACAGAATGCCACTGGCAACTCAGCAGCAGTGGCATGTTGGGTTTTCTACTCAAGGCTAAGGATCACATCTGGCTGAAATCATCTAAGTTTAGAAGCTAAGCACAGTTGGGCCTAGTTAGTGCTTGGACTGTAATCAGGGTTGTAATCTAGTTTGGGAAGTGGAGGAAGTATTGTGGAAGAAGTCAATAGCAACATACTTCCATGTTCTTGACAAGAAAGTCATTTGGAGGAGTCCATGTAGTCCCCAGAAGTCACATTTTCCTTAGAGCATCTGTATAAGGCAGTGTTTCTCAAACTTGGTAACTTTAAGATGGGTGGACTCCTTCAATGATTGGCTGGGGAATTCTGGGAGTTGAAGTCCACACATCTCAAAAAGTTGCTAAGTTTGAAAGCATTCTTCTACTGCACCTTTAAATAAGCACCTGCCCAAGCATGATGTCCAGGATACTTCTGCGAATGGAATCTTCAGTTAAAGCTGAGCAAATATCTGCTTTTCTTCTTAAGCACTGAGATTATCACAATTCATTGTAACAAATTGTTTTAGAGATGTAAATCAGACCCAGATTAGCATCAGTTTTGTATGATTCCAAAAGGGACAAAAAGAGACAGCGGGATCTACATAGGCAAAGGGAACAGTGTTGGTTAGGATGTCATTTTCCTGCTCCCTCCCTTCTATCAGAGCCATTCCATCTTCTCCGAAATAGTATACAGTTGTGGAATCCTGCTGAAGGAGTTAGAGGAAATATGGATGAATCAGAATCACTGAAATAATAGAATTGGAAGGGATCTTGGAGGTCATCTAGTCCAACACTCTGCTTAAGCAGGAAACCCTATTACCATTTCAGAGAAATGGTTGTCCAATCTCTTCTTAAATACCTACAGTGATGGAGCACCCACAACTTTGAGAGCCATTCCACTGATTAATTGTTCTCATTGTCAGGAAATTTCTCCTTAATTCTAGGCTGGATCTCTCTTTGAAAAGTTCAGCAGGCTGTGAGTTTGATCCTAGGTAGAGGCTAATATTTGGAATAGACTCTCCTGCTCAAGCAGAGGTTTGGACTAGATGACCTCCAAGGTCCCTTCCATTATTCTACGATTTCTTGTCCCACCCTCAGGTACGTTGGATCATAGGTTGACCTTCTCTTCTTTGTGTCTCATCTATTGGAAGTCTGCTATCATGTCACCCCTAATGCTTCTGTTGGTTAGACTAGATGTGCCCAGTTCCTTCATCATATGCTTCAGCCTCCAGCTCCCTTATTATCTTTGTTGCTCTTCTCTGCACTCTCTTGAAAAGCTACCTCAGCTAATTACATCATAAATATACTGAAAAGTACCTCAACATCTTCTTTGGTATCACGGTGATCAGAACTGGACACCGTATTCCAAATATTGTCTTAAATATTTGTTTATGATTCTTCGTAAATCAAGCAAACAATTTTTCCTGTGTGGTGTTCCAGTCAGGGAACTGCTTTGCTTCTTTTCTTGAAACTCCTTTCTGTTTCTTCAAAGTATCTTGGACTTTGTCTTCTCCTTCTTTTCCTGTCACAATCTCTGGGGTTTTATTTATGCTCACTTCATTGGGTGAAAGAAAGCTCACTGTAAAGAAGAATTGCTTTCAAGAAATAATTCTGCTGGCTCTCCTTTTGTTTTCAGGGATAAATAAGCTGCCTCAATTGGTTACAGCACCTAGCCAATCTTTTTTGGCTTTAAGAAGCTAAGCAGAGCTTGGCTGGTGTTTGGACGGGATTCCACTTCAAAATTCCAAGGTCATTGGTGAGATTGAGTAGTCTATAGAAGTTTGAAAGACACTGCAAACTACTTCCGTGTTCTTGCCAAGAGAACTGCACAGATGTGCCCTCATACTCATCAGGACTTACCTTTGACTTAAAAGAGATATTTTAAAGGTTATCCTCAACATAATTGTAAACTGTAATTAGTGAATTGCCTGCCTATTGAAGTAATCTCTGGAGGCTCTTTTATAGATCTCCAAGCCTGTGAGATACGTCTGGCTGGAATAACAGAAAAGACTATTTCAATGGGAGGCAGGGGAACATATGTTTCCAGATGTTAATGAACTACAAGATTGAGATGTTCTTGATAGATGTTCTTTGCCTATGGCTAGGGATGTAGGAACTTGCAATTCAGTAACACTTGGAGAACCCATATGTCCTCTACCATCAGCTAGGCTTTGGGTGAGCTATTTTTTTTTTTTAAAAAAATGATATCTTCATTAATTATATGTTAAAAGTGAGTGAAAATCAAACAAAAGGATGTTTTAGGAAGAGGCTGACTCTAAAATGTTGGAAGAAATGTGCGTTTGGGTTCAGTTCCAAGTGGGGAGAAAGACACATGGAGGTTGATTGGAAAGATGGTTTAATGGTCAAGCACATGTGATTCTGACTAGCTGACCACATAGAGCGGAGAGTCAGGGTTATTTATATCCTCTCTTGGGCTTTGAATTGAGCTTCCTGTTCCTGTGGCAAGGGCATGTATTTTATTGGCTGTCAGACTCCCAGGGGGCTATGCAGGGGTCACAGCTGAGGTTGTCTGAATTAAGGTTGGTTAAACCTTGCTGGGTGATGTCATGTTCCCAGGTGATTTCGCAATGCAGTGAGCCCTGCTGTTAGATGGGGTAGAGGGCTAATCCTATTATGTCCTGAGGGTCATGTCTTCATCCCATCATCCTGGAGCTGAAGGTCTAATTGTCTTGTGGATAGGCTGGCTCAGTCTTAATGTGCCCCAAATCTCTGCTGGGGGCAGAGAGCTTCAGGGAGCTGCTCTTTGTCTTGAAAAACATGTTTCTCTTTTCTCATTCAGGGAAATATAATATTCTGACTTTTTTAAAAAAAAATTCCCCAAAATAATTATTCTTCTAGGAGGGGGGTAAGTGCTAACATTCTACATAAATTTAATCAAAAGTTGTATCCTCATTGTGTTCTGCAATTTCAGTTGCAGTTGTGCCATTGTATCCGCTACAGTGTGAAATGACTAGTGGTGCTATTAATTGTTAAATTATGAATTAAACTCTAAGCTGCAAGCAGGGTATTTTTGTGTGTATGTGTGTGTGTGTGTGTGTGAGAGAGAGAGAGAAATCCTGGTTTGAGCCCCACTTCTCAAACCCTTCCAGTTTAGGATGGTTCTGCTACCAAGCTTCATCTGAACTACACTGTACACCTTTAGTAGACTTTTTCGAAAGCATCCCACATAAAGTGGTGGGTGCTTATTTATTGTTAAGAGTTACCATCTTTCTAAAACCATGTATGTGCTGTCAAAGTTGGTTCTTCCTCGCTCAGTGGGTGTGACTTGCATTAATAACTTCCCAGAATAGAGTTAATGTTTTTAAGTTTTCACTCTTGTGTGCCTATGGCTAATCATGTACCTAGCAGATGGCACTTATATGTTTCCTAATGCAATGACTTGTATTTGTGCAGTTGTCATAATTAAACAATGGCTCCCTACATCCACTCATGGAACAACAGTCCAGAGATGTAATTATGAAGGAAATGAAAATGAATAGTTCTTGTGCTTGTCCAAGGAATCTAATATACTGAAGAAAAATTCTATACAAATGAACAGAATCTCATCTCTTTCTTGTTTCTTTGCATTTTTGGTTATGTAGAAAGTTAGCACCCACCCCTCTCTTAGAAGAATTAAATATTTTGAGAGATATTAAAAAGGCAGGATATTATATTTCCTTAGATGAGAAATGGAGAAACATGCTCTTGGAAAGCAGCCCACACCATTCTTAATAGCCCTGAGTAGATGTCAGCACTTAAGAGATAAAGAGATACCTAGTTCTATTCATAAGCAAATTTACCTGCAGCAAGGTCTGAACAAAGGTAGGATTAGCCCTCAGCCACAATAGAAATTACCCAATACCCTTTCAGAGCACAAGCTTCTTCATTGCATCATCTCAGTTGCACCACCACCCCAGCAAACTTCAACCAAACCTATCTTAGACAACCTACAGAGCCAGATATGACCCCTACAACAGCCAATAGAATACATGTTCTTGCACAGGAACAGGAAGTTCAAGTTCAAAGTCCAAAAGAGAAGGTATAAAAACCCCTCACTCTCAATTCCATGTGGACAGCTGCCCAGGATCATCCATCTGGTTCTGCTTCATCATTAATGCAACTTTCCAATCAGCCTCCAGCCTCCATTTTGTCTCCAGTGCCTTTCTCCCAGCTTGTACCTGGACCTGGATATTTATTTCAACAGTTAAATGGAATAAATACATTTATTTGTTTTATTTTATTTATTTATCTATTTATTTTATCAAGCATGCATTTGATAGTATATATAAGTATAAACATGATTGCAAATTCATGAAATCGATATGAATAAAAAAGAACATTAACACAGGGATAATAGGCACGTTGGTGCACTTATGCACACCCCCTACAGACCTCTTAGGAATGGGGTGAGGTCAATAGTAGACAGTCTGAGGTTAAAGTATTTGGAGTTAATGGAAGAAACCACAGAGTCAGGTAGAGTATTCCAGGCATTGACCACTCTGTTGCTGAAGTTGTATTTCCAGCAATTGAGTTTTGTGCAGTTTACCTTGAGTTTGTATCTATTGTGTGCTCCTGTGTTGTTGAGGTTGAAGCTGAAGTTGTCATTGATGGGTAGGACATTGTAATGGATAATTTTATGTACTACGCTTAGGTCAGACCAAAGGTGACATAGTTCCAAGTTATCTAAAGCTAAAATTTCAAGTCTGGAGGTATAAGGTATTCTGCTGAGAATAGAGGAGTGGAGGACTCTTCTCATGAAATATCTCTGGACTCTCTCGATTGTATTAATGTCCAATATACAGACAGATGAGCTGTATTCAAGAATTGGTCTAGCAAATGTTTTGTATCATCCAATCAACATTTTATATATGGTAGAACTGAACAGAGAGGCATCTTGGCTACTTCTGTGGAGAGAAAAGGAACTGGACACATGACTTCTCTGAAGTTCTCAAGGGAAAATGGAATTCTTTAATATCTTTTTGAGGGCAAGATTCCTTATAGTGCTGATGTTAGATCCATATGTGAGGAAAAGCTCCTGAGTGAATCCTCTAATATGCTCCCTTTAGGATTTGGGAAGCCATGGTGGCTGCAAACTGGAAAGATGACAGTACAATGAAAGGCAAGATACAATACTCATATCCCTTAACCATCTTTTGCAGGCAGTCCTTGACTTACAACAGTTTGTTTAGTGACTGTTCAAAGTTAAAACAGTACTGGAAAAAGTGACCTATGACTGTTTTGCACTGTTGCAGCATCCCCATGGTCATGTGATTAAAATTCAGATCAGTGGTGGGATTCAAATTTTTTTGCTACCGGTTCTGTGGCCGTGGCTTGGTGGGTGCGGCAGGGGAAAGATACTGTAAAATCTCCAGTCAGAGTTGATATTTGCCGGTTATCCAAACCACTCAAAATTTCTGCTACTGGTTCTCCAGAACTGACCAGAACCTGCTGAATGCCACCTCTGATTCAGACGCTTGGCAACTGATTCATGTTTATGACTGTTGCAGTGTCCCAAAGTTATGTGATCACCTTTTGTGACCTTCTGACAAGTAAAGTCAATGGGGAAACCAGATTCACGTCACAGCTGTGTTATTAACTTAACAACTGTAGTGATTCACTGAACAACTGTGGTAATAAAGGTCACAAAATGGGGCAAAATTAACTATTTCGGGTAGCCACAGAAATTCTGGGCTCAATTGTGATCGTAAGTTGAGGACTACCTACCATCCAGTAAGTTCAAGGAACCCCATGTTGCACTTATGTGGATTTCTCCATAAATAAATTTCCAGTAAAAATTATTCTTCATCAAATCACATGAGAACTTTTTAAAAATTCTTTATACAGCCTTAATAGGTAGCTACCAACACCAAGGATGAACTTGAATCCAAAGAAAGGTTGGTTGACCAATCTATAGATCAGGATGTCCCAAGGGTGCTTTTTCAAGAGGCAACTGGACTTACTTGTTTTTCTTTGAAGACATTTTGTTTCTCACCCCAAGAAGCTTCTCCAGCTCTGATTAAGCTTCTTAGAAGAGAAGCAAAATGTCTTCAAAAAACAAACAAACAAATAAGTCCAGTTGCCTCTTGAAAAAGCACCTTTTGGGACAACCATGACCTGGATGATGGAGAATCTCCACAGACCAAGAGTAGTAACATCATATCCACTGAATGTTTCCCAGTGTAATTCCTGCAGTCTCTTCTGTTTGCCAAAAGTGGTTGGGAGAGTTTAACTTTGTGACAGCAAGACTTTGCATAACACTGGTTGTAAATCTTAAAATCCAATCACTGGATGTTTAGCATCATAAAATATGCCATGGAAAAGCAAGAAAGCAGTGAACTGGTAAATCCGAATATCATACAGTATATCAATTTGGTAAAAAGCTTAGTTTACAATCAAGGTTTTCCTCCATCCCTCCCCTCCTTCCCATTAAAAAAAATCTTAAGTGGCATGAAAACATTTTAAATAGATGAGTACCATAAAAGAAAAACTGAAGCAATTTGCTGTTTGTTGGGGTCCAGACCAGAAAAACAGCTTTATGTTCAAGCTTTGTGATGCAAGAGTTTCCCAAAGTTGATTCGCAATATAGATTTATACCAAAGAATCTATGAAGCAGGGAGAAAAAGCATCACCTTATATTTCATTTATACCCTGAATAAAGGATTGTGTGATGACAGAAAACAGTCACAAGGCAATCAGAGATTACTTTTGATTCTCAAATTAATCATTGGGCTTTTTCTCTGAGAGATAATCTGAATCACTTCTGTGGCGTTTTGGATTCAGAAAAGAATCTAAACAATTTGGGTAGATGTAGAGAAATGAAATCCTCTTTCTCCATCCTAGTTTACCTTACTTTAAACTCGATTTCATTGAGGGCCACATCAGGGTTGTGTTTGACCTTTGGTGGGTGTGGGAGGTGGCCAGAGGCATAACCAGCGTGATGTCATTTGTGTCGGGGCGCCTGTGGCGGCCCGAGCACTCTACCAGCGAAAACAGGCTCCCAAGCTCCATTTTCAGCTGTGGTGGCCTCCTGCAACCCTCTGCCAGTGAAAACAGAGTTCGGGAGGGGGCCCACTGTTTTCATTAGCAGAGGCACTGTGGGCCGGTCCTTTGCTATTTCCGGGGCAGCCCTGTGGTACAGATCTAAGCACCTTGGGGAACTGGATCCGGCCCCAGGGCCTTTAGTTTGACACCCCTGTTTTAAAGTAACTTTTATCAAGCTTTCTTTATTTTTGTGGGGAAATGGGGAGGCACATAATCCAGAAAGGACAATTTGGGGAGATAAGATAAAGGAAGGATGGCTTTCACTTTTCATTCCCAGATCTCTACAACGAACCTTATTTCAGCTTTACAAACCAACTGACATATGTGTATTTATTAAGCATCTGTGTAGCTGGTTTGGCTTAAAACTTAAACTCGGCATGGCTGTGAAATATCTCCCTCCATTCCTTCCCTAATTTAGGCTGTTTCCCATGTGGTAATTGCAGCTATTACTCAATAACTTGAGGATGTATAACTGCTATCATGGGTCATTTATCACTTGATCATTGTCTGTCAACCCATTAGGCAATTACCAAGCAATAGGATACAATTTCTATTCTCTGGATGCAATACTGTAGAAGACCATTACAACATATTTTCACTTGAAGTCAAAAGAGTCATCAAACTATATGTACCATTAACAACTCCCAAAACCAGAAAAAACAGATTACCCATAACAATAAGGAAGCTTCAATCCAAAAATAAATCACTTTGGTAGAAAAACAAATCTGGTCACGTTGCCAACTTCAAAAGCCAATACAAAAATTTATGCCACCAGATAAAGACTAAATGCACCAATTATCACATTAAACAAGAGGAAAACCTTCTATGCACCAATTCCACCCGCGCTTTCTACAATTTTGTAAACAACAAACTAAAAGGTCCATCCCACCGCTGAAAGGACCTAATGGTAAAGACTGCAATGACAACACTATTAAAGCCAACCTCTTTAACACATTCTTTGGTTCAATATTTGTAAACAGCAATGGATCATGCCCAATATTTCCTTGTCGAACCACAGACAACTACAATGATCTAATACATATCGATTTTACTGAAGACAATATTGAAAAAGCACTACGCAATCTAAAACCATCTCTATCTATTGGACTGGATGGAATATGTGCCTACTTCTTAAAAAAGCAATCCACTGCAATAGCCGTACCTGTAAGCATAATCTTTGAAAACTTTTTCAGGACCAGCTCCTTGCCAAAACTATGGTCACAAGCCACGGTCATCCCCATCTTCAAAAGGGAGACCACACCCTAGTTGAAAATTACAGACCAATCGCTTTATGCTGCATCACCTGTAAAGTCATGGAATCAATTATTAACCAATCCATCGTCCTCTACTTAGAAACAAACAACCTACTCTCTAATAAACAATTTGGTTTTAGGAAAAAACTATCATATAATCTGTAATTCTTACACTGCAAAAACAAATGGACTACACAACTTGATCAGGGCAAAGCAATAGATGCAATCTACATAGACTTCTATAAAGCCTTTGATTCAGTGGTACACAACAAACTACTCCTAAAACTAAAATCTTACGGTATCTCTGGACACCTGCATAACTGGATAGAAGCATTCCTGTCAAACAGACAACAAATGGTCAAAATTGGGAGCGTCCTATCAAATTCTGTACTTGTCAACAGTGGTGTCCTCCAAGGCAGCGTTCTAGGACAAACTCTTTTCATACTCTACATAAATGACCTCTGCGATCATATCAAGAGCAACTGCGTTCTCTTCGCTGATGATGTAAAGCTATTCAAGGGCACAGATTACTGCTACCCTTCAAAAAGACCTTGACTATGTATCAGAATGGACAAACAAATGGCAACTTCAAATCTCAACAAATAAATGCTCTGTTCTACATATTGGCAAAAAAGATCAGAAAATAAAATACAAGCTGAATAGTCAAGACCTTGTTGATGATCCAAACTCTGTCAAGGATCTTGGAGTACTCATCTCAAATGACCTAAGTGCTAGAGCCCACTGTAACTACATAGTCAAAAAGGCATTAAGAGTTGTTAACCTAATCTTACATAGCTTTTTCTCTGCTAATATTACACTAATAACTAGAGCATACAAAACATTTGCTAGACCAATACTTGAATACAGCTCATCAGTCTGGAACCTACATTACATATCTGATATAAACACAGTTGAGAAAGTCCAGAAATATTTCACAAGAAGAGTTCTCCACTCCTCTACTCATTGCAGAATACCTTATGCCACCAGACTTGAAATTCTAGACCTAGAAAATCTAGAACTATGCCACCTTCGGTCCGATCTAAGTATAGTATATAAAATCATACATTGCAATGTCCTACCAATCAATGAATACTTCAGCTTCCACCATAACAACACAAGAGCAAACAATAGATGCAAACTCAAGGTTAATTGAACAAACTTGATTGCATGAAATACGACTTCAGCAACAGAGTGGTCAATGTCTGGAATACTCTACCTGACTCTGTGGTTTCTTCCCCAAACCCCAAAAACTTTAACCTAAGACTGTCTACTATTGACTGCACCCCTTTCCTAAGAGGTCTTTTGGGGTGTGTGCATGAGCACACCAATGTGCCTACTGTCCCTGTCCTATTGTTTCTTTTATATATTTTTATTTTTCTTATATGTATCCATGTATTCATAACTATGTTTTTACTTATACTTCTTATCTTGTAAACAATTGACAAAAAAAAAGCTGGAACATAATCAGTTCTTTATTTAAATTGAGTCTGTTCTGACATATATTAAACTTTCTTTTCTGATATTTGTTATAATCTAGAGGGTCTTTTTGGGGAGGGGGGTGTCATCTTTCCTTCTTTCTTCTGAGTCCTTTTAAGTTGTTAACATTTGGTTTGAACAAGGGAGCCAGAATATACTATGCTTTTGGCTCTGTTTTTCCAGTGCTGGCAGAAATAAAGGTAAGTTTTCTTCTTTCAAGAAATTTAAAGTAAGGTTAGGGCATTTTGAGTAATTACAGCCTAGATGGCTATCTGGAAGCAGAGGCAGAAGTCACAGGGAAGCCACTAATTTAACCCAACATTAAATCATTAGGAATGGAAGATAAACCTCCTAGCCATCTTGAAAGCAGTCTTGGATTTTTCAATTTTTCTAAATGGTTTTTCTTTTCTCTTTATTGAGAGCTTTAAAAACTATTTTTTCAGCATGAGGAGGAATCCAAGGGGATTTTGCTTTCAGTGCAAGATTGTAAGTGATGCCTCAATTTGGGAATTCTGGTGTTGGAAGAAATATCCACCTGGGTTCAGTGGAAACTTAGAGGCTGATTGGAAAGATGGTTTAATGGTGAAACAGAACCACCAAGCACTTGTGGTTCTGGGTAGCTAACCACATGGAGTGGAGAGTGAGTGTTATATATACCCTTTCTTGGGTCTTGCCCTTGAGCTTCCTGTTCCTGAGGCAAGAGCATGTATTCTATTGGTTGCTGTTGTCAGACTCCCATGTGGAGTCCTGTTTGTCTGAATCAAGTTTGGTGGAACCTTGGGCTGATGTAATGTCCCCAGGTGATTTCACAATATAGTGCGCCCTGCTGTTAGATGGGTAGAGGGCTAATCCTATTATGTCCTGAGGGGTCATGTCTTAATCCTATCACCCTGGACTTGAAGGTCTAATTGTCTCGTAGATAGGCTGGCCCAGTCTTAATGTGCCCCAAATATCTACTGGGGACAGGGAGCTTCAGGGAGTTGCTCTTTGTCTTTAAAAACATGTTTATCCTCTTCTCATTCAGGGAAATACAATATTCTACCTCTTTAATATTTCTTGAAATATTTCATTCTTCTAGGAGAGGGGTAGGTGCTAACTTTCTACACTGGAATGTGAGGTCTACTTCTCCATAGTAAACGTAGTCTACTAATTACAATCCTCTCTCTTTGCTCCAAGGTTAATTTTGTCAGTTCTGCTGGCAAGAATTTGAAGCAATTACCCATCTTCTTCAGCACTAGAATGTAGACAGAATGTAAGCAGCCAGGGCTTCTCAGAAAGAATTACATGCCCAGGTTTTTCATAACACGCATTCACACAAACTCTAGGCTAAAAATGGACCTGTTGTCGAGAACCTAGCCTAGTTTTAATTGTTGGTTTAATTTTCTTGTTTATTCATGTATGCAAAATGTTTACTTCTCATCTTTCCTTTGTGAGATCAATGTGGTTGACAGCATTACTAAAAATATCAATTTAACATTTGATTAAATACATGTGTAGAAAGTTAGCACCTGCCCCTCTCCTAGAAGAAGAAATATTTCAAAAAATATTAAAAAGGCAGAATATTATATTTCTCTGGATGAGAAATTGAGAAACATGGTTTTATTTTTGAGGGAGAAAGCAGCCCCCATCTTTCTTAATATCTCTCAGCAGATGTCAGCACTTAAGAGTTGAAGAGCTTATTGAAAGAAGCCAAGCATCTGGGTAACTTTATTCATAGGCAAAAATTCCCTGCAGTAAGGTCTGAACAAAGGTAGGATTCGCTCTCAGCCACAATAGGAATTGCCCAATGCCCCTTCATGGCATCAGCTGTCCAAACCTCAACCAAACCTGGGAACTCAGACAACCTACAGAACTAGCTATGACCCCTACAACAGTCAATAGAATACATATTCTTGCACAGGAACAGGAAGCTCAAGTTCAAAGCCCAAGAGAAGATATAAAAACCCCTCACTCTCAATTCCATGTGGTCAGCTGCCCAGAACCACCTATGTGCTTGGTGGTTCTGCTTCATCATTAAACCATCTTTCCAATCAGCCTCCATGTTTCTGGTATCTTTCTCCCAGCTTGGAACTGAACCAGGTGGATATTTTTCCCAATACATGCAACAATAGCTTGGAATAGATAATGAAACAACCAGTGAAATTCTAAAGCAGGAAAGGAGAAGGCTTTTTAAAATGACCAAAGATAATCCAGTCACCACATTTCAGACCATTTCCAAATGGGAGCAATCATCTAATTTTTCTCCCGGCCCATAAATTAATTAATTTTATAGGGCCACCCATCTCACATCTATGAGAAACTCTTGTCCTGCTTCTCTTCCTCTTCGTTGTTCCAGCATATATTTTCCCCCTGTTTGCCTGTTTCCCCCCTTACTTGAAACACATTCAAATGCACTGAAGATCAAAACTGCAACTGCTACCTAGCCATCATTTCCATATCTGCAAATGACCTCCCATGAAGAGAGAGGGTGGAGTAGAAAGAGACTCGTGCTGATTTTAAAGTTGTAAAGAAATGTGTGGAATCCAGTTTTGGGTCCTTCCCAAGTTGGATGGTTCTTGAAAGAGAATGAGGCATGATGAAAAGCCTGTTGGCTTCAGTCACCAAGTGTGTCTGTAGCATCTTTTGCCCTTCCTGATGGATTGAATGAGAAAGTATGCAACGTAATTTCATTTTAATGTATGCCGATTAGTGTACATTCAAAATAACAATAAAGTGACAATAAAGCTTTTCTATTCTATTCTATTCTATTCTATTCTATTCTATTCTATTCTATTCTATTCTATTCTATTCTATTCTATTCTATTCCTATTCCTATTCTTTGTTCTGCTCTCCTCTCCTCTATTCTAGGAGAAAGAGGAAGTTGGCAAATACAGGTAGTCCTTGACTTACAACAGTTTATTTATTGACCACTGAATTTACAACACCACTGAAAAAATATATTTACGGCTGTTTTTCATAGTTATGACCGTTGCAGGTTCCTCATGGATATGTGATCAAAATTCAGACGCTTGGCCATTGATTCATATTTATAATAGTTGCAGTGTCCCAGGGTCATGTGATCACTTTTTGAGACCTTCTGACAAGCAAAGTCAACGGGGAATCCAGATTCCCTTAACAACTGTGTTACCAACTTAACAACTTCAGTGATTTCCCTTAAGAATTGCAACAAGGAAGGTTGTAAAATTCACTTAGCAATTGTCTCGCTTAGCAACAGAACCTGTGGGCTGAAATGTGGTTGTAAGTTGAGGATTCCCTGTATACACAATAATCCTTCCTCCTCCACAACAACAATCCTTTGAGGTGAGTTGGGTTGAGAGACAGTGACCGGCCCAAAATCGCACAGCCAACTTTCAAATAGAATAGAATAGAATAACAGAGTTGGAAGGGACTTTGGAGGTCTTCTAGTCCAATCCCCTGCCTAGGCAGGAAACCCTACACCACTTCAGACAATTGGTTATCCAGCATGTTTTTAAAAACTTCCAGTGTTGGAGCATCCACAACTTCTGGAGGCAAGTTGTTCCACTGGTTAATTGTTCCAACTATCAGGAAATTTCTCCTTAGTTCTTTGTTGCTTCTCTCCTTGATTAGTTTCCACCCATTGCTTCTTGTCCTGCCTTCAGGTGCTTTGGTGAATAGCTTGACTCCCTCTTCTTTGTGGCAGCCCTTGAGATACTGAAATAATGCTTTCATGCCACTTTTCATCAAACTAGACATATCCAATTCCAGCAACTGTTCTTTGTATGTTTTAGCCTCCATTCTCCTAATCATCTTTGTTGCTCTTCTTCGCACTCTTTCTAGAGTCTCAACATCTTTTTTACATCATGGCGACCAAGACTGAATGCAGTGTTCCAAGTGTGGCCTTACCAAGGCATCATAAAGTGGTATTAAGACTTTGTATGATCTTGTTTTTTGGCAGCTGCTGCACACTTTTGGCTCATATTTAAATAGTTAATGGTCAAGCCAAAGGTGGAACTAGAACTTACAGTCTCCTGATTCTAGTCCGGTGTCTTAACTACTAGACCAACTTGTCTCTTTGGTTATTATTGCAATAGGTTCTTATGGGAGAAAATATTCTTTCAAATAACCAAACTTTAAGAGGGAGGTTGGATAAAATTTGACCCTTTTAAAGATCACTTACAAGACTGAAATTCTTTGAATGCAGAGAAAGGTTCATTTGAGCCCAATCTATGAGCATGAATATCTTCTGGATCTCTGGCAGAAAATTTCCTTCTAAAAACATCACAAGCAACAATGGTTTTTTTTAAAAAATTTAAAAAGGTTAAAAATGTCCTGTAAAAAAATAAACCGTTGGATTCTTTTTCTGTGGCGGTGTTGGTGACTGTTTTTTCCAGAGGTGTGCGTATTACCATAAATAGGCAGCGCTGCTGCATTCACTTTACCATTTTATAACTTCTCTAGCAGGCTGTAATTTGTTTACAAAGAACATGAATCACACTGGTAAAAAATAATTGGGGGCATGTGTATTATAGTAAAGCTGTCGAAAAGTTCTTCTTGGTAATGAAAAGCTTTGTTGTTATGACAATTACATTATCTATTTCCACTTTTGAAGGTGCTTGTGGCATTCCGTGCAATCGGCAAATTTTTTTAAAAAAATACCAAAAACCAGCAGGAATAATTAAAACAAATGGCAAATGAAGGGAAAGAAGGGAACATCTGCAAAGACAGATCTCTGACAGAAAGCTTTCAAGCCACATGTGTGAAGTGACAAACTTCAAACAGGATGATGTATGTCTATGATGTATACCTGCAAACCCCCTTTGTGCATACAACTTGTCACAGAGGAGCTTGCAATTCACCAGATGCCACTGCGGATGAACAACGTCGCACAGTCAGGTGCCTGGCACAGAGGTCCCTTCCTCTTTCTCCTTTCTCCTTCAATCCATCAGGAACGGCTCAAGATGCCACAGACACTGTTGGTGACTGAAGCCAGAGAATGTTTTTCATCATGTCTTATTCTCTTTCAAGAACTACCCATGCTGTTCTTATCCTGCCAAAAAAGGGAAAAAAAAAAAAAAAAGCACAGCAGGAAACGGGGGAATTGAGACCCCTGCTGGATAGCTCTGCCTTCCGGACAGACCTTTGGAGTGAAAATATAGGGATGGGTTTGGAAGAGAACAAAGCATGATGGGATTGATGTCAGACCCTAATTGGCCACAGGAGGTGATATGGAAGCTGCAGCTGGTACAAAGCAGAGTGTATCCATGAGTGGCATACAAGATCGCTCTTGGGCTGCTGTATTTATCAAACAAGAAACCATTTAGAGTCCTGGGCACAATTAAGTGGGGGGGGGGAAGCAGACAATTGTTCCTGCTAAGAAAATAGAATAGAATAGAATAACAGAGTTGGAAGGGACCTTGGAGGTCTTCTAGTCCAACCTCCTGCTTAGGCAGGAAACCCTATACCATTATACAAATGGTTATCCAATCTCTTCTTAAAAACTTCCAGTGTTGAAGCATTCACAACTTCTGGAGGCAAGTTGTTCCACTGATTGTTTTCACTCACAGGAAATTCCTCCTTACTTCTAGGTTGCTTCTCTCCTTGATTAGTTTCCACCCATTGCTCCTTGTCCGGCCTTCAGGTGCTTTGGAGAATAGCTTGACTCCCTCTTCTTTGGGGCAGCCCCTGAGATATTGGAAGACTGCTACCATGTCTCCCCTGGTCCTTCTTTTCATCAAACTAGACATATCCAATTCCAGTAACCGTTCTTTATATACTTTAGCCTCCAGTCCCCTAAATGGTCTTTAGGGTTGGAGAGCACCAGAGGTGGTATTTAGTAGGTTCTGACGAGTTCTGGAGAACCGGTAGCGGAAATTTTGAGTAGTTCAGAGGACCGGCAAATATCACCTCTGACTGGAGATTTTACAGTATCCTTCCTCTGCCATGCCCACCAAGCCACACTCACAGAACCAGTCATAACGAAATTTGAATCCCACCACTGGAGAGCACTTGCTAAATAGAAGGCTACATATTTTCCTTCACCCTTACCATGTTGGCTGTGGAAATGATGACAGCAATGCATTCATAACAGAATAACAGAGTTTGAAGGGACTTTGGAGGGTCTTCTAATCCAACCCCCTGCTCAACTAGGAAATTCTAGTCTACATCATTTCTGCCATTTGTCTTTATGTTAATTTTTCCCCTTAGAAGCATTGGGGTCATAACCCCCAGAATATCCCAATCAATATATGTTCTAGAATTTGCAGTGCTCAATATTTCTACAGCAGAGTTTTCCAAGCTGTCACTGGGAGTTTGTGAGAGACTAAATTCGCTTCTCCCAAGTTCACTCAAACTCAGCCAACAGCATACATAAAAAATGTTCCAAGCCTTTGAACAAAAAAAGCATTCCCCAATGATCTATCACCATGCTTTGTCCCTTGATTGGGAGTTCTGGAAATTTCGAAAACTTCCTTGTTAATACAGTTAAATGAATCAACTAGAGATGATCAGTGAAGGTGGGAAAAATGATTGTAATTTCAAGTTCAATTTCTACCTTCCTTTGGGGCTTCCTTCCCCCCATCCTTCATCACTCTCAAAGTGTATCTTGATTATTCCTGATGCTTTTTTTTGGCTTATGACTTAATATGCAAGTACAGTGTACATTAATGATACAATGGGCTCTTAAAGACAAGAATCTATAGCCCTGTAAGGATCAGGATGAGTGTTCTGGCATTCTTATGACATGGCAATCTTCAAAAAGTTGAAGGATTGTCACACATAAAAGGGGATGGACTTATCCTTTGTTGTCTAGAAGACAGAGCCACAATCACAGTGTTACACTTAGAAGGGAGATGATCAAAAATCCCAGCAACCAGTTCGCTGCCCACTTGCTGAATGGTTATGGCCATGGAACTTCCGGGAGGGCTGTTTTCGCCTTCCCAAGGGTGCAGAGGCTTCCCTCAGGCCTCTGGGAGGGTGAAATTGGCCTCTCCTGGGCTCTGGAGGCCCTGCAGAAGCAGGAAACAGGATCATTTATGGACTTCCGGTACTTCTGGAAGGCCCGTTTTTCCCCCTTCCCAGAGCCTCTGCATGGACCCTGCACTTACCTGTATCGAAAAATGGGCCATGTGGAGATTCCTGGGAAAGGCAGGGTGGGGTAGGCGGGGCCAGCCGGTCAGTTCAAATACCAGTTCAGTCAACCAGATGAAAATTTAACATCCAGTTTGCTTGAACTGGTCCAAAGCGGTAGAATCCCACTCCTGAAAAAGGTACAATAGGAGGACTTTTTATATTGGAAGTCCTTGAACGGAAGCAGATGTTCATTGGTTATTCAACTTTGTTGTTCTCAACTTTGGCAGCTTTAATTGTGGATTTCAATTCCCAGAATTTCTCAGCCAGCATGCTAGCTAAGGAATTCAAGTGCTGCAGTGGCCTAGAGGTGGAGCTCTCACCTCTCAATCAGGAGGCCGTGAGTTCGATCCTAGGTAGATGCAGGTATTTCTCTCTCTGGGCACCTGAGAATATATCTGCTGAACAAAGCTCCACATTGGCAACAGGAAGGACATCTGGCCAGCAAACACTCACCTCCATTCAGTTGCCCAGACTCCACCCCGCAAGGGATTATGGAGTAGTTAAAAGAATGATGATGCTGGCTAAGGAATTCTGGGAATTGAAGTCTACAAATTTGAAGTCAGCTACAAACTAGTTGAAACTACAAGTTTCAACTACACAGTTGAAGTTCAGAGATCATAAATGTTTACCCTATGTTGAGAAACAGAGCTCCATTGGATTCCATACTGAGCTAGAGACCGAATTGATGACTGTTAAGCTTCCATCCAGCTCTGAGGCTCTTTGTTTACATTTCAATATTACCTGAAATATTGGAAAACAATCAGCTGAGTGATAGCTGGATTATGGTTCCATGTTCAGCTATTGACGAGAAAGAATCATGGATGCTTGGCTTCAGTGGATTACCCCGAGCCTGGAAATGAAGATGAATATTTCCAAAAAATTGCAATATTAGAACAGATGTAAATTCCTTTCTTCCTATCAGACATATGAGTAGCAACATCTCTGCTCTATCAAAGGGGCAATTGGGAAGAAGTTCAAAGGCAGCCAAGAGGTCTTTAACATTCTCAATAATAAATAGGGGTTAAAGTACATGTATTGAGTTCTAAGTATTCTAACCTAACCCCTTTCCTCTTGTAATAAATCTGACTAATAAGACTCAGTACAATTTTATTGATTGCAAGGAGTCATTAGGCACTTGACATTGGTTGTCAGTTCTCCGTGAGCTCTAAGCTTGATTGAATCAGAAGACCTGGGCTTTGAATAGATGGCTCATCTGGAAAGGTCAGGATTCATTCACAGTGCAGATAGTCCTCGAGTTACAACTGCAATGGAGCCTGTCCATTATGGCTGTAAGTCGTAACTGTTGTAAAATAGGTCACTCACACGACTGATTGAATATTATGACATGATGACTTTTTTGCGGGGGGGGGGACAGAAATTGTAAAACGAACTCCGTGTTTTTTGAGCGTCTGAAGGCATTAAGCAAACACTGTGGTCCTTAAGTAAAACAGTGGTTTGTTATGGCCATGGTTTTGCTGAAAGCTGGAAGTGCCAGTTTTCAGCAAAATTGTTGTAAAATGCGGCCATAGGACTATGGGATGCTGCAAAGAGCAGTAAGGGCAGCTGTGTGAGCCTGGTGAGGTCGTGTGACCACGGGGTGAGTGGAACTTCAGATCCAGGTCCTAAGTCCCCTGTTTCAGGTAGGTTGTAACTTTGAATGGCCACTAAGTGACCAGTCGTAGATTGAGGACTACCTATTTTCTATGCAGTTAGTGCTAGGAAAGACCCATAGTGGCGCAGTGATTAGAATGCAGTATTGCAGGCTAATTCTGCACCAACCAGCAGTTTGATTCTGACCAGCTCAAGGTTGAATCTGCCTTCCATCCTTCTGAAATCAGTAAAAGAAAGACCAGATTGTTGGTGGAAATATGCTGACTCTATAAACCGCTTAGAGGGAGCTATAAAGCATATGAAGAGATATGTCAATCTAAGTACTATTGCTATAGGAAAGACTGTAACTCTGTAACTCTACAGAGCTACCATAGAGAGGCAGTATTTAGAGAGTTGGTTGTTTAACTTCACACTAGATAGCTTTCTTCTTCTTCTTCTTCTTCTTCTTCTTCTTCTTCTTCTTCTTCTTCTTCTTCTTCTTCTTCTTCTTCTTCTTCTTCTTCTTCTTCTTCTTCTTCTTCCTCCTCCTCCTCCTCCTCCTCCTCCTCCTCCTCCTTTTTGGATCATTGAACACCATTTGGATGGTCAGCTGCATCTCCAGGGCGCAGGCCCATGGCTTGCATATCTTTGTTGATGGTGTCTTGCCATCTCTGTTTTGGACACCCATGAGGTCACCAGTCATTGACTTCTAGTTGGTAGACAGTCTTGGCCATGGTGGAAGGTGCTGTTCTCAGGACATGTCCATACCAGGGGAGCTACTCTCATCTTCTCCATAATTAGTGCCACACCAAAATGTTGTCGAATGGTGTCATTTGTCATGTGGTCAAGAAGGGAGATACCTGATATCCAACGTAGCATTCGCATTTCCATGGCATGGAGATAGCTTTTGGTCCCTGTTGTTTCTGCCCAACATTCAGTCCCATACAGTGCAACAGGGTGGATGGTTGTCTTGTAAATCTTAGATTTAAGAAGGGTTGGCATTTGTTTGTCACATAACACACCGGTGAGTTCTTACCAATACATCCAGGCTGCATTCACCCTTGCTCGCACCTTATCACTGATGTGAATACAAGACAGCTTATGGTGGCTCTTTAATATTCAACCTAAGTTTACAGGTAGTTCTCAAATTATGGCCAGGATTCAGTCCAGAATTTCTGTGGCTAAGCAGAGCAGTTAAGTGAATTTTGTCCCATTTTACCACATTTTTTTGCCACCTTTGTGAACCGAATCCCACAGCCATTTAGTGAATCTGGCATTCCCGCATTGACTGTGCTGCTGATTCAGTTCTACAGAGGAATTATTGATTCTATCATCTGCACCCTTATAACTGCCTGGTTTGGTTCTGCAACCCAACAAGACAGTCACAGACTTCAATGGAAAATTAGAACTGCAAAAAAAAACCCCAATTGTTACCAATCTGCCTTCCATCGAGGACCTGTATACTGCACGAGTCAAAAACAGGGCTATGAAAATATTTACAGACCCGTCACATCCCGGACATAAACTGTTTCAACTCCTTCCCTCAAAATGACACTATAGAGCACTGCACACCAGAACAACTAGACACAAGGACAGTTTTTTCCTGAAAGCCATCACTCTGCTAAACAAATAATTCCCTCAACACTGTTCAACTATTACAAAGTCTGCACTACTATTACGATTAATCTTCTCATCACTCCTTATCACACATCCCCTCCCACTTGTGACTGTATGACTGTAACTTTGTCACTTGTATCCTTACTATTTATATTTAACAGTCATACTAGGAGATTTGATTGCTGATTGTACCCTATGACTATCATTAAGCGTTGTACCTTATGATTCTTGACTTTTGATGAATGTATCTTTTCTTTTGTGTACACTGAGAGTATTTGCACCAAGACAAATTCCTTGTGTGTCCAACCACACTTGACCAATAAAGAATTCTCTCTCTTCTTGTTGGAAGCCATCTGGGGAGTTACAAAGGGGGATCACAGGACCCCAGAGCAGTGCAGTTGTCAAAAATATATGCCAGTTGCCAAGATCCCAAATTTTGATCACGTGGCCCCGGAGATGCTGCCACAGTCATAAGTGTGAAAAACGGTCGTAAGTCACTTTTTTCAATGCAGTTGTAACTTTGAATGGTCACTGAATGAATGGTGATAAGCCAAGAACTACCTGTACAGGTAGTTGTTGACTTACAACCACAACTGAGCTCAAAATGTACATCACTAAGTGAGAAATTTACTAAGTGAGTTTGCTCCATTTGGCGACTTTTTTCACCCCATTTATGAAGTGAATCGCAGCAGTTCTTAAATGAGTAACGTGGTTGTTAAGCAAATCTGGTTTCCCCATTTGACTTTGCTTGTCGGAAGGTGGCAAAAGGGGATCATATGACCCCTGGGACACTGCTACTGTCATAAGTGTGAGTCAGTTGGCAAGCATCCAAATGTAAATCACGGGACCATGGGGATGCTGTATCGGTTATATAAGTGTATAAAAAATGGTCACGTCACTTTTTTCAGGGCCATTGTAACTTTGAACGGTCAATAAATTAACTGTTGTAAGTTGAGGACTATCTGTATTTCAGTAGCCGAAATTCATATCTATCTATCTATCTATCTATCTAACTATCTATCTATCTATCGAGATGATAGATAGATAGATAGATAGATAGATAGATAGATAGATAGATAGATAGATAGATAGAGAGATGAGAGAGAGAGAGAGAGAGAGAGAGATGAAAGATAGATAGATAGATAGATAGATAGATAGATAGATAGATAGATAGATAGAGAGATGAGAGAGAGAGAGAGAGAGAGAGAGATGATAGATAGATAGATAGATAGATAGATAGATAGATAGATAGATAGATAGATAGATAGACAGACAATGATAGGTAGATAATAAATAGATAGATGGATAGATAGATAGATAGATAGATAGATAGATAGATAGATAGATAGATAGATTGATAGATAGATAGAAAGATGAGAGAGAGAGAGATGAAAGATAGATAGATAGATAGATAGATAGATAGATAGATAGATAGATAGATAGATAGACAATGATAGGTAGATAATAAATAGATAGATGGATAGATAGATAGATAGATAGATAGATAGATAGATAGATAGATAGATAGACGATATTAGATAGATGATAGATAGATAGATAGATAGATAGACAATGATAGGTAGATAATAAATAGATAGATGGATGGATGGATGGATGGATAGATAGATAGATAGATAGATAGATAGATAGATAGATAGATAGATAGATAGGTAAAATACAAGTTTGGACACTAGATGGTGCTGTAACAGTGTTTGCTGCAGAGCAAGTAAATAATAGAGCTGGGAAGAGAAATGAGAGAAGGTTATTTTCTAATCATGTGCCGTTGAGTTCAAATTAATAAATGGTTTTAGATTTTAGCACTCCTGTCCAAAGTAGAGATGATCAAGAAGTACTTTATGAAGATATCGGCTTCCTGAGCCAGACATTTCCCATCACTACATCCCTTTGCTGAGAAACAGAGACAGATATTGGAAAAGAGAAATAAAGTACAGGAGCAAAGGATCTAAAAAAGAACAGCAGGAAATAGAGGCCGTTAGAAATAGCATTTCTATTACTATTACATTACTATTACTATTTATCTTCTCATCCTTCCTTTCACCCATCTCCTCCCACTTATGTCTGCATGAATGTAACTTTGTTGCTTGTATCCTTATGATTTTTTAAAATTGACTGTTTACTAGTATAATTTGACTTGATTCAATCACTTATTACTATGTTTCCTAGCATGATTTGATTGCTTATTTGTACCCTTTGACTACTATTAAGTGTTATACCTATGTACCCTTTGACTACTATTTTTTTAAATATAAATTTTATTGTTCTTTTACGTTTTAAAAAGAAAAAATAATCATCACATTAACAGTACTGTAGCATCATTATTATTATACATATCCGTCTCTTGTGCATATTTACATTGTTATACGATTATATACATTTATCTATAGTTGCTTATCTTAAGTTTCTTTGGGGGTTTTTTGCCCAGTTTCTAGCCATTCATACCACATATTCCAAATTTTGTGATATTCAGACTCTTCTTGATCTTTTAGTTTTAGGGTCAATTTATCCATTTCAGCGCAGTCCAAGATCCCTTTGATTACTATTTTATATTTTGACTATTATTAAGTGTTATACCTATGATTCTTGACGAATGTATTTGTTTTTCTTTTTACAAACACTGAGAGTATTTGCACCAAAACAAATTCCTTGTGTGTCCAATCACACTCGGCCAATAAAGAATTCTATTTTATTCTAAACAGAGACAGATACTGGAAAAGAGAAATAAAGTACAGTAGCAAAAGATCTAAAAAAGAACAGCAGGAAATAGACGCCGTTAGAAATGGTGTTCACAGTTTCTGGAGGTCTGTTGCAAAAGGATGCATCTTGACAATTCCTAGGACAAAAAACCCAAAAAGATTAACCCATTTTGCTGGCTGACAGGTAGTCCCACTGCATAGTAGTCCCCAGTTTATGACCACATAAACTGAGCACCACATTTATGTTGCTAAGTGAGAAATTTGTTAAGTGAGTTATAGCAATAACACTTAAACTTATATACCACTTTTCAGTGCTTTTACAGCCCTCTCCAAGTGGTTTACAGAGTCAGCCTATTGCCCCCAACAATCTGGGTCTTCATTTTACCCAACTCGGAAGGATGGAAGGCTGAGTCAACCTTGAAGCTGGTGCAGTGGTGGGGTTCAAATTTTTTTACCACCAGTTCTGTGGGCGTGGTTTGGTGGGTGCACTTCACGCGTGTGCAGAAGGTTTCCTACTGACCTTCTCCTGCAATCCTGCACTTTCCCTGTCTGGTAAACAGCTGATGCACGGCAATCTGCTGTGCCGCATGAAGCAGGTGAGCTTCAAAACCAGGAAATAAAGGTCTTCAGAGCTACCAGTTCAGTTGAACCAAGCCAAACCAGTAGAATACCACCCCTGGCCTGGTGAGATTCAAACTGCCAAATTGCAGGCAATTGGCAGTCAGCAGAAGTAGCCTGCAGTACTGCACTCTAATCACGGCGCCACCGCAGCTCGTATGTATGCCCATTTTACAACTTTTCTTGCCACATTTGTTAAGTGAATCACTGCAGTTGTTAAATTAGCAACGCTAATTGTTGTTAAGTGAATCTGCCTTTCCTATGGACTTTTCTTGTCAGAAGGTTGTAAAATGGGATCACATGATATTAGAACACTACAGCCATCATAAATGTGAGTCAGTTGTCAAGCAACCAAATGTAAATCACATGACTGTGAGAATGTTGCTATGGTCATAAGTGTCAAAAATGGTCATGGATCACTTTTTTTCCAGGGCTGTTGTAACTTCAAACGGTCACTAAGTGAACTGTTGTAAGTCGAGGACTACCTATATAGAATCAGCCATTGTCTGGAAATCAGAATAATTTACTGGAAGAGCCAGAAGTAGTCAGGAACATCAGAACAAAGGTATTTATTCTTTTAAAAGCACGGATAGCTTTGGTTTCCTTTTGGGAAAGTATGGAAAATGGCAATGTTTAATCTTAAAAAAGAGTGAACGGCTCAAAGGATGATGAAGAAATTCACACCCCAGGGAATAAGCTTGACTGGAAAAAACTTAAAAGTCAACCACAAACCACTGTTATTTGGAAGCCAAGAAAAACCACAGGCATCTCCAGAAATATCCCAGCTGAATCTCAAGCTGGATTTGAACAGGGGATCTAGAGACGTTGTTGGAAATGTACATTTACACATGGAAATCCCGAGTACAAGGCAGTCCTCGACTTACAACAGTTCATTTAGGGACCATTCGGGGTTACTGAAAAAAAGTGATTTATGGCTGTTTTTCACACTTCCAATTGTTGCAGCATCTCCCTGGTCACGTAATTGAAGTTCAGCAGCTCGGCCATTGATTCATGTTTATGACGGTTGCGGAATTATGTGATCACGTTTTGAGATCTTCTGACAAGCAAACTCAGTGGGGAAGCCAGATTCCCTTAACAACCGTGTTACTAGCTTAACGACCTCAGTGATTTCACTTAAGAGCTGTCACTAAATGAATCTTTTCACATGGAAATCCTGAGTACAAGGCAGTCCTTGACTTACAACAGTTCATTAAGGGACCATTCGGGGTTACTGAAAAAAAGTGACTTATGGCTGTTTTTTACACTTAACGACCATTGCAGCATCTCCATGGTCACATGATTCAAGTTCAGACGTGTGGCTATTGATTCATGTTTATAACCATTGCAGAGTCCCTGGGTCATGTGATCACTTTTTGAGATTTTCTGACAAGGAAATACAGCAGGGAAGCCAGATCTTCTTTACAACCGTGTTACTAACTTAATGACCTCAGTGATTTTGCTTAAGAACTGCAGCAAGGGAAGTTGTAAAATGGGGGCAAAATTCATTTAGCAACTGTCTCGCTTAGCAACAGAACTTTTGGGCTCAAATATGGTTGTAAGCCAAAGGACTCCCTGTATGCACCATACTCCTTCCTCCTCCTATTTTCTCCACAAAGTTCTGATGCTTAGGTAACCGACTCATATATATGACAGTTGTAGCATCCCAAGGTCATATTTTGTGACCTTCTGACAAAGCAAAGTCAACAGGGAAGCCAGATTCGCTTAAGAACTGGTTGATTTATTTAACAATTCTTATTTATTATTTATTATAATTTAACTTATTTAACAACTCAAGATGTTGAGGCTCCAGAAATAGTGCAGAGAAGAGCAACCAGGACGATTAGGGGATTGGAGACTAAAACATATGAAGAACGGTTACAGGAACTAGGCATAGTGAAGAGAAGGACCAGGGGAGACATGATAAAAGTGTTCCAATATTTGAGAAGCTGCCACAGGGAGGGAGGGGTCAAGCTATTTTCCAAGGCACCTAAAGACCAGACAAGGAATAATGGATGGAAACTGATCAAGGAGAGATTCAACCTAGGAATAAGGAGAAATTTTCTGGTGGTGAGAACAATCAATCAGTGGAACAGAAGTTGCCCTCGGAAGTTGTGGGAGCGCCATCACTTGAGGCTTTCAAGAAGAGATTGGACTGCCATCAGTCAGAAATGGTGTAGGGTCTCCTGCTTGGGTGGGAGGTTGGATTAGATGACTTGCAACGTCCCTTCCAGCTCTGATTATCTGTTATCTGTGTCAATTGCAGTGATTCACTTAACCACTGAGGCAAGAAAAGTTGTTAGATGAGGCAGAATTCACGTCACCGTCTCGTTTAGTAAGAGGAATGTTTGGCTCGATTATGTCTAGGGCTGCCTGTATAGCTTTTGTTGTGTATGCATAAAGATTAATAAAGTGTGAGCTTGGAGTAAGTGCAGGGTTCTGACCCTGCACTTCTGATTGGCTGTTAAGCGGCCGGACCGGATTGGCCCGTTCCAGGGAATCCGATTGGCCCTTAACAGAGAGTTCCTATTGGTTATGAGAGCTAGCGCTCCTAGCTCGTTATTGGTTAAAAGTTACAGGGTTTGCCTATATAAGGCGGGTTTAACTGCTATTGATTTGAGGAAGTCACAATGTAAATAAAGAGCTGAAGTTCACCGTTCAGAGGCTTGTCTCCATTCTTTCTCGTCCATGCTCAAAACATAACACTGGCGACGAGGATGGGATTTGGAGATACCTGAACCAACGAAACTTCGAAGAACACCAAGCATGTGGCAGATGACGCTAACAACGGAACCATGTCCGGCGGCATCGTACCACCCGCTCTGTTCGATCCAGTACAGGAGGACTGGGAGTCCTACATGGATCGCTTCCAAATGTTCTTAGAAACCAACAACTTAAAGGACGCCACACCAGGAAAGAAACGGGCGGTGTTCCTAATGCATTGCGGTCCAACCGTATTTAAGATGGCTAAAGCACTAGCCAAACCCCGAGAAGTGAAGGCCATGGATTGGGACGACCTTGAACCTCTCCTATTAGATCACTACGCCTCAACCGTGCCTACGCTCATGAGACGGCACGAGTTTTATCAGAGGAGCCAGCGAAAGGGAGAAAGAGTGGCCGACTTCATAGCAGACCTCTGAAATCTGGGAGGCCTCTGCAGATTCGCCGATTTAGAAGAAGCACTAAGAGATCGCATAGTTCTGGGACTAGATGCACCAGGTGTCCAAAGCAAGCTGATGGCGAAAGGCGACATCAGCCTTGCTGATACCATCGCCAATGCTACCGCAGCAGAAGCAACCAGGAAGTCGGCTGCACAACTACGCCGAAACCGCACTCCGGTACCTCCACCGACAAGTGACATTTTATCCAAGTCGGAAGGACAGCTTACAACAACGCACCACGAGGACCTCTCTTTGTCGTCAGACAGCGATGAAGAAGTGGTCCATTGACTGCGGTCCGACCGGGACCCTCACCCGAAGCCCTTATGCCCTTGCGCTGGCTGTGGAGCCAACCATGCCAGGTCTGAATGCAAATTCCGTGATGCACTCTGCCATGAGTGCAGGAAACGAGGCCACATCGGATGGGTCTGCCGCAGCTTGCCAGGACCCAGCCAGGCCTCAAAAGGGGCTAACTATCGCCAATCGACAGGAAACCGCCCTGTACGGCGAGAGCCATTAAACCACTCCTACAGAAATCGAGCTTTGCAGAGAGAAGAGGCTCACCATACTATCACTATCAGTCATGCCTCAGCCTTGGACACTAAGAAAATCCGAGTCACGGTAGCCATCAAGAACCAGCCTTGCCACATGGAGGTCAACTTGGGATCGTCCCTCTCGATGGTGTCCTGGAAGACACTCAAGCAATTCATCCCACAATTCAACGCCAAGATCTCCGCTCCAAACGCCTCATCCTCAAGGACTACCAAGGGAATCGAATCCCCGTCGTCGGTTCTTGCCAAGTCCGAGTCTCCTTCAAGAAGCACACAGCATACTTACTTTTAACGGTCATCAATAGAGATAGGCCTAGCCTACTAGGCCTCCAATGGTTCGCGCCATTCAGCATTGAAGTGGCCGGCATAAACCGAGTCAGCAGCGGTGACTGGGAGGAAGACCTTATCTATGAGTTCAGGGACGTCTTCGCGGACAGCTTAGGCGAGTACAAGGGGACCCCGATTTCATTCAGCCTAGATCCAAAAATAGCTCCCATTCGCCTAAAGCCCCATCGAGTTCCGTTTGCCTTAAAATCGAAAATCGACAAACAACTTGACAAACTGATAGCTCAGGGGGTGTTAGAGCCCATCGATCACTCTCCTTGGGAAACCCCTATTGTAACACCCATTAAGCCAGATGGGTCAATCTGAATTTGTGGGGACTACTTTGAACCACGCCCTGCAGCAGAACGCGTATCCAGTTCCGGTGGTGCAGCATCTCCTCCATTCCCTGGGGGGCAGAAAAGTTTTCGCTAAATTAGATTTAGCTCAAGCATATCAGCAATTACCAGCAGATGAAAAAACGGCACAAGCCCAAACTATTGTGATGCACCGAGGTGCCTTTAAATGTACCTGGCTGCGATTCAGAGTTAGTGTAGCCCCGGGGATTTTTCAGAGCCTTATGGAAAGGTTATTGCAAGTAATTAAGGGCGTGGTCCCTTATTTTGATGATGTATTAATTGCAGCCCCTACAAAAAGAATCTTACAGGACCGGTTAAAATTAGTCCTAAAAAAATTCCTAGAGGCCAGTCTTAAGGTTAAAAAAATCAAATGTAAATTGTGTACTGACAGTGTTGAGTTTTTAGGGTACCTGATTGATAGCCAGGGTATTCACCCTACAGAAAGTAAACTAAAAGCGATAAAAAACGCTCCCAGGCCACGAAACAAGGCCGATCTCCAGGCGTTCCTAGGCCTCATCAATTTTTATAATGTATTTTTGCCACACAAAGCAACGGTCGCTGAACCGTTACACCGGTTGTTAGATAAAAAAGCAAATTGGCTATGGGGTTACCATGAAGACAGGCGTTCCGAAATGTTAAAAAACTGCTCACTTCTGACTCTGTTCTCATGCAGTATAATGAGACTTTGCCGTTAGTTATAACCTGTGATGCATCGCCTTTCGGGGTAGGCGCCATTTTGAGCCACGTACTGCATAATGGGAACGAAGCCCCTGTTGCATATTTTTCAAAGACTCTTTCAAAAACGGAGCGAAACTATGGACAAATCGATAAAGAAGCCCTCGCAATTGTCTCAGCTGTGAAAAGATTCCATGAATACGTGTATGGCCAGGTTTTTATTATTGTGACTGACCACAAACCATTATTGGGGATATTAGCCAGAGATAAGCCGACTCCCTGCATATTATCCCCTAGGATGACCCTATGGTCAGAATTCTTAGCTGCTTATAACTATTGGCTGCAATACTGCCCGGGGAAAGCCATTCCCCACACTGACGCATTGAGCCGAGCACTGCTTCCAGAGACTCTCGATGATCCTGCACCAACGGTAACCACGTTGCAAATCGAAGCACTCAACTCACCGCCACAACCACCTGAGATATCGCGAGAGAAACCAAACATGACCACACCCTAGCACGAGTCCTAGGCTGGGTAGAATGCGGATGGCCATTGGACCAGTTATCAGATGACTTCACACCATTCAAGACTCGACAAACCGAGCTCTTCTCCCAGAAAGGCTGTGTCATCTGGGGCAGTAGAGTTGTTATCCCAGAACGACTCCAGAAAGCGCTGCTGAGAACCTTGCACGATGACCATCCCGGCATCGTGCAAATGAAAGCCCTTGCGCAAAGCTACGCATGGTGGCTGGGCATTGACAAGCAAATCGAACAGTGGGTTAAAGCTTGTCCCAAATGCCAAGAAGTCAGCAACGCCCCACCAAAAGCCATGCCTACTGAATGGGAGACACCACGTGGACCCTGGTCCCAAATTCACCTGGACTTCGCGGGGCCAACCAAAGGCCACACCTTCCTGCTTACCGTCAACGCCTACTCGAATTGGCTCGAAATCCATCACATGACGACTACAACCTCCGAGATGGTTATCAAAATCAAACAGACTCTTTGCAACTCACGGATTACCAGACGTCCTGGTATCCGATAACGGCCCTCAATTTACCGCACTAGCATTCGAGCAGTACCTCGCTGATTGCGGCATTCGCCATGCGCTCACCTCGCCTGTGTACCCTGCGACCAATGGCAAAGCAGAACGCATGGTCCAATTTGTGAAGAAAACCTTGCAAAAGGTAGACTACGACAACATTGATGACAAGGTCAATCAAATCCTCTTCTTGCAACATATTACCCCACATAGCGTCACCAACAAAACTCCCGCCGAACTGCTAATGGGACGAAAGCTCTGCTCCCACATCGACCGGTTGCACCCAGCTTACGAACCGGAGAAACCACTAGGATCCAGCGGCCGCTGTCGTACCTTCCAGGTAGGAGACCTGGTATATGCTAAAAACCTATCGGGCGACCCGTTGTGGGTGGAAGCAACAGTAGTATGTGTAACCGGCCCCAGATCCTACCTTGTACAATGCCTTGACGATAAACTTTGGAAATGGCATATTGATCAGTTACGATCGCGGCTTCCAGCGGCCAGTCCGCAACTCTCCTATGACCAAACTGAGGGGGGGGAGGTACGGAAGAAGATGAATTCCTAGGAAACCTCTTCGAAGAAAACGATGGTTTGATAGAATCTCAGGAAGCGGAGCCGGAGGGAGAAACGGTTGCACCTCAGGGAATTGCAGAGAATGTGGGCAACGACGTAGAAGTGAACTCTGAACCAGAACAGCCCCACTGCCAAACAACGATCTACTTCAGCGTGATTGCAGCCAAATGACACAGCAAAAATCAAAGAGACTAATAAGACAACCGTCCTACCGAAGGGACTATGTAACTGCGCCCTGCAAATAAGAAGCCAGGGGGAAGGGGTGTTGTGTATGCATAAAGATTAATAAAGTGTGAGCTTGGAGTAAGTGCAGGGTTCTGGCCCTGCACATCTGATTGGCTGTTAAGCCAATTGGCCCGTTCCGGGGAAATCCGATTGGCCCTTAACAGAGAGTTCCTATTGGTTATAAGAGCTAGCGCTCCTAGCTCGTTATTGGTTAAAAGTTACAGGGTTTGCCTATATAAGGCGGGTTTAACTGCTATTGAGATGAGGAAGTCACAATGTAAATAAAGAGCTGAAGTTCACCGTGCAGAGGCTTGTCTCCATTCTTTCACGCCCATGCTCAAAACATAACAGCTTTCTCAAATTATACCCCTCTCCCCAATATGCGTGCATGCACGCACGGACATATACCCCCAACACACACACACACACAGGTTTTCTTCTGCAAATGCGAAAGACTGCACTCCGATTATCTAAATCTCTGGGGAGTACCATCCACCAGCGTTCCAGAGGCACCGCTCGGATCTCCTTCGTTCTTTCCCTTGTAACTGCATTAAAGACAGTTTGTATTGCAAAGGTTAACACTATTGTGAAATGCTCCAGACTCTGACAGCCTGCTAAGAGGTCTGACACAGCTCTAAATGGGTGTGTGTTTCCTCCTTGCAACTCCCCCTCCATACTGCCCTAGGTGTGAGTCAATCTGGAGAGTCTGAAGGGAAGAAAGAACACTTAAGAAGCCAATTAAGAGAGGAAAGAGGGTAGTTTTTTTTCCCCCCCTTCTTCATCAAATCTTTGTTTTACACCCCGGTTGTTTTGTTCCTTTCTTTCCCCCTGGTCACTGCCATCGTTGCCATGATCACGCTGTGCCCATCTCTAATGGCAGTAATTACAGAGCAGAGAGGGTGAAGGTTTGGCTTTTCAGGTGAACGTTTAATACAGTTTTCAGGCTGAAAGCCTGCTTTGCCATCTCTATGATAAACAAACAGAATAAGAATTTATTTTGAAAATAGGAAGCAGAAATGTATCTTTGAAAGGTCCTCTTGAAGGACTGACATAAGAATGCCAATGTTGGTTTGTTTGGTCCAAGATTTTTTAAAAAATAGAACAGGTACTATTCTCTGATTTTCAAATCCTGTTTTTCAGAGGAAGCTACACTTAGCTGAACTTATGCAGCATGTCAAACCCACATTCCATGGTTTAAACCCACAAACAAAACCCCTTTGATTTGTAAGCCATCCTTCACAGTTTAGTGTGATTTGTGACTGCACTCAATTAACCACGATTAAAAATAACAGGTTGCCTAGTAGTATACAATCCATAGTTCAGAGCTAAAAGTTTCAAACTGGATTTCCTCAGGGACTGGATCAGCATTGTAGTTCTTTGCCAGCCAAAATAGGGCTTGGACAGCCCCTGTGCATGCCATTTTGGCTGGCAAAGTGCTGCAGGAGGCTATCCAAGCTGAAAATGGGCCCTGTGAAGCAGAGGTGGTATCCAGCAGGTTCTGACCAGTTCTGGAGAAATGGTAGCGGAAGTTTTGAGTATTTTGGAGAACCGGCAAATGCCACCTCTGACTGGAGAGTTTACAGTATCCTTCGCCTGCCACGTCCAAGCCAAGCCCACAGAACCGGTAGTAAAAAAAAAATTGAATCCCACCACTGGTGTGGGAGCGACCGTATGTAGCCCCCCTCATGCCTCATTTTGGCTGCCAGAGGCTCCGTGTGTCGGTCCTTTGCTATTCCCAGGCCGGCCCTGCAGACCAGATTTAAGCACCCTGCAGACTAGATCTGGCCCACCAGCCTTGAGTTTGACACCCTTGTTCTAGACCTTTCAAAGCATGTCACGATTTTGTTATCAAAAACCCAGCAGCAAAGCCTCAAACTTGGAGGGCATAATTTTCCAAATTCCCCCCCACTCCACCCACCCACAAAGAAATATGAAACAAAAATGTCTTAAGGTTCAGGTAGCTTATATGATTGATGCCTTTGTATGACTCAACATCCCCCAGTAGCCCTCAGACAGGGCGGAAAAAAGCTAATATCCTAACAGATTCACCCAGGGTTGTTGCCGTGCCTCCCAGCTGACATTTCATCCAATCCAGGTTATGAGAAAAAAAACCAACACTATAGCATTTCAGATCCCCTGGAAAGTCCATTTCATCTGCCAGGCTGGTATGATGGCATGGACCTCTGAAGCCATTTTAGGCTTCTCAGAGGTTTGCTAATACTTTAGATCATCATTTCTCTTTCGCCACCACCTCATGACTAGCCTATCACCCTTGCAAACCCATAGTCATGTATGCACACTGATGCCTATTGTCAAATTTATGGGCAATGTATAGAATCAAAAAAATGAGTTGCTCCCTGTTTGTGACAAGAAGGAAGGGCCTGCGGAGAACATTAGAAGCCCTTTCTGTTAAGTGTGGAGCATGGGTGCGAAGAATGGAGACGAGCCGGTGAAACAGTGAACTTCAACTCTTTATTTACATGGTGTGATAGCTCAGCTCAATGGCTGCTATAGCTTTCCTTATATAGGCAACTTATTAAGTATTCAACCAATGAAAACCTGGGAGCGCTAGCTCTGTTGGCCAATGAGAACGGCTTGCTAATGGCCAATCAGATTCTCCTGAACGGATCAATCTGATCTTGCCATTTAACAGCCAATCAGAAGTGCAGGGCCAGAACCCTGCACTTGATTTCAAGCTCTAGATAACTTTATTAAACATTTATTCATTCACAACACCCCTTCCCCCCGGGTTCCATTTACGGGGTGAGGTCAAGTAATCCTTGAGGTAGGACGGTTGTTTTGTTAGTCTTTTTGATTTTCGCTGTGCACCCGGTATTTGGCTGCACTCTTGTTGAGGTAGGCCGTTGTTTGGCGAAAGGGGTGCCTCTGATTCTGAGTTCGCGTTTTCGTTGTCACCAACATCTTCGGTATCACCCTGAGGTGAACTTACTCCCATCCCTGATTCCTGTTCTTGCGTTTCCGTTCCGCTATCATTTCCTTCAAAAAGGTTTTCTGCTAATTGAAGTTCATCTTCCTCTGTATTTCTCCCCCACCCCCTCAGTTTGGTTATTAGGGGATCGGAGATGCCTGACTGCAGCCTTGATCGTAGTTGATCGATATGGCACTTCCAAAGTCTATCGTCAGGGCATTATACAAGGTATGATCTCGGGCCGGTTACATGGACCACAGTCACTTCTACCCACAACGGATCGCCCGATAAATTTTTAGCGAACACCAAATCGCCTACCTGGAAAGTACGGCATCGGCCACTGGATCCGAGTGGTTTCTCCGGTTCGTATGCTGGGTGTAACCAGTTGAGGTGGGAGCGGAGCTTTCGTCCCATTAGCAGCTCGGCGGGAGTTTTGTTGGTGACGCTGTGTGGAGTGATATGCTGTAAAAAGAGGATTTGGTTTATCTTCTCTTCGATGTTGTCATAGTCCACTTTCTGTAGCATTTTCTTTACGAATTATACTATGCGCTCGGCCCTTCCGTTGGCCGCAGGATGAGCAGGTGAAGTGAGCGCATGTCGAATACCGCGGTCCGCCAGGTACTGCTCAAAGGACAGCGCGGTAAATTGGGGCCCGTTGTCGGATACCAGAACGTCTGGTAATCCATGGGTTGCAAACAGTCTTTCTAGTTTTTTAATAACCGCTTCGGTTGTCATGTTCCTCATTCGATGGATTTCGAGCCAGTTCGAGTAGGCATCTATGGTTAACAAGAAGGTGTGGCCTTTGGTCAGCCCAGCAAAATCCAGATGGATACGGGACCAGGGTCCCCGCGGTGTCTCCCATTCGGTTGGGATTGCCTTTGGTGGAGCGTTGCTTACTTCCTGGCATCTATGAAAAGTTTTGACTCACGTCTCGATTTGCTTGTTGATGCCTGGCCACCATGCATAGCTTCGTGTGAGGGCCTTCATGCGCACGATGCCGGGGTGGCCATCGTGCAAGGTTCTTAGTAGTGCTTGTTGGAGTCGTTCTGGGATAACGACTCTATCGCCCCAGATGATGCAGCCCTTTTGAGAAAACAACTCTGTTTGTCAACTTTTGAATGGTGCGAAGTCGTCTGATACTTGGTCCAATGGCCATCCGCGTTCCATCCACGTGAGGACTCGTGCTAAGGCGGGGTTGCGTTTTGTTTCTCTCGCGATATCATGGGCAGTTAATGGCGGTGTACGAAGTGTCTTGATCTGCAACGTTGTCATTGTTGGTGCGGGGTCATCAATAGTCTCTGGAAGTGGTGCTCGGCTCAATGCGTCGGCGTGGGGAATAGCTTTCCCGGGGTGGTATTGCAGCTGATAATTATAAGCAGCCAAGAATTCTGACCAGCGAGTCATCCTGGGAGATAATATATAGGGGGTTGGCTTATCCCCAGCTATTATTCCCAGCAAAGGTTTGTGGTCAGTCACTATAGTAAAAGCCCGGCCGTACACGTACTCATGAAATCTTTTGACAGCCGACACAATTGCAAGGGCTTCTTTATCAATCTGGCTATAATTTCGCTCAGTTTTCGAGAGCGTCTTTGAAAAATAGGCAACAGGGGCTTCGCTACCATTAGGCAATACATGGCTCAAAATGGCGCCCACTCCGAAAGGCGATGCATCACACGTGATATTTAATGGTAAGGTTTCATTGTACTGCATTAGTACAGCGTCAGAAGTCAGTAGTTTTTTCACATTACGAAATGCCTGCTCTTCTCTATGACCCCATACCCAAAGTGCTTTTTTGTCCAGTAGATGATGTAAAGGTTCAGCGACAGTCGCCTTGTGCGGCAAGAATACGTTATAAAAATTGATGAGGCCTAGAAACGCCTGGAGGTTGGCCTTATTCCGGGGTCTGGGAGCGTTTTTTATTGCTCTCAATTTGCTATCTGTAGGGTGAATGCCCTGACTGTCAATTAGGTACCCTAAAAATTCGACATGATCTGCACACAGCTTACACTTATTTTTCTTCACTTTAAGGCCTGTGTCTTTGAATTTCTGGAGAACCAATCTTAAACGATCCCGTAAAATTTTTGAAGTAGGGGCAGCAATTAACACATTGTCAAAGTAGGGGACAACGCCTTTAATCCCTTGTAATAGTCTTTCCATCAGGCTCTGAAAGCTCCCCGGGGCTACACTCACTCTGAATTGGAGCCGCGTACATTTAAAGGCACCTCGGTGCGTCACGATTGTCTGTGCCTCTGCCATTTTTTCATCAACCGGCAGTTGCTGATAAGCCTGAGCTAAGTCTAGTTTAGCAAAGACTTTTCCGCCCCCCAGGGAATGGAGCAGGTGTTGCACCACCGGCACCGGATATGCGTTTTGCTGCAGGGCGTGGTTCAGGGTGGCTCGGTAGTCCCCACAAATTCTAATCGAACCATCCGGCTTAATGGGTGTCACGATTGGGGTCTCCCAGGGAGAGTGCTCGGTTGGCTCTTACACTCCCTGGGCTATTAAATTATCAAGCTGTTCGTCGATTTTCGGCTTTAGTGCGAACGGAACTCGACGAGGCTTAATGCGGATGGGAGCTATTTTTGGATTAAGGCTAAATGATATCGGGGTCCCCTTGTACTCGCCTAGCTTTTCCACGAAGACGTCCCTGAATTCATGGACGAGGTCCTTCTCCCAGTCACTGCTGCCAATTTGGTTAATGCCTACCACTTCAATGCCGAGTGGTGTGAACCATTGGAGGCCTAATAGGCTAGGCTGGTCCTTGTCGATCACAGTCAGGGGTAAGTACGCTGTGCGGTTTTTGAACGAGACCCGGACTTGACTGGATCCTACGACTGGAATCCGGTTCCCCTGATAGTCTTTAAGTATGAGTCTTTGGGAACGAAGGTCTTGGCGCTGGATAGTAGGGATGAGTTGCTTGAGGGTCTTCCAGGAAACCATCGAGAGAGATGATCCCGAGTCGATTTCCATTTGGCAAGGCTGATTTTCGATGGCCACTTTAATTCGGATTTTCTTGGCATCCAAGGAAGAGGCGTGACCGATAGTGATAGTTTGGTGAGCCTCTTCTCGCTTCGTTGGGCGATTCATGATTCGGTTTCTGTAGGAGTGGTTTACTGGTTCTCGCCTTACAGGACGGTTTCCTGTCGATTGGCAATAGTTGGCCCCCTTCGAGGTCTGGCTGGGTCCTATGAGGCTTCTACAGACCCGTCCGATATGGCCTCATTTCCCGCACTCATGGCAGAGCGTGTCGCGGAATTTGCATTCGGACCGGTAATGGTTGGCCCCGCAGCCAGCGCATGGTTGTTGCGACTTCGGGTAATGGTCCCGATCGGACCGCAGTCGATGGACCTCTTCTTTGTCACTGTCTGATGACGAAGAGAGGTCCTCGTGGTGGGCCGTCAATAGCTGTCCTTCTGACTTAGGTGAAATGTCGCAGGTTGGTTGGTGTGTCGGAGTGCGATTGCGGCGCAGTTGGGCAGCCGACTTCCTGGTTGCCTCTGCTGCAGTAGCATCAGCGATGGCATCGGCAAGTCTAATGTTGCTCTTCGCCATTATCTTGCTCTGCACATTTAGTGCATCTAATCCCAGAACTACTCGGTCTCTCAAAGTCTCTTCCAGGTCGGCGAACCCGCAGAGGCCTCCCAAGTTTCAGAGGTCTGCAACGAAATCGGCAATGCTCTCTCCTTTCCGCTGGTTTCTTTGGTAGAACTCGTGCCGTCTTACGAGCATTGGTACGGTCGGTGCATAGTGGGCCCTCAGTAGAGGTTCGAGGACGTCCCAGTCCATAGCCTTCACTTCAGCCGGTTTTGCTAGTGCCTTGGCCATCTTGAATACGGTCGGCCGCAATGCGTTAGGAATACCGCCCGTTTCTTCCCGGTTGTGGCATCCTTCAAATTATTGGTTTCCAAGAACATTTGGAAATGATCCATGTAGGACTCCCAGTCTTCTTGCGCTGGGTCAAACAGAGCGGGTGGTATGACGACGCCGGACATGGTTCCACCGTTGTGCGTTTCAGCCATGTGCTCAGTTGTCTTCTTCGTTGTTCAGTCAGCTCTGACGTCTCCACATCCTATCTTCGTCGCCAGTGTTAAGTGTGGAGCATGGGTGCGAAGAATGGAGACGAGCCGGTGAAACAGTGAACTTCAATTCTTTATTTACATGGTGTGACAGCTCAGCTCAATGGCTACTATAGCCTTCCTTATATAGGCAACTTATTAACTATTCAACCAATGAAAACCTGGGAGCGCTAGCTCCGTTGACCAATGAGAACGGCTCGTTAATGGCCAATCAGATTCACCTGAACAGACCAATCTGATCTCGCCATTTAACAGCCAATCAGAAGTGCAGGGCCAGAACCCTGCACTTGACTTCAAGCTCTAGATAACTTTATTACACATTTATTCATTCACAGTACTTTCTGTGGAGATTCTCAATCATCCTGGTTGCCTCAAAGGTGCTTTTTCAAAAGCCAACTGGTCTGTTGTTTTTTCCTTGAGGAAGAAGAACAAAAAGTTTTGCTTCTCATCCAAGAGACTTCATCTGTTGCGATGACAGGTACTGACAGCTGAACCTATCCTTCCATCCCCTTCCCGCCATCACAGCTGATGATGTTTCTTGGAGGGGACATGAAATATTTTGCTCTTCCTCAAGAAAACAACAGTCCAGTTTCCTTTGGAAAAAGCACCTTTGAGACGATTAGAAGTTGCTACTCTGCATCTGGCAACTTTGAAGAGAGGACAGTAAAGTGGTTTTTCTTTTCTTTTTGCCCAGTTGGTCAACTACATTAGCACCTCTGGTCACGAGTGCTTCTGACCATGACCAAATCAGATTCCGACCAAAAAATTCACATTTTTTTTCTTCTCAGCTGATTTCCTCTTCCGTGCCATTTTTTTTGTAAGCGCCAAATTTCCAATATTTGGTTTGGGTCATGATCACATTGGGTTGTGACCAAAGTTATGGAATGAATTATGGCCAGCTACACTGGAGCATTGGTTGGCTGAAAGTGCTGCCTGGGCCCTCAAATCTGAAAGTACATTTACTCTGTAGGAGATGAAGTACAGGCAGTCTTTAACTACAAAAAAACCGGTGATAACTCACTTTTTTTTACAGCTGTTGTAACTTCAATCACTAAATGAATGGCCCTAAAAAAAGTGAGCTATCACCGCTTTTCCCACTCAGAACCATTGCACCATCCCCGTGGTGACATGGTCAAAATTCGGATGCTTGGCAACTGGTTCATATTTATGATGGTTGCAGTGTCCCAGGCTTATGTGATCATCTTTTGCAACCTTTTGATAAGCTAAGTCCATGGGAAACCAGATTCACTTAACAACCGTGTTACTGACTTAACAACTGCAGTGATTCACTTAACAATTGTGGCAAGAAAGGTCATAAAACTCACATAACAAATATCTTGCTTAGCAACATAAATTCTGGGTTCAGTTGTGGCCTTTAGTTGAGGATTATCTGTAGAAAAACCATTCAATTTTTTTGAAAGAAATCATATATTGAAAATAACTTGTAAATGGTGTGATGGAGCAGTGAAGTATTGCAAATTACCTTCTCTGGAATTCATTCTTTGGTTATCGTATTCTCTTTACATCTCCAAAGCTTGTGCAACTTTTGTATTATAAATAAATCCCTCCTGCAGTTGATTATGGATACATTTGGACAGTGTAAATCTGTTTTTTTTTGTCTTTTGCATCCAATATTGATCTATACCCATGTTGGTGAACTTATGGCACGCATGCCAGAAGTGGCACGCTGAGCCACTTCTGCCGGGCACACAAGAGCTCGCCCGGAAGAGCTCAACAGCGCATGCGCGCACACTGCCGCTGACCGACAGCTGATTGTTGGGTATCTGGCATGCATGCACGGGGGGGGACGACAGAGGGGCGCAGGAGACATGCATGCATGCGCAGAGATGGACGGCATGTGGGGGGATCACACATTCATGCACAGATAAATGCCGCAGGGGTGATCATGAATACGCAGAGATGAGCAGATGCATGGCGCGCGGTGGGGTGATTGCGCACACATGCGCAGGGGGTGTGGAGGCCCCAGCATGCATTGCCTCCTAGGTGCTGGCATGTGAGTGTGAGCGCACAAGCACGCAGGCAATTATCGGCATGGGAGCCGAAAAAGGTTAGCCACCATTGATCTATACTGAAATTCATACATTTTTCGAAGTGGCATTTTTTCAACCAGTTTAGTTTCTGGATGATCTGTATTTTAGCTCCATCCCCAAAAATTACATTTGCAAATACACTAAAACTGAGGAAGAAGGAAGGTAAATAACAATGTCACTAAGTACAGGTACACTATTAAACTTCCGATGTGGTACTAAACCCACAGCTGTTTTTTAAAAACAGATGCTCCCCGGAAGAAAGAAAAGTCACATTAACACACAGCACAGGTGGTGTCTGTGATAATATAACCCCCCCACATGACTTGATGCATATGTTGCTGTTATTTATAACCCCCTTCTCTGCCTCTCCACTTTATTTAACACTTGCCTTGATCAAAGTATATAATCACTCTCCTCCCCTGACACAAGCAGATTCCAGGTTTTGGAAGAAAAAAAAAGGTGCTTGACAATGAAGTTTGGTAATAGGAAAAGAGATCCCTTACCTCCCACTTATTTGCACTGGCAGTTCATATTAGGTACAGGGGTGTCAAACTCAAGGCCCAAGGTCCAGATCCGGCCCATGGGGTGCTCAGATCTGACCTGCAGGGCTGCCCTTGAAACAGCAAAGGACTGGTCTGCGATGCCTCTGCCAGCAAAAATGGAGCTTGGGAGCTCCATTTTAGCTGGCAGAAGTTTGCAGGAGGCTGTTGTAGCCAAAAACAGATCTTGGGAGCTCCATTTTCACTGGCAGAGGGTTGCAGGAGGCTGTTGTAGCCAAAAACAGATCTTGGGAGCTCCATTTTCACTGGCAGAGGGTTGCAGGAGGTTGTCACAGCCAAAAACAGAGCTTGGGAGCCCATTTTCGCTGGCAGAGAGTGCAGGAGGCTGTTGCAGCCAAAAATGGAGCTTGGGAGCTCCATTTTTGCTGGCAGAGGATTGCAGGAGACTGTTGTAGCCAAAAACAGAGCTTGGGAGCTCCATTTTCACTGGCAGAGGGTTGCAGGAGGCTGTCACAGCCAAAAACAGAGCTTGGGAGCCCATTTTCACTGACAGAAAGTTGCAGGAGGCTGTTGCAGCCAAAAACAGAGCTAGGGAGCCTGTTTTCACTGACAGAGCACTCAGGCCACTACAGGGACTCCCGACACAAGTGACGTCGAGCTGGCCATGCCCCCTCTGCCCCCCCCTCGAGTTCAAACACAACTCTGATGCAGCCCTCAATGAAATTGAGTTTGACACTCCTGATTAGGTAGATGCTTGACGAATACATAGAGATGTCAGAAGGCGGCTTCTATATTTGTAAATTCGACAGAATGCAGGAAGGAAGAAATCACGTCGCACCATTTTGAGCTGAGATAAGGGGAAACTTGCTCTGTATTAAAGCAAAGATTCATACCAGGGAGAGGGCTGGGTGATAACCTTTTCCTTGAAATGGACAATTGGAGAACCCTTTGTTTTATGGAACAGGTAGTCCTTGACTTACAACAGTTTGTTTAGTGACTGTTTGAAGTTACCACAGCATTGAAAAAAGAATGATTTATGGCTGTTTTTTATGCTTTGGACTTTGCAGCATCCCCAGGGTCACCTGATCAAAGTTCAGACGCTTGGGAACGGGTTCATATTTATGACGGTTACAGTGACCTGGGATTGTGTAATTTCCCCTTTTGCGACTTTCAGAGAAGCAAAGTCAAAGGTGAAGCCAGATTCACTTAACAACCGTGTTAGTAATTTAAGAACTGCAGTGATTCACTGAACAACTGTGGCAAGAGAGGTTGTAAAATGGGGCAAAACTCATTAAACAACTGTCTCACTTAGCAACAGACATTTTGGACTCAATTGTGGTTGTAAGTTGAGGACTACCTGTGTAGGGTTTCCTAGAAGAGCTCTAAGACCTCCAAGGTCCCTTCTGTTATTCTGTTAAATGTTTCACTTTGTTTAAAATGAGCGTTTCTTGCTAGGCGTGTTCTAGGCCAATGTTCCATAACAATGTTCCAATATTCCACAAAGTTCCAGCAACTTTAAGAAATGAAGACTTCCAAACTCAGAATTTCCCAGCCAACATGACTTAAGTGGCTTTTCCTTTTAGATACTTACTTTTGCCAAAGGAGGAAATCTTTATTGCTGGGTTTGCAGGCACCTTTTGGTTCGTTATATTATGTTAGGACACAGCCTACATACAAGACACAGATTCTGTAAAGTCTACTGGAACTCAGCGATATAGAATCTTGAAATCCTGCGCTAGTTATTTGCTTCCTCCCCGATACTAAAGAGAATCAAGGTGAGCCAACGTTGAGTTTCTTTCTCAACTGCTGCTCTCTTTCAGAGTTGTGATTATGTTTATTTAATGGTTTTTCAATACCTTCTTCAAGATTCTACTCCACTCCACTACTCCAGTATATTGTTCAGAAGAGTTAACTTGACTTTTCTCTACATTGAATTTCATTTTGTTAGATACAGTTTGTTAGATTCATTTTGTTAGACAGGCTTAACTGGACAGAGCCATACTTGCAGACGGTCCAGTTGGAAGGCCTGCAAATTCGTCTAAGTCTCAGTTGACCATATCATTCCTAAAGGGTGAACATCTGATGTAGCTGAGATAACCAAAGCTATGGTTTCTGCACACCACCCCCTGGAACTCTTGAAACTGGATGTCATGAATTGGGAATGAGAATTAAGTTTTGGCTTCCACCTCTGTGACATCATATGGTCTACATAAGAAGAATGGGGAAAGCATCTGATCCTTGGTCTTAATTTTGTTCCTTGCCCTTGGCAGTCTTGAAATAAATTATTGAACGGATGCGCTGTATTGCATCACATTGAATTATAACTTGTCCTCCTGGGAACTTCAAAGTGGTTCTAATATAATTTATTATATTTCTCCTATAAACTTCCTCCAAGGATTGCTCGCCCAGTTCTTTACCATCATCTTAACTTCATTTGGATCTTGGGAATATGTCTCACTGAATTCAGGAGGATTTATTTCTAAATAGCAGAAATATATTGCCATTGCACGAACTGTAAACTAGGTAGCCTCTTGAATTGTGCATTACAAAAATGCGATTGGTAATCTATGATAAAGGAATGGTAGTCGTAGTCCTTGACTTACAACCATTCATTCAGCAACTGTTCAAAGTTGCAACATGCTGGAAACTATGACTTATGATGGTTTTTCACACTTACGACTGTTTGCAGCATCCCCGTGGCTACATGATGAAAATTCAGATGCTTGGCAATTGGTTCATATCTATGATGTTTGCAGTGTCCTGGGGTCATGTGATCATCTTTTGCAACCTTCTGACAAGGAAAGTCAATGAGGAAGCCAGATTTACTTAACAGGAGCCGTGGTTGTGCAGTGGTTAGAATTCAATATTACAGTCTGGCTCTGCTCACCATCAGCAGTTCGATCCTGACCGGCTCAAGGTTTACCCTTCCATCCTTCTAAGATCAGTAAAATGAGGATCCAGATCATTGGGACAATCTGTAATCCACTTAGTGAGAGCTGTAAAGCACTAGGAAGTAATATATAAGTCTCAGTGTTATTGCTAACAGCCTTGTTACTAATTTAACAGCTGAAGTGATTCACTCAATGAGTGTGGCAAGAAAATTTGTAAGATAGGGTATAATAAGGTAGAATAACATAGCATAGCATAGCATAGCATAGCATAGCATAGCATAGCATAGCATAGCATAGCATAGCATAGCATAGCATAGCATAGCAGAGAATTCTTTATTGGCCAAGGGTGATTGGACACACAAGGAATTTGTCTTTGGTGCAAATGCTCTTAGTGTACATAAAATAAAAAATAAAATACATTCATCAAGAATCATAGGATACAACACTTAGCGATAGTCATAGGTTACTAATAAGCAATCAAATCATACTAGGGAACAAATAAAACAATATAAATTGTAAAGATACAAGTAACATGGATATAGCCATAAGTGGGAAGAGATAGGTACTAGTAAGGATGAGAAGAAGAATAGTAATACAGTCTTTGTAAATAGTTTCACAGTGTTGTGGGAATTAGTTGTTTAGCAGAGTGATGGCATTTGGGGGAAAAAAACTGTTCTTGTGTCAAGTTGGTCTGTGTGCAGTGCCCTATAGTGTCATTTTGAGGGTAGGAGTTGGAACAATTATGCCCAGGATGTGAGGGGTCTGTAGCTAATTTCTTTCTTTCTTTCTTTTTTAATATGTAGATTTCACAACCCTCTTTTTTGACTCATGCAGCATACAGGTCCTCAATGGAAGGCAGGCAGGTTGGTAGCAATTGCTTTTTTCTGCAGTTCTAATTATCCATTGAAGTCTGTGTCTGTCTTGTTGGGTTGCAGTGCCCATAACCGCTTAACTACTGTCTTGCTTAGCAACAGAAATTTTGAGATCAATTGTGGTCATAAGATGAGGACTACCTGTATCGTGTAGGCTGGTTTTGTGCGAGAAAAAACATGGGCCATTTAAAAGGGGAAACTTTCCTGTCCTGTATGATCTGAAGGTGGTTATGTTCACACTGGAAGCGTAACATTGATTCAGCTGTTCTAAGAAATGTACACCGATCAGGAAAAGGAGCCGGTTGTTCTTCCCTCACACAAATTCACTGATATTACTGACAGAGAAGGGCAAAGTGTATGCAAGAACAAAAAATAGCTGAATAATTTTCCTCTGAGCTCAGAGGCATCATAAAACTTTAGGGAAGGTTATGGCTTTATGTGGAGGGGAAAGACAGGGGTCACTCTCTGTCTCTCTCCCTCCGCCCCTCAATAAGCGTTATAAAGGTCAGCAGTAAAATTAAATAAAATATGATAGGTGCTCAAAATGTGTTAATCAAAGCAATATCCCAAAATTGATCCACTTTTCTTCAGTAAGTTTCTTTTCCTTCCTGCTTCCCCATTTCCTCACATGCAGAAGAGAAAAGCCAGGTCCCAATGGATTTACTTTTAGGAGTTTTGATCTCTGCGTTAAACAGGGTCTAACCAGGGATGGGATTCAAATTTTTGTTACTTCCAGTTCTGTGGGCGTGGCCAGGTGGGTGTGGCCAGGTGGTCATGTGACTGGGGGGGAGATCAAAAGTCTTTTTTTTTTCTTTTCTTTTGTAGCACCCCTCCCCCCCATGCCCCATTTTTTTGCCTACTGGGCCTCAGGAAAACTTCCTGGGTGCTGAAAAAAGAAGCATTTTGAAGTTTTCCGAGTTAAGTACAACAGCGGGATCAGCTGTGCCACATGATTTAGATTAGCTAGAAAGCAAGAAATCAGACAATTTCCTGCTTTCTAACTAATCTAGATTGTGTGGCACTGTTGATCGTCCGCCAGTGGTGGGATTCAAATTTTTTTACTACCGGTGGCTTGGTGGGTGTGACAGGGGAAGTGTTCTATCGCCAGGACAAAGCAGACTCGAAGACCGGAGTTGAATCCAGCTCTTTATTAGTAACCCGTAACTTCAACTAAAGTCGAGCTGCGGCAGCCCTTTTTATAGCGGCTGCTCGCGGCTCGCAACCAATGGCATTTATTTAAACTTCCCACCGCTTAGGCGGCCAATCCGAAACTGTCGTTATAAACCAATCATTACGCTGCATTAACTAGCCAATAGGAATGTAGTCTTAGAAGTGTGTATTTGAATACACTACAGGAAGGATACTGTAAAATCTCCAGTCAGAGGTGGGATTTGCCGGTTCTCCAAACTACTCAAAATTTCCACGACCGGTTCTCCAGAACTGGTCAGAACCTACTAAATGCCACTTCTGATCATCACCCACCGGTTCAACTGAATCGGCAGCATTTCACCTCTGGGTCTAACTCGATTGATGGAGACACTTCCAGCTCTCTCCCTTATTCCCTTTCAGATGGAAAATGGCTTCGACTCATCAGGCATTGCTGCTACGAAACAGTACAGGAGAAATTTCATGCTTTGGATGATTTATGGGGATGGATGGGTGCATGGATCACAGAGAGAGAGAGAAATGCACAAAAGGAATCTGGTTCAAAATGAGGAGGCCGTCTCTAAAATGTGAACTGGGGAAATTAATACTAAAACAACAAAGTAACTTTAAGCACCAAATGAAGGTTTGGGGTGTGTTAGTAAATTAATATCTCTACACTGCAAGCAGGAGATTGAGGTTGGCACCATCCATCTTCCTGGGACTGTTTCTTTTAAAGGGAGGACTTTTAAAGCATTACTAAAACTACAATTACAGATAGTCCTCGACTTAAAACAATGCATTTCGTAACCATTTGAAGTTATAACAGCACTGAAAAAAAGTGACTTATAACCATTTTTCACACTTAGGATCATTGTACCCTTCTCACGTGATCAAAATTTGGATGCTTGGCTCATATTTATGACAGCTGCAGTCATGGTCATGGGATCCCCTTTTGTGACCATGGGATCCCCTTTTGTGACCTTCTGACAAGCAAAATCCATGGGGGAGCCAGATTCATTTAACAACCGGGTTATGAACTTTACAACCTCAGTGATTCACTTAATAAATATGGCAAGACAGGTCGTAACATGGGGCAAAATTCACTGAACAACTGTCTCGCTCAGCAATAGAAATTTTGGACTCAGTTGTGGTTGCAAGTCAAAGACTACCTGTATTAAAATTACATCAATCTACCTGCCAAATAGGATGGAAAGGCAGTGTATGCTGTGGGTCTCACCTGTTATAGATGGGTCTCACCTGTCATAGATATTTCATGGTGGGGCCATGAAAAAGGGCCTTTTTGGTGGTGACCCCTTCCGTATGGAGCATCATTCCCCAGACGTTCAATTGGATTCCACCTTGCTTCTTTTCCAAAAGGCCCTGAGGATGTGGCTTTTGTCTGCGAGCCAGAGACAGAGCCAATCAAGTGGTTGGTTGAATTGCATTGTTGCTGCTGTGTGTAGAGTGCATGGGGAGTATGGCTTTAATGTTGAGGGTTTTAATTGTTATGTCTCACCTTTCCAAGGAAGATGAAGTGTCCAAAATCCGACAAATACAGGCAGACAAGAAGATTCAGTATTTACAGAGTTAATTCCTTTATACAGACAGTGTTCTTGACATTATAACCAAAGCTGCCTGCCAAGTCTGACAAGATAACCAGGAGAATTAATCACTAAAGCTTCCAACGCAGACCACAAGAAAAAAACACACTGAAGCCTGACAGAAAAGTAGCACTTTGTTCCGTATGGAGTTTCCAGAGAAAACACACCCACTTTTATCCCCTGTGGGGTGTGTCTCAATGACTCAGCTCACTCTCTGATTCGCCCACGCCTCCTACATTGCAGCTCACACCTCTTCCTGCGATGCTGCCTAGGATCAAGCCAACATTCGTCTACTTGATTCCCTTTCAGAGGCTGCTCCGATATGCCCTCCTCCTCCTGATTAGTCTCAGGCTGTCCCTCTCGGTTATCTGCTGAAACCTGAGGTATTCTCAGGGAGAAAGGCATTGCCGAAGAGGAAGGTCCTGGGGAGGAAGGCATTCCCAATTCCTCCTCTTCCTCCTCCTCTTCCTCTAACAACGCAGGCTCAGGAATCGGAGCCACAACACTTAATGTTGTAAATTACCTGGAGTCACTTGCCTGGTAGTTTGGCGGCCTTTTACATTTGTTTAGTAAATAATAAGTAGATGATTAAAGGTGGTAGTAACCAGTGATGGGATTCAAAATTTTTACTACCAGTTCTGTGGGCATGGCTTGATGGGCGTGGTGTGGCTTGGTGGGTATGGCAGGGGAAGGATACTGTAAAATCCCCATTCTCTCCCCACCCCACTAACCTGCTTTCCAGCTCCGTTCTCCTGTGCAGGGCAACAAAAGAAGACCCAGCCAATCAGCTGGGACTCAGGAGGCAGGGAATAGATGGGAGCTGGGCCAGTCAGAGGTGGGATTTGCCGGTTCTCCGAACTACTCAAAATTTCCGCTACCGGTTCTCCAGAACTGCTCAGAACCTGCTGAATACCACCTCTGGTAGTAACCCCTCTGCCTTCCTAAGTGTTTTTTTTAGAAACAAGGTTAAGAATCCCAGAACTTACCCATAGTAGGGTGCTTCATGCAAGCTACAATTCAGTGTTTAAAAAAAGAATCTGATCTATACATCAGAGGTATAGAATCTGATCTATACATTCAAGCAGTAAAGCCATGAATTAATATTTGGGAATATCATCGTTTGGGTATTCCCACACAGTTGTGTTTCCTGGGCCATTGGCTTCAATGGAGAAAAACCAGCAGAGGAAAAAATTACATTGAGAATGAGAGGCAAAGAATGGGGAGAGTGATCAAATGAGCAGTCGGTCAGAATGTGAAAAGGTTCTACAAAAACAGGATTTATTTTCCTTATTGAACACTCATTGAAGGTGGACAAAGCATCCAGAACAATTTACGTGCAGAAATCTGTTTCCTGTCACAGAGACATATTCTCTAATACAATTCAAGCAACAATTCCCCCCCCCCCGATCCAGAAAACCATCATTTGTATTGTTTCACGCAGAGGTGGTATTCAGCAGGTTCTGACCAGTTCTGGAGAACCGGTAGTGGAAATTTTGAGTAGTTCAGAGAACCGGCAAATACCACCTCTGACTGGCCCCGCCCCCATCTATTCTCTGCCTCCCATTGAGTCCCACTTAATCGGCTGCGTCTTCTTTGGTTGCCCTGCACAGGAGAACGGAGCTGGAAAGCAGGCTAATGGGGTGCAGAGGGAATGGGATTTTGCAGTAACCTTCCTCCAGGCATGGGGAGGGAATGGAGATTTTACAGTATCCTTTCCCACAGAAATGTTGCGACCAGCCATAAGTCATTGTGGTTGTAAGTCGAGGACCACCTATAAAGATAAATCTACCACCAGTGGCAGAAAAAACAAGCAAATGAAACTTCTCTCATAACTTACCTGATACACCTCTTAGGCAGGACAGGTACATAAGATGATAATGTATAAGAGTCATCTAGTCTGGAGTAGGCAGCTCTTATCTCTGGTTTTCTAATGTGAATATCAATATTGATCAACATGTTATGGGCCTTACAAATGCCTCTCTTCTGCTTATCTCCCATAACAGTGATAAAGAGTATACACAAGAGGCATAAAGGAGGCTATAACAAGAGGTTACTGGAGAACATCCTTTTTTTTTTTTTTTTAATCAATAAGATGAACAGGACAATGCTGGGGTTGTTTTGCCCTGGTTTGAGAAAGAAAGTTTTCCTTGCTAAACACAAGCACATCTCAAATGGTATGTATGTGTGTGTGTGTGTGTGTGTGTGTTTATATATATATATATATATATATATATATATATATATATATATATATATATATATATATATATATATATGTGTGTGTGTGTGTGTGTGTGTGTGTGTGTGTGTGTGTGTATGTGTATGCGTATATATATTCTTAAGTTTTCGCGGGTACTTACATGTATGGCATTCAGCTTAGTTCGGGTATTTTCCCACGTCATAGTAGCGGTGCTTTTAAAGTTGTAGCAACATTTCGGCAGAATCTCATCTGCCATCATCAGGCTTCTGTAGAATATACAGAATATACAGAAGCCTGATGATGGCAGATGAGATTCTGCCGAAACGTTGCTACAACTTTAAAAGCACAGCTACTATGACGTGGGAAAATACCCGAACTAAGCTGAATGCCATACATATATACATACATACATACATACATATATATATATATTTCAAAACTGAAATGACTGTGAAAGTCTGACTCACAGACGAACACAATACAGAAGCCTGATGATGGCAGATGAGATTCTACCGAAAAGTTGCTACAACTTTAAAAGCACCACTACTATGACGTGGGAAAATACCTGAACAAAGCTGAATACCATACACGTAAGTACCCGCGAAAACTTAAGAATGAATAACGTTTCAATGAAGTCTCATTCATCATCTTTAGGCTTGGTCTTCAGCTCTGCGCTCTGCCTAGATATATATATTCTGAGGTTCTTGCGGGTATTTGTATGTGGATCTTTGGTTTTTCAGGTTTTCTCCCGCATAAGATTGGAAGTATCTAGGCAACATTTCGATGAAGTCTCATTCATCATCTTCAGGCTTGGTCTTCAGCTCTGTGCTTCTCAGAGTGTTGTGAGCTTGCAGCTGCTTCTTCCTTTTAACTGCTAGTGGGGGTGTGACTTGATTGGGTGGGGGCTTGGCTGTGTTCTGATTGGGTGGGTGGGTGTTCTGATTGAGTGGGGGCTTGGCTGTGTTCTGATTGGGTGGGGGTGTGTTCTCATTGGTTGGGGGTTTGGCTATGTTCTGATTGGTTGGGGGGTTGGCTGTGTTCTGCTTGGCTGGAGTCATATTCTGTTCAGGTGGGGGCTTGGTTGTGCTCAGTTTAGTCTTAGTTGCTGGGGGATTTGAGCTGGTGAGCTGTGATCTTGCTGTTTGGCTTCAAGTTCGTGGTCGTGCTGCATCTTCAGTTCGCTTCATGTATGGCTCAGAGGGGTATGAAGTGGGTAGTGATGCAGCTGCAGTGCGGCTTCTGGTCCGTGGTCATGTCTCATCTTCTGTGTGGGTGTGAGTCTGCTTTCTACGTGGAAGTGTGGTGGTGGCATCTTGTGTGGCTCTCAGGGGTGTGGGTCTGGTGTCATTCTTCATGTTAGGTACTCGTCTGTTCATGAGGGCGGGTTTTCAAATGGCTGATAGGCGGGAGGTATCATCTCGTTTATTCATGCTGTGTGGGCGTTTTTCTATCTCTTTGGCTTCTCTGATTATTCTGCTGCTGAAGTGTTCGGTTTTGGCGATAGTTCTGGTATTTTTAAAGTCAATCTCATGTCCTGTGGCTTTGAGGTGTTGGACCAGGGAAGAGGTCGGTTCTTTCTTTTTGATTGAGTTCTTATGTTCTTCAATGCGTGCACTTATTTTTCTGTTAGTTTGTGCAATGTATGTGGTGGGGCAGGCAGTGCAAGGGATTTCGTATACTCCTTGATTTTCTAACTCGATTTTGTCCTTAGGGTTTCTTAGGATGGTAGATATCTTTCATATCTATTAGGATAGATTTCATATTAGGATGGTGGATATCTAAGAAATATATATATGTATATATATATATATACACACACACACACATACATACATACATACATACATAATCTCTGGTTCTTTTAAGTGACTTCCCTCCTTGTGTTTTCTTCTTTGTGTTTTCAACATTCATAATTATATCTTATCCTTCTAAGCCATCTGTAAGTGGAAGCGTGGAGAAAGCACAAACTACTTTTAAAAAATAGCAGGATGTGTAAAATATTTATGAGTGGTTTCTCCTTTTTCTACTGTTTATTTCCTCTTCATTGCAAAATAAGAGATGCATTCTGCAATAAAAAAAAGATATAGACAGCATCACTTATTTTTCGTGGAAAGTGATACTGGCTCTGATTGTGGTCCATGCCATCATGTGAGTTTATGCTTTAAGACATATGTAGCATTGTAGCTAAGGCTAAATTCATATTAAGTTGAATGACTGTGTCATGGATCCTGAAGAAACTGGGAGATTTTCTTTTCTTTCTTTTTTAAAGAGGAAGAAAAACAAATCCAAAACAAGGGAAAAGGTGCTCTAGGTTGGGAAAGAAGCAATGAGTCAAGTCTTTTTTCTATCCTAATTTGCTCTTCAAACTCTGATTTATTCTGAATAATTGCCACAATGTAGCTGAAATCACTTAGAAGTTATTCATGACCAGGTGTGCTTGCATAAGAAATTGGAAATGCTCATACAACACCTTTTGCTGAAAAACTGAATTGATACATATTCTGGGTCTCACACTACACTGAATCCTCACCTAAACAAATGGGTTATGTTTACATCCCCCCCCCCAAAAAAAAATCATGTAGGATTGCACTGACAAGCCTGGCTAGCATCTTGTGCACATTTGTACATGAGCCACTGTGGCATAGTGGTTAGAGTGCAGTCCTGCAGGCTACTTCTGCTGACTATTGGCTGCCTGCAATTTGGCAGTTCAAATCTCATCAGGCTCAAGGTTGACTCAGCCTTCTATCCTTCCAAGGTGGGTAAAATGAGGACCTAGATTTTGGGGGGCAATAGGCTGACTCTATAAAACCACTTAGAGAGGGATGTAGAGCGATATATAAGTTTAAGTATTATTGCTATGTAAATAAATTACAATTACAGGTTTGTAATTGATTGGGTTGTATGAAAGACTACAAGGGAGTGCTCTGCATAGTAAGCAACTTAAAAATAAACTCTGAAAGCAGGTTTCTATTTTCTTCTGTTGAATGTGAAGCAAAGAATATTTCAGGCACTCTGGTGTTATAATGCAGATGTGTTCCAATGTGGCATTTGGAACACAGGTGTGAAGTTGGTTTGAGTTTGATGTTACGTGGTATTCATATGTCCTTCTTTAATAACCTGATTGGCAATGAACCCTCTGTAGAGCAAGAGAATTAAGCAGGACATGGAAGGACTAGTCATGGCAGAACAAGAGGGAACTGCCAATGTTTTCATAACTGATCATGTCCAATGACTGTTCCAAACAGAGCATTACTATCTCACTTTTTCCCTTTTAGTTTAGCTTAAGGTCCCCCCCCCAATGCTTTATTGGAGTTTTTCGTTTATACATATTACCATTACTTATTAAACAGTACTGTGACATTATATATACAATTATGCGTTCTATCCAATACTTTCAATACACACTACTTCAATACCATCATATCTATTATATACGTTATTTACATTTTTTTATTCTTATATCTATTGTCAATCTAGACGTAGCATGATTCCCATTTTGCAGAGTATTCCATGTCTACTTTCCCTTTTAGTTTAATAGTTACTTCATCCATTTCCATGCACTCGTAGATTTTTTTTAATTGTTAAGCCTTCAGGTGGTGTGGAGTTTTTTTTCCAATACTGCGCATAGGGAATTCTTTCTTCTGTTAACACAGGTAACATAAGATATTTTATCTTTCTGTTATAATTTTTATTATTATTCCTAAGAGCTTTATGTTTTTGTTTTATCCTGCTTTTATTATTTTTTATAACTCAGGGCAGTGAACATACCTAATACTTCTTCCTATTTCCTCCATAACAACAACCTTTTGAGGTGGGTTGGGCTGAGAAACTGACTGGCCCAAAGTCAGTCTTCATGCCTAAAATGGGACTAAATGGGACTATACTCATAGTCTCCTGGTGATTGCCCCAAAGTCAGCCAGTGGCTTTCATGCCTAAGGTGGGACTAGAACTCACACTCTCCTTGTTTCTAACCTGGTGCCTTAAGCACTAGACCAGAGGTCTCAAAACTTGGCAACTTTAAGACTTGTGGACTTTATTTTTATTTTTTTGATTTAATTTTATGTAATTTGATTTGTCAATCGCTTCCAAGATAATAGGTATAAGAATAAACATAGTTATGAATACATGAAATGGATACATATAAGAAAAATAAAAGAAACAATAGGACAGGGACAGTAGGCACGTTGGTGCGCTTATGCACACCCCCTGCAGACCTCTTAGGAAAGGGGTGAGGTCAATAGTAGACAGTCTAAGGTTAAAGTTTTTGGGGTTTGGGGAAGACACCACAGAGTCAGGTAGAGTATTCCAGACATCGACCACTCTGTTGCTGAAGTCGTATTTCCTGCAATCAAGTTTGGTGCGGTTAACGTTGAGTTTGTATCTATTGTTTGCTCTTGTGTTGTTATGGTTGAAGCTGAAGTATTCATTGGCAGGTAAGACATTGCAACGTATGATTTTATATACTATACTTAGATCAGACCAAAGGTGGTGTAGTTCTAGATTTTCTAGGTCTAGAATTTCAAGTCTGGTGGCATAAGGTATTCTGCAACGAGTAGAGGAGTGTAGAACTCTTCTTGTGAAATATTTCTGGACTTTCTCAACTGTGTTAATATCAGATACTTAATGTGGGTTCCAGACTGATGAACTGTATTCGAGTATTGGTCTCGCAAATTTTTGTATGCTCTAGTTAGTAGTGTGATATTACCAGAGAAAGGATTAGATTAACAACTCCTAATGCCTTTTTGGCTATGTGGTTACAGTGGGCTCTAGCACTTAGGTCATTAGAGATGAATACTCCCAGATCCTTGACAGAGTTTGGATCATCAACAAGGTCTTGACTATTCAGCCTGTATTTTATTTTCTGAATTTTTTTTGCCAATATGTAGGTCAGAGCATTTATTTGTTGAGATGTGGACTTCAATTCCCAGAATTCTCCAGCCAGCTATGCAGCTATGCTGGCTGGAGAATTCTGGGAGTTGAAGTCCACAAGTCTTAAAGTTGCCGAGTTTGGGGACTCCTGCATTAGACCAAACTAGTTATGGTATCATACGAGATACCGATACCTTTAGCTGATTGTGATGTTTGTTCAGGATTTAAGGAAGTTGGAGAAAGCAGAAAGAGATTGATATATTTTTCCTGAGTTCTGCATCTCTATTTACAGAGGCTTTCTAGAATATGTACAAGTCTACCTTGATGAGGCATCTATATTTGTATCATTCCCTATTTCAGAACCACAAGCAGCTTAATATGTGGATGTCAGCATGGGTGGGATTCAAATTTTTTAACAACCGGTTCTGTGGGCATGGTTTAGGTGGTGGGTGTGGCTTGGTGGTCATGTGACTGGGTGGACATGGCTTGGTGGTCATGTTATTGGCTGGGTGTGGCCAACTCAATATCACTCACATCAAGGCACGCATCTCCTCGCCTGGCCTCTCATGATTGTGGGGATGCTGCAGTAGTCGTAAGTGTGAAAAATGGTCATAAGTCACTTTTTTCAGTGCCATTGTAACTTTGAATGGTCATTCCACACAAGCAAAGTACCAGCAAAGGAGGGGAAAAAACTCCAGAGAAGTTCCTGAGATAGGAAGTCTAATCCTGCCAAGAATGTAATAAAAGCTGACTCTGTTGTTACATCCTCTAACCAGGGGTGCGATTCAATTTTTTTTAACAACCGGTTCTGTGGGCGTGGCTTAGTTGGTGGGCATGGCTTGGTGTCATGTTATTGGCTGAGCGTGACCAACTCAATATCATTCACATCGAGGCACGCATCTCCTTGCCTGGCCTCTCATGACTGTGGGGATGCTGCAATAGTCGTAAGTGTGAAAAATGGTCATAAGTCACTTTTTTCAGTGCCATTGTAACTTTGAATGGTCACTCCACACAAACAAAGTACCAGCAAAGGAGGGGGGAAAAAACTCGAGAAGTTCCTGAGACAAGAAGTCTAGTCCTGCCAAGAATGTAATAAGGGTTAATGGAGAGGCAGTTTCTGTAAGCAACCCCAGAATGTTTCCTTCCTGCTTTTCTTATAGGATTAGGCCAGTAATTTCTTCTAACAACCGGTTCTCTGAACTGCTTAGAATGTTAACAACCGGTTCTAGAGAATAGGTGTGAATTGGTAGAATCCCACCCCTGGACATCAGGGATGGCAGGATAGAGACGTGCAGTAGGTCCATCAAGTGGCATGGTCCTTCATGGTCCTCCTCAAATTCAATGGAGGGTATTTTCATATGATGAACCAAGCTATTGCTTCTTCGATCCGCACAATCTCCCTTTTTCTGGTGGCTCTGCCCCTCACCTTTCAGTTCAAGAGCTCATGGTGACGTCCATAGAATTCTCCCTTGATATTTTCTTCCCCACAATAGCAACCACATGAGAAAAACAGAAGGACTTCGCCTGGCTCAAAGTAGTCAATTAAGTTTTGTGTCATCTGGAAATGGATCTCCCAGTCGTAGTCTAACACAGGGGTCCCCTACCTGTGGGCCATGGCCTATTGGCCACCACTCATGGTCCCACTTGCACGAGTGTTGCCGTGAGTGTCACAGGCACTCAGGGCCCCACTCACCTGGGCACTTGCAGCCCTTTCGTGTGAGTATCACCACAAGTGTTGAAGGTGCTTGTGGTCCCCACTGGCATAAGCAGTGAGTGTCTGCATATGTCAGTGGTGGTATTCAATTTTTTTTACTACCAGTTCTGTGGGCGGGGCTTGGTGGGCATGGCATGGCATAGTGGGCGTGGCTTGGTGGGCATGGAAGGGGAAGGATACTGCAAAATCTCCATTCCCTCCCCGTCCCACTAACCTGCTTTCCAGCTCCGTTCTCCTGTGCAGGGCAACAAAAGAAGACCCAGCCGATCGGCTGGGACTTGGGAGACAGAGAATAGATGGGGCAGGGCCAGTCAGAGGTAGTATTGGCCAGTTCTCTGAACTGCTCAAAATTTCCACTACCACCGCTGAATACCACCACCTCTGGCATGTGTGCTTCCGCCTGTGCATACACCTGTCCTCCCACAAGCCAACCATACCCTATTTCGCTCCTCCCATCACTCTGGACCACCAACATGGAAAGGTTGGGGAACTCTGGTCTAACACATTAACTAGCATCCCACAGTGGTGTATATACAGGTAGTCCTTGGCTTATGACCACAACTGAGTCCCCAAAATTTCTAAGTACTAAGCCAGGCAGTTAAGTGAGTTTTGTCTCATTTTATAACCTTTTTTGCCACAGTCATTAAGTGAATCATGCAGTGAACCTCATTGACTTTGCTCGTGGGAAGCCACATACTTCTCACAAGCCTGAGGCTACAAATAGTGATCACATGACCCTGAAACAGTGCAACCATCATAAATATGTGCTAGTTGCCAAGCCTCCAATTTTGATCACATGACCATGGGGATGCTGCTATGGTACTGTAGGAAGTTAGCAGCCACCCCTCTCCTAGAAGAATGAAATATTTTGAGAAATATTAAAAAGACAGAAAATTATATTTCCCTGGAGGGAGAAAGCGGCTCCTACCTTCCTTAATAGCCCACAGCAGATGTCAGCACTTAAGAGATAACAAGATAGCTAGCTCTATTCATAAGCATATACCCTCACCCAAGTTCCAACAAAGGTAGGATTAGCCCTCAGCCACAATAGCATTGCTCAATGCCCCTTCATGGCATCAGCAGTCCAAACTTCAACCAAACTTAGCTCAGACAACCTACAGAGCCAGCTATGACTCCTACATAACCCCTACAATAGCTAATAGAATACATGTTCTTGCACAGGAATAGGAAGTTCAAGTGCAAAGCGCAAGAGAAGATATAACCAGTACCTCTCACTCTCAATTCCATGTCCAATCAACCTTAGCTCAGACAAACTCCTAGGATTTGTCCATGGGCCCATGGGAGTCTGACAACAGCCAATAGAATACATGTTTTTGCACAGGAACAGGAAGTTCAAGTCCAAGAAATACTTCCCACTCTCAACTCTACCGAGAACCATGTGCTTGGTGATTCTGTTCAACATTAACCCATCTTTCCAATCTGCCTCCATGTTTCCAGTATCTTTCTCCTAGCTTGGAATTGAACTAGAAGGGTATTTCTTCGAACAGTCTAAGTGTGAAAAACAGGTCATATGCCACTTTTTTCAGTGCTATTGTAATTTTGCAATGCTTGTAAGAGACTATAGGCATCTATCTATGCTGAAATATAGATAGGAAGAACTATACAAAGGCCTCATTTGTAAAAGGAAGGGATCACTGCAAAGCTGTATCTAAATTGTAAAAATAGGGGAGTCTTTTCAGGAACTGTTTGAACTAGTGGCTGTTTTCAAACAAGTGATTTAACATTGCCACTTGAAATGATTTCACCCTGCGTGGTTTTGCTGCAAGCTATTTACAATTAAAATTCAAATAAGATCAGGTTATCATCAGCTATTTATGAAACAGAAAGAATCTTAATTTTGGTTTTGTTTTGTCAACACAAACCAAGCAAAGAAAAGGATTCTCAATTCTTTTAATTGCAGAAGGGTACTGGAGAGAATTACAACAGCTGGATAGAATAACAAAAATGCTCATTATTCATTTGGGTGCCATCATTACACAGAAAAATAAGGTGCTCTCCATTCTGGGAGATATTTCTTTCTAATCCCATAAAAGAATCTGTCTTTGATTTCAAGTGGAATTCCTGCTGTGCAGGGTTGCAATGCAAATCTAATTTGTGTGCAACAAAACCAAATGGGTTGAAATGAACTCTGCATTCCGAAGATGTTTTTTGTTTAAGCATTGCATTTGCTCATCTTTATAATGAATGCACAATCAAGTTATACTTCAATGGGGGCGGGGGGGAATAAGAAAAGTAAAAGAAAAATTGGGCAACAAGGGAACGAAAATCGAAGAAAACATTTGCTACCAAAATCGAAGAGAACATTTGCTACAGTTATCTGTTGCTGGCAAAAAGCAAGATGTAGGAAGGATATGAAATGCTCACAGGTGTGCTAAATTATTTGAGGAGAAAAAACAATAGGAAAAATGATGAATCAGATCGGACCAGATGCCTGTCTGATCCAGCATCCTGTTTACACAGTTTTCACATCTTCTCCAGTAGTCTATACCTAGATAAACTGGGATTAACATCAGACAAAAATCAAATAGAAAACAATACCCTTGCCAAGGAACTACTGAGGATCACACAACCCTGAGACACTGCAACCATTGTAAATATATGTCAGTTACCAAGCACCTGCATTTTGACCCTGTGATTATGGCGATGCTACAACGGTCGCAAGTGTGAGCGTTGGTTGTAAATCACTTTTTTCAGTGCCATTGTAACTTTAAATGGTAAATGAATGCTTTTAAGTCAAGGAGTGCTTGTATTTTGTAGGCATTTAGAACTCAAGTGAAAGTGACAAACAGTGGTATCAAGGCACAGGAAGTCTTTGGAAATTCTCAACCATCCAGATCATGGTTGTCCCAAAGGTGCTTTTTTTCCAAAAAACAACTGGACTTTCTTGGGAGGTTTTTTCCCTTTCAAAATGTTCACTTCTCATCCAAGAAGTGAACTTCAGTTTTGTTTCTTATTTCCCTGAAAACATTTTTTGTTTTTGTTTTGGAAAAAGCTCTTTTCAGACAAGGCACAGGGTATACAGTTTGAGATGTTCTTGAAACACTATACAGTTACTCTGTGACTTCCTATCAGTGGATATGATTTGCTGTCCATGAGCTTTCTGTTTTCTCTTTCATTCTTTTTCTCTTTGCCTATTTGTCTTGAATCAGGATAAGGGACTGTTAACCACTTGGCACCTTTGAGTCCCAGTTTTCATAAGAAATTGGAAATATATACAGATAGCAATTGCACTTAGACTTCTATACCATTTCACAGTGTTTTACAGCCCTCCCCAAGTGGCAGTGGTGGGATTCAAATAATTTAACAACTGGTTCTCTGCCCTAATGTTTTCTTCCAACAACCAGTTCACCAAATGGCCCAGAAAGTTAGCAACCAGTTCTCCCGAACTGGGGCAACCTGGCTGAATCCCACCACTGCTAAGCGATTTTACAGAGTCAGCATACACCCTCTAACAATCTGGGTCCTCATTTTACGCACATCAGAAGAATGGAAGGCTGAGTCTGTTGTGAATTAGTAAAAGTACTTGAATAAAGTACTTAGTCTGTTGTGAATTAGTAAAAGTACTTGAATAAAGATTATTAAGAGCTTGAAGTAAAGTGCAGGGTTCTGGCCCTGCACTTCTGATTGGCCGATAATAGCGACATCGGATTGGTCCGTTCAGGAGAATCTGATTGGCTATTAACGAGCCTCTCCCATTGGTTAATGGAGCTAGCGCTCCCTGTGTTTTCATTAGTTAAATACTCAAGAGCTTGCCTATATAAAGGGGGCCATTGCGGCCATAGAGCTGAGCTGTTACACATGTAAATAAAGAGTTTGAAGTTCACTGTTCACCGGCTCGACTCCTCCTTAGCGCCCATGCACAGAACTTAACACGGCGACGAGGGTGGGATGTGGAGACGTCAGAGCTGACTGAACGATGAAGAACTATAACAGAGCACGTGGCTGAAATGCACCAATGGTGGAACCATGTCCGGTGGCGTCATACCACCCGCTCCATTCGACCCGGCACAAAAAAACTGGGACTCATATATGGATCGTTTCCAGATGTTTCTGGAGACCAACAATTTGAAGGATGCCACTACCGGAAAGAAACGGGTGGTATTCCTAACTCATTGCAGGCCGACCGTATTCAAGATGGCCAAGGCACTAGCGAAACCGGCAGAAGTAAAGTCTATGGACTGGGACGTCCTCGAATCCCTGCTAAGGGCCCACTATGCACCGACTGTGCCAACACTCGTTAGAAGGCATGAATTTTACCAGAGAAGTCAGCAGAAGGGCAAAAGTGTTGCTGATTTCATAGCGGATCTCCGGAATCTGGGAGGCCTATGTGAGTTTGCTGACCTAGAAGAAGCCCTGAGAGACTGAATAGTTCTGGGATTAGATGTTCCAGGCACACAGAGTAAGCTGATGGTGAAAGGCAACATTAGCCTTAAAGATGCCATCGCAGAAGCTACTGCAGCAGAAGCAACCAGGAAGTCGGCTGCCCGAATGCGCCGCACCCACGCCCCGCTTTGCCAACTCGCCCGCGAAATTTCACCCCAGTCAGAAGGACAGCCTACAACAGCCCACCACGAGGACCTGGAATTGTCATCAGAAAGTGATGAAGAAGAGGTCCACTGACTTCGGTCCGAACGAGACCAATACCAGAGATCGCAGTACCAATGCGCTTGTTGTGGAGCAAGCCATCCCCAGTCAGAATGCAAATTCCTCAACACGCTCTGCCATGTGTGCGGGAAAAGAGGCCATATCGGACGGGTCTGTAGAAGCAAGTTAGGACGCAGCCAGCCCTCGAGGGGGACTAACTATCACCAACCGACAGGAAGCCATCCTGTAAAGCGAGAACCCGTGAACCACCAATGGAACAACCACTCCTACAGAAACAAAACCCTAAACCACTCAACGAAGCGAGAAGAGGCTCACCAAACTATCACGATCGGTCACGCCTCATCTCTTGATGCCAAGAAGATCCGAGTGAAAGTGGCCATCGAAAACCAGCCCTGCCTGATGGAAGTCAATTCTGGATCGTCCCTCTCGATGGTTTCCTGGAAGACCCTCAAGCAGCTCATCCCTACTGTCCGGCGGCAAGACCTCAGATTTCAAGGACTCATACTCAAAGACTATCAAGGAAATCGAATTCCGGTCATTGGATCCAGCCGAGTCTGGGTATCATTTAAGAACCGTACAGCATTCCTACCCCTGACTGTAATCGACAGGGATCGGCTTAGTTTGTTAGGCCTCCAATGGTTCGCTCCACTCGGAATTGAAGTAGCCGGCATTCACCGAACCTGCAGCAGCGACTGGGAAGAAGACCTCGTCCAAGAATTCCAGGACGTCTTTGCAGAAAAACTAGAGTACAAGGGGACCCCAATATCATTTAACCTCAATCCCGAAATAGCTCCTATCTGCCTTAAGCCTCGTTGAGTTCCATTTGCCCTTAAACCAAAGATTGACAAGCAGCTTGATAAATTAATAGCCCGGGGTGTGTTTGAACCAACCAATCACTCTCCCTGGGAAACCCCAATCATGACACCCATCAAGCCGGATGGATCGATAAGAATTTGTGGGGACTACCGAGCCAACCTGAACCACGCCCTTCAACAAAACGCTTACCCGGTACCGGTGGTGCAACACCTCCTCCATTCCCTGGGGGGCGGAAAAGTCTTCGCTAAACTAGACTTAGCCCAGGCATACCAACAACTGCCTGTAGACAAAAAAACGGCAGAGGCCCAAACGATCGTTACGCACCGAGGTGCGTTTAAATGTACCCGACTCCAGTTCGGAGTAAGCGTAGCCCCGGGAATCTTTCAACGTTTGATGGAAAGACTATTACAAGGGATAAAAGTCGTTGTCCCATATTTTGATGATGTGTTAATCGCTGCCCCAACTCGGAAAATATTAAAGCCCTCACACGAAACTATGCGTGGTGGCCGGGTATCGACAAGCAGATCGAGACATGGGTAAAAGCTTGTCACAAATGTCAGGAAGTAAGCAATGCCCCTCCGAAAGCAACCCTGACTGAATGGGAAACACCGAGGGGACCATGGTCCCATATTCATCTGGACTTTGCGGGACCTACCAAAGGACACACATTTTTATTAACAGTGGGTACCTACTCAAACTGGCTTGAAATCCATGAGATGAGAAATACAACACCGAATCAGTCATCAGGAAACTAGACAGACTATTTGCTACACACGGATTACCAGACGTTCTGGTATCCGACAACGGGCCCCAATTTACCGCGCTATCCTTTGAACAGTACCTGGCGGACCGTGGTATTCGCCATGTGCTGACTTCGCCGGTGCATCCTGCAGCCAACGGAAGGGCCGAGCGCATGGTACAATTCGTCAAGAAAACCTTGCATAAAATGGACTATGGCGATATAGAAGACAAGATTAACCGGATACTCCTTTTGCAGCATATCACTCTGCACAGCATCACCAACAAAGCTCCCGCCAAGTTATTGGTGGGGCGGAAACTCCGCTCCCACCTCGACCGTCTGCACCCATCATATGAACCCGAAAAACCACACGGATCCAGCAGGAAATGCCGTAACTTCCAGGTAAGTGACTTGGTTTTCACTAGGAACTTTTCGGGCGATCTGTTGTGGGTCGAGGCAACTGTAGTCCAAGTAACCGGCCCCAGATCGTACCGCGTGAGATCATACCGACGATAGAATATGGAAGCGCCATATTGATCAGCTGTGTTCAAGGCTACAGTCGGGGATCTCCGAGTCCCCTGACTTCCAAACCGAGGGGGGAGGAGATATCGAGGAAGTTGAATTTGAAACAGCAGAAAGCTTAAGCGGAAGTAATGACCACTCAGAGGCAACACATGAAGAAGGATCAGGGATGGGGGTGAGCTCGCCTCAAGGAGATGCCGAGAACATTAGCGGCAACGAAAATTTGAATACAGAACTGGAGGCACCCTCTTCACCAGATAACATCCTACCCCAACAAGACTGTAGCCAAATACCGGGAGAACAACGTAAATCAAATAGACAATCAAAACAACCTGCCTACCTCAAAGACTATGTGACCGCACTCCTTAAACGAAACTCGGGGGGAAGGGGTGTTGTGAATTAATAAAAGTACTTGAATAAAGATTACTAAGAGCTTGAAGTAAAGTGCAGGGTTCTGGCCCTGCATTTCTGGTTGGCCGATAATAGCAACATCGGATTGGTCCATTCAGGAGACTCTGGCTATTAACGAGCCTCTCCCATTGGTTAACGGAGCTAGCGCTCCTTGTGTTTTCATTGGTTAAATACTCAAGAGCTTGCCTATATAAAGGGGGCCGTTGTGGCCATAGAGCTGAGCTGTTACACATGTAAATAAAGAGTTTGAAGTTCACTGTTCACCGGCTCGTTTCCTCCTTAGCGCCCATGCACAGAACTTAACAGAGTCAACCTTGAGCTGGTGAGGCTCGAACTGCTGGCAACTGGCAGTCAACAGAATTAGCCTGCAGTACTGCATTATAACCATTGTGCCACCATGGCTAGTGTACCATATACAAACTATACAGGTAGTTCTTGATGTACAAACCATTTGTTTAATGACTGTTGGAAGTCACAATGGCACTGAAAAAGTACCTAATGATTGTTTTTCATAGTTATGACCGTTGTAGCATCTCATGGTCACATGATCAAAATTTGGCCACTTGGCAACTGGCATGTATTTATGACAGTTGCAGTCTCCTGGGATCATGTGAACATCTTTTGCAACCTTCTCACAAAACAAAGTCAATGGAGAAGCCAGATTCACCTCACAAACGTATTACGGACAACTGCAGTGATTTACTTAACCACTGTGACAGGCAAAGTTGTAAAATGAGGCAAAACTCACTTAGCAACTGTCTTGCTTAGCAATAGAAATTTTAGACTAAATTGTGTTGCAGAAATAATATATATCAATAAATGTATCTAGAGATATTTTATATGTTAAATACATATAGGTAGCACTGGTACATGCCAAGTATTGTGTTATTTTTCATTGAACATTATTCATATTCAGCTGTTTCCTAAACAACTCTTTTGAGAGTCAAGATTAGAAAATAAAATCTGAAACAGGTGCAGGAAAAACCTTCAAAAGTGCAGGCTAAACAATGTTGTAATCTGTTTTCTTGCCATGTTATATTTTCCAGCACAATTGCAATCCGTTGTTAGAAATACAACATTTAAAAGGCAGGGGGAATGGCAAGGGAAGCAAGAAGTTGTGAATGTATGTCTGAAAGTTTAATAGATGTGTCAAGGCAACTTTGAAGTTCCAAAAAAAGCTCATCTTTTGAATCACTTTATTTGTTGCTTTCTGAAATCTACTGGGTTTAAATCTGTCCTGCAAAATCCTTGTTATTTTCTTTGCCTGCTCAGACCTTGGGCTGCTTTTCAACACAACCAGGAGAGTTACATTTAAAAGACAGAGTTCTATTTAAAACATTTCAAGGGGAAAAAAAAAAAAAAAAAGAGCCTTAGGATTTTTATGAATTTTCTATGGCATAAAAAAAATAGCACCACACATTTCTCATATGAGTTCAAATAGGTGGAATGAGAAACAACCAATGTTTGTTTAGCTCTTTTTCCAAATAAATGTATGAAAGCATTTCCCCAGGTAATGCAACTTCTGTACCTGGATAAAATCAAGACATTGATGTAATATTTGAAAATTTCAGTCATTCCCATTGTTATCGAGTTGTTTGCTATTCCTTTAGTTCAACCCCCTTGAATACCCTCAAATCCACTAATTTTAGGGGAGATCAAATGACAGATTAATGATCTGTGATCATTTATCGAAGAAATTGTCTAGTTTCCATAAGGTTTTTTTTTTTTTTTTAACTAGGAACAATTGCATTATTCTGGATTCTATCGACAGAGCAAATTTTATCTAATAAGCTCCAGGAAAACTAATCAGGCAGTAGAAAAACATTTTGTCACAAATTCTGTCCACCCTCCCTAGGAACAGATTGCTTCTTGAGTTGTGTTATTATTTGTGCAAGGATGGACAGCTTGAGTGTGAGAATAATTTATTCCCTGTACATTTCTAATTACAGCAAAAGAGGTTTGATCAATGACATACTTGTCCATCTTCTTTCTTTCTTGTCTTTCAGGCATGGTTGGCTACAGCTAAGTAGACAGACCAGCACAAAACACACAAGAAACACAACTCTGTCAGAAAAGGACTGAAGTGCTACTGTTAATTATTCTGGACCATGTGCTCGTTTGCAACCCATCTAACATGAGAAATTGTCTCTGAGGTGTCAAACAGCATCACTTACGTAAGTGCAGCGGAAGCACTAACCAAAATGTTTGAGTGACTGGATTTGGGTGACCTGCCAGAGACCTACAGCAGAAGCTTTGAGATTTAACTCCCAATCTGTGTTGTGGAGTTTGATGTGGAATTTAAATTGGGACTCGCGATGGAATGGTTTCTTTCTTTTCTTTTCTTTTAATGATTTTTTAAAAAAAGTATATCCCCATGAGTCGGATTCGTTTGTTAGAATGGCACGGATCTTACCTTTGCTTTTGCAATTATTTGTTTCAATCAAACTTAGGTACGCAGCTGTCATTCTCGTCATCTCCCCCCCTCGCAACAAAATAAGAAGGGAGAATAATGATTCTTTTGTAGCGACTCACCTTCATGTATGTTGAGTTAGCATATGAATGGAGAAGACGCTAAGGATGAAATGGAAGGTTTGCTGTCTTAAGAATGTGGTAGTCCTGCACATTTATGATGCCTTGAAAACATCCCAGCTCTGCTTGTTAAAAACACAGAAGGCTACTGTGATAACCCAGGGTGTGGCACAAAAGCGACAAAGTCACAAAAATAGGTAAAGTCCTTTTAATACCTCCAATTTGGCCCCCCAATGTCCAGTTATCATTGGCTGGAGAAAAAACTCTCCCAAGAACAATTTTTAAAGGGAATACATTCTGTCCGAACCCAAAGTACATATACATTATAAATAAAAACCAACACAAATCACACTGCAGCAATTAATGAGACAGGATAGGATAAGGAATTGAAGACTTCAAAAGATAATGAAACACACACAGTTGGGAGGACCCCAGAACTCAAGATGACAAACCAAAATAATTCACGCTTTGCTTCCAGCAAGGAGCTGTGCGCAAACACTCTCTTTATCCTGTTTTCCCAGCTGCAGCTACTGAAGGGAATCAGGGCCTTTTTCTCCCCCGTAACCCATGTTGCTCTCTTATCCATTCCTCCCTGCGTGCCCTAGGATGAAGAGGGGATGGGCCTGGATCTTTCTCTGAATGCCTAGCCAGACTGTGCCCTTCCCCAGTTTCCTCCACAGCCACCGGAACCACACTCCCACCCCCTGTCAGCTGTTCCACCTCTCCCTTGGAATCAGATTCCAACAGGGGCATGACAGCTACGTTCTAATAATCAAGGAGTGACGGTTGTAGCTAGAAGCTATACTTGTTCTTTATTTAAATATACAGGTTTGTATCTGGGCTGTTGTTCTGAGCTCCAAGCTTGGCAATTTGGTTGCAAATGTTTTGTCACCATTCAAGGAGACATCGTCAGTGCACTTTGAAGTGACAATTGACCAACAGCCCAACTGCCAATCCGTGCTACTTATTATTCAAGTACATCTCAGGTTTATAGCTATTTCTCTGTCAACTTCTTGAGACTAATTTCTTTTTGCTACCCATCTACAGTTAGTCCTCAACTGAGGACCATTCAGTTAGCAATCGTTCAAAGTTACAGCTGAAAAAAAGTGATGTACAACCAGTCTCCAAACTTACGATTGTTGCAGTATCTCAATGAACACACGATCAACATTTGAGCATTTAGCAAACAGCGTATGTTTACAATGGTTATATGATCCCCAGGACCCATTTGTGACCTTTTGACATGCAAAGTCAATGGGGGAAACCGGATTTATTTAATGACTGCATGATTCACTTAACAAGTGCAATGATTTGCTTAACAACCATTGCAAGCAATGGTTATAAAATCAGGCCCACGTTTCTTAACTGCCTTGCTTAGTAACAGAAATTCAGATCCCAATTGTGGTTGTAAGTTGAGGACTATCTGAATTGCATCATGTTTGTCTGCACTACCTGGAGAAGAGGTTCTTTGTTAGAGAATTGTAGCAGCAATGTAAGGAAAATAACATGCCTATTTAGAATTTGCCCAATATTTAGGGTGACCTACTGTAGTTTAGGCAATTTATCAACCACAAGAGCATTGCATAAAAATGACTGTGATTTAAAAAGCAAGATCGCCTTAGGAGAGAAAGGATATGTTCTATCTAATAGGAAAAAAAGCCTGATGAATATTTTTTTTAAAAGTAAATATTTATCCAGATGAGTCCTGCCACAGAAAAAGAGTTTAGGATTTAGACATGACCATTAGATCTCTAGGATATGAATCAAATACAAATAAAACAGGAATGGAATGGAATGGAATGGAATGGAATAGAATAGAATAGAATAGAATAGAATAGAATAGAATAGAATAGTACAGCACAGCACAGCGTATAGCATAGCATAGCATTAGCACAGCACAGCACAGCACAGCACAGCACAGCACAGCACAGAACAGAACAGAATAGTTTTACTGGCTAAGTGAATTCGTCTTCAGTGCCCAATATACATGCAAAACAACAAAATAATAATCATCATATATCAAAGTAATAATGATCATAATAATGATACCAATAAGAGAAGGTAAAAGAACAGATAATAAGGATAAAAGTAATACAGCCATACTACATGGATAAATATACTTAGACACCAGCCAGAACTGGTGGAAATTCAGTATTCAGCAGAGTGATGGCAACAGGGGAAAAACTGTCTCTGAGACTAGTTGTTTTGGCACGCAATATTGCATTGTTTTGTATTATTTTGGCATACAATACGTTTTTAGGGGTGAATTTATGGGTTGATTCAAAACAACAATGCCAAGATTCTGGTGGTACATCAACCAGTTTGCTGATTATAATTTGTCCTGCCTCATCTGGCTAATGTAGTCACTGAAGGACAAATAGGGTAATCGTACTCTTGGTTTGCGTGGACTTTAGTATTCATGCCATGTTTTCTATGGTGAGACCTCTTTGAGACTTCAGAGTAAACATGGCACTCGTGGAACAGCCTTAATATGCCATTAAGCTCACCTGTTTTGAAGGGCAGAGTGGAGGCGAGCATTTGCAATTGAACAAGAGGTGGATGGCTTAAAATCTGGGTGAGGAGAGCAATTGTTATTTAATGCACTTTAAATTGGCAGAGGTTTCTCCCCTCCGTAGATCTGGCAGCTCAATTAAGATGTTCATCCCATGGAACAGTTATAAAAATCTAAAGAATTTCCGCCAACTGGAAAGTTCTGAAGAGGCTTCCATATGTCTGCAATGAAACTCTTTGTGCCTGCAGGAAACATAATCTCTAAGCAAAGATTCACAGCTGCTTCCTTTCACCTTTACCTCACAAAAGCAGCACTTCTGAAGTGCTGTTTTGCAGAAACTTTTTGTGGAAGTTCCCCTTGCAAAGCTTTGCCCAGCCTATGTAAAATCCGTATCCTTATTCAAAAAGGCACATTCCCTGGATTGGGATCATATCAAAAGCACTTGCAGTGTTGCAAGTCCTCAATTTACAACTGCAATTGACAACTCAAATAATAAGAAACCACACAAAGGGGATGATGGAACAGCTGGTTTTCAACAGATTGTATCTTTCTTGAAAGAGCAGTCGCAAGGTCTTTCTTGGTCTGATACTATTTCCCTAGAGGTATATGTAATTTCAAGGAGATGGAACATTTTTTACCAGTTTGGACTGATTCACCAAACAAAACATTTCCTCAAAAGATTGGATTCCTGTAGTGCATATTCTCCAAATATATATTGTATTTGGGGCTGGCATTGGAAATCTTTTGGAAGCATTTAGGCATTAAGATTTAGATTAATTGGGATGGGAATTCCCAAGAATTCTATCAGTTCTAGAACCACTATCCAGGCATTATCCCCAGCCTCTGCAAGAATACTAATTTCTGGATGCAAAACCCTTTAGTAGAGTATACTTCCCAAAAATATTAGAAAACATTCACTGCGCACTTAAGGAAAAGGTTACCAGATCTTAAAGGTGTCGGATTTTGCTATGCTCTTCCAAAGAAAACTGGTACCAATTCTGTCTTTCTTTAAGAGAGACAGATAGACAGACAGACAGATATAGAGTCAGTCAGACAGACAGACCTAGAGGTAAAGATAAATGTTTCCTTGTCCAGTTGTGTTCAACTCTAGAGGGCAAGGCCCATCTCAGTTTCTTGGCTGATGGAGCCTGCATTGTCTAATGGCATTTCCGTGGTCATGTGGCAAGCATGACTACATGCTGAGGAGCACAGAACACTGTTACTTTCCCACCAAAACGGTACCTGTTAATCTCGCATTTGCATGCTTTCAAACTGTTAGGTGGGCAGGACATGGGACAAGGATGGGAGCTCACCCCATCATATGGTGCTTGGGTCTGCCAGAGTATATTCATGAACTGGAATAGAGCATGGTAACAAGGTCAGCCAATGAGTAGGCACAGCAACTAAATCAGCCAACAAGGACTATTTGGAAACTGAAAATAGAAGTAGCCTAGGTGTGCCTCTATATTAAGCTCTGCAACTATGTTAAGCTCTGAGTCTGTCTATTGAAAATGAAACTGCTTCTGTCTTGCTTGCCTGCTGAACTAAAGAGAAACAAACTTGTTTGCTTGTCCGCTGAAGTTGTTGTTCTGCTCTGCACTTACAACATGTTTATTTCTGTTTGAGTTTGCTCCATTTTGGAGAAATCTACAACTGGTATTGTAAAATTTATTTAATATGTTTATAAAAATGTAAAATGAAGCATCAGCCATCTGTATTTACTTTTCTGGTGCTGAATTTACGCTGCAAAACTCTGAACAATATCTTGAACTGCCCAGCATCCAGTTGACAAACCCAGTGTTTTAACCACTAGGCCATCATGCCTCCCTAGATAGATTAGATTAGATAGGTGGATAGATAGATAGATGATAGTGATAAATGATAGAGATAGATGACAGAAATAGATGATAGATATAGATAATATAGATGATAGATATAGATGATAGATAGATGATAAATAGGTAGATAGATATAGAGATAAATGATAGAGATAGATGATAGGTAGGTAGGTAAGTAGATAGATATACACACATGTACACAAACATACACATACATCACCTTAACTTATTCTAGATTGGCAGATTGCTCTTTGGTTAGCAGGTTGCATGAGTGTTATGCCTCTGTCAAACTTTATTATAGTATTGTGCTGTTTCTATAATTTTAGGTATAAATCAATTTATGATTGCCTTTTGTGATGGAACAGCATGGAATTAGAGTGAGTGCTCCATCTCTCTTCTCCAAAAGCAGCAGGCATCTATAAAGCAAGCATTCCTTTCAGCTAATTGGTATGATGATAGGACTATCCTGTTCTTATTTACAAACCTGCAGATTTATGTCAAGCAAAGCCAATTATGCTTAATGTTTAAACTATTGCAGGTGCCGAATAACTTTGTTGCTAGGCAGTGGAAATGAAAAATGCTCTTTTAACAGATCTCATTGCAATGGAGAGCATGTGCTTCATCACCAGTGCAAACTGAACAGATGGATAGCTTAATCCCTGCACTGAACTCCCTCCCCTGCTTCTCTCCCCCTTCCTCCCTTGTCTTCCTGAAACAAGGCCCCACGTGTTTTGTCTTGCCTTGTAGTCCTGAAATTATTCACGTTTTAAAAACCTTAAAAGGAAGTCACCTGGCTTACATCTACCTTTCGATATGTTTAACTCATTCCGAACCTAGTTGTGAAAGGATGTTGACTTTGCTGCTGTAGACTCAGAGGGACGAGCTAAGCCATCAGATTTGATCTAAAGATGGTCTAATCCATGAATGTCCAACTTTGGCAACTTTTAAAACTTGTGGACTTCAACTCCCAGAATTCACCAGCCAGCATAGCTGACTAGGGAATTCTGGGAATTGAAATCCACAGCTTGTTAAACTGCCAAGGTTGGACACCTCTGGTCTAATCAATCTAATCCAGACATGGGCAATTAATGAATTGGTGAAAAGAAGGAGTAGGGGTGACATGATAGCACTCTTCCAACATAGGGGCTGCCCCAAAGAAGAGGGAGTCAAGCTATTCTCCAAAGCACCTGAGGGCAGGACAAGAAGCAATGGGTGGAAACTAATCAAGGAGAGAAGCAACCTAGAACGAAGGAGAAATTTCCTGATAGTGAGAACAATTAACCAGTGGAACAACTTGCCTCCAGAAGTTGTGAATGCTCCAACACTGGAAGTTTTTAAGAAGAGATTGGATAATCATTTTTCTGAAGTGTTGTAGAGTTTCCTGCCTAAGCAGGGGGTTGGACTAGAAGACCTCCAAGGTCCCTTCCAACTCTTTTCTATTTGTTTATTTTCTACTTTACCCTACCCTACTCTACTCTACTCTACTCTACTCTACTCTACTCTACTCTACTCTACTCTACTCTACTCTACTCTACTCTACTCTACTCTACTCTACTCTACTCTATTCTATCCCTATCCTACTCTATTCATCGGTAGTGCTTTGACTTAGTGACTGTTGAAAATTACAAAGGCATTAAAAAAAAGTGTCTCATAACTGTTTTTCACACTTATGATCAAAATTTGGACACTTGGCAATTGACTCATACTTATGAAAGTTGCAGTATCCCAGGGTCATGTGATCATCTTTTGCAATCTTCAAACAAGCAACGACAATGGGGAAACCAAATCCAATTAAGAACCGTGTTACTAGCTTAACAGCTGCATCAGCTCAACACCATGGCAAGAAATGGGGCAAAAAACACAACAACTGCCTTACTTAGCAACAAAAATTTGGGGCTCAGTTGTGGTTGTAAGTCAAGGACTACCTGTACAGCAGTGTGGGATGCACCTCTGTAAATCCTGAAAAGCCAACGATTTTGGAAACAGATCATCCTGGAGAACATCTATCTATGGAGTCCTTAAGAGACAACACTGACTTGATGGTACATGTAGTAGTCAGTAATCAAGTGTTCCCCATGTTTAGGTTGGATTTGCACTCTTTTCTTTCTTTACCCAATGAAACAAAAACATAATGGTAGATCTTGAGATCACTTCCAAATCCATTGTTATTAGTGTGTACTTGAAAAGTATGTTAAAAGGTGTAAAAAAGGGAAAGAAGAGAATAGAAGCTATCCAGTTCTCACAGCTTCAATTTTATCAGAAGCAACTTTGTTGAAAGCTATCAGAACTTCAGTTAACCATTGTAGAAAGTTAGCACCCACTCCTCTCCTAGAAGAATGAAATATTCTAGGAAATATTGAAAAGGTGGAATATTACACCTCCCTGGACGAGAAAAGGAGAAACATGCTCTTGGAAAGCAGCCCCAACCTTTGTTAATAGCTCCAGAAAGACTGGCCATCCTATCAACAAGACAAAAGGCCTTCAGCTCCATGTGATAGGATTAGCCCTCATTCAAGATCCAAACCAGGACAAGGGCATTAAGACACAATAGGAATTGCCTAACACCCTTTCAGACCACAACCCTCTTCATTACATCATCACTCAGCAAGATTCAACCAAGCCTGGGACACAGCTAGATTACAAAGTCAGCTGCACCCCCACATAGCCGCCTGAGAGTCTGACGAACAAGAGGATACATTCAGGAGTGGGATTTTACCAGTTCCCGCCTATTTGCTAGAACTGGTTGTTAACATTCTAAGCAGTTCGGAGAACCGGTTGTTAGAAGAAATTACTGGCCTAATCCTGTAAGGAAGGCAGGAAGGAAACATTCTGGTGTTGCTAACAGAAACTGCCTCTCCGTTAACCCTTATTACATTCTTGGCAAGACTAGACTTCCTGTCTCAGGAACATCTCTGGAGTTTTTTTCACCTCCTTTGTTGGTACTTTGCTTGTGTGGAGTGGCCATTCAAAGTTACAGTGGCACTGAAAAAAGTGACTTATGACCATTTTTTACACTTATGACTGTTGCAGCATCCCCACAGTCATGAGAGGCCAGATGAGGAGATGCATGCCTCAATATGAGTGATATTGAGTTGACCACACCCAACATGACCACCAAGCCATGTCCACCCAGTCACATGACCACCAATCCACACCCACCACCTAAGCTACACCCGCAGAACCAGTTGTTAAAAATTTGAATCCCACCCCTGGATACATTTCTTGCAAGGCCCAAAAGAGAGTATAAATCAGGGGTGGGATTCTACTGATTTGGACCAGTTTGGGTGAATCAGATGTTAAATCTGCATCTGGTTTGCCAAACTGGTATTTGAACCAACCAGCTGGCCCCACCCATCCTGCTACTCTCCTCCCAGGAGTCTCCACGTGGATCGTTTTTGATGCAGGTAAGTGCAGGCTCTGCATGAAGGCTCTGAGACGGGGAATAATGGCCCTACTGGAAGTACTGGAAGTTATAAAATGGGCCTGTTTCTGGCTTCTGGAAGGCCTCCAGAGGCCGGCGGGGGCATTTTTGCCCTTCCAGAGGCCCAAGGGAAGCCTCTGGATCCTTGGAAAGGTGAAAAACTGCCCTTTTGGAAGTTCTGGTAGGCCACGCCCACCATGGCCATGCCCATCCAGCAACCGGGCAGCGAACTGGTTGCTAGGATTTTTGAATCCCACTCTTGGTATAAATATAGCTCACTCTCCACTTCATGTGGTTATCTACTCAGAGTCACACATGCCTGGTGGTTCTGTTTCACCATTAAACCATCTTTCCAAGCAGCCTCCATGTTTCCAGTATCTTTCTTCCCACTTGGAACTGAACCCAGATGGACATTTCTTCCAACACCATGAAAAAAACCAGCAAACAAACAAAGCTTACATGACAAACAAGGATTGTTCACAGTATATTGTTGATGGTAGAATTCATGTCCTCATCACAATTTATTAAAAGGGAAAAGGTTTACAGCCCAGACCTAGTAGCCTTACTCCTTCCTGCTGCTTTGCTAGTACAAATATATTCTCCTTGCATTTATTGCGAAATTTGTCATCAGCAAACAAAATAATGGCTAAGTGCTAAACTTGGAGTTTCAAGCTAAATTGATCCATACATTATTCCACACTTGTTGCTGCACACTGCTGGCAGCCATTGTTCAGAGTCACTTTTCTTGGTTTTTATCCAGCAGATGGCTGCCAGGTGAGTCAGGAACTATTGCAAATATGCAGATGTTCAATCACTAGCAGTCGAATCAGTAAGGTTAATTCATAGAGTTTGAACAGAGAATGGAGTAGCAGGCAGAGTTTAACGTCAGCCCAAGAATCAAAGCCAAGGTATCAACAATAAGGGTAGACCCCAAAGTTCAGTAGAAGCATAAAAGCTGTAGGTAGTGGCTGGATTAGAAACCTCAGGATCCTGACGATTTTCTCAGAGTGCCGTCCAAAGCAAAACTGTTCATCTTTAGAAAAGATCTTTCAAAGTTTTTAATGCATAAGCTGGACTTGGTTCTTGTAAATAACTCATGAGAATTTTAGTGTATTGGTTACACACTTATTCACTTGAACATTGACTGGATATACATCTTTTTTTGCCTTTGTCACTGTGAGATGGACTGAGCTATTGATATATTCCAGGCTGATGGAATATATTCAAAGGGAATAAGAATCTTCTCCTTCTGCTCAAAGAATTCAGAAGTGGCTGTTTTCTCCCTTCATTAAGTGCTATATCTGTCCTCAAAAAATAGTCTTTCAAAGGGAAAGTTGTGCAGTGAAAGATAAGTTTTCTGACTTTAGCTCCAAAGTCATTTTAGAATGAACTCATCATTCTAAAATGACTTTGGAGCTAGTAACATTTCATATAACTCCCTCTATACAGCTGTTCCTTTGGAGATGGGTATATCTCTACTTCAAGAATTATGGCCCCTTTATGACTTGTGGACTTCAACTCCCAGAATTCCTGAGTCTGGCTCAGGAATTCTGGGAGTTGAAGTCCACAAATCATAAAAGGGCCATAGTTCCCCACCCATGCTCCACATACTGGACTATCTAGTACAGTCTGCAAAAATCTGGATGTCTACTACCACAGCAGCAAAGAGAAACAAGAAATCTGTAATGCTGTGTTGCCAACATCAGGACTTTTGCAGACCAGATCTGGCAGCCGTACTACATATGGAGCATGACATTAGAAAACATCAAGGTGCCTTATTAAAAGGCTTTGTCACCCAGGAAGCTTTCAGTGGTAGGAAAAGGAATGAGATGTAGGGATTTAGAATCGTTCAGGTGTTAAGTCCTGAACTTATAGAATTAATTTTCAGAGAGAGAAGCAGACATGAAAAAGACAAACTACGACCCACTATTGCTAAGTCAATCCATAAACAAAGAAAGGAAGACATCATTAAAATCTGATAGGCAATAATCTGAAGACAGAGTAGACCAAGTTCTCAGCCGGTTGTTTTCAGAGCATAAGTTCACAGGAGAGTTTCCATCCGGGATAAAGGTGAGGGGCAAACCAAGATGCTATCATAAAATTTAAGTGATTTCTCATGCTGTAAAAGCTGCTCCTGAAGAAGGCTTCCTCTGAATCCTTCATCATAGTCTTCCTGAAGATTATTATATCTGCAAAGCAAAAATAAATTAAACCTCTTTTGCAGCGCTATAAAACATAGGGATATGCTTCATGTCTTCAAAGTCTGATATAAGAAAAAAAAAAAAATCAGAGAGGAAGGGAGAGTTGCTAAATCAAAACAAGAGTTCATCCTTGGCTGTCAGGAACAGCTGGCCAGATTCTTTGGGTGGAAGGATAAAGTTGTCTTGTCAAAAGAAAGTTGAAGAGTGGGAGGTGGAGTCACCTATCAACCCCCAGCCTGGACAACTGTATGCTCTTCAAATGTAAGCATCATTTCTGATAGAACCACGCTGGTTTGAGAAAGTTCCACTTCAAAACACTAAGCAATGGAGCCCACACCATGAGATTCAGCAGTTTCTAAACGATGGAAGAACATTTTATAGACAGAAACCACTCCCAGGCAAGAGAGACAGACTAGTCACCCAGAAGGAGATGAGGTTGTCTAGGGCTGAAGAAAATGGATGGGAACTAATCAAGAAGAGAAGCACGCTAGAATGAAGGAGAAACTTCCTAACAGTGAGAACAATCAACCAATGGAATGGCTTCCTTGTGGATGCCCCAACACTGCAAGCGTTCAAGAATAAACTGGACAGTTATTTGTCTGAAATGGTGTAGAGCAGGGGTGGCTAACCTTTTGGGGCTCCTGCATGCCAGTACCCAGAAGGCAACGTCCCCTGCACATGTGCACGCAGTTCCCCCCCCCGCCCCCTTACCTGCACTGCACCTCCCAGCTCATTTTTGGCCCGTTTGAGGCCTTTTTTGGCTTCCCAGAGGCTTGAGGGAAGCCTTTGCAGCCTTTGCTGGCCGAAAAATGGGCCAATTTCATCACTTCCGGTATTTCTGGAAATATAGGAAGTGATGAAAAGGGCCTATTTTTCAGCTTGCAAAGGCTGCAGAGGCTTTCCTCAAGCCTCTGGGAGGCCGAAAAAGGCCTCAAATGGGCCAAAAATCAGCTCTGCAGTGCACGCAAGCACAGTGAGGTAAGTTTGTCTGGGGCTCACATGCCTGCACAAATGGCTCTGTGCATATGCGCCATAGGTTCGCCATCATGGGTATAGGGTCTCCTGTTCAAGAAGGGGGTTGAACTAGGTGACCTCCAGGATCCCTTCCAACACTGATTGTGTTCTAACCTAACCTATCCTATCCTATCCTATCCTATCCTATCCTATCCTATCCTATCCTACTCTATCCTATTCTATTTCCTTATTCCTTATTCTATTGTTATTCCTTATTCCACTCTACTCTTATTCCTTATTCCTTATTCTATTCTTCTTTCTTTTTTTTTTGAAAATTTTATTTGGGTTTTCACAAAAATAATAATAATACAAATAAAACATCTTTTTTTGAAAATAGCATGGTCCTGGGTTACACTTCTTCATACAGACACAAACTCAATTTCATGCTCACTTTTATGTTCTATTTCATATCTTATTACTGTTTTACATTTTCTACATAGTTTTTCTCCTCTCTTAATTTTCTCAATTTTATTTTAATTATCTCATCTCAATTCAAATCATTATATTTATACTTTTGTCTGTCCTGTTTCAAATTCATATTTCCTTTTCTCATTAAACAAACTTTCTTCTGTAGTTACTAATTGGAATATGACACCTTTATATCTTTTAATTTTATCCATTCAACTCTTATTTAAGCTTCAATATATACCTTGAGGTTATAACATTCAATATAACACATAACTTCCAATCGAATTCTGCTTGGTACATTCTTAAAATACACACTATATTCTTAAAAAGTGATTATAAATATATGTAATTAAGACCATTCCAATTCCATTCCAATTTAGTTCTATCATTAATATTCATTAAAGTCTTAACATCTTTAACATTTCTTTTCAATTAAATATCATACTTCCTTGGGAACACTTATAAGCTTTCCGTGATTAATTTCCCCCCCCATTTCTCTTTCCTTATATTTTATAAAGCATTAAATAATTAAAATGTTCCCATCCTTTCCTAATTCAATTCTCTCATTCATTTTATTTCATTTATTAACAAACATTTCACTAGATTACAATAACTATTTTATCCATCATTTTAACCATACATTGTTTCATATTTTCTAAAATTATTTCTATTTCTAATATAATAATACTATCTTATGTACCTTTGCAGAATCCTTTTTTCAATTAAATTTTCACCCATTATCTCTAAATAGGCCCTGTTTCTCCATATCTTGTTTCTGTCCTTTATAACTTTTTTCCTTTCCTTCTTCCCCCTCTTCTTCTCCCTCCCCTTTTTACCCCCTCGTCTCTCTACTTCTAATTCTCTCTTCTGTATTCCCCTCTTCTGTTGCTTTCTAATATTATATTTATTTTTCAAGTTATTATTCCTTTTCTTGGTTGTTTTTTCAAATCTTAAAAGTTTTCATTCTCTTTCCCCCCTTTCCTTTTTTTTCCCCACATAAAATTACTTGTTCATTAAAGATGGCTTCTTCTTTGTCCCAGTCTTCTTGTTCTGCAGGCATTTCTTGTTTCTCATAGTTCCAGATCTCCATTTCCAAGAATTGAAATATGAAGCCAAAAGAACCTCTCCCTTCTTGTGCATCTTCTTTGTACTTTTTAAGTTCCATTTTCAGTTCATCTAAAAGTAGTGCCATTTTAAACTTTTAAACAACCACCCGATTAACTTTAATCATTCAAATGCAATAACCAAAAATCCAGATATCAACAAATAATCCTAATACTCCCAAGCTGTTTCTTCATGCTTCTTTTTTCCACTTTCTTTTCCTGGAGTTCTACTATTTTGTTGCCAAGTTTCAGTTAAAATGTATCTTTTAGAAGTCTTGTTGAGGTTTTACTGTAAATTCCTTTTAATTCCACGCAGTCTCCTCCCTTTTTTTCCAGATCTTGCCCTTTTATTCTTTTTCTCTCCTTTCCTGCTTTTTAAAGCTTTTAAGTATCCAGAAATCTTTATTATCCCTTTGACATTTTATTTTCAGCTTAAATGCCTATTGATGTCAAAGTAGATTTTTTTTTCCAATTTCTTATTTAAATCTCTTAGCTGTCAGTATAGGGAAAGGGAGAGAAGAAAAACACCCAAATCCTTTCCCTTTTCTCTCTCCTTTGCTGCTTCAAAGTCTTCTTTGGGAACAATGTTACTTTTTTTTTTAAGTTTAAATTCCAGGATACCTTAGTTGTTGCTTTTGCAATTTAACCGGGTCAAGCAAAACTTTCTCTTCTTATCTTCCTCCTGCACATTCTTTTCTGGTCGAGTTCTTCTTTGAGGTGGCCATTTCTGACCACCGCTGCAACCACCTTTGGGAAAGGGAGTAATGGCCAGCTGAGAAAGAGAGATGCGGCTCTCCTCAACCCTGCTGGCAGTCTCCCCCCTCTTCACCATCTCTACGGGGTGGCTTAGCTCTGAAACCAGCTGGCTCGGGGCACTCCAGCGGTGAGCACGGATCGAAACCGCACATGATCGTGATTTCGGTCTGTCCACAAAGAGGCTCAAACCAGAAGTCCATTCCTTATTCTATTCTTATTCCTTATTCTATTCTATTTCACTCTATTCCACTCTACGCTTATTCCTTATTCCCTCTTCTCTTCTCTTCTCTTCTCTTCTCTTCTCTTCTCTTCCCTTCCCTTCCCTTCCCTTCCCTTCCCTTCCCTTCCTCTTCTCTTCCTTATTCAACTCCACTCCATTCCATTTCATAAATAGGCAGTCCTTGCCTTACAACCATTCATTTAGTGAATGTTCAAAATTACAACAGCACTGAAAAAGTGACTTATGAGCAGTTTTCACACTTACAACCATTGCAGCATCCCCAGAGGGGTCACATGATCAAAATTTGGATGCTTGACAACTGATTCCTCTTTATGATGGTTTTAGTGTCCTGGGGTCATGTGATCCTCTTTTGTAATCTTCTGACAAGCAAAATCAAGGGGGAAGCCAGATTCACTTAACAACTGAGTTACTAACTTAACAACTGCAGTGATTCACTGAACAACTGTGGCAGGAAAGGTCATAAAATGGGGCAAAGCTCCATTAACAACTGTCTCACTTATCAAGAGAAATTTTGGGATCAGTTATGGTCATAAATTGAGAGCTATCTCTAATATCAAGGTCAGATTTACCGGCTGTTCTCTGTACAGGAACCATTTGAAGTAGCCATTAGGAGGGTATTTCTTCAATTTACCGACAGACTTGTTCTGCAAAAGATTTAAGATAACAAGAGCTGAAAAGTTAAAAGGACTTACTTGTGTGAAATGGTCCAGAAGCCCAAAGTGTTCACAATCATTAATGAGGCCAGGAAGAAGAAAAATCTCTCAAATTTACCCTCAATTAGAATGTTTGGAAACCACTCCCCTAGAAGAATGGGGGAAAGAAATATACACATATTCAGTGACAATCCAAGCAAGAAGAAAAGGATTACCAAAGTCTGCTTGCAATGGGGTTTTATGGCCCAGTCCCATAACTTCAGAATTATTGTTCTGTTATGGGATTATGGGTCAGTTTCAATATGATTACCTTCTTATTCTAAGATGTCATGGGCAGCTGGGAGCCTTCATGAGGCCCCCAATTCATTTTTGACATTCTTAGAGCTCTTTAAGATAGCACTGTCAAATTCAGCAGCAATGTGGCAATTTTCAATAGTTCATTTCCCTCCTTCTCCCTTAAAAAACAAAACAAAACTTAAAAGAGATGTATTAAACCTCTGGGAACCTTAATGCACCTATAACATGCCACAATTCAAGGAAAAGGAAACTGACTTCTGCCAACTCTGGTGACATCCCAGGTTGCAGAGGTGGTATTCAGCAGGTTCCGACCAGTTCTAGAGAACCGCTCGTGGAAATTTTGAGTAGCTTGGAATTCCACCTCTGATTGGCCCCGTCCCCATCTATTGTCTGCCACTCGAGTCCCAGCTGATCTTCTTTTGTTGCTTTGTACAGGACAACAGAGCTGGAAAGCAGGTTAGTGCAGTGGGGAGGGGAGGGAAAGGAATTTTGCAGTAACCTTCCCCCAGGAGTGGGGAGCAATTGAGGATTTAACAGTATCCTTTCCTTGCCACGCCCACCAAGTCACGCCACACCATAACCACCAAGCCATGTCCACAGAACCAGTAGTAAATAATTTGAATCCCACCGTTGCCATGCTGTCTATTTTAGCACAGTGGCCCCCAATCTTTTTGGGCACCAGGGACTGGTTCCGTGGAGAAAGGTTTTTTTGTGGACTAGAAGGGGGGTGGTTTTGCATGCTGCCTGTGACCAGTGGACAAGGGTTTGCTTGTTTGTGCAGCCCAGTTGCTGATATGCAGCAGCCCAGTGCTGGTCCATGGACCAAGGATTTGGGACCACTGCTTTTGAAAATATCCTTACATGAATTGATTAAACACCAGCCCAGCCCTTGTTCCTCCTACCCTTTATCTTTTCCCACTTAAACATCTGAATAGAATAGAATAGAATAGAATAGAATAGAATAGAATAGAATAGAATAGAATAGAACAAAATTCTTTACTGGCCATGTACGATTGGACACACAAGGAATTTGTCTTGGTGCAAATGCTCTCAGTGTACATAAAAGAAAAGATACATTTGTCAAGAATCATAAGGCACAACACTTAATAATAGTCATAGGGTACAATAAGCAATTAAATCATACTAGGAAACAGTCAATAAAAATCATTAGGATATAAGCAACAAAGTTACAGTCATATAGTCACAAGTGGGAGGGGATGGGTGATAAGGAGTGATAAGAAGATTAATAGTGATAGTAATGCAGACTTTGTAAATAATTGGACAGTGTTGAGGGAACTATTTGTATAGCAGAGTGATGGTGTTTCGGGAAAAATCTTTCCTTGTGTCTAGTTGTTCTGGTGTGCAGTGCTCTATAGTGTCATTTTGGAGGTAGAAGTTGAAACAGTTTATGTCCGGGATATGAGGGGTCTGTAGATATTTTCACACTCCTCTTTTTGACTCATGCAGCATACAGGTCCTCAGTGGAAGGCAGGTTGGTAGCAATTGTTTTTTTCTGCGGTCCTAATTATTCTCTGAAGTCTGTGCCTGTCTTGCTGGGTTGCAGAACCAAACCAGACATAATTCTCCTTGACAAATCATGGCATCTTAACCCTCTAGTTAGAAGATCTGCAGAATAATCAGCTGAGATTCAACTTCCACAAGTGAGGTTTCTGCAGTGTAAACGTATTGACTGATAGAAGCAAAAGAGGGGAAAAAAGCAAATGGGCTCTGAACTTCTATTTCCTTGTCTAAGGTTACCTCTCCTTAAAATCATTAATATAATGCTATTAATGCTACTTTTACCGTAAAGTTACAGTGATGGAATCTTGTGGGTCTGAAAGCTCTTCTCCCCTTCCTGCCTTTAGCAATAGCAATAGCACTTAAGACTTATATAGCGGTTCATAGTGCTTTTACAGCCCTCTCTAAGCGGTTCACAGAGTCAGCCTATTGCCCTCAACAATCTGGGTCCTCATTTTACCCACCTCGGAAGGACGGAAGGCTGAGTCAACCTTAAGCCTGGTGTTCTGACCCAGCCTTAGCAAAACCAAGAAACAGATTCCTTGTCCCGAAAAGCTCTCTTTATTTAGTTACTGTGAATGTATGGCATTCACATACAGAAAAATCCAGGCAATAATCATTCCAAGGGTTAATTGCAAGATCAGACCTTATCAGTCCTTGGAAAATTGCTAGATTCAGAGCTTCAGGTCACAAAGCTGTAAATTAATTCCTGGGAAAAAGGCACGAACCACGATAAGCAAATCATCCGAAAAAAATACGAACTAGTGTCTCCTGCAACCACCACTCCCCTTTTGCTTCTATTTATTCCCCATTTAGTGTCCACTTGTGTCTTTCTTCCCAAGTCGCCCCCTATTCCTCAGTTGTTGTCTCCTGACAGCTCTACGCATATGCGCATCTGGAACAGGCCCCAGCTGTTCTTCTTCCCCATTTATCTCCGACTCTGAAGGCAGCTTGGAAATGTTGGATGGCCCTGGCCCTATCTCTGCTTCTGATGCAGAGCATCCATCAGAGCCTTCTCAAGACTCCAGAACTGGCCCAAGTTTCTCCCCAACCTACTCATCCTCTGAGTCTCCCGCCAGCTCTGCTGGCAGCTGACAAGCCACAACAATTGGTGAGATTTGAACTGCCAAATTGCAGGCAGCTGGCAGGCAGCAGAAGTAGACTGCAGTACTGCATTCTAACCACTGCACCACTGTGGCTCATAAGGTTTAAGCTCTCACACTTTAAGTTCCAGAAAACTAAAGAGGGTCCTTTCTGAGATGCTTTCTTCATGTTTTGGACTCAGAGTTCTCTTATCTAATCATTATCTGGTCTTCAGCTCTTCGTCCTGTCTCTCAAAGTCAGTCTCAGAGTCCGCTACATCAAAAGTCTTTTTTGCAGGTCTCTAGGTAACACACCTCGTATTGGTTTGACTGACAGCTGTCTTACTTTCTTCCTTTCAACTTTCTTTTGCCGAAGACAGTGCAATTCAGATTCTCTCTCCCTGGATTTTCCTCCACAACGGCAGAGAACACATTGCAGATAATCCTCAATATACAATCATTCATTTGGTGACCATCTGAAGTGATAACTGTTGTGTATGTACCATAGTTAATAAAAGTATGAGCTTGAGGTAAAGCGCAGGGTTCTGGCCCTGCACTTCTGATTGGCTGTTAGGCGGCCAGATCGGATTGGTTAGTTCTGAGGAATCCGATTGGCCCTTAACAGAGGGTTCGTATTGGTTAAAAGAGCTAGCGTTCATAGCTCGTTATTGGACAATTCTTACAAGGGTTGCCTATATAAGGCAGAGTTCACTGTTGTTGTTTGGAGAAGTCACTATGCTAATAAAGAGCTGAAAGAGGCTGTCTCCATTTACTCCGACCCATGTCCAAGTACTTAAGACTGGCGACAAAGGTGGGATGTGGAGACGTCTGAACCGAAGAAGCCAGGAAGCAATACCGAGCACGTGATAGACGACGCCAACAATGGAACCATGTCTGGCGGCATCGTATCACCCGCTCCGTTCGATCCAAACCAAGAGGATTGGGAATCCTACATGGATCGCTTCCAAATGTTTCTCGAGATGAATAACTTGAAGGACGCCACACCAGCAAAGAAGAGGGCGCTGTTCCTGACACATTGCAGCCCAGCCGTATTTAAAATGGCTAGAGCACTCGCCAAACCTCAAGAAGTGAAAGCCATGAGCTGGGACGACCTCGAACCCATCCTGAGAGACCATTATGCGCCAACCGTGCCTACACTCGTGAGACGCCACGAGTTTTATCAGAGAAACCAACGAAAAGGGGAGAGCGTGGCCGATTTCATGGCGGACCTCCGAAATTTATGGGGGCTCTGCGGGTTCGCCGATTTAGAAGAGGCACTGAGAGATCAAATAATTCTGGGATTAGATGCACTAGGCATACAAAGCAAGCTGATGGCAAAAGGCGACATCAGCCTTGCTGACGCCATCGCCGAAGCCACGGCTGTGGAGGCGACCAAAAAGTCAGCTGCACAACTACGGCGAAGCCGCACTCCGGTAACACCACCGACCAGCGAAATCTTATCCAACTCAGAAGGGCAGCTGCTAACAACGCACCACGAGGACCTCTCTTCCTCATCAGACAGTGACGAAGAAGGGGTCCATCGACTACGGTCCAACTGGGACCCTCGCCCGAAGCCCTTACGCCCTTGCGCTGGCTGTGGAGCAAACCATGCCAGGGCCGAATGCAAATTCCATGACGCACTCTGCCATGAGTGCGGGAAACGAGGCCACATTGGCTGGGTCTGCCGCAGCTTACCAGGACCCAGCTAGGCCTCAAAAGGGGCCAACTATCACCAATCGACAGGAAACCGTCCTGTAAGGCGAGAGCCAGTAAACCACTCCTACAGAAATCAAGCTTTGCAAAAAGAAGAGGCTCACCATACTATCACTATCGGTCACGCCTCAGCTTTGGACACTAAGAAAATCCGAGTCACGGTAACCATCGAGAACCAGCCTTGCCACATGGAGGTCGACTCAGGATCGTCCCTCTTGATGGTGTCTTAGAAGACACTCAAGCAACTCATCCCCACAATCCAATGCCAAGACCTCCAATTTCAACGCCTCATACTCAAGGACTACCAAGGAAATCGAATCCCCGTTTTCGGGTCCTGCCAAGTCCGAATCTCCTTCAAGAAGCACACAGCATACTTACCTCTAACGATCATCGATAGAGATAAGTCTAGTCTATTAGGCCTCCAATGGTTCGTGCCACTCGGCATTGAAGTGGCTGGCGTGAACCGAGTCGGTGGTTGTGAGTGGGAGGAAGACCTTATCTCTGAGTTCAGCGACGTCTTCGCGGACAGCTTAGGCGAGTATAAGGGGACCCCAATCTCATTTAGTCTAGATCAAAAAGTAGCCCCCATTTGCTTGAAGCCCTGTCGAGTTCCATTCGCTCTTAAAGCAAAGATCGACGAACAACTCGACAAGCTAATTGCTCAAGGGGTGTTGAAGCCCATCGATCACTCTCCATGGGAAACCCCTATTGTAACACCCATTAAACCAGACGGGTCAATCCGAATTTGTGGGGACTACCGGGCCACTTTAAACCACGCCCTACAGCAGAATGAGTATCCAGTTCCGGTGGTGCAGCACCTCCTCCATTCCTTGGGGGGCGGAAAGGTTTTCGCTAAACTAGATTTAGCTCAAGCTTATCAACAATTACCAGTGGATGAAAAAACGGCCCAAGCCCAAACAATTGTAACGCACAGAGGTGCCTTTAAATGTACCCAATTGCAATTCGGAGTTAGTGTAGCCCCGGGGATCTTCCAGAGCCTCATGGAAAGGTTATTACAGGGAATCAAGGGCATGATTCCTTATTTTGATGATGTATTAATTGCAGCCCCTACCAAAAAAATCTTGCAAGATCGTTTGAAATGCGTTCTTAAAAAATTCCAAGAGGCTGGACTTAAGGTGAAAAAAAATAAATGTCACTTATATACTGACAATGTTGAGTTTCTAGGATACCGAATTGATAGCCAGGGCATTCATCCTACCGAGAGTAAATTAAAAGCGAACAAAAATGCTCCCAGACCATGCAACAAGGCCGATCTCCAGGCGTTCTTAGGCCTCATTAATTTCTATAATGTATTTTTACTGCACAAGGCCACTGTCACTGAACCGTTACACCGATTATTAGATAAGAAAGCATTGTGGGTATGGGGGTACCGGGAAGAGCAAGCGTTCCGGAATGTTAAAAAACTGCTCACATTTGACTCTGTACTTATGCAGTATAACGAGACTTTGCCGTTAGTTATAACCTGCGATGCATCGTCTTTTGGGGTGGGCGCCATTTTGAGCCATGTACTGCCTAATGGGAACGAAGCCCCTGTTGCATACTTTTCGAAGACTCTTTCACAAGCAGAGCGGAACTATGGACAAATTGATAAAGAAGCCCTCGCAATCGTTTCAGCTGTAAAGAAATTTCATGAATATGTGTATCGAAGGACATTTACCATTATAACTGACCACAAACCATTGCTAGGGATAATAGCCGGGGACAAGCCAACCCCCTACATTTTTTCCCCTAGAATGATCCGATGGTTAGAATTCCTAGCTGCTTATAATTATCGCCTGCAATATCGCCCGAGGAAAGCCATTCCCCACGCCGACGCATTAAGCCGAGCACCGCTTCCAGAGACTCTCGACGATCCGGCACCAAGGGCAACTACGTTGCATATCGAAACACTCAACTCGCCACCTATGACCGCCTGAGACATCGCAAGAGAAACCAAATGAGACCATACCCTAGCTCGAGTCCTAGGTTGGGTAGAACGTGGATGGCCATTGGACCAAGTACCAGATGACTTCGCACCATTTAAATCTCGACAGGCTGAACTTTTTTCACCAAAAGGCTGTGTCATCTGGGGCGATAGAGTCGTTATCCCAGAACGACTCCGGAAGACACTGCTGCGAATTCTGCACGAGGGCCACCCTGGCATCGTGTGGATGAAAACACTTGCACGAAGCTACGCATGGTGGCCGGGCATGGACCGGCAAATCGAGCAGTGGGTCAAAGCGTGTGCCAATTGCCAACAAGTTAGCAATGCCCCACCAAAAGCCATGCCTACTGAATGGGAGACGCCACGGGGACCCTGGTCCAGAATCCACCTGGATTTCGCGGGGCCAACCAAGGGCTATACTTTCCTGCTGACAGTCGACGCATACTCCAATTGGTTAGAAATTCATCGTATGACGGCTACAACTTCCGAGGTGGTGATCAAGATCCTAAACAGACTCTTTGCGACTCACGGATTTCCTGACGTCCTGGTGTCCGATAACGGGCCACAGTTTACGGCACTAATGTTCGAGCAATACCTCGCTGATCGCGGCATCCGCCATGCGCTCACCTCACCTGTGCACCCTGCGACCAATGGCCGAGCGGAAAGCATGGTCCAATTTGTTAAAAAGACTTTGCAAAAAGTGGACTATGACAATATCGATGTCAAGGTCAACCAAATTCTCTTTTTGCAACACATAACTCCACATAGCGTCACCGGCAGAACTCCCGCCGAACTACTGATGGGACAAAGACTCCGCTCCCACCTCGACCGGTTGCACCCTGCTTACAAACCGGAAAAGCCAATAGGATCCAGCGGCCGCTGTCGCACCTTCCAGGTAGGAGACCTCGTTTAAGCACGAAACTTATCAGGCAATCCGTTATGGATAGAAGCGACAGTAGTACGAGTGACCGGCCCCAAATCCTACGTAGTGAAATGCTGTGACAATAGACTGTGGAAACGGCATATCGACCAATTACGGTCACGACTCACAACAGCCAGTCAACAACTCCCCCATGACCAAACCGAGGGGGGGGGGAGGTACGGAAGAAGATGAAGTTCCAGGGAACCTGCTCAAAGGGAGCGATGAACTAAGTGATACTCAGGAAATGGAGCAGGAAGGAGAATCGTTTGCATCGCAAGAAATTGCACCTGAGCAAGAAGCAGATCCACTGCCAAACAACAATCTACCTCAACCGGATTGTAACCAACCAATCCAGCGAACATCTGAAAGACTTAAAAGACAACTGTCCTATCTAAAGGACTATATAACTACACCGTAATTAAGAAGCCAGGGGAAAGGGGTGTTGTGTATGTACCATAGTTAATAAAGTATGAGCTTGAGGTAAAGTGCAGGGTTCTGGCCCTGCACTTCTGATTGGCTATTAGGCGGCCAGATCGGATTGGTTAGTTCTGAGGAATCCGATTAGCCCTTATCAGAGGGTTCGTATTGGTTAAAAGAGCTAGCGTTCTTAGCTCCTTATTGGACAATTCTTACAAGGGTTGCCTCTATAAGGCAGAGTTCACTGTTGTTGTTTTGAGAAGTCACTATGCTAATAAAGAGCTGAAAGTCACTATTCAGAGGCCGTCTCCATTTACTCCGACCCATGTCCAAGTACTTAACAATAACACCACTGAAAAATTGGCTTACATGACTGGTCCTACCGCTATCAACTGTTGCAGCATCCCCAGGATCCAAATTCAGGCACTCGGCAACCAACAGGTATTTACAAAAGTTTGCAGCATCCTGGGGTCATGTGATCCCTTTCAGTGACCTTCCCATCTGGTTTCTGACAAGCAGGGGGTAGCCGGGTTTGCTTAAAAATTGCGTGTTTTACTTAACTTCTGCAATAATTCAGTTAACAACCATGGAAAAAAAGGTGACAAAAGGAAGCACAACTCATTTAAAAACCACCTTGCTTAGCAATGGAAATTTTGGCTCTATTTGTGGTCCTAAGTCAATATCTAAAGAGCCTTGGTGGCGCAGTGGTATGAGTGCAGTACTACAGGCTACTCCTGCTGGCTGCCGGCTACCTGCAATTTGGCAGATCAAATCCCACCAGGCTCAAGGTTAACTGAGCCTTCCATCCTCTGAGGTAGGTAAAATGAGAACCCAGATTGTTGGGGGCAAGAGGCTGACTCTGCAAACCGCTTAGAGAAGGCTGTAAAGCACTGTGAAGCGGTTTATAAGTCTAAGTGCTATTGCTATCTACCCGTATATGAGGATGATGAGTGGAATCAGAGCCAAATGAAACCAGAGACGACTTTTGGGGGGAGGGGAGGGATTTCACATGCAAGTAGTCCTCGATTTATAAACTGAGCTCAAAGTTTGGTTTGTTGCGAAGTGAGACAGTTGTTAAGTGAGCTTTGCCCGATTTTACAACAATTCTTGCCACCGTTGTTAAGTGAATCACTGCAGTTGTAAAGTGAGTAATCATCTGGTTTCCCCATTGTCTTTGTTTATCGGAAGGTCACAAAAGGGGATTGTGCGACCGTGCAACTGTCATAACTATGAGCCAGCTGCCAAGCATCCAAATTTTGATCACATGACCATGGGGATGTTACAATGGTCGTAGCAATAGCACATAGACTTATATACCACTTTACAGTGCTTCACAGCTCTCTCTAAGCAGTTTACAGAGTCAGCATGTAAACTGGGTCCTCATTTTATCCACCTTGCAAGGATGGAAAGCTGAGTCAACCTGGAGCCTGGTGGGATGCGATCTGCCAAATTGCAGGCAGCCGGCAGTCAGCAGAAGTAGCCTGCAGTACTGCTCTCTAACCACTGCACCACCAGAGTTCATTCTAAATGTGAAGAATGGGGTCATTAGTCATTTTTTTTCCGCAGTGTTGCTGTTTTAAATTTGAATGGTCACTAAATGAACGGATGTAAGTTGAGGACTACCTGTACATTCACAGCGGTTTTAGGTCACGCTTCTGGTGGAGATGTTGCTCCAGCAGCATCAATTCTTTCACCATTTATCCACTTGAATCCTAGGGGCATTATGTAAGCACAGCTTTCAAGCAAGCCACTCTCTTTTTATTCCTCGGCTCTATTTTCCACAGATTGTTAGATTTATAGTCTTAAATTCCCCCTTTAGCTTAAGACTGCCTGCAGTAGCCTCGCTCTTTCTTACTTCTTTCCTATAAGTCTAAAAACCTCCAAAATGCTGTTCTCCTTATCGAAGCCTCTAACCATTTTATTCCTTTTTGGATGCTTAAGCATCTGTCTTCTCATTGTTAATTTAATATTAACTAATATTAAATGTATTCATATTAAATTTAATAATTTAATGTTATAAATAGCATTAAGGTTTAATAATATTAATATTCATTATTTAATATTAACTTAATATTATTAAGCCATTTACTCTTAACTAATTGGGTTCTTCTTATCACATGTGCTTTGCAAAATAGGCAGTGAATGAACTGAATTGAATAAGCTTCTTGGATGAGAAGCAAAGCGTCTTCAAGGGGAAAAAACCAAGGAAATCCAGCTGCCTTTTGAAAAAGCATCTTTGGGAAAACTACAACCTGGATGACTGAGAATAGACATCCCACATCTCAACAATTGCCATTATCATGATATGCTGGAAGAAAGCTGTGGGCCAGGATTTTATGGTGAACTAGTAAAATTCCACTATCATGTGAATTAGAAGGAATAATATTAATAATATATTACAACATCTCGGTTCTTGGGAATAACTATGATGATTCAAAGGGGCGTGCCACAAAGGCAACATAGTCAAATAAATAAGAAAAGTCCCTTTAATACCTCCAACTTTGCCCCCAATGTCCAGTTACCTTCAGCTGGAAAAAAACTTTCCCAAGAACAGTCTTTAAGTGGAGGAAATTCAGTTTGAAAACAAAGTACATATGAACTGTAAATAAAAATCCACATAAACCATGCTGCAGCAATTAACTGGATAGGGCAGGATAAGGAATTTCAAACTTCAAAGGCCAACAAAACACACATAGTTGGGAAGACGCCAGGAACCCAGATAAGCCTCGACAAAACAAGATAATACATGACCAATAAGTTGCTGTGCTCAAACTCCCTTTTTAAACATTGTGTTCCAAGCTGCAGCTAATGAAGGGAATCAGGGCCCTTTCCTCCCCCATAAGCCATGCAACTCACGTTGCTCCCTTCTCTGTTCCTCCCTGCGTGCCCTAGGATGAAGAGGGGTTGGACCTGGGTCTTTCTCTGAATTCCCTCTGCCTTGCTCTACCTCTACCTCTCCTCTGCTCTGCCCAGCCAGACTGTGCCCTTCCCCAGTTTCTTCCACAGCCAACGGAGCCACACTCCCACTCCCTGTCAGCTGCTCGGCCTCCTCCTTGGAATCAGATTCGGACAGGGACATGACAAGAAGTCAGTGTGTGTAAAGGTCAACATCAGCTAAAGAACTAGAAGCTGTGGCTTCAGGTTGTTATGTATACAATAATGAATTGGCTCAGACCAAATTCCTTCACTCTTAGCAACCAACCCAAGTCACAGTATATGAGTTCACACCACAACTTTGGGAAAAGTTACTTCCATAACAGTGTGTGTGTGTGTGTGTGTGTGTGTGTGTGTGTGTGTGTTTGTGAAGGGGGAGGGATGGTGGGAATAAGATTTATTCTACATCTCATTAAAATGTCAAGGGATGCACAAGAGTCTTCAGAAACCAGCTTCCTTAATGTGTACTGAAAATATCACTGTCACTTGTCATCTGTTTGCACTCATCCAAATTCTGAAAAAGTCTTATTTTATCATATTCACACTATCTTTCAGAGATGTGATTTTAAAAAAAGTGATAAGCATCCCTTAAGCCTCTAAGTGAATATCTTATCCACTTTGCTAGTATAACACAACTCTGGACGAACAAGATGCTACTACTGGATGAAAATAATGATTCAGTCAGTGTTTCTCAATCTTAGCAACTGGAAGATATCTGAACTTCAATTCCCAGAATTCCATGCTAGCTAGGGAATTCTGGGAATTAAAGTCCACACACCTTTAAGTTGCCAAGGTTGAAGTATTGGACCTTCTAACTTCTGTGCCCTTGTTGTGACTGGGATATTTGGATTCAAAATTAATTCAGGACCAGTGGTGGGATTCAATTTTTTTTTACTACCGATTCTGTGGGTGTGGCTTGGTGGATGTGGCATGGCTTGGTAGGCATGGCAGGGGAAGGATACTGTAAAATCCGCATTCTCTCCCCACCCCACTAACCTGCTTTCCAGCTCCGTTCTCCTGTGCAGGGCAACCAAAGAAGACCCAGCCGTTCAGCTGGGACTTGGGAGGCAGAGAATAGATGGGGGCAGGGCCAGTCAGAGGTGGTATTCCAAACTATTCAAAATTTCCGCTACTGGTTCTCCAGAACTGATCAGAACCTGCTGAATATCCACCTCTGTTCAGGACCAGTCAATGGGCCAGACTGTTATAATTTAGAATCACTTCTTACAAATTAGATTGAAGGGTAGTTCTTCCATATGCATAAAAAGACAATATAGTATTGGTAACATTTGTTTCTGTTCTAAAATCTCAACACAAAATTAATCCTAGTCAAATTTATTTGAAAAATAATGGGATACAAAATAGTTCCATCTAAGGTTTTTTTTTTTTTTTTAAATTTCACCAGGACTAAAACATGGCTAATTTTTTATGGGTTAGGACCCCAGAACCACTCACTCAGATAAAAGCAAAAATAAAATAAAAAAATCTTAAGTTATTTAATATAGTAAGCCAAACAGCATAGTTTCCAAATAACAGCTATAATATATAACATGATAATGTTAATCAATCCTGGATAAAAACTGGCTATTTGTGTGACATACAGGTAGTCCTCGACTTACAACCGTTTGTTTAATGACAGTTTGAAGTTACAACAGGACTGAAGAAAGTGATTTATGACCATTTTTCACACTTATAACCATTGCAGCATCCCCACGATCAAAATTCAGGTGCTTGGCAGCTTCTCATATTTATGATGGTTGCAGTGTCCTGGGGTCATATTATGCCACCTTCTGACAAGCAAAGTCAATGGGGAAGCCAGATTCACTTTAACAACTGGGTTACTAATTTAACACCTGCAGTGATTCACTTGACAACAGCGGCAAAAAAAGTTGCAAAAGGGGGTAAAACCCACTTAACAAACGTCTTACTTAGGAACAGAAATTTTGGGATCAAATACAGATTGTTCTCATTTAATAAACCCACTGAGACCATTAAGTGAAGCAGTCACTTTCCTTTGCTTTATTTATTAAGCAAATTTATATACCTCCCCAAAGGCCTTAAATGCAAGGATTGGTCAGAAAGTTCCTTTTTCATCCCTGTTATTATTGCAAATGGTTGCTAAATGAGGTAGTCACAAATTAGTCCTACCTGTAAGATACCAAGGTATTCCCATTCCCCTCTCTTAATGTAAGACTCACATTCCCCATAATAGAGAATGGAATTTAAAAGAACAGGTTCTTCCATTCATGAAAACAAGGCAATAGACTTCACCCTCTGCTTCACCTAAAAACTATAATCCACACTTTGTCACTAAACTGGAAGTAAAGGTAAAATACTGCCTCAGATTGAACTCTGCTCCTGGGAACCACACGGGATGGTTAATCAAGTTTTCTTTGACAACAATACAACTAATCTGATAATCTCAATTTCACTTGGGGCTCCTTGGAGAACAAGTTTTACGATAATTTATTGACTGCTTTTAACCAGAGCAATTTTTGCTTTATAAGGTTTCCACAGTCGCTTGAAGGAATGAGCTGAGGATTCTTTTAAGGCGATGACAGGATTTTTCACATCCAAAACTTGTGTGAAAAAGGGAGAAACAGAAGCTTCATAATATTGTTAAACCTTTGGTCAACTTTCACTGCTATACTGAGGTGAAAAGGTTGATATGATCTCATTTACGTTGTTTTACTGTAACGTTGTACACCACTTCCAGTCTTTTGATTTGTCAGCCCATAAATCTAAATAATAAATAAATCAAATCCATGGCAACCTTGATTTCCTAAACGTGACTAGCTCACTGCATCCAAAGTGAAAATGAAGATAAAATTGTCTTCGGGGAAGGAGAGTAACTATACCAATTGTTTGCTACACAGAACATTTTTTGTTTTTAAAGGAAGAAGCCAAAACATTGACAATTCTAACTATATTCTGGAAGTGGCTATTTGTAGGCTACACAAGGCCCAAAAAAATCAAGATCTCCATTGTAGCTTTGGGTAGAACAAATGACTACAGATAGTCTTCCACTTACAACAGTTTATTTAGTGACTGTTTGAAGTTACGTCATTGAAAAAAGTGATTTATGAACATTTTTCACGCTTATGACTCTTGCAACAACCCTATGGTCACATGATTAAAATCCAGATGCTTGGCAAGTGTCTCATGTTTATGACAGCAGCAATGTCCTGGGGTTTTGTGATCCTGTTTGCGACCTTCTGACAAGCAAAATCAATGGGGAAGCCAGGTTCACTTAACAACCGTGTTCCTCACTTAACAACTGCAGTGATTCACTGAACAACTGTTGCAGGAAAGGTCATTAAAAAAAGGCAAAATTCACTTAACAAATGTCTCACTTAGCAATAGAAATTTTGGCTCACTTGTAGTTGTACACCGAGGACTGCCTATATTTTGTTTTGCTTGCTCCCACAAATATAGAGGCAAAGATTCCATGCTTGTCATCTTGAATCTTGCTTTGAAAAATTGCCCACCCCTAAGCTATGCTCATTTCCCAAATGTGAGATGTATATATGTGCATATGTATGTGTGAGTGTGTGTGTGCGTGTCCGTGTGTGCATGTGTGCATATGTATATGTATATGTATATGTATATGTATATGTATATATGTGTGTGTGTGTGTGTGTGTGTGTTTTCTTAAGTTTTCGTGGGTACTTACATGTATGGTATTCAGCTTTGTTCAGGTATTTTCCCACATCATTGTAGTTGTGCTTTTAAAATTGTAGCAACGTTTTGGCAGAATCTCATCTGCCATCATCAGGTTTCTGTAATGTGTTTGTCTGTCAGAATACATCAGACGAACACAATAAAGGAGCCTGATGATGGTAGATGAGATTCTGCTGAAACTTTGCTACAGCTTTAAAACCACAACTATAATGACATGAGAAAATACCTGAACAAAGCTGAATATCATACATATATATATGTTCTGTCTCACCTGTGACCACAAGGTGAGAGTCCAAGTTTCCAAAGGAATATAAATAAACAGACAGGACCAGGAACGACCGAGTTAAATTCCTTTGGCTGGAGAAGTCCTTGGCAGTCTTCCAAAAGCTGCCTGCTAAGTCCAATAACAAAACAAGACCATAAATCAAAGGCAAATGCCCCACAGAGAATTCGTCAAAGCTTCAATCCCAAATTAACAAGTTGTCCTGAATGAGGATTCAGACTAACATGCCCCCTTTTATTTCCCCAAGGGCGTGTCAGTCTCTCATCTCAGTCCCTGATTTGACATTTCCTTTTACGTTGCATTTCATGCTTCTGCTTGCGTCTTTGCCTCGCATCAAACCAACATTCCTCAGTTTGATCCTCAGCCAAGTACTCCGGCGCACTCTCCTGATTATCTGCCAACACCTGAGGCACAACCAGGGAGGAAGGTCCTGGGGAGGAAGATGATTCCGAATCCTCCAGCAAAGCAGGCTCAAACCTCAGAGCCAAATGCTCCTCTTCCTCCTGGCTCAAGTCTGTGTCCTCCAGCAAAGCAGGCTCAAACCTCGAAGCCAAACCCCTCTCTTCCTCATTGCTTAAGTCTGTATCTTCTAACAGAGCAGGCTCAGACCTCTGAGTCACAACATACAGATACACACACACACACACATACATACATGCAGGTCTTGGTGTGTTTGGGTCTTTTCCCGTGTAAGATTGAGAGCATCTTGGCAACATTTCGACGAGGTCCTACTCGCCATCTTCAGGCTGGTGCTTTTGGCTTTGTGCTTGTGCAAGCTGCCGTCTCCCTATATGTACTGGTGGGGAGGTTAGCTGTGTTGTCATTTCTTGACTGGTTGATGGAGTTGATGTTTGCAGATTTTTAAACTTCAGTGTGTTTTCAATGACTGCTAATGAGGTGAGCCAGGTTTTGATGATGATAAACCAATACATATTTATTTTTCCAGCAGACAAGCTCAGTGTTTTTAAGAGTAATATTTGTTTCTATTCCTATTTGCATTAAGCAATTATCTAAATTCTGTTTTTCTGAAATTTTATTTCAGGCCCTCCTAGAATAAATCAGACTATTTTAAACAAAATTCTTGCTTTTGTTTTTAATATATTTTCCCACTGAAGTGTTTGGTTTGGTCGATTTTGTGTTCATTTTTTGCTTTGACTGCATTCTATGCTATTCTTTTAAAATTATTAACAGAATAACAGAGTTGGAAGGGACCTTGGAGGTCTTCTAGTCCAACCCACTTCTCAGGTAGGAAACCCTATACCATTTCAGGGAAATGGTTGTCCAATCTCTTCTTAAAGAGATTATGTTTATTTATAACTATTTTAGAAATGGATCATCTTAGGTGCTTAATACAAGTCATCCTGGAGAAAATATTTTGAAATATGGCATGAGCATTTTGAAAACATAAAGCTGAAGTACATTAAAAAAAATCTGCCCACTCTATGTTCTGGCAGTGCTTTTAAGTAAGTAAGGGCTTTTAATTCATTTTCAGAGGAGTATAAAAAGAGAGAGTTCTGTCACAGCTCCTATTAATTATTCTACCCTTCAAAATTGGAATGATTCATTATATCATGAGGAATACAGCCATAGCTTAACGGCCCATCTTAATCATGAAAAAATCAATTCATTGCAGGTTCTCACACTTTGCTACACATTTCTAATGGATGTCAATGGTCAATAAGAAGAGGATAACAATAGCTGCTTAGAAAAGAAGTAAGGAAAAATCAGCTATCTTCATTTTGGCTGCAGAAAATATTTTTGGTGAATTACCAACAAATCATTATAGGAATTTTATTGTACATTCACATCTGACGGTCATCCTTTGATTAGCAATCTTATTATTTATCTTCCTTTCATAATGGGATAATCAGCTAGGCAGCAATAGAAGAAGATAAAGAGAAAGGAGATGGAAAGTGAGAAAGAGGACAGAAAAATAACCTTCAAGGTTTTGGACATTTTTCCACTTCGATCTGAGAGATGGAAGTGGTCTTTGGTGATGAGAGCTAATTAAGGAGTGATTACAAATACAGACAATGTGGTGTAGTGGTTAAAGTGCTTGTCTAGCACGAAGGAGAACCAGGTTCAAGTCCCTCTCTCAGCCATCAAAGAAACTGAATCTTTAGTATAGTCGTAGGCCAGTATAGGAGGTGCAGAACACAAACTGGTAACAATTTTAAAAGCTAAAATTATAAATATAAGATTAAATTAAAAATAATTAAAAAACCCAAAATTTAAAAAAGCCTTTAAAATCCTTATGACCACAATTGAGTCCAACATTTCTCTTGCTAAGCAAGACAGTTCTTAAGTGAGTTTGTTAAGTCAAGAACTGCTTGCAATCTCTCTCTTTCAGCCCAATCTATCCCATAAATTTACTGTTGTGGAGAAAAGAAAAAACTAGAAGAAAGAAATGGAAGGTACCCGGTATTGAACTCTTAGAGGAAAGACGGAACTTCAATCTAACAGATATATAAATAGTACATTTTTCCTTGTTATTAAACAGCATAGAGGATAATTGTGTTTATTACTTATTTGTGACACTCACAGTTGCCCATCTCGCAAACAAGCGAGTCTTGGTGATCCTAAAAGGCTACCAGAACTTGAAATATTTTGACATTTCTGTGTTCTAGTTAAATCATGCATGCATAAATCATACAGGAGCCATGGTGGCACAGTGGTTAGAATGCAATATTGCAGGCTAACTCTGCTGACTGTCAGTAGTTCAATTCTCACCAGGCTCAAGGTTGACTCAGCCTTCCATCCTTCCGAGGTGGGTAAAATGAGGACCCAGATTGTTGCGGGCAATAGGCTGGCTCTGTAAACTGCTTAGAGAGGGCTGTAAAGTACTGTGAAGTGGTATATAAGTCTCCAAGTGCTATTGCTATAAATGCCACAAAATATTTGTGTGGAAACTGATAAACATGACAACGTGCAAGGAATAGGAACAGAAACTGAAGAAGGTTGGATACGCAGATAGGTCCTCAAAATATCTCACAATGATATGTCCATACTCAAGCAAATGGGAACTGACACGTTTCTTTACAATAAAGCACTTGGCATTCACTAAAGAGCGATTCCCCCTGAAGAAAATAATAGGAACAAGTAGAAAAGAGTTGTGAGTTCCAGACAGAGTCTAAATATCCGGGATACTTTACCTTGTGAGCCATTGTAAGTTGTTTGGATAAGGAAGGCACCCATGATGCAACCGGCTCCATTGAAGAAAGCCAAGATTTGCATGGCAACCCCACGAATTTGGCCTGGTAGAAATCGGAATGTAATGAAGACACCTTTGCAATGGAAAATAAAAAATAAAAATGAAGGATAAACTTGGAGAAAAGGATACAATGTATTAGGGCTTGTATACGTTTCAAAAATGGTTGTGTTCTGACCTTGGCTTCCCCCAAAAGCACTAAGCAGACACTTTGTCCCGGCAAAACCCATCTTATTAAATGAAGATGAATTTCTTGCATTCACATTCAGCCAAAGGCCTGGCAAACAGTCTTTTCAAGGGTCTAATTAGGAGCACAGACCTTATCTAGCTTAGAGAGCTGCCAAGTAAATATTTTCAAACGCAGTGCTGACAAGGAAGGTCTCAGCACAGAGTCTCTGCGATGCACAGACAGGTCTTCACACTGCTGCAATGAACAAATTGTTTCCTGCAAAAGCCCTCTCCCCTTTTGCTCTTCTTTTAATCCCTATGGGAGGGGCCATTCACTGTCTACCTGTGGCTTTACTCCCACGCCGACCCTTAGTTCATAATTGTTCTTTTCTTTTGGCAGCTCTGTGCATGCGCAGGCTAGGAACCGGCTCCAGCTGCTCCCCTACCTCACTGCTGTCTGACTCCGATGGCAGCTGATTACTGCCAGACTGCCCTGGCCCCATCTCTTCCTCTGATGCAGAGCCCTCATCCAAGTCTTCCTCAGCCTCCAGGACTGGCCCTGTTCCTCCCCAACTTCCTCACTGTCCGACTCTGCTGCCAGAAAAGTGCTTTAGATCTTGAGGGGGCAAAGGCACCATCTCTTGGGTCTAGGACAACATGCCTTGGCCGAAGTTGCCCTGTCTGATTCACCGTGGGACAATTCACTGCAGCCAACTCATTGTGGCACAACTTGCCGTGGGACATCTCATGGGGCGAAAACCGGACAAGTGAATTGCTGCAGACCTTGCCTTGCTTTAGGTTTGAACTTCTCCAAGTTAGAAGTCCTTGAAGTTGCACTTCTACTTGTCCCTTTCTTGAATTTTCCCATGTTGAATTGTCCTGTGGCAAGTTGTCCTTTGATGAGTTGGCGATGGTGAGTTGACTGGGACAAGTTGGCCAGGGTGAGATGACTGGGATCAGTCGCCTACAGTGAGTTGTCCCATTCCATCATTGTCTGCTATTCATGAAAGTGGACTGATTCCCCTCCCTCCAAGCTTTTGCATGAACCTGAAAAAAAAAAGATGCTGCTCCTTTAAGGAACACCTCCCATAGTCTCTGCAGGAACTTTAAAAGGAAAAAAAAAAAGGGAAAGTGGCTTTAACAAGTAGCAGCAAGTGATCCTGTTATGACACGGACTTGGCTGAAGCACTTATTTGGAATCTTTTTTATAGTATGCCCAAAGCTCTTACATAATATGTTGCCTCAGAGTCCTGCAAGAAAGACAGGATACTCAATGCAACTAGCAAACAAATAGGCAGTGAGGTTTTTTGCTGTAGGACCATATTTGTAGCAATGCAATTCCGTGTTTGGAAGGGAGGAAAAAGGCAGGAATATATCAAGGGAATGCTACGTTTGCTTCAATGGCCACCCAGATTTCCCTGCCTCTTTTTCCTTTCTCCATAGATTAGAAATGGGCAAACAGCCTTGTGAAAAGTCCTCCATCCATAAAATTGCCATGGAGCCCACATAGAAAAGGCTATTTGGTTGTTTTTGGAAAGTAACATGCTGGGTCTCACATTTACTAAAGAAAGAATAACAGAATAACAGAGTAGGAAGGTTCCTTGAAGGTCTTCTAGTCCACCCCACGCTCAAGCACGAGACCCTGTTCCATTTCATACAAATGACTGCGCAATCTCTTCTTGAAAACTTCCAGTGATGGAGCATTTACAACTTCTGGAGACAAGTTTTTCTACTGATTAATTGTTCTCACTGTCAAGAAATTTCTTCTTACTTCTAGGTTGCTTCTCTCCTTAATTAGTTTCCATTTATTGCTTCTTGTCCTGCCCTCAGATGCTTTGGTGAATAGTTTGACTTCCTCTTGTTTGTGGCAGCCCCTCAAATATTGGAACACTGCTACCATGTCTCCCCTAGTTCTTCTTTTCTCTAGACTGGACATACCCAGTTCCTGCAACCGTTCCTCATATGTTTTAGCCTCCAGGCCCCTAATCATCTTTGTTGCTCTTCTCCGCACTCTTTCTAGAGTCTCAACATCTTTTTTTCTTTTTCTTTTTAATATTGTGAGGTTAAAAGAATGGAAGTTAACCCTCCCTTCAGCTCCTTTGATCACATATAATAAATGGAAAGTCCTAACAGTTGCCCTCCAGAGGCCCACAGCAGTAAATCAGGCACGTCTCCTAACCACAGAGAACATTATTCTTGAGTGAGCAGTCATCACAAAGGTGACAAACAAAAGCGATTGATCAATAAAGCAGCCCAGAAATGCAGTCGTGAAACACCAGATTGAGGAGAATGATAAAAGAATCCCTCAACCAGGGCTGGGCTGCTGGAGGTTCGCAGGGGTTCAGGAGGGCCCCTAGCTAAGATTCTGTGCAGTTCAGAGAAGCCCCAAGGTCCACTCCTAGCTGGCCCCACCCACTGTACCTGCCTTTCCCAGGAGTCCCCATGCAGCTTGTTTTGGATGCAGGTAAGTACAAGATGCCGACTAGGCCCGTAACGGTGAACCTATGGCACAAGCTATTTGTATAGGCATGTGTTAAGTCTGGAGCATGGGTGCGAATGATGGAGATGAGCCGGTAGAAACAGTGAACTTCAAACTCTTTATTTACATGTTGTGACAGCTCAAACTGGAGGGCTGCTATAATCTTCCTTATATAGGCAACTTATTAACTATTCCACCAATAGTAAACCTGGAGCGCTAGCTCCGTTAATGGGAATGGCCTGTTAATGGCCAATCAGATGCTCCTGAACGGACCACTCCGATCCTGCCATTAACAGCCAATCAGAAGTGCAAGGCCAGAACCCTGCACTTGACTTCAAGCTCAAGATAACTTTATTGGTATTATTCATTCACAACAGCATGTGAGCCCCAGCCAAACTTACCTGCACTGTGCATGCACGTGCCTCCCAGCTGATTTTTGGTCCATTTAGGGCTTGAGGGAAGCCTCTGCAGCCTTGGGAGGCCAAAAAACGGGCCTTCTGGCAATACCAGAAGTGCTCATTTTCAGCCTCTGTAGGGCCTCTGGAGCCCCTGTTTTTGCCCTCCCGAAGTACCTCAATGGGCCCATTTTCAGCCTCCCAAGGTTGCAAAGACTCCCCTCGAGCCCCTGGGAGGGCAAAAACACCCCTTCCAGGCTCCAGAGGCCCTCCAGTATTTCCAGAAGGCCCATTTTTTTGGCCTCCTGAGGCTGCAGAGGCTTTCCTCAAGCCTCTGGGAAGGCGACAAAAACCCTGAAATGAGCCAAAAATCAGCTGGGAGGCACATGCACGCGCAGTGCAAGTAAAGGGATGTGTTTCACATGCATGTACGGGGGCCCGGACATATTGCATTGTGGGCGCCGGGGCACGCACGCATGTGTGCTATCGCGCATACATGTGCTTTTGGCACACCACAACAAAAAGGTTCACCATCACTGGACTAGGCCATGCCCACCATGGCCCCGCCTACCCAGCAACCCAGTCAGAGGACCCTTTGCTAAAATTTTTGAAGCCCACCCCGGCCCTCAACCATCCCTGTCAAATGAACATTATTCTAGGTTTAAGTCAGTTGATTTGAAGATGAGGAAACGGAACAGAAAACAAGGGTTCTTACAGGTGGGTGTCACCAGAGTTTCTGCTACTCCAAGCAGGAGGTATTGTGGGGCCAGATGGAGACACGGCATGGAAGAAACAAGGAGTGCTTTGCCTGAAAGTGTCTGTTCAACCAGTGGGAAATGCTTCCGACGTAGCTCCAAGCAACCAGCAACAACCATGGAAAGAGTTGCAGATGTATTGCCTACAACTGAGCATCAAACACAAAGAACAATTAATTTTGTATTGAAATGTATACATTGCAAAGTGTAATAAAAATTGTGTGTACCATGCTCAATAAAAACCGACTTTTTTTAAAAAAAAATTCCAAACATCTCCCAAAAAATTTTTGTGGGGAAAAAGATGGAGGTGTGTTTTTCTAGAATCATCATTGCTTTTTCTAAAACTCTTCTTCTAGAACAGGGGTGAGCTCAGGAATTTTGGGAGTTGAAGTCCACAAGTCGTAAAAGGGCCCAGTTGCCAATTTATGAGATTATCCGCCAATAAGCTCATGTTACAAGCGAAGGCAAATAAAATATGTCTCAGGATAATGTTGCAGGATCCAAATTGGGTCGGTCACCAGGACAAGAGTTTTTGTCTTTTGAGCTTTCAAACTCACACTGGAGCCCATCCTCAAGGAATTTCTTTTTCATCAGAATGAGAATTTCAGGGTTCCAAGTAATACACCCATAGCAAACAGAACTCCAAGGCAGGTAGATTCCTTAAAGAACAGTGTCAACTCATAAAATATTCATCTGATCTTTTGGAGTTGCCAACAGAAAGGGAGGGTAGCAGCTTGCAAAAACGAAAGTGCATTCCATAAATGTTTTCATAGATAGTTTCCAGGTGACTGAAGTTTCTTCCCCGCAAAATTCTAACTGGAGAGCATGATTGATGACTCTTGGCTATGGATGTGTCCCATTGGAGAATACGAATTATGATACACCCAGGGGGTAGGGGGTAGCCCTGACAAACAGTTTTACTGGCTACATCATATTGGTACGGACTGGTGAAAACCGACTCGAATGGTTCCTGTGCTTTTTACCTAATTAAAAGTAAAAGTCCGCCCCCTTTCCAAACAATCAATCATATGGTCGAATCAAAGTGTTGTCCGGTTGCTTGGTAACTTCAGTCCTCCTCTCAGCCACCTGTGGGAATGTCCTTGGTTCCCTGAGAGACCTATTTTGTTTTGGCTACAAACCTCTCCAGCTATCTCTACTCCCCCCTCCCTAACCCTCACCTCCATTGTGGCAATCCTGAGGCCTCAAAGATGGTCTCAGTCAGGCCAGTTTCAGAATTGTCAGAGAAGTTGAGAGAGAATTTCCCTGAGGATGGTCTCCAGCACAAGTCCATAAGCTTGGAAGACTAAACTTCTGTTCCTGGTGATGGGCTCAGATTGGATCCTGCAGATTCATCTTGTCTCTTAATTTCTGATGTCTATTGTCCCTACCTTTTCCAACCTTTCCCATCACTTCCCAATCTCTCACTCCAGTCCTTTTAGCTCCACAGGTTAAGATTATTAATTAAAATACCATTTTAGGCTAGCACAATGCATTATTGTAGGCCCCTATAATAAACATTTTGAACTATGAAATTATTTTCCAAGTAGCACATCCAAGGTAGACTAACAGGAACAGGTGTTCTGCACCTGTGCTACACACACCTGGGTTTCCATGTTCCCATGTTTCAATGGATTTTTCTATTTAATTCAGAAAGCAGCCATGCCAGGAAAAATCTCTGCTTTTAGCCATGCATTCACCCTTCTAGAAAGAGATGTGCCTTCTGTCATTTTGTACAGGTACCTCTCGACTCACAAAAGTTCATTTAGAGACCGTTCAAAGTTAAGACGGCACTCACAAAGGTGATTTACAACTATTTTTTCATACTTACAACTGTTGTGTATTCAGAGTTTTGCAGCGTAAATTCAGTGCCAGAAAAATAAACACAGGTGGCTGATGCTTCATTTATCATCTTTATAAACATAATAAGTAGATTTTACAAACCAGTTTGTAGATTTCTCCAACATGGAGCAAACTCAAACAGAAGCATGTTGCAAGTAACTTCAGCAGACATATTTCAAGTGCAGAGCAGAACAGCAACTCAGCTTCAGCTCAGAAACAGACATCAGTTTCACTTTAGTTCAGCAGGCAAGCAGAGGAGAGAAGCAGTTTCATTCTCAATAGACAGACTCAGAGCTCAACATAGCTTCAGAGCTGCAGAGCTTAACATAGAGCCATGCCTAGGCTACTTCTAGTTTCAGTTTCCAGCCTAGGCTAATTCCAGTTTCAGTTTCCAAACAATCCTCATTGGCTGACTTAGTTGCTATGCCTATTCATTGGCTGACCTTGTTACCATGCTCTATTCCAGTTCATGAATATACTCTGACATTGTGGCATCCCCATGGCCACGTGATCAAAATTCAGGCACTTGGCAATGGACTCATATTTGTGACAGGTGCAATGTCCCAGAGGTCATGTGATCCCCTTTTGCGACCTTCTGACAAGCAAAGTCAATGAGTGAGCCAGACTCACTTAACAACTGTGGGACTAACTTAACAACTGCAACGATTCATTTAACAACCATAGCAAGAAAAGTTGTAACGTGGGACAGAACCCACTGAACAAATGTGTCGCTTAGCAACAGTAATTTGGGACCCAGTTCTGGCTGTACGCTGAGGTATAGCAATGTTTGTCAAACTTGACAATCTCTGTGGACTTCAACTCCCAGAATTCCCCAGCCAGCGTTGCTATTTGAGAAACATCGGCCTGCAGTATCACATTCATGCACGCATATAAATCACTCCTATCTACCAATGAAGCCAGAGGAAGAAGAATCTGGACATTCAATATCTCTTCTGTGATTGCAAGTGAAACACTAAATCTTTCAAATGTTTGCAGCGCCATTAGACTCTAGGCCAACATGTAACTGAAAGAATTGTCAGCATCATTATCCAAATCTTCTTTTCTGCAGCTCAGCGGAGACATTATTTTATTTTAAATCCTGAATAATTGCCACCTGCTGTTTCATGTGCTTCTACTTTGCACAAAGCTTAACAACAAACTTAATTAGGCTAATTCCAGTCAGATTAATATTTCTTGTCTTTTCGGCACTAGCTGTGTGCCACTTGCTACGTGCTTGCTAAGTTAAATGGAGGATATGGGAAATGTTGCTTTCTAACTCCAGGTATGCTTTAAGAGGCACTGCAGGATGGGACGTAGCTCAAGCTGGGTGAGCAGTTCAAAGGTCCAGGAAGGGATCTCCAAGGCAGAAACTGAGAGCTGCTGTTCTATTTTATAAGCAGGCAATACTGTAGCTGGGAATGAGCAAAGAGGGGCATATCCCAAAAGCAGGATTTCAGGAAATATGCACAGCCCAAAACATCGTGGGCTGTCCCCTGATACCACTAGATGACCTCCCTAGGGCTCGCTGCCTTAGAAGAGTGAGGAAAATCCCCAGGGATGACTCACACCCCAGTCAGCACTTCTTCACTCTCCTAACATCGGGTAGGAAACAGAGAAGCATAGCCAGCCGCACCAATAGGCTAAAGAACAATTTCTACCCGTGGGCTGTCAGAAAATGACTTCATGTCAACATAGTACGATAGACTTGCGGGCCAGCATGTTGTGCAACAAGGTCATGTAGTGTAATAAGATTGGGACTAGGTTAGGGACTTCTGTCCTCACTGTGTGTGTGTGTGTGTTGCACAAAGGGAGGCTCAATCAATCTCATCGTATACATGTTATACTCTGACAGTAAAGGAAATTAAAAATAACCCAAATCTGAATGGAGGGGATCAGGACTGAGTTGCTTGCAACAGATACCAAACCCCCCCCCCCAAAAAAAAAAACCAGGTCTGGGTAAATGGCTGGGCTGATGGTTGAAGAAAATAGCAACGTGGTTTGATGGACAACAGGAAAAGGCAGAACAGTTTAATGCCTGTTTTGCACATGGCTTTTCACAGAGTCACAGTGGCTCGGTGGTTAAAACGCTGAGTCTTAGATCGCAAAAGGTCTATGAGCTTGGCAATTCAAGACCTGACTGACATGGGACAGAGTGAGCTTCCATTGCCTGTGCCAGCTCCTGCCAACCTAGCAATTCGAAAGCATGCAAATGCAAGGAGGTGAATAGCAGAGGTGGTATTCAGCAGGTTCTGACCAGTTCTGGAGAACCGGTAGCGGAAATTTTGAATAGTTCGGAGAACCGGCAAATCCCACCTCTGACTGGCCCCGCCCCCATCTCTTCTCTGCCTCCCGAGTTCCAGCTGATCGGCTGGGTCTTCTTTGGTTGCCCTGCACAGGAGAACGGAGCTGGAAAGCAGGTTAGTGGAGTGGGGAGGGAATGGAGATTTGACAGTAACGTTCCCCCAGGAGGGGAGAGGGAATGGAGATTTTATAGTGTCCTTCCCCCGGAATGGGGATGTTGCAATATCCTTCCCTTGCCACGCCCACCAAGCCATGCCGACCAAGTCACGCCCACGGAATTGGTAGTAAAAAATTTGAATCCCACCACTGATGAATAGATACTGCATATAAGCATGCAGGAAATTTATAACAGCCTTCTGTGTTCTGCAGTATGCTCTGTACTACGCTGTGATGTCATGCCAGCCACATGACTGTCGAAATATCTCTGGACAATGCTAGCTCTTTGGCTTTGGAGATGAATACTACTCCCTAAAGTTAGTCAAGACTAGCGGGGTAAAACCCACAGAGGTATCTTTATCTTTTCCAGGTGCTTTTTCAAGAGGCAACTGGGCTTTCTTTGTTTTTCCTTGAAGACATTTTGCTTCTCATCCAAGAAGCTTCTTCCCTTCTGACTGAATGGTTGGGAATGGAAAGGATTTATATTCCTGGCAGTCATTTGATCATTATCGTTCTTTCTGAGGGCTGTTGAGGCCACTTGGAGGTTTATCTGTGCCCTCAGGGTCACAGGAATAGTGCAAATGGGTGTGGAACTTCTGAAAGGACTGTGTTGTAAACAGGGGATACTGTGGGTAGCGCAGTGTCCTTCCTTCTCTGTTGAGAGAGGGCTGTTCAATTTTAATGTAGATGGCCTCTATACCTTTTCACAAAAGAAAAAGATGACCTAACTTGTTAGAAGCTGCACCATAGACAGCAAAAGAAAAATACAGGGCAAGGAAGTCATGAGAGAACATAAACCTAACTGCTTTATAGGAATTCGGATCACCAAAACTAGATGTATTCCATTTCCTAGTGCTAAAAGAACTGGAAGATACAATTTCAGGATCACTGACTTTAAGCTTTGAGAACTCCTGAAAGACAAGGGAAGTGCCAGAAGATTGGAGGACTGGGGTTGTAGTTGGATTAGAAAGAAGCGGGATGGGAAGAGTATTGATGCCTTTGAATCTTGGTTTTTTATTTTATTTATGTATTTTATTTATTTGATTTGTCAATCGCTTACAAGGTAATAGGTATAAATATAAACATGAGTAAGAATACAGGAAATAGATACAAATAAATGGGACAATAGGACATGGATGGTAGGAATGATGGTACACTTATGCACACCCCTTACAGACCTCTTAGGAATGGGGTGAGATCAATAGTGGATAGTTTGAGGTTAAAGGAGTGGGAGTTTGAGGATGTAAGTACAGAGTCAGGTAGTGCATTCCAGGCATTGACCACTCTGTTGCTGAAGTCATACTTTCTGCAATCAAGTTTGGAGTGGTTTACATTGAGTTTGTATCTGTTGTGTGCTCTTGCATTGCTGTGGTTAAAGCTGAAGTAGTCATTGACTGGTAGGACATTGTAGCAGATAATTTTGTATGCTACGCTGAAGTCTAACCGTAGGCAGCGTAGTTCAAGGTTGCCCAAGCCCAGAATCTCAAGCTTGGTGATATAGGGTTGTGTTTTGTTGTGAGCAGAGGAGTGTAGTACTCTTCTCATTGGTCCTTGGTGCTGGAGAAGATTCTTGAGAATTCTGGTGCAACCAAGAAGTCAGACCAATGGCTCTTCAAACATATCAACCCAGAATTATTACTCAAGGCAGATGACCAGGTTCTAATAGTCTTAATCCGGACACATAATATAAAGACCGAGTTTTCTGAAAAAAACTCATGTAACATGGTCCTCATTTGAACCAAAGCAATACAGTTGAGAACTGCACACATGGATCTGATTGGAGTAAATTGTAGGGATGACATGGAAATATGATTTGCATTTTCTCTTACTTATATTTTTTATTTCTCTTAACATATGGTCTTATTTCTGTCCTGTTTTATATTTTGTGTTATAAGATGGTTCACAGGCTAATCAATAAAGTATTACTGAATGGGAACGAAAAATAAAGCTACAGATCAGTCAATTTGACCTGCTTAGCTTCCAAGTATGGACAGATATATGTATAGATTGACCAGGCATTGCTATCTGATAAATTCACTGGCATATCAATTTTCTTGGCTGTGATATACCCATAGCAACTGCACTTAGACTTACATACTGCTTAGATTGACTGCTTCCTAGTATGATTTGATTGCTTATTGTACTCTATGACTATCATTCAGTGTTGTACCTTATGATTCTTGACGAATGTATCTTTTCTTTTATGTATACTGAGAGCATTTGCACCAAGACAAATTCCTTGTGTCTCCAACCACACTTGGCCAAGAAAGAATTCTATTCTATTCTATTCTATTCTATTCTATTCTATTCTATTCTATTCTATTCTATTCTATTCTACTCTATTGTACCCTGTGACTATCATTCAGTGTTGTACCTTATGATTCTTGATGAATGTATCTTTTCTTTTATGTATACTGAGAGCATTTACACCAAGACAAATTCCTTGTGTGTCCAACCACACTTGGCCAAGAAAGAATTCTATTCTATTCTATTCTATTCTATTCTATTCTATTCTATTCTATTCTATTCTATTCTACTCTACTCTACTCTACTCTACTCTACTCTATTGTACCCTATGACTATCATTCAGTGTTGTACCTTATGATTCTTGATGAATGTATCTTTTCTTTTATGTATACTGAGAGCATTTGCACCAAGACAAATTCCTTGTGTGTCCAACCACACTTGGCCAAGAAAGAATTCTATTCTATTCTATTCTATTCTATTCTATTCTATTCTATTCTATTCTATTCTATTCTATTCTATTCTACTCTACTCTATTGTACCCTATGACTATCATTCAGTGTTGTACCTTATGATTCTTGATGAATGTATCTTTTCTTTTATGTATACTGAGAGCATTTGCACCAAGACAAATTCCTTGTGTGTCCAACCACACTTGGCCAAGAAAGAATTCTATTCATAGTGCTTTATAGCCCTTCCTACGTGGTTTACAGAGTCAGCATATTGACCCCAACAATTTTGGATCCTCATTTTACCCACTTTGGAAGGATGGAAGGCTGAGTCAACTTTGAGCCTGGTGAGATTCAAACTGCCAAATTTCAGGCAGCCGGCAGGCAGCAGAAGTAGCCCACACTACTGTACTCTAACTACTGTGCTACTAAAGCTCCTACGGAAGTGATTCTCCATCAACTCCTTCTGGGATGTTTTTTGAACTTTTCAATCTGGAACACAGCACTGGAATTTCCTAATAGTTGTCTATGGAGATTCTCAGCCATCCAGGTCATGGCTGTCCCAAAAGTGCTTTTTTTTGGTTGCAACTGGACTTTCTTTGTTTTTCCTTGAAGTCCAGTTGTCTCTTGAAAAAGCACCTTTGGGATTCCAACAATTGCTTCTCAAAACCTTCAGCCCGATCTGATCCTGCTTAGCCAATTTCCTTGAGCGTTCTCAGGTGCTCTCACCTACATGGACAGATGCTGAAAGTACTTTGTTTTAAGTTTGCCAGAGCATTATAAATTTGATTTCTGACCTTTTACCATCTCTATTCAGTTGGAGATCCCTGCTCTGTCAAAAGTTTTTGGCTACCAGTTTTGATGGTAATGTTATGCACATGTGGAGAGAGGTCTGTGGGTTTAGAGAGAGACCTCATATATTGGTTGGTTTCTCCTAAGACCCTGATCTGATTTATGATATTGCAATTAACTTCTGAGTGTTTTATTGCTGGCTTTGGGGCATAAAAAGGGGCATCTTCTTTCTTGGATTATTCTACTTTGAAATTGCAAACAACAGTATAAAGTTGCCTAAACTATTTTACAAATTGCCATGAGTGTTTTTTTAAAAATTGACCAAATACATGCGGAATAAATAAAATAGCCACCATATTTTCTTAATGTGAAATATACATTGTTTAATCACTAGAAGTCATTTAATAATGAAGCTCCCTAATGGTGCACAGCTACTAATATTGTCCTATAATGTTACTCAAGACATAGTCTCCATCATCTCATTATTATATATATTATTACTACTTGGATGCCAGTATTCTCAAAAGCAATAGCGCTTCTTTTATAAATACCATATAAATTATTTGCATCTTTCCAAAAAAAAAAAAGTATTTATGATATACAGGTAGTCCACGGCTTACAACTACAACGGAGCCCAACATTTCTGTTGCTAATTGAGACAGTTCACGTGACCATGGGGATGCTTGCTGCAATGGTCATATGTGTGAAAAATGGTCACAAGTAACTTTTTTCAGTGATGTTGTAACTTCGATTGGTCGTTAAATGAACTATTGTATGTCGAGGGTTATCTGTATACAAAATCAGGAAAATAAACGGATGTATAATGCAGAAATAGATCGTAATAAAGACAAACTTTCCAAGCATTATAAAATACACAAGGGAAAGAAAAAAAAATAACATTGCAGGTAGTCCTTGACTTATAGCCATTTGTTTAGTGACTGAAGTTACAACGGCACTGGGGGAAAAAAGTGATTTATGACTGTTTTTCCCACTTATAATTGTTGCAGCATTCCCATGGTCACATGACCAAAATTCAGGCATTTATCCTGCTATATTTATGATAATTGCATTGTCCTAGGGTCATGTGATCACCTTTTGTGATCCTTTGACAAGCAAAGTCAATGAGGAAGCCAGATTCATTTAACAACCATGCCACTAAGTTAACAACTGGAGTGATTCACTTAATGAATACATCAAGAAAAGTCATAAAATGGGGCAAAACTCACTTAACAACTGTCTTGCTTAGCAACAGTAATTTCTGGCTCGATTGTGATCGTAAGTTGAGGACTAACTGTCATCATCATCTTCTCTTAATGACCCCATAATCCCTTACACTGCAGGGGTCTCCAACCTTGGCTCCTGGAAGCCTGGCGGACTTCAACTCCCAGAATTCCACAGCCAGCTTTGCTGGCTGTGGAACTCTGGGAGTTGAAGTCCGCCAGGCTTCCAGGAGCCAAGGTTGGAGACCCCTGCTACAGGGTGGAGTCTAGGCAACTGAATGGAGCTGAGTGTTTACTGGCCAGATGCCCTTCCTGTCACCAATGTGGAGTTTTATTCAGCAGATATATTTTCAACATGCCCAGAGGGCAAAATATCTGATTCTACCTAGGATCAAACTCACAGTTTCCTGATTGGGAGGCGAGAGTTTCACATCTAGGCCACCGCACCACTCCGAGGACTACCTGTAATAATGTGCACGATTTTTTTTTTAGTACTCACCAATACAGATCATAGGATACCATCCACTTGTTTTGGCATTCAACAAACAAGCATTGACACACTCCAGCAGGGGTGCCAGAATTAAAAATGGCAAGATGCTGATTACGTTCATGGCAGCGATCGGCAGAAGGAATCCATTCAAATTCAGATTGGAATTCATTGTCTGTATATTATATCCGGATGGGATCTGAATAGTAAAGAGAAATGCTTTAATCTGGTTGATGACCCAACTTCCTTCCACTCATGGAAAAGAAATAAAATAAAGGTTTTTTTTAACCTCCATTTTTGAAGGGATATGTTGCATGCTAAAATTAAAGAGACAAGGGTGTGCATCTGAACCAAACCAAACCGAATTGAAAACAAAAACAGCATTAACTCACTTGCATAACACACGATCTATAAAGGATCTGGAAGGCAAATAAAGGAAAGAGACGGATGAGCAATTTTGTGTTTTCCACTTGGGTTTCGGTGTAGTGGCCTCCATAGTTTTCCTTGGCGTGGTCCAGCCAGTTTGCCACGTTCCCACTGAAATAGCGGTATTGTACGCAACACACCTTCAGTGCATTGATGATTATGCCACAGACTGTCAACAGGCAACTCCCTAAGAATAAGACAGGGGAGTTAATAATCTACAACACAGACTTTACAAGACTGAATCTGCCTGCTTGTAGCAGCTGGCATTCCTCTGTGACAGTTTTGGCAGATTTTCAACTGGTGCAAAAACTAGGTTAGCGTTGGTGGCTCTCTTTGCCTACAAATCTCTCTTCACCACTGTTGGAAAAAATGTCCATCTGGTTCAGTTCCAAGTGGGGAGAAAGACACTGGAAACATGGAGGCTGATTGGAAAGATGGTTTATTGAGGGACAGGACCACATGGGTTTGAAGTCCTGGGCAGCTGACCACATGGAATTGCCCCTCTTGGGCCTTGCCTTTGAGCTTCCTGTTCCTGTGCAAGAAATGCATTCTATTGGTTGTCATACTTCCAGGGGGCTTTGCAGGGGTCATAGCTAACTTTTTAGGTTGTCTGAATTATGTTTGATTGAAGTCTGGACTCTCTGAGATGATGTAATGATGGGGCTTGTGTTTTGAAAGGGTGTTGGGCCATTTTTATTGTGTCTTAATGGCTTTCCTGGTTTGGATCCAGAGTGAGGGCTTATCCTAATTCTTCCTTTGTTCAAAATATCCTGTCTTGAATGGATAACCAAATGTGCATTTCTAAAAGGAAGGGAGTCAAGTTACTCTCCAAAGCACCTGAAGGCAGGACAAGAAGCAATGGGTGGAAACTAATCAAGGAGAGAAGCAACCTAGAACTAAGGAGACATTTCCTTGATAGTTAGAACAATTAACCAGTGGAACAACTTGCCTCAAGAAGTTGTGAATGTTCCAACACTGAAAGTTTTTAAAAAGATGTTAGATAACCATTTGTCTAAAGTGGTATAGCATTTCCTGCCTAGGCAGGGGGTTGGACTAGAAGACCTCCAAGGTCCCTTCCAGATTCTATTCTATTCTATTCTATTCTGTTCTGTTCTGTTCTGTTCTGTTCTGTTCTATTTTTTCTATTTTACTCTACTCTACTCTACTTACTATTGACAGGTGGATCATCACTGAAAGCCTGGAACCACACTCTTAAGTGAAGTGTCAGTACTGTAACACTGGTAGGCATTATGGTAGCTAAATCCAACTCTATGTGGCCTTCAGAAGTGGAATCCAAGAGCCCAGGAATCTAACATTAATTTTCAAAAAAGGAATGAAAATTGTTGAATGTTTGGATTCCTCTCCAACCTTCTTGCATAAGTTTGATTGAGAATGCCAAAAATTGATGTCTTCCAAGATTTATTAAGCAGGTCATCATGTGAGAATAGTACATCTGATTTTAGACCTTTTTTGCAGCTCTCATGAAGTAAGTCATGGTGACCATTAAGTGAACTCACAATGGGCCTTTTTTAAATGGAAACCAGAAGTAAATGCTGGTTTCTGACAAAAATCATTGTGTATCACAGTCATGTGATCGCAGGCCATAAAGTGGGTTGGCTGCTGAGTGCCCAAAGTGTGATTACATGACCACAGGTTGGGGGGCAGCCATTGAAACTTTGAATTCTAGTCATCAATCAATCAATCAATGGAACAGCTCACCCTCAGAAATTGTGGGAGCTTCATCATTGGAAGCTTTCAAGAAGAGACTGAACTGCCATCTGTCAGAAATGGGGTAGGGTCTACCCCATTTGGGGAGGGTTGGACTACATGACCTACAAGGTCCAACTCTTTTCTGTTCAAAAATAGCTTGAGGAAATTCTCCCAAGTGGTCATAAGTCAAGGACTATCTATAATAACAGCATGACTATATGTATCTCCAAAGGAGAACATCCATAATATATACTGAAATGTTGGAACAAAACTATAGAAAATTGAGTAAAGCAGGGGTGTCAATCTCAATTTCATTGAGGGCCACATCAGGATTGTGTTTGACCTCGGGGTGGGGGCAAGGGGTGGGCGTGGCCAGCTCAATGTCACTCATGTCAGGGGTACCTGTGGTGGCCAAATGCTGAGGCAGGACTTCCCTCAGATCCTCCCTTCCTCTCATTATAATCTCCTTCCTTCCTTCCCTCCCTCCCTCCCTCCCTCCTTCCTTCCTTCCCTCCCTCGCTCCCTCCTTCCTCCCTTCCTCCCTCCCTTCCTTCCTTCCCTCCCTCCCTCCCTTCCTTCCCTCCCTCCCTCCCTCCTTCCTCCCCCTCCCTTCCTTCCTTCCCTCCCTCCTCCCTCCCTCCTTCCCTCCCTCCCTTCCCTCCTTCCCTTCCTTCCTTCCCTCCCTCCCTCCCCCCTCCTTCCTTCCTCCATTCCTCCCTCCCTTCCTTCCTTCCTTCCCTCCCTTCCCTCCCTCCCTCCCTTCCTTCCCTCCCTCCCTCCCTCCCTTCCTTCCCTCCCTCCCTCCTCCCTCCCTCCCTCCCTCCCTCCCTCCCTCCCCCTCCCTCCCTCCCTCCCTCCCTCCCTCCCTCCCTCCCTCCCTTCCTTCCTTCCTTCCTTCCTTCCTTCCTTCCTTCCTTCCTTCCTTCCTTCCCAGACAAGGAATAATGGATGGAAACTGAACAAGGAGAGATTTAACCTGGAAATAAGGAGAAACTTTCTGACAGTGAGAACAACCAACCAATGGAACAGAAGTTGCCCTCGGAAGTTGTGGGAGCGCCATCACTTGAGGCTTTCAAGAAGAGATTGGACTGCCATCTGTCAGAAATGGTGTAAGGTCTCCCGCTTGAGCGGGGGGTTGGACTAGATGACCAACAAGGTCCCTTCCAACTCTGATTATCTGTTATCTGTTCCTTCCTTCTCCTCCCCTCTTCCTTCTCCTTTCTTCTTCCTTCCCCTCTTTCCTTCCTTTCCCTTCCTTGCTCTCTTCCCTTCTTTTTCTTTGTCTTTGTCTTTCCCTTTCTCCTTTCCTGTCCCTTCTTGAACGCTGAAATGCAAAAGGTGAAACTTTTCTCCTTTTGTTTTGTTTTTAGTTTGTTTTGCTAGCCCTCTGCCAGAGAAAATGGAGCTCGGTTGGGGCGGAGGGGGGAACTTATATGGCCCGCCCGAGCTCTGTTTTCACTGTCAGAGGCATAGCAGGCCAGTCCTTCACTGTTTCCAGGGCAGCCTCATGGGCTAGATCTAAACACTCCATGGGCCAGATCTGGCCCATAGGCCTTGGGTTTGATACCCCTGGACTATGTTTTATGAGCAATATTCTTTCCTACCTTTATACTTTTTCTCCTTTAAAACTTGGATCCCATGTTCTCCTCTGACCTTGAGTTAATCTATGCTACTTAATTACAGCAGTTTAAAAGGCTATATGGCTCTCTAGATGATTCTCTCCAACCTTACCTCAATCTTTGGTCAACTGCCAATTGTCAAAATTATAGCCCAACAAAGACATGCAAATGAAATCCTTGCTTGACATATGCTGGGCCCACATATGAAAAAGAAAAAAGAGAATAGAACTCGGCAATTTCTTTAAGGTCACTTATGGACTTGAATTATTGGCTTGAGAGAGAATTCTAGCCAAGTCATCTGATTGGAAGAAGCTAAAGCAAGGTTTTAAATTCAGCTATTTAGAAACGGGAGTAGCCCTGCTGGACAGATTGGTCAAAAGGTGTGAAGAGAGAGAAAAAGCACCCCCCCACCTCCTCAAAAGGAACAAAATTAATGTCAGTCTATTGGGAAGATCAATGCAATCTAGACAAGATTGACTAGGATTAAAGACTGGGAAAATTTAGCCAAAACGCTACTTCTCTCATAACCCTGACATCCTCTGTGGCAATCACTCTCTTTCAGACCTAGAGTTTGTATAGTGCTAAAAGGCACCTGGTTAAAAATCAGAGACTCCAAATTCTAGTCCTGCCTTAGGCACAATGTCATCCCGACAGTGGTGGGATTCAAATTTTTTAACTACCGGTTCTGTGGGTGTGGCTTGGTGGGCATGGCAGGGGAAGGATACTGCAAAATCTCCCTTCCCTCCCCACCCCACTAACCTGCTTTCCAGCTCCATTCTCCTGTGTAGGTCAACAAAAGAAGATCCAGCCAATCAGCTGGGACTCAGGAGGCAGAGAATAGATGGGGGCAGGGCCAATCAGAGGCGGTATTTCCAGTTTTCCAAACCACTCAAAAGTTCCGCTACCATTTCTCCAGAACTGGTCAGAACCTGATCAATACCCACCTCTGCATCCCGATGACTTTGGGCCAGTCCCTCTTTCTCAACTTCAGGCAGAAGCAAGCAAGGGTAAACCACTTCCAAAACTCTTGACAAGAAAACTGCAGGGACTTATCTAGGCAACCCCCAAAATCAGGACTGATATGAAGGTGCAAAAACACCCAAGCAAATGGAAGATCTTATTTCAAATCTGTAACTAGAATGAGATACTGAAAAAAAAAATACTGCTGAAAAAAACAATGGCAAGATTACTTCTTATACCAGGGGTGGGCAAACTTTTTGGCTCAGGGGCCTCATTGACTTTAAAATTTGACAGACGGGCCGCCACCTGGTGCCGAAATGCCTGTCATTACAAGTCAAGATCAAATGAATGCAATCATTCAATCATTCACATCAAACTTTAATTCTGTACCAATCTTCGGCGGGCCGGATTAAAAAGACCAACGGGCTGGATGTGGCCCATGGGCCGTAGTTTGCCCACCTCTGTCCTATACTATATGGCTTCTGTCCAAAACTTCATGGATGTGCCTGTGTAGATATCAGCAGCTGATTTTGAATTGAAGGTATTCTCAGTCAGCTAGTGAGAAATTCTGAATCACAGGTTTTCCATCTTTGCAATATGACAATTTTAGGAAACTTACCTCTAGAAATTGTGAATGCTCCAACAATGGAAGTTTTTAAGAAGAGGTTGGACAACCATTTGTCTGAAGTGGTGTAGGGTTTAATGCCTAAGCAGGGGATTGGACTAGAAGACCTACAAGGTCCCTTTCAACTTTGTTATTCTATTCTGTTGGTGTTCTGTTCTGCTCTGTTCTAGTCTACTCTAGTCCTACTCTAGTTTAGTCTAGACTGCAATGAAGGCATCCTATTTTTCCTATTTACTTTTAGTTCATCACATTGCAAGGTGCAGCTAATCCTCGACTTGCAACCACAGTTGAGCCCAAAATTTCTGTTGCTAAGCGAAACATTAGTTAATTTAATTTTTTTCCTATCTTATGATCTTTCTTCCCAAAGTTGTTAAGTGAACCACTGCAGTTGTTAAGCGAGCAAGAGCCATGGTGGTGCAGTGGTTAGAATGCTGTATTGCAGGGTAATTCTGCCCACTGGCATCAGTTCGATCCTTACCGGCTCAAGATTGAGTCAACTTTCCATCCTTGCAAGGTGGGTATAATGAGGACCCAGATTGTTGGGGGAAGTATGTTGGCTCTGTAAACCACTTAAGAGATGGCTGTAAAGCACTATGAAGCGGTATATAAGTTTAATTACTATTGCTACTGCAAGTAACACAGTTGTTAAATGAATCTGACTTCCCCATTGACTTTGCTTATAAGAAGGTCACAAAAGATTGATCACATGATCCGGGGCACAGGAACTATCATAAATATGGGTCAGTTACCAGATTTTGATCATGTGACCATGGGGATGCTGAAATTGTTGTGTGAAAAATGGTCACTTTTTTCAGTCCCTTTGTAACTTCGAATGGTCACTAATGAACTGTTGTAGGTTGAAGACTACGTGTATATCCTAGTTAATGTCACTGTGACCCATATGTGAAGCTTTAGATGTTAGAGCAGAGGTCCCTAAACTTGGCAACTTTAAGATTTGTAGACTTCAACTCCCAGAATTCTCCCAGCTATGCTGGCTAGAGAATTCTGGGAGTTGAAGTCCACAAGTCTTAAAGTTGCCAACTTTGGGGACCCCTGTGTGAGAGAATCCAAACTGGACAATCTTAAATGGCCAATTTTGAAAACCTAGGAGGTTCTCCCACTTGATTTAATTGTGCATATAATGTAACTGCTTACCTTTTGGGGGCTGGTAAATCATTTCGCTACGTGCCATGTGAATTGTGATCAGTCCCATAAGGATGGAAACAAATGGAATAAGGAAACCCAGGTTCTGGGCCACTGACTGCTGGATGTATGAAATGCTGATGAAGACGATGGCTGAACTGAGATTGACCAACCAATGAAACCTGTAAGGGGAAATGGCAACGATCATTATTTTTAGAGACAGATGAAAAAAAAAAAAAAAGGAATTTTATTTGTGAGAAGAAGCTGGTTCCTTTTAAAAGGGAAGTCACAATGCAGTTCCGAATATGATAAATCAATGCAGATCAATGCTCTGCAGTATCCTGGGGTCAAGTGATTCCCAAAGCAAAACCAATGGGAAAGCCAGATTCACTTAACAACCGTGTTACTGATTGTAGAGCTGCAGTGATTCGCTGAACAAATGAGACAAGAAAAGTCAAAAGTCAAATGGAGCTAATTCACTTAACAAATTTCTCACTTAACAACATACATTTGGGGCAGTGGTGGGATTCAAATTGTTTTACCACTGGTTAGGTGGGGGTGGCTTGGTAGGTGTGGCTTGGTGGGGGTGCTTTGCCTAACGCTGGTGCATAGCTTTCCCCACACCAGCTGAGGCCAATCAGCTGAGAGAATAAAGAAGAGAAAAGCGTAGAGGTGGATGGGAGAGCCAATTCTGAGCTTTTCTCTTCTTTTTCCCCTCAGCTGATTGCGGAGGATTTTTTTTCCTCCTCTCAGCTGATCTGAACCGGTCCAAACTGGTAGCATACCACCACTGATCTGAAGCTCAATTGTGGTCGTAAATTGAGAACTACCTGTATTCTCTGTTCTATCCTGGTAGGAACAAGCCCACTATGATTTTGGCATGATAATTTCTCCACCAAGGATTTTTGCCAGATGGCCTTCATTGGACCTCTGTTGGATTTTTTTTTAAAAAAAATCACAATGACAGACATAATTCAAACGTGGTTTTTTTTTTAAAAAAAAACCTGGTAATTTTAGATGAAGAGCATTTCAGGGACTCCAAAGGTCAAGACAGAATCTTTGTATGCCAGAAGACGAGAGACTGGGGGAATCCCCCAGTGGGTATTAACACTGAACTAAACTATCTTTCATCTTGTTAGAGCGGAATGGCAGTGGCTGAGTCAGAGCCATATAACTGCCTAATGGGCCAAAGAGAACACAGACAGCAGTTGAAGAAGGGAATAATGATAGGTCCGACTGGAGTGAATTGAGAAGTAGAAATAAAACCAACTCTAACCACTGCAACCAATTCTACATGGGACAAACTTCACATGAATTAAAAACCAGGATCCACGAACACTGGCTGGAAGCCAAATGCCACGATCCCAAATCCCTAATCCCTACCCACTCTGACCCCAAAGTGTACCAGTTTAATTGGAGCAATACAAAAATCATTGGCCATGTTAACCACCCACCACTGTTGTGGTCCGCTGGCAATCTGAGGAGAGGGCAGCAGAGTTGGACAATGGGGAGGAACAAGGGCCAATCCGGGAATCTGGGGAGGACTTGGACAAGGGTCCTGTGTCTGATACAGAGACGGGGCCAGGGCCATCTGGGAGTTATGTGCTGACTCCAGAGCCTCCAGAATCTGAAGGGCTGCACTAGTCTACTTAATCCCACCCTGAGGACTTGAGAGTTGATGAACTGATGTGCCACCTTGTGTGCTTGTGCCGTGAATCCTGACCTGTTGGGACTGCTTTCCTGGACTTTGTGTGCACCCATTGGACTTGATTACCCAGTGACTCTTGCTGTGCTGAGCTTGGAACCCAAATCTGGTCAACGGGAGTACTTTCTGAGAACTTGTTTTTGGGGTTTGAACCCTGGTAGAAATCTTGCTCTCTCTCCCTCCCTCTCCTCTCTGTCTCTCTCTCTGTGTGCGCATATGTGTGTATGAGGGGAGCAGGGCAACCCACACAGAAGAAATAATAGTACAATATAAATCTGCAGAGTGGCTAGGCGACTGGAAATCTACGTTATGAAGAACTGCAATTGTGTACCTGGCAAAAAGCGGAAAGTTTCAGAGGAGCCCTTTTCCTAGTTTTACCTGGAGAAGTCATAAATTGAATCTAAGTCCATCTGCATGCATAGAGTCTGTCCTTCTCTTGAGTTATCACTCTTTGGGGCCTCCTCAGTTTACATGAAAATGCAACTCCAGATTGTCCCAGAAGTGTGAGATTCATGTGGGGCAGATTTATGTACTATTATATGAGGAATCACAATTTCTCCCTTTCAGACTTTCAATCTCACAAAGGATTTGTTAACTCACCAAACATTTCTACTTACAGATAATGGGGAATGAGGAGCTCAGATAAGCATTAAAATATAGAATTGTTACACATGTATTTTAGACACAGAGAAGCACAGGTAAGTGCTCTTTCATTTACTATCTTGATTAGTATATTCACTCTTAGCAGGAACAGATATTAAAATGAACTAAACATGAAAGAGAAGGTGGCAAAGGAAAAATGATATAAACGGCTATAAAGAATGTTGTGGGCCAGAATCAAAAGGGATAATCTTTGCTCCAGAGCAGTTTACAGTCATATATCCTGAAGAAAGTGGAAGATCTAAACCAGTGTTTTTCAACCTTGGGCACTTTTAGATGGGTGGACTTCAACTCCCAGAATTCCCCAGACAGCATCCATCTTAAAGTGGTCAACACTGAGAAACATTGATCTACACTTTAATTCTCACAGATATTTTCCCTTTTTTAGTTTAGAATTCAAATTGGAATAAAGTCAACAGATTTCAAGTGGAGACAATCCAGAATGATTACAGGTAGTCTTCGACTTACAGTGGTTCATTTAGTGACCGTTTGAAACAACCAAACTGAAAAAGGTGACTTATGGCTGTAGAAAGTTAGTGCCTACCCCTCTCCTAGAAGAATGAAATATTCTAGGAAATATTAAAAAGGCAGAATATTTCCCCTAAAAGAGAAATCGAAATCTTAAGGGACACAGAAACTCAGCCCCAGCAGATATGTTGGTACCAGCTTATCCATAAGACAACTCAGATCCAAACAAGGACAAAGCCATTAAGTCATAATAGGAATTGCCCAAAGCCCCTTCATTACATCACCCAGCAAGACTCAAGTCAACCTACAAAGTTAGCTACACATGCATGGCCCCATGGGAGTCTGACAATTCCAATCAGGATACATTTCTTGCCACAGGAACAGGAAGCAAGTTCAAAGCCCAACAGAGGGTATACATCTCTCTCCCTCTCTCACCCATGTGCTCTATTATGCCCAGGACCTCAAACCATGTGGTCCTGCCAAGCCATCCTTCTAAGCAGTCTCCATGTTTCCAGTGTCTTTCTTCCCACTTGGAACTGAACCCAGATGGACACTTCTTCCAACACAACGTTTTTCATATGTATGATTCTTGCAGCTTTCCCATGGTCCCATGATCAAAATTCAGATGCTTGGCAACTGCTTCATATTTATGTTGGTTGCAGTATCCCAGGGTCATGTGATCAGCTTTTGCTACCTTCTGATGAGCAATGGGGAAGTCAAATTTACTGAACACTCATGTCACTAACTTAAGAACTGCAGTGATTCACTTAACAACAGTGGCAAGGAAGGCCGTAAATGGGGGAAAAACTCACTTAAAACTATCTCATTTTGCAACAGAAATGATGGGCTCAATTGTGGTCATAAACCAAGGACTATTTATAGTCAGAAACAAAACCCCCCAAATGGAACAACTGAGTATCTAGTTTCTTTTAACAAGACTGTACTCCGCTTATGTATTCAACCACTACTGAGCTGTACTGATTTTCAGTTTATCTGCTACCAATTTGCAATCTAACAGTTGTAGCCTTATATGATTAAACACACACACACACACACACACACACACACACACATTTGCTAAGGTAGGCCATAAGGAACCTCTATTGGGTACCAGATTGAAGGAGCAAGCTAGCAAATCACATAAAATGCACCTTTTTTAGAACGGTTGATTTCCCGCTAGCTAAACATTTGATCCACTCCTATTTCCTAACGGGGCTTCTTTTGTTCCAATTAATATCATATATATTCACATCCCAGCTATTATCTGCTTGTTGCTTGGTTAGAAAGAAATAATGATGTCTCCAAGTGAAGCTGCGACCAATTAAGGTATACCCAGAATAGGGACCTCAGAAGACAACAAGTTAGATTAATAGTGCCTTGCAGTGCAGGGCCCCCCCAAACTCAAAGCAATTACACATTTTCTAAAAAGTCAAATCCAACATGGGCTGGATCTTCTTCCCTCCTTCCTCTCATTTAGAGACACCCCCCCCTCCAAGAAATAAAGGAAGAGGGGGAAGGTGCCAATGGTAGTGCCTGGTTAAAGGAGGGGGAAAAAAAATACACAACAGTTCAATTCACCGATTGTACTAAGCTATCATGCGTGATGGGTTTTTAACAGAAGATAACAGAATAACAGAGTTGGAAGGGAACTTGGAGGTCTTCTAGTCCAACCCCCAGCTTAGGCAGGAAACCCTATACTATTTCAGACAAATTGCTGTGCAATTTCTTCTTAAAAGCTTCCAGTGTTGGAGCATTCACAGCTTCTGGAGGCAAGTTGTTCCATTGATTAATTGTTCTATCAGAATATTTATCCTTAGTTCTAGGTTGCTTCTCTCCTTGATTAGTTTCCATCAAACATACAAAACATCAACCATGCTAAATTAATTTTATATTTATTTAATGTGCTGTATGAAGCCAGCCACTGCGCCACCATTTATAAATGTATTTCTTTTACTGCATTTGTAGTTTCCTCCAATTGCTGACAACTCTTGTTAGCTTACAGAAAATAACTATGCAAATAAAGGGTGTTCAATGCAAAAGTCCAGAAACAATTGTTCAGAAGTTCCAAACACACTGAGAAGTCTATCATCCAACCTGATTAGAGGTGGTATTCAGCAGGTTCTGACCAGTCCTGGAGAAACGGTAGCAGAAATTTTGAGTAGTTCGGAGAACCGGCAAATCCCACCTCTGACTGGAGATTTTACAGTATCCTTCCCCTGCCATGCTCACCACGCCAGGCCCACAGAACCGGTAGTAAAAAAAATTGAATCCCACCACTGAACCTGACCCGTTGAGGTTCGGATCACTGAACCATGTTTAAACAAATCATGCCTTCATGTGACGTGCCATAAAATGGTCATAACATGGGACAAAACTAATTTAATACCTGTCTTACGTAGCAAGAGAAATGTTGGTCTCAGTTGTGGTGGCAAGGACTACTGGTACCACTTTTTAAAATCCTTCAGAGTTGGACACAAACAACCCAGATTTCAATTGGATTGTGAAGTTTGCTCCTTTTGAGAGACAGGTGTCTTTCTTGTTATCTTAAGAAATAGCCCTTCAAGAAGAGATGTCCGAGCTTCTGTTTTTCCCCCCAGCCTCCTTTTACTCACCTTTCCTTACATTATCAAATTTAATCAGCTCTGAGGAAGGATTACAAACCTCTATAAATGGTTTGTGGAGAGACGGCCTTCTCTAAATAAATTGACATAATTTATGGCCAATGAAGCAGACTGGGAATAGATTTAGGTGCAATACTTCTCAACGCAGTGGATATAATGAATCTGTGGAATTCATTACCCAAGATATACTTATGGCTGAGTAATGGGGATGGTTTTAAAAGGGGTTTGTATATGTTCATGGAGGATAGGTCTATCCCAAGCTAACAGTTTTGGAGACCATATGCTATCTCCATGTTTGGGGCAATATGCCTCCTCATGCCATTTTCAGGGGAATGATAGAAGGAGAAGTTCAAGGTGAAGGATTATTTTGATAGGGTGGTTCATGAACAGTAATGCAATGAAACCATTAAACCAACAATTAAATCAGTGAAGACTTGGTCGGATGAGGCAAAGCTGAAACTCCAGGCCTGCCTTGATTGCACTGATTGGAATGTTTTTGAAGATGCCTCTGCAGACCTAGATGAGCTCACAGATACTGTAATATCATATGTTAGCTTTTGGGAAGACTTATGTGTACCAACAAGGAACCTGCAAATATATAGTAACAATAAACCTTGGTTCACAGCTAAACTTAAGCAGCTACGTCATTCCAAAGAGGAAGCCTACAGAAAAGGTGACAGAATGCTATACAACTAGGCCAGAAACATATTAACAAGAGAGATCAGAGCAGCAAAAAGAAGCTACTCTGAAAAGTTAAAGAATCAATTCTCAACAAATGAACCAGCAAACATGTGGAAAACTCTTAAAAACATCACTGGCTTCAGCAAACCATCTTCCTGGGCAGAAGGAAATCAACAACTAGCAGATGACCTGAATGTGTTTTACTGCAGGTTTGAAAGGAAACTACAGCCACCTATCTCCACAACCTACATCTCAAACACACCAACAACAGCCAACCCTCCTACAACTGGCCCCAATCTATTGGGCTCACAACCTCTGGTGATCACAGAAAAAGAAGTGCAAGATCTGTTACACAGACAGAAGCCAGGAAAAGCACCAGGGCCAGACAAGATAATTCTTTCTTGTTTAAAAGTCTGTGCTGACCGATTGGCCCCCTATCTTCACTCGAATCTTCAATAGATCACTAGAGATGTGCTATGTTCCTTCCTGCTTCAAACCTTCTACCATCATCCCAGTGCCAAAGAAGCCCTCCATCGAGGAACTGAATGACTACAGACCAGTTGCTCTAACATCTGTAGTTATGAAAATCTTTGAAAGGCTTGTGCTGTCCCACCTGAAAACCATCATGGATCCACTGTTAGATCCCATGAAGTTTGCATACTGAGCAAATAGATCGACAGATGATGCTGTTAACATGGCTCTGCATTACATCCTACAACACCTTGAATCTCCAAATACCTACGCAAGGGTCCTCTTTGTAGACTTGAGTTCAGCATTCGATACTATCATTCCAGACACTCTTCTAAGTAAATTAAACCAACTAGCGGTACCTGAACACACTTGTAAGTGGATCATAAGCTTCCTAACAGATAGGAAGCAGCAGGTGACGCTAGGCAGAATAACATCCGATACCTGTACAATCAACACAGGGGCCCCCCAAGGCTGTGTGCTATCTCCACTTCTCTTCTCCCTATATATAAATGACTGCATCTCAAACGATCCACCTGTTAAAATACTGAAGTTTGCTGATGACACAACAGTGATTGGTCTCATTCGAGACAACGATGAATCTGCATCCAGACAGGAGGTTATACAACTTGCCTTGTGGTGTAACCGGAACAATCTGGAACTGAACACACTCAAAACTATAGAAATGGTGGTAGACTTTAGAAGAAACCCTCCTATACTTACACCTCTTACAATACTAGACAACACAGTATCAACAGTAGAGACCTTCAAATTTATAGGTTCTACTATATCACATGACCTAAAATGGACACCTAACATCAAAAACATCATCAAAAAAGCACAACAAAGAATGTTCTTTCTGCACCAACTCAGAAAGCTCAAACTGCCCGAGGAGCTGCTGATACAGTTCTACAGAGGAATTATTGAGTCTATCATCTATAACTGTAACTATCTGGTTTGGTTCTGCAATCCAACAGGACAGACACAGATTTCAGAGGATAATTAGGACTGCAGAAAAAACAATTACTACCCACCTGCCTTCAATTGAGGATGTGTATACTGCATGAGTCAAAAAGAGGGCTGTGAAAATATTTACAGACCCCTCACATCCCATAAACTGTTTCAACTCCTTCCCTCAAAACGACAGCACTGCACATCAGAACAACTAGACACAAGGACAGTTTTTTTCCCGAAAGCCATCATTCTGCTAAACAAATAATTCCCTCAACACTGTTCAACTATTTACAAAGTGTACACTACTCTTAATGTTAATCTTCTCACCACTCCTTAACACCCATCCCCTCCCACTTGACTGTTTCCTAGTATGATTTGATTGTTGATTGTACCCTATAACTATCATTAAGTGTTGTAAGTTATGATTCTTGATTCTTATATACTGAAAGTGTTTACACCGACAAATTCCTTGTGTGTCCAATCACACTTGGCCAATAAAGTATTCTATTCTATTCTATTCTATTCTATTCTATTCTATTCTATTCTATTCTATTCTATTCTATTCTATTCTATTCTATTCTATTCTATTCTATTCTATGCAAGCATCTGCAATATCTTCCAAAATGCAAGAGAGACCACAATTGACAGGGCCACCCAAAACAGAAAGGGGTTCCAGGAACCACAGAGAAGATGTTGGTGGACTGTCTTGTTTGAACCCCAATGTAAGAGATGCAAATCAGCAACAATGGAGTCAGGGAGAAATTACTTAAGATGACAAGCTTACACGGATTGGGGGTCAAAGATGTAACTGTATTTGCAGTGGTGGGATTCAATTTTGTTTACTACCGGTCCTGTGGGTGTGGCTTGGGAGGCGTGACATGGCTTGGTGGGCGTGGCTTGGTGGAAGTAGCAGGGGAAGGTTACTGCAAAATCCCATTCCCTCCCCACTCCACTAACCTGCTTTCCAGCTCTGTTCTCCTGTGTAGGGCAACAAAAGAAGACCCAGCCGATCAGCTGGGACTCGGGAGGCAGAGAATAGATGGGGTGGGACCAGTCTGAGGTGGCATTTGTCGGTTTTCCAAACTACTCAAAATTTCCACCACTTGTTCTCCAGAACCGGTCAGAACCTGCTATATACCACCTCTCTGTATTTGACTAGTTCTATCACTATGAAGAGAGACAGTTTGGTGTAGTGATTAAGATACCAGGTTAGCTATCCAGAAACCATGAGTTCTAGTCCCAAGTTAGGCACAAAACCAGTTGAGTGACCTTGGGCCACTTAGTCTTTCCCTCAAATCTAGGAAGAAGCAGCCATAGCAAATCAGCAGTCACTGGGAGCCAACACTGACTCAAAGCAACAAAATGAGGGAAAAAAAACCACAGGTAGTCCTCAACTTATGACCATTCATTTCACAACTGTTCAAAGTTATGAAGGTGCTGAAAACAGTGACTTACAACTGGCACTTACTATTCTTAAGAGTGTCCCTGCAGCCATGTGACCATAATTTGGGGGCTTGACAACTGGTGTGTATCTACAATAATTGCAGCATCCTGGGGTTGCATCATCATTTGTAACCTTCCCAAGATGCTTTCAACAAGCAAAGTCAGTGGGGGAAACTGGGTTTGCTTTGTGAAATTTTCCTAATGACCAGAGTGAAAAGGCAGAATTGGGCAGAACTCACTTAATGATCACACCTCGTAGCAACAGAGGTTCTGGTCCCAATTGTGATTATAAGTGAAAGACTACCTGAATTACAACAGTATTTTCCTTTGTTCCTCCCACCCTCCCTTCCCCTCTCCCTCCTTCCTAAACTCTCACCCTCTTTCCTTCCTTCCTTCCTTCCTTCCTTCCTTCCTTCCTTCCTTCCTTCCTTCCTTCCTTCAGCCCTCCCATCCATCCATCCTGTTCATTTTCTCACCTGACTTTCTTCAACTAGCCTAAACCCCTAAAACACCCTGCTCAGATTATCTCAAGGATCTATTTTATAAAAATTAATCTTTTCTTTTGTAATCAACGCTAGGAAATAACCCACCTTCTCCTGAACTACTAGGACTGCAGTACAATAAATTCTCCCGAGCAACCATTTAGATGGATCTTCAGCCTTAATTCTCTGGAGTCTTATTTAATCAAAATGATGTTGCTAATTAAGGATTAAAACCCAGAATCGAATTTTTAAAAAGGGAGGCTTTTCTTTTTCATTCTCTCTCTTTTGCGTAGGTCAAGGAGGAAGAATTTGCAGGGAAGAACCAAACAATATTTTTCCCTTCGGTAAAGCTGCAATATTTAGGAATGGACTTCTTCCAAAAGGAGAAGTAATTGGGAGGGCTGGTGAAGGAGAATAAAGAAGCTAAACTCAATAAAACCATTCTCCAAGGAAACAAAAAGTAGCACATTCTCATTGGAGCATTGATTCTCAATAATAAAATGTATTCAGTGCCATTAAATCACATTTTCTAAGTTTCTGTACTCGTCTCCCAAATTCACAATGGTAAAGTGTTCAGTGATGAGATTGGGTCACATTTGAAACTGCTGTAGGAATGATGTGATGTTATTGAGATGATCTCCTAAATTTTGTTAAAGGATAATCTATACCTGAGGGGAGAATTTTCCTTTGTGAGGTCCCTCCATTTCTGAAACTCGTGCAAAACATACATCTCAAACCAGGGGTGGGATTCAAATTTTTTAACAACTGGTTCTATGGG